>CM057449.1:112435000-113635000 GCA_016271365.2 Neoceratodus forsteri
CCTTGGTCCCAACAGAATGGTATTTCTCTTTTATTTATTATGCAGAAAACAGCAACTGAGATTGTACACTGTTCACATCTGACTGTAGATCTTGAACAAGATTAGTTATAACACTGAGTGGGCAAAAATCAAAGAATCTTTGCACAGAGCATGATTTTGAAGTCCTTACAGCAGCTTGGCAGCTGATTCATATAACAAAAAAAAAATGGTAAAGGGGTGAGATCTGAATCCTCTAGCACCCCATGTTTTATGTGCTAGGATGAGGAGGAAACTTCATCCACCCTCACTAATTGTGTGCAATCAGTGAGACAACTAAAGAACCATTTTAATGCTGTTGCATTTAGCCCTTGTTACTTTCTTTTTTCCAGTGTAACTCCTGCTCCTCTATAGTTTGGTTCCCCCTCTTATTGATCCGAGCCCCCGGAGGATTCCTGGTGTGAAACGGTTGATCAGCAGGCAGTGTTGGAACCAATTAATAACAGTACTTTTGGGCAAATTCTCCAGACTCCATAGGAGCCACCATCTTGTGAACCCTTGACCACTGGAGACAACAAATTACAGGGTTTCCCGGCTAAGACAGACTGCAGGCCTCTGGGGAAAAAGGGGGGCTGCAGACTCTGGGACCTATGGGGTGTCATCGGTTTAGAGTGACAGATGTTTAGGGGCATCCCTGTAGCCCGGTGAAAGCACAGTGCACTTCCATGCTGGTGACCTGGGTTCAGGCGTGATCTCAGGAGCCAGAGATTGGGCGGCCAGGCTGTGAGATAGTGCTGTCGATGACAGCATTTCCCATCTCAGGGTAGGGAGGGAGGTGGCATGCTTTGGTGCTGCTGTGCCCCTGCTGGTGAGTCAGGGACCTTGCTGTCTCAGCAGGAGCACACTGGCATAAGGCATGCTCCCCCAGCACACACATACACATTCTTGTGTGCTGCCTGGGGTTTGGAGTTTATAAAAAAAAAAAAAAAAAGGCAGTGACAGTCACGATGGCTGATGTAGGGTGATGGCCAGCCCCTCTCAGATCCTGCATCACCAGCTAAGTCCCCTCCTCCACCAGATTTGGATATCCAGAGGAATAACATAGAATATGTCAGCAGAAAAGGACTGCTTGGCTCACCAAGTCTGTCCAGATTGTTCCTGCCTAGTCTGCCTCCACAGATCCTAACTTGTCTCCAGCAACCCTCCCTCCTCCCTGCCTAATTACTAATAGGGTGAAAGGGAAGGGGAAATTGTTTAACCAAAAAAGGCACACTAAGCCTAGACACTAGACAGTGTCAGTGGCTCAGTAGGTAGCACACTCGCCTCTGAGGCCGGGAGATCAAAGGGCTGTGGGTTCAGTTCCCACATCTGGCACTTGGGTTAATATCCTAGGACTGACACTGTAGTGCAGCATGAGAGGGGTGCAGCACTTCTGAGGTGCCGTCTTTCGGATGAGACGTTAAACCGAGGTCCCATCTGCCTGGATTGGTGGTAGTTCAGGTGGATGTTAAAGATCCCATGGCACTTATCGAAAAGAGTAGGGGAATTTCCCCGGTGTCCTGGCCAAATTTCCCTCATTCACTCAAAATACCACCAGCAGCTTAATCTGGTTCAAGGTCAGTTGGCTTTCTGTATCCCCCCTCTCCCGGGTCATGTCTGAAAATAGGCAGGATTTGTCTAGTGCACTTACCCGGTCAACAAAAACGAAATAAATAAAAGCTGAAGCTTGTTTCCAGGTGTGACCTGGGAGCACAAGGAAGTTAAGTGACTTGCTCAGAGTCACACAGTATGTAAGTGGGGGCTGATGAGATTCAAACCCAGGTTTGCAGCTCAGTGCCTTAACCACTATGCTATATTGCCTCTATTCCACTGTAACCCCCAGGCAGCACTACTCCTAGAGTTAGTACCCCTGCCTTGCATGGCCAGACCAATGTGAAGGGGCCTGGGTTCCCAACTTACTTTAAAACTGGTTCTTTCCATGATTTTACATTTTGCACAGTGCCTACACCCAGAGTTTATCTTTAAGTGGGCTAGCTGTTACCCGGTACAACCCCCTGGGATGTCGTACCACCCACTGCATCCATTAACCACCCCAACACATGACCCAATAACACTTCCCCAGATTTCAAACACTTTATCATTTAATGTCTATCGCTAATAATATGCTCATGACGCCATATTTGCAAGACAACAATAACGATATTTATTTAGGGGACATAGGGGTTTAGGAATGTGGAAAGAAAGGAGTAGATGTTATGCAGTTATTCACAAGATTTACATTCCGATTGGGTTCGTTTGGATTTTGTTGCTGGTGAAAACCCTCCAGTTCGGTAGATACCTGCTACTAAATTAGCAAAGCAATCACATTACACCAACATTGATATCCACAGCCCGGCTATCTAAGCTGCCTAGAATCAGATGGAACCCATTATCATTTACCCACCACTGGTACCAGTTTCCCCGACTTTGGTATGAGACCCCACAATCCCACACATTTCACCCTGGGTACCCAGTTACCGAGACAGTTCCTTGATGGTGGCAGGCCTGGTGGACGGTGCGGCTGTTTGTTGGCTGGCGTGACTAACAGAAATTTTCAGTTAGATTTCCCAACAGTAAACATTTGAACTACAGTAGTTACAGTCTCTTTGGGGTGTGCAGGGGTTGCCCTGCATGTTGCAGTCGAAACATTGGTTTGATGCAACCAGTTGGTCACACCGGGTTTGGAAGTTAAGTTTTCCTTTCTGAATGTTTGTCACATTTATATGATTTAGTACATTCAGCGCATTTAAAGTTCAGACACATCTGGTGCAATTGATGAAGGGACTGAGCCTTCAACCTGGTCCATTTGCATAGGAACAGTCATTTCAGGTAACGGAAGTCAGAACCAAAAGACTTGGGGTCTCAGTCCTATTTGTAGTACATGGCTGTATCTTGCAGCTCTACTGGACGTCTTGACTGGATAGTTTAGAACACATAACACATATCAGCACATTCATACGGTACTCTGGGCTCACTTGGGTCCCCCAGAACAGTTGTACGATACTCTGGCTCACTTAGATCCCCCAGGACAGTTATACGACACTCTGGGCTCACTTGGGTCCCCCAGAACAGTTAGGTCCACCTGTGCTGGGCAAGATAAGTGCAGCAGATACAAGATGCAGACCTGTACAACAGTCACAAACAGCACAATTTCAAGAGTCCACCTGTGCTGGGCTAAGGTTAGGTACAGTAGGATGCAGGGTGCTGAGCAACTGAACAGTCTAAATCAGCACAGTCACTAAGGGCATTGGCAGCCCCAATTAAACACTTTCTTTCATTCTTGCACTGGGGGGGTACAAGAGTGCACTCAGGCTCCTCATAGTATAATCTCTGCAACCAAGATTCCTGATGTCTTCAGTCCTCTCACACCTCAGGTGAAATCAGCTCTCTCACAGCTGGCTTGATGTCATCAAGTTGCAGGTCCACATCTTTCCCTGACTTGGAAGGGAGCGCTAGCATCTGGAGGACATTCTGGCAACCCCCAGGCTAGCAGATTTGGCATAAACGAAATTACTTTTGCTGCTAAAGAGGCAGCCCCCCTCCTGGATGGAGAAGATTAACTGGATCACCAGGCCCCAGGGATTTATTTAACTCTAAAAATTGATTAGCGTTTTGCTCATAAAAGTGCTAAATCTTTGTGAAAATGCATAGCCTCTTGCCTCACTGTGTTTAACAATCACAGCACTTCTGGAAAATCTATATAAATACTTTCTGTACAGTTAGTATAGTTCCAAGAAAACAACTGCTAATCAATTATTTAAAACCGTGACTGCCCGGTTGCATGGCTGGGGCCAGAGCCCCACCCTTGTGGGTGTCCCTCTTGAATCTGAAAAAATGCTGAAAAACAGTCTTTTATGGGGCTCCTCTGAAGCTCCTGATTGGCTGGAGCATTTGGTTGCTTGGCCTTCAATTGGCTGGAGGGCCTGTCAATCTAGAAACTGAATTATGCATGAACCTCACTCGATGCACAGTTTGTTTGCTTTTTTTGGCTCCTGAAATTAAGTCCCAGCAGCTCCCCATGAGCACTTGGTAGTTTCCCATGAGCTTTGACAAAAGTCCCACAAGTCCTGGCTTTAATATTCTAGCTTTCCAATTGGCTGGGGCTGCTTGTAACGGCTGCCGAAACACACGGTCTCTTAAGCAGATCAGATACAGTCTGGTGCATCCAGAACAAGTTAAATATTCTCCTAAATGCCCCGCAGTTCAATAGCCATTGATGTGTACTTGCTGCTGCTACCCAGATCAAATTATTTTCTGAGTCCATTTTCCTGTTGCTACAACACCACCTATTGCAGCACGCATGCTTTCTCTCTGAGTCCCATATACTGGTGCAGCCAGATTAGAGCATTTGGTTATTTAAATACTACCCCCCCCCCTCGCAAACAGTTGTTTCCCCAAAATACAGTAGTTACATTTATTCAGTTGGCAGTTAAACACATTGCTTTGTCTTTGTTCGGCGGGTGCCGAAACCTGTTTCCCCAAGGGTGGAACATACCCTCATTAATATTCATGAGAGTAGGGCCCTGTGCTCATTAATATTCATGAGTCCTGATCTAAAACACTTTGTGGATCTCTTTAAAGTGTGAAGAGAGCAGGCACTAAGGGCCCTGTCTGTGGTCACTGGATCCCGCTTAGCCGGTGGGGCACCAGGACCGACAGAACACTCCTTGGTTTGACTGCAAGACAAGCGGTCACAAGATCAAAGGCACCACTCACACCTGCACGATCCCTGCTGCCACAGAGTTCGTGTCTCGAGTGGGTGATCACAGTTGTACTTTTTGGAGCCTGGAGGGCTGGAATTACTTTGGACTGCTTTCTCGGGGCACCAGGGGCACTGTAAGGACTCGGGCCAGAAACGGGGAAGCCAGAAAAAATTGTAGACATTTCCTGGAGGCACTAGACAGGAGAGCAAGAAATGGGAGCTACGGGCTGCAGGTAAGCCCCTAAATTGGTAAGGGGGGTTACACCACTATGATTTTCCCATGCATGCTTGAAGCCCCCTACTGTTTTTACCTCCACTACTTTCGTTGGCAGTCTGTTCCAGGTGTCTGCCACCCCTTCAATGAAATACTACTTCCTCACATCCCTCTTTAACCCCTTGCAGCTTCATCGCATTCCCTCTGATCCTGATGCTCTTTCTCAGTTGAAAGAGACTGCCCTCCTGCATCCTGTGCACCCTTTGAGGTTCTTGTAGGTCTCTGTCATGCCCCTCCCCACCAGCTCTCCTCTGTTCCAGGCTGCACATGTTTAGATCCCTCAGTCTCTCTCCACAGAGCTTTTAGTGCAACCTTTTTACCATTTTAGGTGCCCTCCTCTGGACTGCTTCCATCCTGTCTAGGTCCTTTCTGAGGTGTGGCCTACAAAACCGGACACAATACTGCCAGTGGTGTCCCCAAAGGCCACTTTATGGGGGGCAAGCCATGAGGGCGAGAGAATTGGGTAAGTACCTGTGGAAGGTGGGTGATGGGGCTTGTGAGGCTGGACTGCAGGGTGCAGGCCAGTAAGGAGTATAGACAGACAATGAGGAAAAAAGAGCACAGCCCTTTGAACTGAGGCGAGCTGCTCTTGAAATGCTGTTATAAACGGGGATTTGAACTGGAAATAGGAAGATCTGGGAGGACCCCAGAAAGAATGGCTAGGATAACCCTCCCTCTTCCATCCTAAAAAAGAAACAAAAACTCCTGATCTGTTCCAATACTGTAGCAGCAAACATGACCAAACAGTAGTGGAATAACTGATTCACTCACTGGAGAGTCATTAAAGGGGATGCATTAATACTGTAAGACCTAAAAGTCTCGATTTAAGCAAAACAGCTAAAACAAATAATCACTTTACTTTTTAGAAACTTTAATGTTTATTTCAGTTGCTCCTGTGTTTCCTCCACCTGCCATGACTTAAAGTCCAAGTGCCTCTCCGTGACCAGCCCTTTCATGACGTGAATGATAGGCTAAGCCATGGGGGACATCTATGTGTCAGCAGCTCAGTGCTCAAGTAGATTCTTTAAAAGAGCACATTTTCTCTCTTAAGGCATGTTTACACTGCCATCTTTGCATTGGGCTTGGTTGCAGTGGTACAAAAGCAGCTGTGTGGACTCTTAGCATAGCTGGTAAGCTGCCCACTGATACTCTTCCCAAGTCTGTGCAGGAGTAGGGACGCATTCTGTAGCCAGCAGATTAAGCATCTATGTGTACAGGCTGCACCACTAACTCCAGCGCACAGCGCATGCTGATGTCCCCAAGTTGCTTACTGTCCTGAGACTGGATAACCTTTCTCTAGTGTGGCTTGCAACCGTGCTGAGAGGGGCCATGTAAACACTCCGCAGGATTGTCTTAGGTGGTGCTGGAAGGAGCAGTTCTCTGGATCAGCAACACTGCACTGGAAGTGCCAACATGCTTCTAGTCTACTGGTACCTACTGCGCTGACTCAGTATGTGTAAACCTCCCTCCAGAGAAGCAATGATTTAAACACAGACTTTAGCGTTCTTTGCTTCCATGCTAGTATAAGCCACCCAAGCTTATACCCAGTCAGAGTCCAGCATCCGACTTGTAACAGGTAGGAACTGCAGTTATCTCTGTCTGGCTTGTTAGATTATAATATCAGCTGGTTTTATCCTTCCATTTATTGTGAGTAGATGGCTTCTTGATGGCCTAAGGAAATGCATTTTAAAGCTCCTTGAATATTCCGCACTCCCTTCAAAGGATTGCCTAGTTGTGTAGTCCACACAGTTGCCTCTTACACTGTAGCTGTTAGGGCTGCACTGCGGTAAGACTTCTTGTTGCTGTGGATCACACTTTCTGTCAGGTGTGGCTGTCTTCTGTCTGGTCTCTACCATACCTTCTCCTCAAACAATGAAAACATAGTTTATACAAGTTCAGATTAACTGGAAAAATGCATTGCCTTAGTGGATCCGTACATTTGCCCGACTCTTAAAAGCCCGACAATCATTTGCCCGCCTCCAGAATCCTGACAGTTAAAATCCTGCGGCACTATTGACCGAATGCCGAAATCTCGACAACATCAGTTTTCCTGCTGTATATTCAGAGTCGGACAAACGTGCACAGCATGCGCCCGAAAAAATTACCATATAGCCGTTTTCTCCGACTTTAGTCGTACAGTTTCCTAGTCCCATTTAAAATACCTGTCCGTCTGGCCGCTGATTTCTCCGACTTTCTTCGACTTCAATCAGAACAGTTTAGAACAGCAAAGTGTTTAAAGGCGTATAGTTTACTTGTCCATCAGGCCTCTGATTTCACTAGGGCTGCTAGATTTTCTCCAAATTTAGTCGTTCTGCATAAGTAGGCATTAAAGGTTTAAAGTGTCACCTCCTGCTGTCTCGCTGGTGGATGTTGTAGTTAGTTGGAGGACCCAATCTGCAATCGAGCAGCAGGCATGGTAGACCACATACAAAGCAGTACACTGAATTTGTCCAAATACCATTCACCCCCATCTGCAAGTCGGTCTTTTTAAATCGGGATTACAACAGTCGGTAACATAAGAATCGGTATTTTGACTCAGTCGGGAATCTGTATTTCAGAGTTGGGCAAACGTAACAGACCCATGTCAGTTTGGCTGTCCCCGATGATACGCAACCATGTGAAACTGGTCAAATGACATTACGCTCCTGCCTGGCAGTCTTTGTTTAGGGTGGGATCTGTAAATTATTTTACTATTTTTCACCGTGTATATGTAAATGCAATAATTTGAATACTGAACCCTGCTTGTGAATGGTGCTGATTTACCTGTTATCATATTAAAGGAAAACTGTACTTTATCTAGTACCCCCACCTCCCAAAGCTGTACACCCTGATTAGGCTTTTTGGCAACAATAACAACATTTCTGTTACTGTGAACTTACTTTATTTTATTTTTTTAAGGTCTATGATCTTCAAACATGGCGGACGCTGCGTGGGTCCCTTTCCTATGAAAGTGCGGCGCTGCACCACTCGCCTCAATGCAAAACATGATACACTGGTAATAATAGTTCAGTTAAATTAAAACTGTTATGTTAAGTTGTTGTGTTGCTCTTTATTGTGTATAATTTTAATGTAAAAGGTGATGTAATTATTGTAATTTGTCATTCACTATTTTATCTGTTAATAAAAACTATTATGGTAAAAAAAAAGAACTACAGTGCCTCACTGCTAGCAATGAGCAAGGCAGAAATGAATTTATATGATTTCTGCTGCCCTAGACGCAAAGCTTCAAAATAAATCTTTAGTGGAGTCTGACTTCTTTTTTCAGACTGGAAAATAACAGAATTTTAAAAGAAACACCAAAAGTTGAGTTTTATTTCTCTCTTAAGAATGGAAGGTGCTCCATTACAGCCCCCAGGATATTGTGATGGTACCCAAATTTGTGAAAGAGCTTGGTATTTGTACCTCCATGCCCTCCAGCCAATAAGACCACTGACTGACCAACACCCCAAGGAGGAGCCTTTCTGTCAGAACCACAGCAAACCCACCAAGAGAAGAGAGAGGGTCTGCAGGACTTCTACTGTCGATTGGGATTGCCAGATTGAACTTGACCCTGCATTGCCCCCACACTGAACAGAAGGTGTGACAGGGTTGAATAAGGACCTGCTCCTTTTGTTACGCAGAAAGAGTTAAACGCACGGATTTGTTCTGTCCTCTCCTTTTCTGTCTCGTCTGTCTGGTTGTGCAACTGAATGTTCTTATGAGACCTAGGAACTGATCACTCAGACAGTCTTGCGATTCTCCGCCTCTCGTAATCTCTCTACCTTCACTTGCTGTTTCTGTCTTTTCTTCCTCCTTTCGTATATGCGGTTATAAAAATATATGTGAATCTTTATGTGAAACTGACATCCCTTTGTTTGAAACTGTATATCGTTATACTGTTGAAATGAGCTGCAAAAAGCTATTTGAAATTTAGGGGGTTAACTGGCATACAGTTTGAGTTCCTCTCAGGCTTATTTGAAGACTTTTTCCAGAGCTGTCAACAAGAGGTCAGTTCTGGGTCACCATCTTCTCTTTGTTGCACCTGCAAAGAACCTGGCAAGAACTTTTTTGTGAGAACCAGGATGTCTCCTTGACAAGCTCAGAATGAAGAATTAATAACCTGGCAAAGACTTGTTGCAAAAAGATCAGCAATCTTTGCTGAAGAGATACTGAAACTTGGAATTAGAGATACCCTCAGACAAAGGGCTTTGTTTTCTCTGTTTGTACTGCCTTTGTAAATAGTTAAACTGAACAATTTGTATTTTTTATTGTACTGTTACTGATACAGTAATAATAAAAAACTAATTGCAGATTTTATAACTGCTCCTGGTTTTCATATGCTTCCTAACCTGTGCCTCGATGACAGAAAGCAGACAACTTACCATTAGGCTACTATGGGACTGGGCTATGAGCTCCTTGTTGTTAGGTAGCACTCTTCTTGGACTCTGAGCACCTTACATTTAATAAATGCTAATTACATAAAACTTACAAGCATCAGCATATATAATAATCATTAAAGTCACTCTTCCCCTCCCCTTTTTCCTGTCTCCCCTCCTCAGTTCACGCAAATTAGTAACTATCATAGTGCCTTCCCTCCCTGTTTCCCACAATACTCCACCCCTTATTCCATAACTCAGAACCATGTGTTCTCTAAACTGTGTAATTCCTCTTCCTCTCCAGTTTGCCACCTACCCCTGCCACTACACACCTACTTATGAGCACACTTCTACCCCCTTATTATCCACACTGAGAGCCATCCCTGTTGCCTCTGAGAGCTCAGTTGCACCATTAACCCACACAGCATGTTTACCTAGGGTATGCATCCTCTCACAACCACCCCCCCCTCTCAATACTCCCTTCTCCTACCCCACCTTTCCTTCCAGCCGACATCTCCCAAGGACACTAAACCGAGATACATCAGAGCCACATCTCACCTAAAAGTGCTCGGGCACCTTTTTACCCATAATTCAATACTACTACTACTTTTATTAGGGAATATCCATCCCAACCCTGATCCCATGCCACACCCCTGCCCACCCAGTTATGGCCTCAGACTTGCTTCTGTAAACATCTGTAGCCTCCTTCAAAAGATAGATCTCCTTCAGGCATGGGTGTCCCAGCACAACCCTGATGTGCTCGCGACTATCGAGACCTGGTTGTCCCCTAAGGTTCCGGACCACGCCATCTCCCTTGATGGCTATACCCTATTTAGGGAAGACAGTAGGAAAAAGAGGTGAAGGATGCACAGTGTACATTAGGACATCCCTCAAAGGACACGTCCTCCCCAATATTTTCACCGGGTATAGCACTCAGGTACTTGCATTAAAATTGCTCCTGGGTCAACAAGGAAAAGCCCTCACACTCCTCACAGCCTACATCCCCCCACATGACCAATCAAATGGTTTCAACTCCATCCTCGATTATATATCTAAATTACCACAACCCACTGAAGTAATACACCTTGGTGACTTCAGTATACCTGCCCATGACTATGTAACACTTGGCACTGCTAGCCACCCCCCTTTGTTGTATATCTTGACGCCCCCTAATAGTCTACACTCCCCTTCCCCCTTCTTCTCATGGCCCCAACTGTTCTCTTCCTCTCTCTACCCATAATTGCTGCTACCTCCACCACTCATACCACTGTACTTTCAGTTCTGCGAAACTCCTCAGAACATCCCTGCTTCGTCACACCGTCCTCCTCCTCCTTCTTCTATCCGGTAACATATACCCCAGCCCCAGCACTCCTGTGCCCCCCAAGTTAAGAAACATAATGGCCTACTTATTGCCTCAAGTAATATCCGCAGTCTGTTGAAATAAATGATCCCTTCCAGGCCTGGTTTGCCCAACACTCTCCCAGTATCCTAGGCCTGACTGAAACCTGGCTGTCTCAAGGTACCTCAGACTCTACAGTGTTTATAAATGGATATTCAATCCTCAGAGCTGACAGGCACAGCAAAAAAAGTTGGTGGCTGTGCCATTTATATAAAGAACCCCCTGCAAGCTCTCCCTTTCCCACTCACGCCTTTCACCCATGGTGCCCAGGCATTAGCTGTCAAAATACTCCTAGATACTCAGGGGAAAAGTATAAACCTCATGGCCACCCATATTTCCCAGCGGAATCAGAAACCAGCCTTTGACGAAGTCCTGACTACTCTCTCATCTCTCCCCAACAATCTGGAAACCATCCTAACTGGTGACTTTAATGTTGACTGGCTTGCCTGGTCATCCACTGCATTCAGGGACTCTGCTGCCACCTTGGACCTTGTCCAGATGGTCCAGACCCCCACTCGACTAAACTGGTACCTCCACCCTACTGGACCTCATTTTCACCAACCGGCCAAAACATATCTCAAGTTACTGACCACCCTGACACCCTTAGTGACCACTTCCCTGTTACTTGTCTATGGTCAAATAAGTCCCCCTCCTCCCCACCCACCCTCACCTACCTCAGGTGCTTAAAAAAATGATTCTTTACCCAAACTCAAGGCCTTCCTCTGGGCCTGCGACTGGTCCCCCATTTTCAATGTTACTAATGCGGATGCCGCCCTTTCCCACTTTATCAACACTTTCAACTCTGCCTGTGATGCTTTTGCCTCTCTGAAAAAGCTGTACACAAAAACAAAAAAAGAACCAATCCCTGGGTCTCCCCAGCCCTGCTTGATATGATGCGCCACCGAGACAACCTCTGGCTTAGGGCACTCAACTCCAAGCACCCCTGGGATAGCCAACTCTACCAAGAAGCCAGAAACAGATGTACACGGGCTATCTGACAAGCCAATGCAAACCCACTATCACCAAGTCCTCTTAGCTACCTGGAGCTCCAGCCGGGATTTCTGGTGCAACATTAAGGAAAGTGGTTCCCCTACCACCCACCCAGCTTTCTATTGATGGGGAATTATTCCAAACATAGAAACATAGTATTTGACGGCAGATAAGGACCGCTTGGCCCACCCAGTCTGCCCATTTCCCTACCTACTGGATAAGCTGCAGATCCTAGTTAACCAGCAGCCTACTTCTTTCTACCCCCACCCCCCAGAATTGCCTTATGACTATCCCATGCATGCTTGAATTCCACCACTGATTTTGACTCCACAACCTCCTCCGGAAGGCCATTCCATGCATCCATAACCCTCTCTGTGAAAAAATACTTCCTTAAATTACCTCTGAGCCGCCCCCCCTCTATCTTCAAATTGTGCCCTCTTGTTCTTGCACACCTCTTTTTTTTTCCAAGATCCACTAACCATTGCGAACACCCTTAATAATGCATTCTACGATCTTAGCAAGGTATTGCCGCAAATTTCTTTGACCCCCCCATCCATGACCCCTTCTCCTGCAGTATCGGATGCCCTCCCCCCCTTTCCATCTCCAAACTATCCCCCAGCTCAGCATGAAGATATATCTCTAGTTTTCCCTCGGCATGGAAATGTGCAGTTATCACACCATTGCTCAAGGGTGGTGAGTGCACTACTCCCAATAATTAACACCCTATCGCTACCCTCTCCAAGGTGCTGGAAAAAGTTGTCTCCGACCAACTTACTGAATCTCTCTCCAAGCATAACTGCTTTTCCCCTGTCCAACACGGTATCCGCTGAGGACACAGCACCACTACTGCACTCTTTGAGTACACGAATTTCATACACCAAGCCTACAGCAGCAGACAAATGGTAGGATCTGTCCACATAGATCTTACCAAAGTGTTTGACACTGTCAGTCATGCCCTGCTGCTCCACACCCTCCCATCAGTGGGCACTGCCTCTGAGGTAGTGTCCTGGTTTGCCAGCTATCTTGCTGACCACTGAGTTAGGATCGAATCCACCCTCTCCTCCTGCTGCCCTATTCGCTCTGGTATCCCTCAAGGATCTATACTTGGCCCCCTTCTTTTTAGCCTGTTCCTAAACCCCCTCCCCCAGTCCTGCCTGGTAAAATGCTCCTCTATGCGGATGATGCTGTTATTTTTGGATGTCATCCCAACCCCTCTGCACTCCCAAACCTTGCTCCAAGAGTGCTTCCACACCATTGAATCCTGGTTTGTGGCCCATAAATTAATTCCCAACTGTAATAAAACCAAATCCATGGTCTTTACCCACCGCCAAACCCATTATCGTAACCTTTCCCTAGCCATCTGTAACACCGCCAATGTCCCCATTGAACAGGTCTCTTCTTTCAGGTATCTGGGATTAACTTTTGATATCCACCTCTCCTTTCATATTCATAGCCAAGGTCTCCTGTCTGCACTGAATACCAGGATTCGACTGCTGTACCGGCACAAACACTTCCTATCCCTGGAGGCTCTCCATCTGGCAGTATCATCATTTGTTCTCTCTCTCTAGTTGACTACGGCCTAGTGATCTATGGTTCAGCTGACCCAACATCCCTTTCTTGAGTCAAGAATACCCTGAACAATCATGTAGGATGGTCACGGGTCACGACAGGCTGACTCACACATGCAACTTATATAAGTCTGCAGGTTGGTTAAATCTTGAAGCCAGACTTAAATATGCTACCTGCATCCTTGCAAAGAAAATATCCCTCAGAAATACCCTCCTGGCCTTGACTCTGGTCTCAGTTGCCCCCCTGCCGAGTCTCCAGAAGTACCTCTAGGCCCCTCCCACCTTGTTCTGTGCTGCAGATCCTCACAGTGTAAAAGGGCCTTTTTATCCCGGGCTCCCAAGTGGCTCAATGATCTCCCACTGTCCATCTTTCTTTTATCCACCCTTGGCCCTTTCAAATCTGCCCTCAGACACTACCTCCTTGAACTATCTGCCTGTGACTGTTTCTGACCTTGACTGCCCTGGATCTCTGCATTCGGCCAGTAGATCCCTCACCAATGTGTCCTACTCCTTGACTCCCAAGTCTGTCATGCTTTCATTTGTTATCTGCTACACCAGTTTTGACTATGGGTTACACTTGCCCTGTGATACTCTGTTCAGACATTGTCTTGCAGTACAACTAGGGCCCACTAGGTCAACTTATTCGCCTTGTATAATCTGTGTATACTTGTTTATAATTCTACTGTATAACTAGGGCCCACTTGGCCTGCTTATCATTTTCTATTACTTGTGTATAACCTATTGTACTTTGTTATGGTTGTGTAATGTTTGCCAGCTATGTATTTGTGTAAATTATGTCCTCCTTTGTATCTGTGACGAGGAGGCTTTGCAAAAGAGTCCTTGACTCAAAAGTTGTATTTCGATGATTTTAATAAATAAATAAATAGCAATTGGCTCTCGCTGGATGCCAAACCCTACAAAAATGCGGCCGCAGCTATTGACCTCTCTCGGGTTGTGTCTACCCCTACCAAATTCAGGTACAAGAGCGGTACATGCACCCTACTTGACCTGTTTTTTACTAACCGTGCAGAGTGTATATCAGGTACAGTGGTCCTCCCAGACTCTCTCAGTAACCACTCCCCTGTCATCTGCTGCTGGGCCAACAGGTCCCCCAAGCAACCCTGCAAGTGGTCGTACCACCGTGTCCTCAAACATGGACAACTTAAACAACTTCAAACACAACTCCAAAACTGTGATTGGTTACCGTTGGACGCTGCACCTAGTGTTGATCAGGCCCTCGATTACTTTGTTTCCCAGTTCAACACCGCTTGTGACACCTATGCCCAGTGAATCACCTCCACACTGCTAAATCAAATGTCCAATAGAGCTACCGCTCACGGCGCCAGTGACCTGAGTTCAGGAACAAACTCGGGTGGCTGGAGGGTCGGCTGGGGAGAGGAGGATTGAGCGCCCAGAGGTTGCTCTCTTCCTCCAGGGAGGGAGGGTTGCTTGTCCCGCCGCTGTACCGCCACCTGGGTGCCCACAGGTGGAGGCGCAGTGGGATGGCAAATAGAAGGGAGGGGGGACGTCACCTGGGAGCCAGAGCACCTGCACGTCCTGACATGCTCCGCCCCATGGCTCCCCAAGCATGCTGACATCTTGTGGGAGGACCAGAAAGCAGGAAAAACCCTGCAAGTGCTCCCACAGATGGAGCTCCAGGCCCCGATCCCACGCCCCTGCCATCACCAGTGACAGCATCCCCGATGAAAACATAGACACATCGGGGCAGAAGAAGGGGGCCCCGTCCCGTACCCACCTAGGGGGTATAACCAAGGCTTCATGGGGGGATGGACTGCACCGGTGCCTAGACAGACGAGCAAGGACGTACAAGGCCATTGCAGTCTCCCGAAGGAAGGGTGTACTGTGGTGAGAAGGGGGCATAAAGCAAGAATTGAAAATGTCCAATAGAGATCACCTACAGCACAAAGCATGGGCCACTGGAAAACCAGCTGACTGGCAGCAGTACAAGGCAGCCAGAAATGCATGCAACCGAGCTACTCGCCTAGCCAAGGCTGCCTAATACAATGACACTCTAACCAATTCCTGGGGAGACAGCAGGAAATTCTGAGTCAGTCTCAGGGATCTGTCAGAGAAGTCCAGCAGATCCCCTCCCTCCATGCTTAATTTAGATGGCGTAACCATTCTGGACCCAAAACGCATAGCAGACACTTTCAACTCTGCATTCACCAAACTAAGTTGTGTACTCCCACCTGATTTTTTTCGACACATATTCCACCCTGCATGACCCTAAGAATCCGACCCCACTGTTGCGTAATCCATTTTCCACTTCAAAAAAAGTCTCATTCGAAAAGTCCAAAAAATACCTTCTTAAGATACTCGGCAAGGCCCACCTTAGTAGTGACTCACTGGACCTAAAGCTCCTGCACCTCACACTAGATGCTGTGCTTCTGCCTCTCACAAAAATTCTAAACATATCACTGTGCCTTAATCAATTCTCCATGTTATGGAAAACAGCATTAGTGACCCCTATTCATAAGTCTGGGGACAGGGCGACTCCCTCAAACTATTGCCCAATTTCCATTCTCCCTCCACTCTCTAAAGTACTTGAACATATAATCATGGACCAGCTCACTGACTACCTTTCCAAGTACAACATCCGATGTCCTGAACAGCATGGCTTCAGGACAGGCCATAGTGCCACATCTGCCCTCCTCCAGTACACAGAGTTCATTCACCAGGCAGTTGATCATGGGCACTTAGTAGAGTCGGTGCACATTGACCTCACTAAGCCGTTTGATACTGTTAATCACCCCCACCTACT
Source organism: Neoceratodus forsteri (assembly GCA_016271365.2). Taxonomy (NCBI): domain Eukaryota; kingdom Metazoa; phylum Chordata; order Ceratodontiformes; family Ceratodontidae; genus Neoceratodus; species Neoceratodus forsteri. The sequence goes on from CM057449.1 coordinate 112,451,086, forward strand.
CAGATCCCTTCTTGATATTGGTTTATCGACAGATGCAGTAGCTTGGTTTAAAAGCTATCTAGCCAGAAGGTCCCAGCAGGTCAAAATAGGTGTCACCCACTCAGACAGCAGGCCAGTTCTCTCAGGTGTTCCCCAAGGCTTCATACTGGGGCCGCTGCTTTTCAGCCTCTTTCTAAACTCCCTCCTACTTGTCTGCACCAATAATCTACTATATGCAGAGGATGCCATTGTATTCTCCAGCCACTCAGATCCACTCCAATTAGCCGATAGCCTACAATGCGTTTCACCACTGTGGAGACCTGGTTCTCTAAGCACAAGTTAGTTATGAATTACAAAAAAAAAATCTATGATTTTCGCCAGCCCTCATAGTAAACAAAAATCTATACCACTAATTAACAGAACAACCTTGATGTCCCTATAGAGTAGGTCTGTACCTTTAAGTACCTTGGAGTAACCCTTGACAGTACCGTATCTTTTTGTGAGCATATCAGTAATGTCTCCAAGATGGTTAACTTAAGAGTAGGTATCATTTACAGGCACAGACAGAGCATGACCCCTGATATCCTTCGACCTGCTGTTACTAGCTCTGTGCTCTCCATAATAGATCATGGCCTAGTCATTTATGACTCCGCCTCTGAGACAGCTCTTAAAAGCATACACACGGCCCTCAACAATTCCTGCCTTCTAGTCTCAGGTGCACCCAGACACATGCATACATGCGACCTCTACACCCTCACCAAATGGCTGAACCTCAGTGGTAGGACTACTTATCATACCTCTCTGCTTGTGAAGAAAATTTCACTGTGGCTGACCCCTCCATCCTCTCGACAGTTCATTATGCATACTCTCAACTGGTGCGGCACCAGGAATGGCTTCGGGCACACTTACCTGACCCGTTTCTGTTGGACCATGCAAGCCTAACATTCCTTCAGGTATCGTGCTCCTAACTGGATAAATAAACTCCCCGTTGACATCCTAGAAGAACCTAAACTGGGCCCAAACAGAAACTTAAGACAACACCTCGCTGCTATTAGCAGCTGTGATTGCCACACATAGGCCCTTTTCAGCCTCACACATTGCCTTCTCCCTGCACCCTCACCATTCTGACCTCCCCCTATCCATTGTCCCACCCCTTCACCCCCTCTCTGTTTCCCTGTTCCTGCTACTTGTCCCTCTTCTCCCTTCCCCTCCCTGTCTCTACCTTCCCATCTCCCTTCCTGTGCTCCCTCCTCTCCTTGCACTTCCTTTTAAAACACTGCTCACAGACCACTGCCTGCCCTTTCTCCCTACCCCTACTGTCCTACTCCTACCCGTCTCCCCTCCCATCACCCATTACACTCCCTCCCAACCCTCTGTCCTCCCTCTCATCTCCCAGTTTCTCCTCTTGACAATGTCAAATCCTGACAGCATCCTTCCCTCCTCTCTTCTTCTGCACTCCTGTGACAATGTCAGATTCCTGACAGCATCCCTCTCTGCCCTTCCCCTGTGTACTTCCTTAAGTCCTGAAATCTACTGCACTTCTTACTGAAACTTGAATGTAAAAGTTTAACCAGACTGTAACTTTTGCTGTAACCTGAATTGTTACTTTTTTACCTGTCTGTAACTTTTATGAATGATTGTACCCAACGCCATGTATCTCTTATTCCACTTGTCTTGCATTTAGTTTTTTGTTGTGTTGCCTTTACTTTGACATGGAACCTTTGTAAGAGTCTTTGACTCAAAGGTACTTTAATCCGTGACATGAATGAATTAATAAATAAATAAGTAAATACATAAACTGGTACATTAAAACACTTTGGAATGCATACTTTCTGATGGCTCCACTTTAAGCTGAAACTTCACCACAAAGGAGCAGTGCTGCCCTCGGCACCTAAAAGATAGTGACACATCTGGAAGGATCTTCTTCACAGCCTCAAATCCGACACCAAGTCCCAGGTGGTGAAGAGGACCCACTCAGTTGTGTAAAGTTTGAATAGTTATTCAAAGATGTACAATCCTGCTGGCAATTGGACACAGTTCAGCCATGAATGTTTTACGGACACACTGACCACTTCTTAGAAACATAAGAACTGTCAGTGGAAGAAGACCTGTGGTTCATCTAGTCTTGACGGTTTACCATACTTTTTCCTCCTAACCTATCTCTATAGAAAGATATCTAGTGTATGTTACATAGAAACAGAGTTTGATGGCAGATAAGGACTGCTAGGTCTATCCAGTCTGCCCATTTTCTCTACCTGTATAAGCAGCCGCTGACCCTACTTGGTTATTGACTTTAGCCTCTCTTTCCCACCTCTAGGATTCCCTTGTACCTGTATTATGCATTTTTGAATCCCCCACTGTGTTCACTCCCACCACCTCCTGGGGTATGCTGTTTCATGCACACAACACCCTTTCCCTGAAGAAAAACTTCATCACATTTCCCCTTATCCTGTCCCCTTTCCGTGTCATATCATGCCCTCTCGCTGTTGTACATCTCCTAACCTGAAAGGTGTCTCCCACTTGCATCTTGTTGATGCCCTTAAGGTACTTGAAGGTTTCAGTCATATCCCCTTGCTCTCACATCTCCTCCAGAGTATACATATTGAGCTCTTTTAGTATCTCCTCATATGTCTTCTGTTGCATGCCTTGCACCATCTTAGTTGCCCTTCTCTGAACCGCCTCTGCCGTATGTCCTTCTGGAGATGTGGCCTCCAGAACTGAACACAGTATTCCAGATGAAGTCTCACCAGTGTTCTGTACAGTAGCATCACCACCTCCCTTCTTCTGCTAGTGATACCCCTTCCTATGCACCCTAGCATACCACTGTCCCTCCCCAGTGCCTTTGAACGCTGTTTGTCCACCTTTAAGTGCTCTGAGATTATTCCCAAATCCCTTTCTTCCCTTGTGACTGTCAGCAACTCCCCCTATCCTGTAACTCTCCTCAGGGTTTTTGCACCCCAGGTTCATGATTTTGTACTTCTTTGCATTAAATCTAAGTTGCCATGCCTCAGACCATTATTCCAGCTTCCCTAAGTTCCTCCTCATTTTCTCAACCCCTTCTGGAGTGTCTGCTCTACCGCACATCTTGGTGTCATCCACAAATAGGCAAACCTTCCCTTCCAGTCCTTCAGCAATGTTGCTAATGAAGGCATTAAAAAGGGTTAGCTCAAGGACTGATCCTTGAGGTACCCCACTGGCCACCCCCAACCCCCATTCGTTGGATTGGAACTCATTTACCAACACCCTCTGCTTTCTGTCCCTCAACTAATTTCTCACCCAATTCACAGCCTTTTGGCCCACACCCAAGCTCTCCAGCTTGTTTACCAGCCTACTGTGTGGAACGATGTCAAAGGCCTTGCTGAAATCAAGGTAGGTGACATCTACCACTCCCCCCAGATACACCTCCTTTGTCACCCAGTCAAAGAAATTTATCAGATTTGTCTGATATGATCTCTCGCTGTGAATCCATGCTACCTCAGATCCTGTGCTCCTCTAGATTGCGAGTGTTCCACAATCCTTTCCTTAAGAAATGCCTCCATAATCTTCCTCACTGCTGAGGTGAGGCTGACCGGACTATAGGTAAGTGCTTCCACTTTTATGTAGAGAGACCACATGCACCCTTCTCCAGTCCTTTGGAACCACACCTGTATTGAGGGATTTATTAAACAGGTCTGCCAGCAGTGCTTCTAGCACCATCCTTAGTTCCTTTAATATCCTAGGGTGTATGCTATCTGGCCCCATTGCTTTGTCCACCCTCAGTTTTGTGAGTTCTTCTAGGACTCTCTCTTCTGTAAAAGGACTGGTGTCACCTTCCCCTTCCCTCTGATTCTAGTTGCTAGTTTTGGCCCCTCGCCCTCCCTTTTTTCCGTAAATACAGAACAGAAGTATTCATTCAGTACTGACGCTTTTTCTTGGTCACCCTCCATACACTCCCCTTCTTCCCTTCTTCACCTTACAATCCCACTCCTAGCCTTCCTTCTTTTGCTGATGTACCTATAAAATGTCCTGTCCCCTTCCCTTACCGTCTGCGCTATCCTTTCTTCTGTTTGTGCATTTGCACTCCTAACTGCCCTCCCTGCTTCCCTCTGTCTATTTAGGTACACCCCCCTATCTTCTTCCTTCTGTGACTCCTATTTTCTGAAAGCTAACTTTTTGGCTCTTACCTTCTCATCCACATCCTTTGAGAGCCATAGTGGCTTTTTCCTTCTTTTGCCCTTGTCTCTCTGCCTAATGCACTGGTTTGTTACCTCCACTATGGCTTCTTATAGGAGTGCACACACTGTTCCTCTACCCCCCCTTCTGGCTTGCTTTCTTGCCAGGGTCTTCTTGGAGAGACATATCCCCATCCTAGCGAAGTCCCCCCCTGAAATCTAAGACCTTTGCCTTTGTATGGCTTGATTTTGACCCTGTACCCATAAGAAATCACACTGTGTGGTGGTTGCTGGGCCCCAGTTGTCCCTCCACCCAGACACCTACTTGACTCTGTCTCCATTGGTTAGTTCTAGGTCCAGAACTGCCCTGCCCCTGGTGGATTCTAGTACTTCATGCCTGAGGCCTGCCCCATGTATGGCTTCCAGGATGTCTCTGCTGCTGACTGATGCCGCCACTGGAATGATCTAGTCCATGCCTGGCATATTAAAATCTCCCAGCAGCAATGCCTCCATTTTTTCTGCCATCTCATAGATTTCTTCCACCACTACCCTATCCACCTCTTTCCCCTGTGCTGGAGGCCTGTAGCTCATGCCTGTGCGAATTGCTGTGCCATTACCTGGCTCAAAGGTGACCCACAATGCCTCGGCCTCCCCCTGCCTACCCTGAACTGTAGTTGTTTTTATGCATTCCCTGACATAAAGACCTACCCCCTCCCCCAAATAGAGCATACCCTGGTACAGTTACCTCCAGGTGGTGGTTCCCAGTGTACCACGTACCGGTTATTGCCACTATATCCAAGTCATCCTCGCCATCAATGCTTCCAGGTCTGGGATTATATTTCCCAGACTATGTTCATTTGTATACATGACCTTCCATGTTACACTGCCTCTCCACCTGCTATTCCTGCTTTTGCCCTCCTGTCTCCTATTTTTGACTCCTTTTTCTGTCTCTTGCTACCTCCCTTTCTGTGCCATATCCCTTTTAATGAGTTCAGATTCCCCTGTTATCAGCTTTTCCTCCTGATCCTTCCTTTTGACTCCTCTAACCTTGCATTCATATCTCTAGCCTCATTCTCTCCCAGCCTACTACTAACCATTTCCACTCTCCTTGCACCTCCTTTTGGAATTACTGACCCCTTGTGTCTGTCTTGTAGCCTTCAGGAGGTGAATTGTGCTCCACTGTTTGACTTTCCTCTTTATGCTCTGCACTTTTCTTACTCTCACTTATTGTTTCTGTGTGATTTTTTTATTTTTTCCCCCTAATTTCTGCCCCTTACTCTCTGCCCCTGATGTTCCTCATAACTCCCAAAGGCAGTTTGCTGTTCCTTTCCTACCTGTGCTGAGGCGCCATCCTCCACTTAGCTTCGGCTTGCCCCTGGGCAGGGACAGTGGAGGGGATATTCCCCTGAACTTCAGCGTCTTGTCAGGAGGCGTCTGAGTTTTTCTCCCTCACCCACAGGAGCCATGTGTGCGAGGGCTGCAAGGATGCATAGCATCGTCCGCAGTCAGCGCGGCTCCTCCAACCCCTTGTCTAACCACACAGCACTGTCCCCTACTTCCAGGACTCTCCTTCCCTGCAGAAGGCGAGCATCCTCTTGGATGGTCAATCCTTCGCCCAGGCCAGCTCCCGATGACTTGGGCTCATTCCTGAAGCCAGGTCACCGGCGTCATCAGCAGTAGCGCTACCTCTGCATAGACAGGCCTCTGCAGTTATTTATATAACAAATTATTTTACTGTGTCAATGTTGCAGATCTAAACGTTATGCAGTCATATGTTTCAGCTCGACCCTCACCATCTAAAAGCTTTCTGCTTTCTGCAAGTTCAACATGGAGCCCATTAAGTGTGATTAAGAAAATGCAGGGCACAAGGAGGAAAACCAAGCAGCAGAGCACATTTCACATCTGGATGAAGTGTGTTGTGTCGAGTCACCTGCAGTATTATATATTTCTGAATAAATATTCAAATGTTACAGTGCTGTGCAGGTCCTTTCTCCACATGGGATTGGGTATTCACGTTAAACTGAGCTGCCTTAGCCTGGTCCAGGGAAGGTAGCACTGCAGAACCATTTCCTGACCTTCGTCTTGAGGTGTCTCTAGCTAGTACATCTCTTAATGCAAGTCAGGAGGGCACGCCAGAGAACAGGGTAGAAACTCCAAATGCCCTGTCCACCACGTATTTTAAGTGTAGATGGGGGACAGTCGGAAGCCTCTGCTGTCCAGAGTGAAGGACCCTGCCTAGGCAGTGAGGATCAGCAGACTGCAGAGGTAAGTAGGACTCAGGTCGTTGCTGTATTATGATGTTGAGGACCATATTCGATTACTTTGTGCACTAGGATCTTCAGCCCTATAAATATGTCCCCCCCCCATTCTGCTCTTCTCCAGTAAGCACCGTATTTATATTGTTATTTTGTTTTAGAAACATAGAATTTGATGGCAGATAAGGACCGCTTGGCCCACCCAGTCTGCCCATTTCCCTACCTGATGGATAAGCTGCAGATCCTAGTTAACCAGCAGCCTACTTCTTTCTACCCCCACGCCCTAGAATTGCCTTTATGACTGTCCCATGCATGCTTGAATTCCACCACTGTTTTTGACTCCACGACCTTCCTCCGGAAGGCCGCTCCATGCATCCACAACCCTCTCTGTAGAAAAAATACTTCCTTAAATTACCTCTGAGCCGCCTCTCTATCTTCAAATTGTGCCCTTGTTCTTGCACACCTCTTTTTTGAAAGATGCCCTCTTGGACTTTGTTGATTCCTTGAGGTACTTGAAAGTTTCTATCATGTCCCCCTCTCCTCCTTTCCTCGAGGCTATACATATTAAGCTCCTTAAGTCTCTTCATATGTCTCTCCGGTGCAGACCCTGCACCATTTTAGTTGCCCTCCTCTGGACAGTTTCCATCCTGTCTATGTCTTTGCAAAGACTGGGTCTCCAGAACTGCACACAGTACTCCAGATGGGGTCTGACCAGCTGTCTGTACAGAGGGATAATAACTTCCTGTTTTCTACTGGTGATGCCTCTCCCTATGCATCCCAGTATCCCCTCAGCCCTCCTTGCTGCCCTCTCACATTGCTTGCCCACCTTTAGGTCATCTGATATGACTACCCCCAGGTCCCTTTCCATTTTTGTTGTTGTTAGTATCTCACCCCCCATTGTGTACTCTTCCCCTGGGTTTTTGTTTCCCAGGTGCATTACCTTGCACTTCTTAGCATTGAATCTATGCTGCCATACATTTGACCATTCCTCTAACCTTGCCAAGTCCTTTTTCATCCTTTCCACCCCACCTTGTGCATCAACTCTGTTGCAGATCTTTGTGTCATCTGCAAAGAGACATACTTTCCTTCCAGTCCTCTGCAATGTCGCTTATAAAGACATTGAAGAGGACCGTCCTAATACTGGAACCCTGAGGTACCCCACTAGTAACCCCCCTTTCTTCAGAGTGGACTCCATTTACTATTACTCTCTGTGTCCTATTCTCCAGCCAATTTTTTACCCAGGCTGTCATCTTGGGACCCACTCCCAGGCTAGCTAACTTGTATATTAATCTTTTGTGTGGGACTGTGTCAAATGCCTTGCTAAAGTCTAGGAAGGCCATGTCCACAGCCCCTCCCTGATCTACTACTTTGGTCACCCAGTCAAAGAAATCTATCAGATTTGTCTGGCGTGACCTTCCCGCTGTGAATCCATGCTGCCTTGGGTCCTGTGCCCCTCTGGCCTCTAGATACTCGACAATTCTTTCCTTCAGAAGTGATTCCATCATTTTCCCTACCACTAAGGTTAAACTAACAGGTCTGTAGTTTCCTGCTTCTGCCTCCATTGGAGCCCACCAGGATGAGAAAAGGGATGAACTGCCATTGAAATTGCCTTGTTTCCTGCAGTAACTCAGCAGCAGAATTCTGCAGTATTGGGTTGCATCCTGGCCGGTCCCACTGTCTGTGGTGTATTCTCCCATCAGACCTTCCCCGGGGACACACCTGGAAATGAGCCTTGGCTCAGTTTTCCTTTTCCAGTCCCCAGATTGTAAAAGTACAAACAAACGGACATCTCCATATGACTTAATCTGACCTTACAGCTCCGCTCCTTCAACCCCTTAATCTGCTTGCTTGCTCTGAGCTACGCCTTTTTGAATTTCCCTTATGTCCTTTGTCCTTTTTGTGTTGTGCTGACATAAATTTGCATTCTAATCGCAGATGGTAATTCTGTTATCTTATTTCTGTTTTTTTTTTTTTTGATTATTCTTAATACGCAGGATACAAAATCCCGAAGGAACACCTGTTAGCACTGTTTGAGAGAGAAGATTATCTTGAGAACAACCCCAACAGTAAGTAGATTATGGGATACTTTTTGGTTGTTTGTCTTGTTAGAGGCTATTTTGAGTTGTTACATGAAAAGGTTATTTAATGCACCAGTGCAGTGAAATTGGACATAAAGTATGATGCCAGTTTTTGTGTTTTTTTACTGTAAAAGATGCCAGACATTTTCCAGATTTATTTTATGGTAACATTTTATAATTCTGCTAGAATTATTAAATTACTTTTCTTCTCAAGAAAAAAAATATGGCTGCCTCATTTGGCTTAGAAATTGTATTGTTAATCTGCAATGGGTAAGTATCGAGAAGATAGTAGTAGTAGTAGAAAATGTTTGTTTTTATATGGGTAAGGGTTGGTATAAACCACCATTAGGGCAGAAGTACAAGGTGGGTTGCAGAAAGCAGTATTTGCGGACATAAATAGATGGCGAATGTTGCCTTTCTCCTTCGCTAGCAGCATAGAGGTGGTGAAAATGAACATCCTCCCCCGGTATTTGTTCCTGTTCACTAGTCTACCACTACCCTTCCTAAAAAAAGACGAGAAGGAACTGCGACGCAAGCTTTCTCAATTCATCTGGGCGGGGAGACGACCTAGGAAGCGTTGGGAACTCCTCACTGAGGACAAGGAAAAGGGGGGTAGAGGAGTACCAGAGTTTTACAATTATTATAAGGCGGCCCAGATATTGCCTATTCTTGATATGCTAAATCCGAGACAGGTGGGGGTGGTGTCCCATGGAACTCACGGCACACCAAACTATACCCCTGAGAATGCTACCCTGGGTGGCAATGCCCTCAGACATTAGACAAATTAAGAATAAATGGATGAGGCACACTCTCAAGGTGTGGCTGGATGTCCGACAGTATTGGCGGTCTTTAACTCCAGTTTGGAGATATATTCCACTTAATTCCCTCCCTGGATTTCCAGCTGCACTTGGAGACAGTTGCTTTAAACAATGGCAGAGCAGAGGACTACGCTTTCTGACTCAATTTTTTCAGCAAAACATATTAAAATCTTTTCAAGAGCTGCAAAGAGAATTTGGCATTCCCAAACAGGACTTTTACAGGTTTCTCCAGTGCTGCCACTACATCATTATGAGGATAGGGCAGCAGGTGATCCTTTCAGACCCACCTACCCCTATTCGAACCACTTTTCAAAGGAGCCGACTGACAGACGCTAAAGGGTTTATATCATATGTATACAAAACATTACAAGAGGATATAGGTAAATTATTAACCCAACAGATTGAACAGAGGTGGGAGGAGGAATTAGAGCTTCGGTTATCACAGGAAGAATGGTCTGAGATATGGTTGGGAATTTCTAAAACAACCAACTCTCCGAGTTGGAAGGAATTCAGATGGAAAGTAGTGGCACGATATTTTATTACCCCAGTGATCTCGGCCCATTACACACCATTGGCAACAAATAAATGTTGGAGGGGATGCGGGGGTTTGGGCACACACACTTACCTGTTTTGGGATTGCCCGCAGATAAGTAATTATTGGAGGTCAATTGCTCAAGCCTTCCAGACCATTTTTCAATGGGATGTCATAGTCAATGGAGCTCATTTGATATTGGGTCTCGTACCAAACGGAGTGGGATCTAGTAACCAAAAGTATTTGTACTGTTTACTAGTGGCAGCAGCCCTAAAAGTCATCACGCAACATTGGTTGCAGTCAGAACCATTGACTCTCTCCATGTGGAGAACTAATATTACAAAATCAAAGACATGGAAGCTATAACTGCCCGATTAAGACTGACCACAGAACAATACAATGCAAAGTGGCTCCCTTACTACAACTATATTGAGGGTCTGGAAGGCACCCCGGTGCTGGAGCAATACCTACTTACCTGAATGAGGCTTTGGCTTAATTTAAAGGGGATGGGGGTTTAAAATATCTAGAACCTAACCGGTTTATAAAGAGGGAGACCTGGAGGAGGGGAGAGAGGTTGGGGATGGGGAAGGAAGGGGGGAAAATGGCTGGATAAATGAAATCACATTGTCTGGTTTGGTTGATATGTAAATTTTGTTTATTCAATAATAGTGACAATATAGCATAAGTTACATCAAATATGAGTGAGATCTTAAAGACTATTTGATGTCATTTTGATAGTTTGGAATAGATGGCATGGAACAAAGGATGTGGACGGAGGGTAGAGTAGAAATAGACCTTTTTATTTTATTTAAGATTGGATCAGAGAAGAGGATCTCCTTTTTTACTGAAAACTCATGGTAGTCACTCACCCTTTGCTGTATTATCATAACTGTGAGGTTAAAACCAGTAAGAAAGCAAATATGGTAATTAAAAAAAAAATTGACACAAATGTACTAACTTGCTTCCTTGGATTGTACACTCATATGTAAAATGGAAGTATTTCAAGCTATCAATAAAAGCTTTACTAAGTTCAAAAAAGAAGTACAAGGTGGTCCTTTTTTTTTTTTTTTACCAGGAGAGACACACTAAGCTGGAAGCTTGTTTCCAGGTGCAACTTGGGAGCACAAGGAAGTTAAGTGACTTTCTCAGGGTCGCATAGTATGCAAGTGGGGGCTGTGGGATTCAAACCCGTGTCTCCACGTTTACAGCTCAGAGCCTTAAACCACTGCGCTATACTGCCTCCTGTTGATTCATACATTTTCAAGCACAAAATTATGTGACAAATACATTACACATAACATATAGATAGCATATGTATATATTTATGCACTAGAGATAACATAGTGTAGTGGTGTGGTGGTGCCCCCATAGTTAGGGCTGAGTAGGGGTTTCTGTGTTAAATCTCAGATTTTGCATTTAATATATTCACAACCGTTCAACAGATTTGCACAAAATTTTGCATGCGTGGTCTCAGGAGGGGGGGGTAGATCTCTTTACGTGCCTAATTTTATTATGGTCAGATGTGCAGGTTCCGAGATGCAGATAGCAAATACATGTAAACAAATTGCTGTTTTTTAGCTATTTTCTATTGTTGTCATTGCCTTATGCCCAGACCGTTTGTAATTTTGGTCTGAAATTTTCAGGGTAGAAAAAGCTTGGCCCACAGATGGGCTTTTTGCTGGTTTGGTGAAAAAAATATTAATGCATTACAAAGTTATAAAATTTAAAAAAAAAATCAGTTCTGAGCATACTGGGTACATTCTTTACATAGCGGCTTGGAACGACAAAAGAATTTGGTCCATACAAAAAGGATCCCATTTTGCATGGAGCTAATCCTTTTATATGAGGAAAAAATCCTTTTATGTATGCCCGCCAGTTTCTTCTTAATGTTTAAACTTACAAATCGTAAAAATACATACAGATTATGTATTTAAAAAAAAAAAAAAAAAACATAGACCTGAACCTAGCTAAACAGGACCAGTTTAGCTAGATTGTGGTGTTTTCTTTTGAAAAATTGGCAGAAATAGCCGGCCCAGTGGCGCTGAGAGCTGAGGCGCTGGATGCTTTACCTCGTGCTACGCTGGCTAGCCGTGTTCGGGAAGGAGCACAGGCCGCTGGGGAATGGCAGGGGAGGAGAAGGATTGAGCATCTGACAGACTGCTCTCCCGGGAGAGGAGTCCTAAATAGTTGGTGCCCATTTGCCCCCTGGCGGAGGCTGGGGGACAGTGCACCATGCTGTAGCATGGGGAGGAGTTGGGGCAGACACCCGGAGGGAGTGTGTGCGGACGTGTGCACGCTCCCCTCCACCAGCATCATTGCACATCCCCAGCTCCAAAGAGAAAATCGGAAAAAGGAGTGGCATCTTGGTCGAGCGGCTTGATGGCCGTCTGACGAACACCGGCTCTGGGGGTATTGCCTGAATCTGGATCCAGACAGGGTGGGTGAGTTGGAGGCTCTCCACCACCCCGCTGCGGGGGGGGGGTGGGTTAAGCTGCAGGAAAGAAAGGTGAGGACCCTGAAGGAGTGCTGATGAATGGACGGCGGCCAGAGTCCCAAGGGTTTGCCAGAATATGGGGAGCAGACCAGTGCAGGAGAGCGGCTACAAAAGCAAACAGAATGCTGGGGTGCATAGCAAGGGTTTTTTCGTCCAGGTGAAGAGAGGTGATCTTGCCCCTCTACAGGTCACTGATATGGCTGCACTTAGAGTATTGTGTGCAGTTTTTAAGGCTATAACTAAAGCATGATATCAGGCTACTGGAGGGGGTGCAGAGGAGGGCAACAAAGATGATATGTGGAATGGAAAGGACAGACTTTGAAAGCAGGCTGAGAGACCTGAATATGTATACCCTGGAGGATAGAAGGGATAGGGGGGACATGATGGAGACATTCAAGTATCTGAAGGGAATCAGTAAGGATGGGGCAGATGGGGTCCTTAAGTTAAGGAGGGGGAGGTTCACCAGGGGCATGCGCTAAGAATAGAGAGGGAAGATTTAGGAAGGAAATGAGAAGACACTATTTCACAGAGAGGGTGGTAGCAAATGGAATGCCCTACCAGAATGGGTGGTATCATGTAAATCTGTGAACAGTTTCAAAAAAGGCATGGGACAGGAACAGGGGGAGTGAGGGTGGGGGAGGTGGGGGGTGGCAGTGGGATGACAAATGGGAGGGTGGTGGTGCAGCTGCAAACTAGGGGTGCTAACTGCACACTTGCGCAGACTTAGATAGACCAGGTGGTCTGTTTCTGCTGGCACATTCTTATGTTCGTATGTTCGTAGGTATGCCAGGAGAAAGTAATAGGCAAAAATAAAAATTGGCAGAAATACATTTTCTGGTCACTCAAAAACCTGGGTGCCCAGCTTAGCGAGGGGAGCCGTTCACCTGCATTCTCTGCATGAGAACAGTGGAACTCTCTTGACTTCTGCAGCCGCAGCTGGAACTCATGCTGTGGGCTGCAGTGACAGCAGTCAGTCACCATTTCCCTGGTGTCTAGTGCTGCCCCTCCTTCCTGTCCCTTTCTGTATGTAATGCCCCGGTGTCTACTGACACCACCCCCCTTTGATTGCTGTCCCCCTGATATATTTGCTGGCTGCAACCCACCCCATGGTAATACCTCCCTTCCCACTATTATTTTGTGTCCCAGACAAAACAGTGAGTGCTCTGGGTTATAGAAGGAAGCAGAGAATATGGTCAGTAAATGTTGCAGGCTGTACCCCCATCCTGATATAATACCTCCCTTCCCTTCTATTATTTTGTATCCTGCAGACAGTGAGTGCTCTGGGGTTATAAACGGAAGGAAGCAGAGAATGCGACCTGTTAATGCTACAGGCTGTGCCCCTACACTACCCAATGTAATACTGTCCACTCACTCTGTTATTGTGTATTCTGCAGACAGACAGTGAGCGCTCTGGGTTTATTAAGAATCAGAGAATGTGACCAATACCACTGCAGACTGTACCCCCACCCCAACATTCCTCTCTCTCTTATTTTGCATCCCAGACAAACAGAGTGCCCTATGGCTATAAGGGGAAGTCAGTAATATTACCAATAAATGTTGCAGGATGTACCCCTACCCCATTATAATACCTCCCTCTATTGTTTTATATCCCCAAGTGTTCTGTGATTATAGAAGGCAGCAGAGAATGTGGCCAGTAAATGTCACAGGCTGTACCTCACCCAATGTATTATCCTTCTCTTTCACTGTTTGTGTTCCACATACAGATTGGGGTCATAAAAGGAAGCAGAGAATGTGACCGGTCAATGCAACAGGCTGCACGCCCCCTCCCTCTCAGACATAAAACCTCCCTCCCCCTCCATTATATTATTTATTTTATTTTTATTTCACCAGTAGAAGCTCCATTGAACAACCTCATTTTCAAAGAGGTCTTGGACAGACAAGATTATACAGACTGGCAGTTTACAACAAGTAAGTTTATTTTGTACAGTATCACATGTGCAGTAAGTGCACTGGGGTTTTAGATGGACACAGGGATTATAACAGGTAAATGTTTAGGCTGCATCCCCACCCTGTTTTTTTTATATAGGCATCTGTAGCCAGAAGATCAACACTGCTAAGTTGCTTCCTTTGGTTGAGACGTTACACCGAGGTCCCTCCTGCCCATCGCTGGTCACTGTCCATGTGGAAGTACAAGATCCCATGATATTTATCCAACAGAAGGGGAATTTTCGTGGTGTTATCACCAACATTTCTCATAAATAAAAACAGTTCCACGTATCCCACCCAGGTTGCACCGGGAAACAAGCTATCACAGATTAGTGTGCCTTTCCTGTCCAAAATAACAAATACATACGTGTGCTTTCGTACGTGCGTTGGGTGTCTGTCTGGGTCTGTGTGTGGGTGTGTGTCCTACTCACTCACAGGCAACAAGGGCTCTGGGGTTGCTCTAGATTTTCCTTCCTATTTTGCAACACTTGACAGTCTATGTTTGTGTTTCAGCTGCCAAAGATGACATGCTGGCTAAAGGACAGCAGCCGATCAGAAGCCAGGCTTTAGGCAACCAGAACTTGGAGAGTGAGCTGCTGCTGCAGGAGGGAGGTGAGGATGCCCACTCAATCATGGAGGAGAAGGATATCGAGAATGTTACTGGTAAATGTTGCAGGCAGTACCCCACCCTAATACACCTTCCCCTACCGCTCTTTTTTCTATGTCCCAGTATCTCGCTGTTAGTTTGTGTCCCAGTCTCTCTCTCTCTCTCTCTCTCCCTCCCTCTCTCCCTCTCTCCCTCTTTCTCTCTCTCTCCTGTCTCTCTCTTTCTCTCTCTCCCCTTCTCACTCTTATTTTGTGTCCCAGTCTCTCTCTGTTATTCTGTGTCCCAGTCTCTCACTGTTATTTTGTGTCCCAGTCTTTCACCGTTATTTTGTGTCCCAGTCTTTCACTGTTATTTTGTGTCCCAGTCTCTCTCTCTGTTATTTTGTGTCCCAGCCTCTCTCTGTTATTTTGTGTCCTGGTCTCTCTCTCTCTCTCTCTCTCTCTCTGTTGTTTTGTGTCTTGGTCTCTCTCTGTTATTTTGTGTCCCGGTCTCTCTCTGTTATTTTGTATCTCAGTCAGACAGTGAGTGCTCATGGGCTTATAGACAGAAGCAGAGAGGGCGACCAGTAAATGCTGCTGACTGCAACCCATCCCGAGATAATACCTTCCTCCCTGCTATTCCTTGCTATTTTATCCCACCTCCTTTTATTCCCACCTTGTTTGCCTCCTTACTGTTTTAGTCATCGCTCCATCTTCTCTGTCTCCTCACACTATAGTCCTTCTTATCCTCACTATTTTTCCCCCTATTATTTACCTTTTCATCCATCCCTCCAACTTCCCTGCCTTCCTTGACATTTTCTCCTTCCTTCCTTCCTTTCCCTGTTCTTTCTACCCCTCTCTTCCATCCTCATGTCTTCTTCACTCTCCATGGCACCCTGGCCCTTCTATCCTCCACTCACCATGTATTCACTTAGCCTCTATTCACTCTATTCTGTCCACACATTGTCACTCCCCTGTTTATACTCCCTCCTCTTTATCCAGTAAAACCTCCCTATCTCGGAAGCATGAATCTTTCCCTTCCAAGTTCCTTATCATTCTACTGCTCCTCTCTGCATGTGATTATCGAACCCAACACATGGTCATCCCATTCTCTCCCCATCGACCTCTCTAAAGGATTCAAGGTACTCCATCTCAACATCAGGAGCCTCCTCCCAAAGATAGATCTGCTCCAGCCTCTTATGGTTAGCCTAAAACCCAGTGTGATCATCATCAGTGAATCATGGCTCTCCTGCAAATTTCCTGATTCTGCCATCTCTATCCCTGACTAGTCCCTCATTCGACAAGACCGGTCAACCAGGGGCAGGGGAGTAGCCATATAGATCACATCATCCATCCAATATTCCCTATGCCTCTCTATTGCATCCCCATCTGCCTACAAGCTGCTGCTGCTAAAACGTTCCTTCCCCTGCTAACTTCCTATCTTTATAAGGCATATCTACTGCTGCCCTAGCATCCCTTCTTCCTCCATTTCAGACATCATCACTAATCTCACTATCCACTCTTCCTCTGGTCCTCATCCTCGGTGATCTCAATATAAATTGGCTTTCTGGCACTCAATCCAAACTCCATAACCACATCTACTCCCTGAATCTCACTCAACTCATCTCTGACCCTACCTGGTTAAACTACAAATCAGGTAAGCACTCCCTAATTGGCTGGGTGCTATCTTCTCACTCTCTTCGGGTGATCACATCAGGAATACTGCCAGATACACTTAGTGGCCATCACATGGTCTACTGTGTGTGCCAAATCCATTGCCCCAAAGCACCACCAAATATCCTCCACCTCTGCTCTTTTAGGTTGCTAGACTTGTCGTCACTCTACTGACTAAGCTTGGCCTACTTCAAAACCCAGTTCTTGTGTGTTTGGGATTGGCATGGTCCAATAAGAAAAAACAGAGTCTGAGACTGTCCCCTCCTGTGGGTACCAGCCAAGCATCTGGCCTGTCAGTGTGCTCGTGACCAAGCTCAGCAGACTTAGGTATTCTTGTTAAATTTGCTAAAATATCACTATCTTCAGAATGCTTGCACTAGTGCCGTCAGACTTGCCAAATCAGAATACTTCTCCTCCACCTTCCAGGAGAACCTCAACAACCCCTCCAAATTCTGGAAGGTAGTTCATGCCCTTTTCTCTCCTCCTACCCAATCTATTCCCCCTGTCCTAAAGATAGGTGATATCACTATCTCTGACCATACTTCTGTAGCTATGGAATTCAACACCAATGTTTCTACCCTTCTTGCTTCACTACCCCCCTCAATCACTACCCGGTCAGCTACTTCCACTCCTTCTCCCTCCCCTCCACTCTGTTTCTGCTTCTCACCAGTATTCACCAAAGACACCCTACAGGCCCTGCTAGCCCTTAAGCCCCATAAAGGCAAAAGCCCTGATGGGCTAGACCCCCAAGCTTCTGCACCTCTTTGCCCATGCCATTGCTTTTCCACTTACTTACCTTCTGAACCTATCCTTCTCACTGGGTACTGTCCCTGCTGCTTGGAAGTTTGCCACTGTTGTCCCTCTTCCTAAGGGTGGTGATTCTTCTAATCCAGGTAATTATCTACCAATATCCCTACTCCCAATTCTTGCAAAACTCCAAGAGCGCCTAGTACTGGCTCAGCTTTCTCCATTCCTTGATTCCTCCTTCTTCACCCCTTTCCAGTCTGGTTTTCACAAGTCACACTCTACCATGACCTCCCTGCTCCGACTCACTGACTCTGTTCTCTCTCTGGCATGGATCAGGGCCCCATCACCTCTGCCATCTTTGTCAATCTGGCCAAAGCCTTTGACACTGTTGCCCACACCCTACTTCTCTTCAAGCTGGCTGCAGTTGGTCGCTCTAGGTCCATTAGCTTGTTCAGGTCCTACCTCATAGGTCGATCCCAGTCTGTAAGGGTAGGTAACTCCACCCCTCCCCCCAATCAACACTGATGTCCCTCAAGGTTCAGTACTTGGCCCGATACTCTTCTCGATATTTCTGAATGATCTGCCTACTGCCTGCTCAACTGCAGATATCCATATGTACTCAGATGATACTGTCTTGTATTGCTCCGGTACCTCCCTCGCTGATGTAGTGTCCAGCCTTCAACTGGCTTTTGATAATGTCCAACATTGGTTTTGATCTAACTGACTGTCTCTGAATGCCAAAAAGATGGTCCCTATGACTTCTGGCACCAGACAAAGGCTCTCCAGGCTTACAGCTACCCCCACTTTCCACACTCTTGACGGTTCCCTATTGGATGGTGTCTCCTCTTTTGAATACCTTGGGCTGTGACTCGATAGGAACCTTGACGTCTCTGGGCATGTGGATGCTATTTAAAAAAAGCTTCATCCCAAACTTGGTGCTTTTTACAGACACCATGGATGTACCCCCACCCCCAGGTCCATTGAGAAATTGTCCAGATGAGTCTCCCGATTTTTGACTTTGGAGACACAGTCTACAGTGTTGCCCCTAAGTTCACCCTTGCCAGACTGGACACCCTTTTCAACTCCTACTGCTGCTTTGCCCTTAACTATCCACCTCTTACTGACCACTGCAACCTCTACACTGCTCTCTCATTTCCCCCTCTTGAGGTCAGATACCTTGCTCATTGTGCCTCACTAGTTAGTAAGTTCTGGTGGGGCTCCCTTCTGTCCTACCTAGAAGGCAGTATAGCGCAGTGGATTAAGGCTCTGAGCTGCAGATCTGGAGACCTGGGTTTGAATCCCACAGCCACCTAGTTGCATACTGTGTGATCCTGAGCAAGTCACTTAACTTCCTTGTTCTCCCAGGTCGCATCTGCAAACAAGCTTCGGCTTAGTGTGCTACTCCTGGTTAAACAATGTTCTCTTTCTCTTCCTCCTACCCCTACCTAAACACACTCCTTTCCACTCCCTTTTCTATCTCCTAGTCCACCCACAGGACTTTAGCCCTCCCTGCTCGTAATTCCTCTTCAGGTAGGGTTGCCTTGTCCTATCATTTTCTTAATCTCTGGAACTCGCTCCCCTTAGATATCCACTCTGCCATATTCACTAGTTCATTTTCTTGTCTTCTCTCCAAATATATTTCCCCTCTCTGCAAATGCTCCTGACTCTTACTTCCTTCAGTGCTTTATCCCTTTTTCTTGCTCTCCTTCCTGTTTCTCTTCCCTATCCTGCCTCCTTCCTGCATTTTCATTCACCTTTCCCACTCATCTCTCCTTACTTCTTTCAATAATTTATCCCTTTTGCTTGCTCCCCTTCCTAATTTTCTTACCTATCCTGCCTCCTTCCCTTATTTTTTATTCCCACTAGCCTCCCACCTCTAATAATGTTTTATGCAAGGCCCCGATTTTTCTGTGATTCCGTGGCCACAGAATTTGCTGCAGAATTTAAAGCAAACTGTGGAAAATCCACAGAATATTATTCCACGGTTTACATGAACTGTGGAATATTAATCCACAGTTTACATGAAATGCAGAATAATATTCCACAGTTTATACTAAAGAGTCAGGATTTAGCTGGGCTGCCAGCACAGCAGTACCACTTATGACGCTGATGACCCAGGTTTGGGAATGAGCCTGAGGAGTTGGAAGGCAGGCCAGGAGGGTGGAGAATCAAGCATCCTGTAGACTACTCTCCTACTCCAGGGGGTGGGCGGGAGGTGGGGAAGTTGCCAATGTTCTGGGAAAGCCTCGTGGTGGGGTATGACAGCCAGGACTGACTATGTCTGGGAAGTGTGTCAGATGTTTGGCATGCTGCACCGATGTCATTGCACAATATGCATCCAGGAGAGAAAATGGGAAAATGGAGGTTCCAACGCCACACAATGATATTCGCCCCCACGTTGCAGACCCTTCGCCACCAAATGGGCTCTTGCTCCCATTCAGTCTCCATCATGGGTGGGGAAGTGGGGTAAGCTGGTGGTGTTTGGGAGTGAGGCAAATCCCAGGGTGTGTGGCGGGGCTGAGCATGTGTAGATTAGGCTGGGAACTGGCGGATGAGATGATAAAACAATAAAAGAAAAATGAAGAGTCTGTATAAACTGTGAGTAAAACAAATCTGCAGGTTACATTGACTCTGACCAACTAAAATTATTCCAGGGATCATATATACTGCAGTTATTCCATGGATCATATAAACACCAGAAAACTGTTCCACAGTTTATATTAAATTCTGCAGAATGCTTTTTGGAATTCTGTGGAATGTAAAAACAAAAACCTGAAGATCATTTTGGAACAGCCCCTGACCATAGGTTTGTCTGCTAGGGCTTTACCTTAAAAATTACAGCAAGTATATCCCCTTCCCCATCTAGCTCATCCCCACTCCCTCCCTGCCCCATCCTGAGAACCTCCTTGAATCCCTTTATTTGAAGTAGAAATATTTTTATCAGGTCCCATACTGTGCTGCAATCCGTATCCTTCTGATTTCACAGCCGGGCCTGAATTCCGGTTTCCTGTCCCAGAAGTGCTTTGGGCACAGCCACACAAAGCACTGCTGGAATGAGAAAGTGGCATTCTGGCCTAGTGGTAAAACTAGAAGGGTGAGGATCGCTGTGCAATAAAGTAGCTGCTACAAATATTACTCACTCAAATTTGGTGGCCCCTACCGACTCTCGGGCTGGGGTGGGGGATGGGGCTGAGATGGAGGGGTTGGATTTTTTACTTTCTAATACTAAGAACTCAGGATTTAATTGACAGCCTTCTCTGGTTTCTAGGCCCAGCCCAAAAGCTAACATTTTTCCCGCACCTGGGTGCTTGGGGACAGGGTTGCTGACTGCTACTGAAGCCCCCAACTGCCGCCACAGAATTTCTGCAGAAATAGGAAACTAATGATGCAGAAGTTCTGCGGCAACAGGGGGTCTTTCCGCAGAATTTAGACCCAAGCTGTCGCAGAAAAATCTGGACCTTGGTTATTGTACATGTTTATGTGTGTGCAATGTCTTATTTATTACATATGCGATTGTGTATGTACTTCACACACACATATATGTAGATGGATGTTTGTAAGTGTATATGTTTTGTGTTCATTCTGCCTTATTGCATAGTTTCATTTATATTTAGTATTGTTATACCCTTTTGTTGTTCAACTGTATCTTATGCAATTTTGTTACACTACTTCAATTCAAGTTATTCTGTACTTGCTATGTATAATGCATCCCCCCCCCCCAATGCTTCTGGAAACGAGCCCTTTGAAGCTTGTGATGTCTTTTCTGGTGAAACTTTTCAAATAAATATTATTTTGTATCCCAAACAAGATAGTGAGCGCTGTGGGGTTATAGAAGGAAGCAGAGAATATGACTGGTAAATGTTGCAGGCTGTACCCCCACCCTGATATAATACCTCCTTTCCTTTCTATTATTTTGTATCCTGCAGATAGAGAGTGCCCTAGAGTTATAGACAGAAGGAAGTAGAGAATGCAACCTGTTCATGCTACTGGCTGTGCCCCTACACTACTACAATTTAAAACTGTCCACTCCCTCTATTATTGTGCATCCCACGGACAGACAGTGAGCGCTCTGGGTTTATTAAGAAGCAGAGAATGTAAATAATACTGCAGACTGTACCCACATCCCAACATAATATCTCCCTCTATTATTATGCATCCCAGACAGACAGAGTACTCTGTGATTATAACAGGAAACCGAGAATACTACTGGTAAATGTTGCAGGCTGCACCCCACCCCTATTTACTGCAATACCTCCCTCTATTGTTTTGTATCCCCGAGTGTTCTGTGGTTATAGAGGGCAGCAGAGAATGTGGCCAGTAAATGTTACAGGTTGCCCCCACTCAATGTATTATCAACCTCTTTCTCTGTTTGTGTCCCAGTTACAGACTGGGGTTTCAAAAGGAAGCAGAGAATGTGACCAGTCAATGCTGCATGCCCCGGCCCTGCCCCAACATAATACTTTCCTCCCCATCCCCCTCCATTATTTTGAATCACATGTGCAGTGAGTGCACTGGGGTTATAGATGGAAATGGGGATTAAAACCGGTAAAAGTTTTAGGCTGTATGCCACCCCTGTTTTTTATATAGGCATCTGCGGCCACAAGATCAGCACTATTAAGGTGTCTTCCTTTGGATGAGATGTTATCCCGAGGTCCCTCCTGGCCATCTGTAGTCACTGTCCATGTGGAAGTGCAGGATCCTGTGACATTTATCGAACAGAAGGGGAATCACCGTGGTGTTATGACCAAGATTCCCCAGAAATAACAGTTCCACGTACCCCACGCAGGGTGCACCGGGAAACAAGCTATCACAGCTTAGTGTGCGTTTCCTGTCCAAAATGACAAAGAGTGTGTGTGTGTGTGTGTGTGTGTGTGTGTCCTACTCACTCACAGGCAACAAGGGCTCTTGGGTTGCTCTAGAGTTTCCTTCCTATTTTGCAACACTCGGCAGTCTGTGTTTGTGTTTCAGCTGCCAAAGATGACATGTTGGCTGAAGGACAGTGGCCAATCAGAAGCCAGGCTTCAGGCAACCAGAACTCGGAAAGTGAGCTCCTGCTGCAGGAGGGAGACAAGGATGTCCTCTCGATCATGGAGGAGAAGAATGTTGAAAATATTGCCAGTAAGTGCTGTAGGCAATACCCCTACCCTGATATACCTTCCTGTACCACTGTTATTTTGTATCCCAGTCTCTCTCTCTCTCTCTTGTTTTGTGTTCCACTCTCTCTCTCTCTCTCTCTCTCTCTTGTTTTGTGTCCCAGTATCTCTCTGTTATTTTGTGTCCCAATCACTGTCACTGTCTGTTAATTTTTGCACTACCCCGATATACCTTCCTGTACCACTGTTATTTTGTGTCCCAGTCTCTCTCTCTTATTTTGTGTCCCAGTCTCTCTCTATTTTGTATGCCTATCTCTCTCTGTTATTTTGTGTCCCAGTCTCTCTCTGTTATTTTGCGTCCCAGTCACTGTCTGTTAATTTTTGCGCCTACCCGATATACCTTCCTATACCACTGTTATTTTGAGTCCCAGTCTCTCTCTGTTATTTTGTATCCCAGTCTCTCTCTTTGTACCTCAGACAGACAGTGAGTGCTGATGGGCTCATAAAAGGAAGCAGAGAGAGTGACCAGTAAATGCTGCTTGCTGCAACCCACCCCGAGAGAATACCTTCCTCCCTGCTATTACTTTGTATCCCAGACAAGACAGTGAGTGCTCGGGGGCTACAGAAGGAAGCAGAGAATGTGACTGGTAAATGTTGCAGGCTGTACCCCCCACCCTGATATAATACCTCCCTTCCTTTCTATTATTTTGTATCCTGCAGACAGAGAGTGCTCTGGAATTATAAACTGAAGGAAGCAGAGAGTGCAATCTGTTAATACTACAGACTGTGCCCTTATCTCCCCAGTATAATACCATCCACTGCCTCTATTATTTTGTATCCCGCAGACAGTGAGTGCTCTAGGTTTATTAAGAAGCAGAGAATGTGACCAAGAAATACTGCAGACTGTACCCCCATCCCAACATAATTTGTCTTTCGGATGAGACGTTAAACCGAGGTCCCATCTGCCTGTTCTAGTGATAATTCAGGTGTATCTTAAAGATCCCATGGCACTTGTCGAAAAGAGTAGAGGAATTTTCCCCGGTGCCCTGGCCAAATTTCTCCCCTTTCACTAAAAATACCACCAACAGCTTTATCTGGTTCAAGGTCAGTTGGCATTCATCTGTATCCCCCTCCGCCCGGGTCGTGCCTGAAAATAGGCAGAATTTGTCTAGTGTATTTACCTGGTCAACAAAAACTAACTAAATAAATAATACCTCTCTCTCTCTCTCTCTCTCTCTCATTTTGCATCCCAGATAGAGTGCTCTGTGGTTATAACAGGAAACCGAGAATACTACTGGTAAATGTTGCAGGCTGCACCCCTACCCATATTTACTGCAATACCTCCTTCTATTGTTTTGTATCCCCGGGTATTCTGTGGTTATAGAGGTCAGCAGAGAATGTGGCCGGTAAATATTACAGGCTTCCCCCACTCAATGTATCGTCAACCTTTTTCTCTCTTTGTGTCCCACATAGACACTGGGGTTATAAAAGGAAGCAGAGAATGTAACAGATCAATGCTACTGGCTGCAAGCCCACCCCCCCCCAAACATAATACCTCCCTCCCCCTGTATTATTTTGTATCACATGTGCAATGAGTGCACTGGGGTTATAGACAAAAGTAGAAATTGTAGCTGTTAAATGTTTCAGATTTCACCCCACCCTAGTGTTTTATATAGGTGTCTGTGACTGGAACATTAGCACTGTTGAAGTGTCTTCCTTCAGATGAAACGTTACCCTGTGGTCCCTCCTGCCCAATTCTGGTCAGTGTCCATGTGGACGTGCAAGATCCCATGACATTCACAGAAGAAAAGGAGAATTTCTGTGGTGTTATGACCAACATTCCCCATAAATAAAAACATTTCCACGTATCCACCCAGGGCGCACCGGGAAACAAGCTATCACAGCTTAGTGTGCCTTTCCTGTCCAAAATGACAGAGTGAGTGTGTCTGTGTGTGCGTGTGCACATGCATATGTGTGTGCGTGTGTGTGTAGTGTGTGTGTGTGTGTGTGTGTGTGTGTAACCTACCCACTGATGGGCAACCAGGGCTCTGGGGTTGCTCTAGATTTTCCTTCCTATTTTGCAACACTCGACAGTCTGTGTTTGTGTTTCATCTGCCAAAGATGATATGATGGCTAAAGGACAGCAGCCAATCAGATGCCAAACTTCAGGTAACCAGAACTCAGAGAGTGAGCTCCTGCTGCAGGAGGGAGACAAGGATGCCCTCTTGGTCATTGAGGAGAAGGATGTCGAGAATGTTACTAGTAAATTCTGCAGGCAGTACCCTCACCCCAGTATACCTTCCTCTACTGCTGTTATTTTGTGTCCCAGTCTCTCTCTGTTTTTTTGTGTCCAGGTCTCTCTCTGTTATTTTGTGTCCCGGTCTCTCTCTGCTATTTTGTATCCCGGTCACTGTCTGTTCATTTTTGCCCTAGTCTTTCTCTGTTATTTTGTGCTCCAGTTTCTCTGTTTATTTGTGCCTCAGTCTCTCCCTGTTATTTTGCATCGCGGTCTCTCTCTCTCTCTCTGCTATTTTGTGTCCAGGTCTCTCTCTGGTAATTTGTGCCCCAGTCTCTCTCTCTCTGTCTCTCTCTCTCTTATTTTGTGTCCCAGCCTCTCTCTCTGTTATTTTGTGTCCCGGCCTCTCTCTGTTATTTTGTGTCCCGGTCTCTCTCTGCTATTTTGTGTCCCGGTCACTGTCTGTTTATTTTTGCCCTAGTCTTTCTCTGTTATTTTGTGCTCCAGTTTCTCTGTTTATTTGTGCCTCAGTCTCTCCCTGTTATTTTGCATCCTCTCTCTCTCTCTGCTATTTTGTGTCCAGGTCTCTCTCTGGTAATTTGTGCCCCAGTCTCTCTCTCTCTCTCTCTCTTTGTCTTATTTTGTGTCCGACCTTTCTCTGTTATTTTGTGTACCGGTCTCTGTCTGTTATTTTGTGTACCGGTCTCTGTCTGTTATTTTGTGTCCTGGCCTCTCTCTGTTATTTTGTGTCTTAGACAGACAGCTCATGGGCTTATAGATGGAAGCAGAGAGGGTGACCAGTAAATGCTGCTGGCTGCAACCCACGTTAAAATAATACCTCCCTCTCTGCTATTACAGTGCTCCCTCACTATAACGAACAGAAAGGGAGCCATAAAGTGTGTTCGTTACATCTCCCTGTTCGTTATATATCGAGGGATGCTGAAAAAGCAGTCAGACACTTTGTGTGTGTGCTGCATTAAGCAGCAGTACAGGTCCCATGGCATTAAATCTTATTCCTTCATACATAATATATATATATATATATATATATATATATATATACACTGCTCTTTTATTTTATTATACTTTTTTATACTTAGCACAGTATACAAGACAGTGAGCACTCTGGGGTTATAGAAGGAAGCAGAGAATGTGATTGGTAAATGTTGCAAGGTGTACCCCCACCTTGATATACCTTCCTTCCTCTCTATTATTTTGTATCCCGCAGACAGTAAGTGCTCTGGGGTGGTAGACAGAAGGAAACAGAGAATGCAATCTGTTAATGCTACAGGCTGTGCCCTGCACTACCCCAGTATAATACCATCCACTCCCTCTATTATTTTGTATCCCACAGACAGTGCTCTGGGGTTACAGACAGAAGGAAGCAGAGAATGCAGACTGTTAATGCTACAGTTTGTGCCCCTACACTACCCCAATATAATACCGACAACTCTCTTTATCACTGTGTATCCCGCAGACAGACAGTGAGTGCTCTGGGGTTATAGACAGAAGGAAACAGAGAATGCAACCTGTTAATGCTACAGGCTATACCCCTACACTACCCCAATATAATAACGTCTACTCCCTCTATTACTGTGTATCCCACAGACAGACAGTGAGCGCTTTGGGTTTATTAAGAAGCAAAGAATGTAACCAATAATACTGCAGTCTGTACCGACATCTTAAAATAATACCTCCCTTTATTATTTTGCATCCAGACAGACAGAGTGCTCTGTGGTTGTAAGAGGAAGTCAAGAATATTACCAGTAAATGTTGCAAGATGCACCTCTACCTCAATATAATACCTTTGTCTATTATTTTTCATCCCAGAGTGTTCTGTGGTTCTAGAAGGCAGCAGAGAATGTGGCCAGTAAATGTTACAGGTTGTACCCCACCCAATGTATTATGGGGTTATAAAAGGAAGCAGAGAATGTGACAGAAATGCTACAGGCTGTACACCCCTCCCTCCCAGACATAATACCTCCCTTCCCTCCATTATTTTGTATCAAACGTGCAGTGCATGCACTGGAGTTATAGACAGAAGCACGGATTGTAACTGGTAAATGTTTCAGGCTGCACCCCACCCTGATGTTTTTACATAGGTGTCTGTGGCTGGAAGATCAGCACTGCTAAGGTGTCTTCCTTTGGATCAGACATTACACCGAAGTCCCTCCTGCCCATCTCTGGTCACTGTCCATGTGGAAGTGCAAGATCCCATGACATTTATCGAACAGAAGAGGAATTTCCGTGGTGCTAGGAACAACATTCCCCATACATAAAAATAGTTTCACATACCCCACCCAGTGTGCACTGGGAAACAAGCTATCACATCTTGGTGTGCCTTTCCTGTCCAAAATAACAAACCGTGTGTGTGTGTGTGTGTGTGTGTGTGTGTGTGTGTGTGTATCCTACCCACTGACAGGCAACCAGGGCTCTGGAGTTGGTGTAGATTCTCCTTCCTATTTTGTAACACTTGACAGTCAGTGTTTGTTTCAGCTGCTGAAGATGACGTGCTGGCTAAAGGACAGCAGCCAATCAGAAGCCAGGCTTCAGGCAACCGGAACTCTGAAAGTAAGCTCCTGCTGCCGGAAGGAGACAAGGATGCTCTCTCGATCATGGAGGAGAAGGATGTTGAGAATATTGCCAGTAAGTGCTGTAGGCAGTACCCCCACCCCGATATACCTTCCTGTACCACTGTTATTTTGTATCCCAGTCTCTCTCTGTCATTTTGTATCCCAATCTCTCTCTGTTATTTTGCATCCTGATCTCTCTGTCTGTTACTTTGTATCCCGGTCTCTCTCTGTTGTTTTGTACCTCAGACAGACAGTGAGTGCTCATGGGATTATAGACAGGAGCAGAGAGGGTGACCAGTAAATGCCACTAGCTGCTACCCAACCCAAGATAATACCTTCCTCCCTGCTATTATATTGTATCTCAGATGAGAGAGCGAGTGCCCTGGGGTTATAGAAAGAAGCAGAGAATGTGAGTTGTAAATGTTACAAGCTGTACCCCCACCCTGATATAATACCTCCCTTCCCCTCTATTATTTTGTATCCCACAGTCCGTGAGTGCTCTGGGGTTATAAACAGAAGAAAGCAGAGAAAGTGACCCATTAATGCTACAGGTTGCATCTCTGCACTACCCCAATATAATACCGTCTACTCCCTCTATTGAAGTGCATCCCACAGACGTTGGGTGCTCTTGGTTTATTAACAAGCTGAGAACGTGGCCAATAAATACTGCGGACTGTACCCCCATCCCAACATAATATCTCTGTCTATTATCATGCATCCCAGACAGACAGAGTGCTTTGTGGTTATAAGACAAAGCCAAGAATATTATTAGTAGATATCACAGGCTGTGCCCCTACTCCAATATAAAACCTCCATCTATTATTTTGTATCCCAGAGAGTTCTGTGGTTATAGAAGGCAGCAGAAAATATGGCCCTTAAATGTTATAGGCTGTACCCCACCCGATGTATGGTCTTTCTTTGTTTGTGTCCCACCTACAGATTGGAGTTCTAAAAGGAAGCAGAGAATGTGACCAGTCAGTGCTACTGGCTGCACACACACAAACACACCCTCCCAAATGTAATACCTCCATCATCCTCTATTATTTTGTATCCCACGTGAAATGAGTGTACTGGGGTTATAGATCGAAGTAGGGATTATAGCTGTTAAATGTTTCAGGTTGCACCCCGCCCCGATGTTTTATATAGGTATCTGTGGCTGGAAGATTAGCACTATTAAGGTGTCTTCCTTTGGATGAGACATTATCCTGAGGTCCCTCCTGCCCATCGCTGGTCACAGACCATGTGGAAGTGCAAGATCCCATAACATTTATTGAACAGAAGGGGAATTACGATGGTGTTATGACCAACATTTCCCATAAATAAAAACAGTTCCTTGTACCCCACCCAGGGCACACCGGGAAACAAGCTATCATGGCTTAGTGTGTCTTTCCTGTCCAAAATGACAGAGTGTGGAGTGAGTGAGTGAGTGCCCTACCCACTGACAGGCAACAAGGGCTCTGGTGTTGCTCTAGATTTTCCTTCCTATTTTGCAACACTTGCCAGTCTGTGTTTGTGTTTCAGCTGCTGAAGATGACATGTTGGCTAAAGGGCAGCGGCCAATCAGAAGCCAGGCTTCGGGCAACCAGAACTCAGAGAGTGAACTCCTGCTGCAGGAGGGAGTCGAGGATGCCCTCTCGATCATGGAAGAGAAGGATGTTGAGAATGTTACCAGTAAATGCTGCAGGCTGTACCTCCAACCTGATATACTTTCCTGTACCGCTGTTATTTTTGTATCCAAGTCTCTCTCTGTTATTTTGTATCTCATTCAATGAGTACTCATGGGCTTCTAGATGGAAGCAGAGAGGGCAACTGGTAAATGCTGCTGGCTGCTACCCACCCCAAGATAATACCTCCCTCCCTGCTATTATTTTATATGCCAGACAAGACTGTGAGTGCTGTGAAGTTATAGAAGGAAGCAGAGAATGTGATTGGTAAATGTTGCAGGCTGTACTCCCACCCTGATATAATACCTCCCTTCCCCTCTATTATTTTGTACAGCTAACGTACATCTATTTGCCAATGATACAGTTCTTTATACCACTAGCTCCTCTTCCTGAAACGCCCACAAGGAACTCCAGCAGGACTTTATCACCCTTCAGCATAATTTGCTAAAGCTTAAGCTACTGCTTAATGCAAAAAAAAAACTAAAGCCATGATTATCTCACCCCATTTCTCCCATGTCTCTGTGCCTTCGGCAAACCTCCAGATTCACACACTACTAGGTGAATCTCTGGAAACTGTGGACAAGTTCAAGTACCTGGGATTCTGGTTAGACAATAGGCTAAGCTTCATGACCCACTTGACCGAGCTCCAGAAAAAATTAAGGCAGCGACTAGGCGTCTTCTTTCGCATCAGACATTTGCTTACACTAGAAGCTAGGATGAGACTAGTCCAAACGACATTTCTCCCTACGACTGACTATGCAGACTTTCTTTATAGCCATTGCCCCATTGCGACCTTGAATAAATTAGACACTCTCTACCACCATGCCTTAAGGTTCATCCTGAACTTACTTCTACGCACTCACCACTGTCTCCTATACAAGCCGCTGAGCTGGTCCTCCCTCTCGATTAGGAGGCAAAGAAATGCTCTCCTTTGGTTTTACAGGGCCATAACTGATCAACTGCCTACCTATATCTCTAACCTGTTTGTTAAAGCTCAGGGGTCATGTGGCTTGAGAAGACTTGCTCTGGTAACCTTCAAGGTACCTAGAATAAAGACGTGTTATGGTTCAGCTGCCATTCTCTGCTCTCTCCCCACTCTATGGAACACAGCCCAAAAGTCCCTAAAATTGGCTTCTTTGCCTGGGCCCCACACTTTCAAAATGCTGCTCGCACGCTATCTAAGGGATACCTGTGCCTGCCTCAGGTAAACTTACACTAACCTTGCCATTCTACTGCCCTGGCCTGACAAATTTAGCTCTAACTTCTCCAACAACAGCACTTCCTTCCCTTCTCTTCCCTTCCCTTCCCTTCCCTTCCCTTCTCTTCTCTTCTCTTCTCTTCTCTTCTCTTCTCTTCTCTTCTCTTCTCTTCTCTTCTCTTCTCTTCCCTTCCCTTCCTCCTATAGCAGCTCTCTCTTCAGCTGCCTCCCTAGCTTGTCAGCCCCCATTCCTGTCATATTCTCTCATACTCATTGGAACTAATTATCATTATAATCTTCATCATTGTACATTCCACATGTAAATAAGCCGCACCTCGTATTATTGGCACTGTATTATAATGCATCAACCATTGTCTTTACTTGTATGTTCTCTGTCCAGGACCATCTTGCAAATGAGCTTGCTCAAGGATGAATTGTCTGGTTAAATAAAGTTTGATTAATTGATTGATTGAGTGTATCCTGCAGACAGTGAGTGCTCTGGGGTTATAAACAGAAGGAATCAGAAAATGTGACCCGTTAATGGTACAGGCTGCGCCCCTGCACTACCCAATATAATACCATCAACTCCCTCTATTATTGTGCATGCCACAGACAGACAGTGAGCACTCTGGGTTTATTAAGAAGCAGAGAATGTTTACCGATAATACTGCAGACTGTACCTCCATCCCAACATAATACCTCCCTCAATTATTTTGTATCCCAGACAGACAGAGTGCTCTGTGATTATAAGAGGAAGTCATGAATATCACCGGTAAATGTAGCAGGCTGTACCCCTATCCCAATATAATACCTCCCTTCCCCTCTATAATTTTGTATCCTGCAAAGAGTGAGTGCTCTGGGTTTACAGACAGAAGGAAGTAGAAAATTCAACCCATTAATGTTACCGGCTGTGTCCCTACACTACCCCAGTGTAATACCATCCACTCTTTCTGTTATTTTGTATCCTGCAGACAGTGAGTGCTCTGGGGTTGTAGACAGAAGGAAGCAAGAATGCAGCCTGTTAATGCTACCGGCAGTGTCCCTACACTACCCCAATATAATACCATCTACTCCCTCTATTACTCTGTATCCCGCAAACAGACAGTGAGCACTCTGGGTTTGTAAACAGAAGAAAAACGAGAATGCAACTTGTTAATGCTACTGGCTATGCCCTACACTTCCCTAGTATAATACTATCCACTTCCTCTAGTATTTTGTATCCTGCAGACAGAGAGTGCTCTAGGGTGGTGGTTCTCAAATGGTGAGGCCAACCTCCCAAGGGAGGCCTCAAATTGTTCCAGGGGAGGCCCAGTCAAGTGTGAGAATGTACAGTATTTACATTGTAAGTTTTTTCTGTTTTGTGTGAAAGGATAAAACAAACTAAATATGGATAATTTCCGGATGAATTTATTTACTTATGCACACATTTGTGACCAGGAAGTCCCCACTGAGCCAAAGCTTGTTTATAGATGTGTATTTATATGTAAATTAATGCCTGGGGAAGGCATGCTGCGTCAAGGCTTGTTTCTACAATAGGTATTTTTATGCAAATTAGTGACTGAGAAAAGTACACTGAGTCAAGGCTCATTTCTATAGTCAGTGTTTATATGTAAATTAGTGACTGGGAGAGGCACAGTGAGCCGATGCATGTTTTCAGGTGTGACCTGAGGTAAGGGTACAGGAAGTTGCTTAACAACAGGGTAAGAGAGGGAGAGATGAAGTGGCTAGGTTGGTTGTTCCAGATAGAGAGGAAACAGAGTAACAAGGGCCCAAGAGTCAGAAAAAAGGAGTAACAAATATAACCTGGGGTGCCAGGTTAGGGGTGGAGAGCAATAAGTTGAATAAAAAGAGGATATACTCAGTCAACTTTATTAGTTTCATGTTATTCCTCATGTACAGTGCAAAGTAGGATTTTTTTTTTTTTTTTTGGTGGGGAGGCCCAAGATTTTTTTTTTCCAATTTGAGGGAAGCTCAGAATCTTTTTCATGGCTTGGGGGAGGCTCACTATCACAAAGTGTGGGAACAAATGCTCTAGGGTTATGGACAGATGGAAGCAGAGAATGCAGCCTGTTAATGCTACAGTTTGTGCCCCTACACTTCCCCAATACCATCTACTCCATCTATTACTGCGTATCCTGCAGACAGGCAGTGAGTGCTCTGGGTTTATTAACATACTAACATACTAAAATGCCAGCAGAATAGGCCTAATGGTCTTTCGTGTCTGCTCGTTTGGTCAGTCCCCAACCTGGGTGCTGACCTTGCTGTCCCCCTCGCCTTCTCTGGCTTCTCCCTTCCCAGTTCCGGATATTCTTGCTGCATTGGATTTTGCTTCCAGAACCCTTCCCCTGTACCTGTCCCACCCCCTCTTGAACCCCTCCACTGTCTCTGCCTCCACCAGCCCCCTAGGCAGTGCATTCCATGGCTCCACCACCCTCTCAGTGAAGTAGCACCTCCTCCTTTCTCCCCTGAATCTTCCCCCCTCCAGCTTCCAGCCATGCCCTCTAGTGGCCCCTTCCTCCTTCCTTCGAAGCACCCCGACTGTTCCTCCTCCATTTACCCTCTTCATGTACCTAAAGACCTCTATCATGTCCCCTGGTCCCTTCTCTCTTCCAATGTGTACATATTTAGCTCGAGCCTCTCCTCATAGGTCCTGTCCCCAAGCCCCAAATCATTTTGGTTGCCCTCCTCTGGACCCTCTCCAGGAGGTTAATGTCCCGCTTTAAGTGTGGCCTCCAAAACTGCACGCAGTACTCAAGGTGCGGCCTCACCAAGCAGTTATACAGAGGGAGTATCACTTCCCTCCTTCTGGAGGTGATCCCCCAGGTGATTAAGAAGCAGAGAATGTGACTGATAATACTGCAGACTGTACTTCCATCCCAAAATAGTACCTCCCTCTATTATTTTGCATCTCAGACAAACAGAGCACTTTGTCGTTATAAGAGGAAGTCAAGAATATTACCGGTGAATGTTGCAGGCTGTACCCCTACCGCAGTATAGTACCTCCATCTATTGGACTAGAGGGTAAGGCTTGTCTGTTTGCAGATGACACCAAGATCTGCAACAGAGTAGATGATCCAGATGGGGTGGGCAGAATGAGAAGAGATCTGGATAAACTAGCAAAACGGTCAGAAGAGTGGCAACTGGGATTTAATGCAAAGAAGTGCAAGATCATGCACACAGTGAAGAGAAACCATGAAGCCACCTATAGGTTGGAAGGGGAGTTGCTGGTAGTCACAAAGGAAGAAAGAGACTTGGACATCATCACCACCGATGACCTGAAATCATCCAAGCAGACCTCTAAAGCAGTAGGTAAGGCTAGGGGGATGTTGGGGTGTATTATTAGGGGTATCATAAGTCATAAGAGGGAGGTAATAATCCCTCTTTACAAGACACTGGTTAGGCCCCATCTGGAGTACTGCGTGCAGTACTGGAAGCCACACCTTCACAATGACATTAATCAAATTGAGGCATTCCAGAGAAGGGCAACCAAAATGGTGCAGGGACTGCATCAAAAGACATGAGGACAGATTAATGGAGCTCAATATGTACACTACCGGTCAAAAGTTTTAGAACACCCCCAATTTTCCAGTTTTTATTGAAATTTAAGCAATTCAAGTCCAGTGAATAACCTGAAATGGTACAAAGGTAAGCGGTAAACTGCTAGAGGTTAAAAAAAAAGTTTAGGTTAGCAAAAACTGCTGTAGAGAAATTGCAAAGAAAGCCAAGGTGTCAGTGAGCACAGTTTCCTACACCATCAAAAGGCACTTGGAAACTGGAGGAAACTCTGACAGGAAGAGGTCTGGCAGACCCAAAGCCACAACAGAATCAGAAGACAAGTTTCTGAGAGTCAACAGCTATGTGATAGGCGGCTCACAGGACAACAGCACAGAGTGACTGGCACCCTGAACCAAAAGGGCTACCACAGCATTTGCAGCACCATGCAATACCCTCTGGTCTCACGCTTAGTTGGTCAGGGTTCATCCTACAGCAAGATAATGACCCAAAACATACCTCCAGGCTATGTCAGAACTACCTTCGAGGAAAAGAACAAGATGGTACGCTTCAAATCATGGAATGGCCAGCACAGTCTCCAGACTTAAACCCCATCGAGCTAGTTTGGGATGAACTGGACAGAAGGGTGAAAGCAAAGCAACCTACAAGTGCAACACATTTGTGGAACTTCTGCAACAGTGTTGGAAGAACTTCCGAACAATATTGATGTCCATTGTAGGAAGAATGCCATGAGTGTGTTCGAGGTTACAGTATATCTGCAAAGGTGGCTACTTTGATGAGTCAAAAATTTAGATTAAATTTTGTTAAACAAAATGATTCTATGATTTCTTTTTTATCTCCAATTGTTTATTTGTTCTATGCTTTAATTTCAGAGTACATTGAGACATTAACCTGCGTAAATTTCAATAAAAACTGGAAAAATGGGGGTGTTCTAAAACTTTTGACCGGTAGTGTATACCCTAGAGCAAAGGAGGGAGAGAGGTGATATGATAGAAACATTCTAACACCTTAAGGGCATTAACAAGATGAAAGAGTCTAACATGTTTAAAATATAAGAAAAATAGCAGGACAAGAGGACACAGCATGAGATTAGAGGGAGGCCGATCAAGGGGGAATATGAGGAAATTCTTTGTCACAGAAAGAGTGGTGGATGCATGGAACGGCCTACCTCAGGAAGTGGTGGTTATGAATACAGCGCAGGGCTTCAAACAGGCATGGGATAGGCATAAGGGAGCAATACAGATGAGTATGAATAGATAGGCCACTGACAGAGGAAAGGCCGATGGCACATTTATAAGGTAGAAAAAGAAATGGGCAGACTGGATCGGCCTTGCGGTCTTTATCTGCCATCAACCTCTATGTCTATGTCTATTTTGCATCGCAGAGTGTTCTGTGGTTATAGAAGGCAGCAGAAAATGTGGCTGGTAAATGATACAGGCCATACCCCACCTGATGTGTTATCATCCTCTTTCTCTGTTTATGTCCCACGTACAGATTAGGATTATAAAAGGGAGCGGAGAATATGACCAGTCGATGCTACTTGTTGATGCCCCCCCAGACATAATACCTCACTCCCCCTCCATTATTTTGTATCGCACGTGCAGGGAGTGCACTGTGATTATGGACAGAAGCAGGGATTGTAACCGGTAAATGTTTCAGGCTGCACCCCACCCGGTGTTTTATATAGCTGTCTGTGGCCACAGGATCAGCACTGCTAAGGTGTCTTCCTTCAGATGAGACATCACCCCAAGGTCCCTCCTGCCCATCTCTGGTCACTGTCCATGTGGAAGTGCAAGATCCCATGACATTTATCAAACAGAAGGGGAATTACCATGGTGTTATGACCAACATTCCCCATAAATAAAAATAGTTCCACATACCCCACCCAAGGCACACCGGAAAACAACCTATCACAGCTTAGTGTGCCTTTCCATGACAAAGGGTGTGTGTGTGTGTGTGTGTGTGTGTGTGTGTGTGTGTAGTGTCTAGTGTGTGTGTGTGTAGTGTGTGTGTTGTGTGTGTGTTGTCTGTGTGCGTGTGTGTGTGTGTGTCGACTGTGTGTGTGTAGTGTGTGTGTAGTGTGTGTGTGTACGTGCGTGCGTGTGTAGTGTGTGTGTGTGTGTGTGTAGTGTGTGCGTGTGTAGTGTGTGTATTCTACCCACTGACTGGCACCCAGGGCTCTGGGGTTATTAGAAGGAAGCGGGGATTGTTCCTTCTTTTCAGTCGGGCATCTCAGCTTAACTGGATAAAGAACCTCCGTGCTAGGTTCAAGTTAAAACAATTGCTTTTATTAAGCCTTTAATTTGAAAAGCAAGCAGCACCCCTCCTTTCCGTGGCATGTACGTGTCACGTGACCAACATTTCACTTCACTCTGATGCTTTATCAAACCTTGACAAAGTGTCAGAGTGACATCTAAGTTCTATGTGTCATATCATGAGACAGCAGTTCAGAACTGAATCCTCTTGATGGTCTCAGTTCTGGGACTGACGCCCTTCCCCCATGTGGGTCCCCTTTCCTATTTCTGAGAAGGGACTGCATTTACATGCCTGTGTAAAAAAAAAAAAAAATTAAAATCTCATTGTTGGAATTTTTGGTGTCGGGCTTTCAACCATCGGTCTAATGAGTTTCAGTCTTTCCTCATATATCTGCCGCCCACCTGTAAACACAATGTATTTGTATAGGGAATGGAGTGAGAAGTATGCTCTGACCTCAGCTGAGCATCCTTTTCTTTGTTATGCTGGCACACGTTAAGATTTATAAGAGATTATACAATGGCAAGAAAGAATCTTGGACTGTGATTGGTCGAGTTTGGAGTTGGACCCATGGCGTTATCCCAGCATAACACCACGGGTCTAGTCTCAGCACTGTGAACCAATGTAGATGAGCTTATGGATCTCTAGGATACTCTCTATTTTTGCATCTCCTCTTAAGAAACAAAAATGTTTTTTCCCACTAATAAAAACATTCTTTAAAATAATTTTTTTATTTTATATATAACAGCAAACCATTGTATAAAAAGAATAATGCATTCCAGGGTGTGTGTCGTGCTGGGATAATGCCACGCCTGGGGCATTGGATGCACTCAGCCTGCGGCCTCGTGCCCAACCCCCCCCATGTGGTGCTATCCCAGCACAACACACACCCTGTCATGCATTATTCCTTTAATATGAACTGGGGATCGTAAATGGACATCGCTGATTGGCCGAGACGCTTTTGAAGCCGTGATGATATCGGGCTACATCATCACGGTTTTAAAAAAGCTCCAGCAACCAGCCTCCTCACTCACAAAATTTCCTCTGTTAGCAGCATTCCCCAGATCCCTCACTAGCTTCACAAAAGTCTGCCCACCACACAGAACATATATACTGCAAGCAACCACAGATGTAAAAGAAACCAAAAAAAAAAAAACCCAAATCAACCCGTTAGCAAGGTGAGGGACAGCTGCACAGAAGTTGCAGTCGGTAACTTCTCACTCAGTTTCAATAGCAGCAGAGCGTGACTGACAGTAACGGGCGAGTCTTTTTTTTCCGTAGATAATAAAAACAAAGCGGGGCTCGAATAACATAACGGCTGCAACTCCTCCCTGTGGTTCCTTACCAATGTACTGTCCATTGTCTCACCCCAGCCACAAGTCTCTTCTCTGCGCTGGCTCGTGGCATCAGCACACCATTTCAGTGCACGACTTTTTACTCTTCATCTAAAAAAAACCAGTAAGCTCCACAAATCCCTTACACGCCGCTCACTACCACAAAGGAACAGGAACCTCTTTAAAATATCCACAGTTCACATCCGGATGCGATGTAGAGTGAGAGATGAGTTCACAGGGACACAACAGCCCCACCTGTATCAACTACCAGTATAATAGCGCCACCTACTGTCTTAAGAACTATTTTATCAAAATGTGACCCTACACTACCCAAAAACTCATTTTAAAACATTTTAAAACCTGTTTATTTTACTTTTTTATTTTTAAAACTTTAAACCCAGTTCATAATAGCAGTAAGTCACTTCAGGGTGTGGTATATCATGGGATATCGTCACTTCTCGGATGGTTGGACGCACTCGGCCTGAGGCCTTGTGCCCAACTACCAGAGGCATGATGATATCCCATGATATACCACACCATGTCGTGCCTTATTGCTTAATTAAACACCAATACCCTCTTGACAGTGGATGGAAATTACAGTTCATTTGAACATTTTGGCAATTAAGCACCGGTTGATTACCTGGATATGTGCTTATTGTAAGACAGTTGTTGTGTGTGTGTGTGTGTGTGTGTGTGTGTGTGTGTGTGTGTACACATGCATGTCAGTCACTGGGCTTGCTATTGACCTAAAATTGTACTGCACTATAACAGTGGTTGGGAATATAAAACTGTCAGAGAGTTCAGGTAGATTCTACCTTCTGTCATTCCCAGTGTACAGTTGATTGAATGATCCTGGGTTATACCATAACTACTTTTATTAATATTATGTTTTTGTTTGAAACTTTTGCCACAGATACAAGTAACACAGTCTGCAATCAGTGACATTGCAGAGGGACTGGAAGGAAAAGTATGCCTTTTTGCAGATGACACAAAGATCTGCAACAGGTTTGATACACAAGGAGGCGTGGAAAGGATGAGAAGGGACTTGGCAAGGTTGGAGGAATGGTCAGAAGTATGGCAGCTAGGATTCAATGCAAAGAAGTGCAAAATAATGCACCTGGGAAACAAGAACCCTGGGGAAGAATACACAATGGGGGAGGTAGTAACAACAACAAAAAAGGAAAGGGACCTGGGGGTAATCATATCAGATGACCTTAAGGTTGGCAAGCAATGTGAGAAGGCAGTAGGGAGGGCTGGGGGTATACTGGGATGTATAGGGAGAGGAATCAGCAGCAGAAAACAGGAAGTTGTTATCCCTCTGTACAGACAGTTGGTGAGACCCCATCTGGAGTACTGGCGTCAGTTCTAGAGACCCCATCTCTGCAAGGACATAGACAGAATAGAGGCAGTCCAGAGGAGGGCAACTAAAATGGTACAGGGTCTGCAAGAGAAGCCGTATGAGGAGAGACTAAAGGAGCTTAATATGTATACCCTTGAGGAAAGAAGGAGAGGGGGCATAATAGAAACTTTTAAGTACCTCAGTGGAATCAACAAAGTCCAAGAGGGTAGCATCTTTCAGAAAAGAGACGTGCAAGAACAAGGGACACAATTTAAAGATAGAAGGGTATGTTCAGGGCAATGGGAGGAAGTATTATTTCACAGAGATGGTAGTGGATGCATGGAACAGCCTTCCTGAGGAGGTTGTGGGGTCTAAAACTGGGGGAGAATTCAAGAATGCATGGGACAGACATAAGGCAATTCTTGTGGGGGGTAGGAAGAAATAGGCTGTTGGTTAACTAGGATCTGCGGCCTATCCTGTAGGTAGGGGAATGGGCAGACT
Organism: Neoceratodus forsteri; assembly: GCA_016271365.2. NCBI lineage: Eukaryota > Metazoa > Chordata > Ceratodontiformes > Ceratodontidae > Neoceratodus > Neoceratodus forsteri. The sequence continues at coordinate 112,490,050 of CM057449.1, forward strand.
AGATGGGCCAAGCGGTCCTTATCTGCCGTAAAAGTCTATGTTTCTATGTTTCAATGACTGATATATATAAATCTAATTTTAAAATGGCATTTAGATTGCCTGCAGCATAAATATTATTGAACTGTGTGTATATAGATATATATATTAATGGCAAAAAACTCTGTTTAATGCATCACTTAGGGTTGTCCCACAGCAACAAAAGTGAGGAAATTTGGTGTTAGGATTGCCACCCCTTGCACTCCAAGCCCACCCCATCCCATCATTGAGGCATCTGGCGTTGTCGTCAGTCCAACTCTCACCCATCCCATGTGTAAAAAGCTGATGTGGTGCAGCATAGGAGAATGGGGCGAGAGTTAGGACCAACGACCCCAATGCACACCCCGATGCCTGTTGGTGGGGACGGGGTTGGCTTGGAGTGCAAGGGGTGGCAACCCTAACACCGAATTTCCTTGCTTTTGTCGCTGTGGAACAACCCTAACTGATGCATTAAATGGAGTTTGTTACCGTGAATTTCCCTTGTTTTTGAGAATTAGCAGTATAAATAATGAATGGAATGTGGCGATGGGAGCGCGGGGGCCTTTGGGCCCCACGCTCCCACCATGCAATTTTTTTTGTCACATAGTAATGGTAACGGCAATACAAGCACAAACAGTAACACACATGGTGATGCAAACATAAATGGTAACGCAAACATTAAGAGAAATGCAAGCACAAAGGGTAACGCACATGGTGGCATAGGCGGGAACGGTAACACAAATAATAATTGCAAACACAAGCACATACGGAAATGCAAATGGTAACATGCATGGTCACGATACCGCAATAGGAAATGCAAATGCTAACGGTAACAGGAACGATGACGCCAAACGAAACGCAAATGGAAGCTCGTGCACAAACTCAAATGGTAATGCACACGGTGATGCAAAATGAAATGCAAACAATACCAGTAATGGAAACACAAATGTTAACAGTAATGCAAATGCAAGCGTAAACAAAAAATGCAAAGGGTAATGCATACGGTGGCGAAGACGGGAACGATAACGCAAACTGAAATGCAAAAGTGTACGGAAACGCAACTGGTAACGCGCAAGGTCACGGTACTGCAATAAGAAACACAGATGCTAACAGTAACAGCAATGATGACGCCAAAGGAAACGCAAACGGAAGAGCGTATGCAAACACAAATGGTAATGCACACGGTGACGCAAAACGAAACGCAAACAAAAACAGTAATGGAAACGCAAATGTTAACAGTAATGCAACAAAACGCAAAGGTAACGCATACGCGGCGCACACGTGGAACGCAACCAAGCGACACGTGAAACGCAAATGGTAACGCGGGTGATGGTCACGGTACCGCATTAGGAAATGCAAATGCTAACGTAACAGCAATGATGACGCCTAAAGGAACGCAAACGGAAGCACATACACTAACGCAAATGGTAATGCACATGGTGACGCAAAACGAAACGCAAACAGAAACAGTAATGGAAATGCAAATGGTAACAGTAATGCAAGCGCAAATGAAAACGCAAAGGGTAACGCACATGGTGGCGTAGACAGGAACGCTAACGCAAACGGTTACAGAAACGCAAGTGGGAACGCTAACTGTGACAGTAACGAAAGCGCACACCCTTTTTTTTTCCACCAACAGCTGCATATAGAAACACAGTGAGTGCAAAGAATGTATGCATAATAATGGGCCTCGGAGCAGAAAATGAGCACTTGGAATACTAAATTGCTTATATCTCAGGAACCGTACAACGTAGAAAAAAAAATTAAAATTTCATATAAATTATCACTTTCCTGGCTAGTTTTGTACTTGGCCCCCTAATGGGGGGCTAAGTATTTTTCCGATGAAAAGTCCATATCTCGAAGCGTTTCCGAGATAAGGGACCCGAAAGGCGCGGTGGACGCCATAATGTTAGTATATGGGAAAAAGTGTCAACTTCGGAGTACCATAACTTTGCATCCATTTAATATTTTGTCACCAAACCACCAAAAGGCACATCTGTGGGATATTGGCTTTCTTCCCTCCAAATTTCAGCCCAAAAGACCAGACCGTTCTTTTGTAGCAGGGTGGCAAATAATTCCTGTTATTTTGGCCATAGTGTCGCAAAGTAGTGTCGCAAATCACAACACTTTTGCAAAAAAAATCATGAAAGTGTCGCAAGTGCGACACTACTTTACAACACTACAGATTACAAAAATTTCAACAACATATTTCTGGGGTGTTTAAGTAAGTAAGTAAGTAAAATTTTATTTATATTAAGCGCCCTTCCCAAGCTCAGGGCGCTTTTACAATAAAACAAGTAAAATCAAATTTCAAACAATAAATCAAACAACCATACAATACACTTACTTGTTATGTACCAACAAATGCTGAGGCAAAAAGGAAAGTTTTTAGTTGTTTTTAAAACTTTCAACAGTTAGGCATTCTCGTATCTCGAGAGGTAGAGAATTCCACAGGGTTGGTGCTATAGGCAAAAGATCTACTTCCTGACATCTTTAGATGTACCTGGGAATCTCTAGCAATCCCTCATCAGAGGAGCGAAGAGAACGGGCAGGACAGTAAGGCACCAAGAGCTCTTTCAGGTAGTGGGGTCCCAAATCATGTAGGGCCTTAAAGGTCAATAATACGACCTTGAAGGTGATCCGCCACTATACTGGCAGCCAGTGCAAATCACGCAGCACAGGTGTTATATGGCTAGATCGTGAAACTCCCATCAACAACCTGGCCGTCGCGTTCTGCACAAGCTGCAAGCGGCGGATATCCACCCCCGGCAGCCCTAGATAAAGCGCATTGCAGTAATCAAAACGGCTGGTAACAAAGGCGTGGACCAAAATTGGAAGATCTTCCCGTGGAACCAAGTGTTTCACCCGGGCAATATTCCTCAGATGATAAAAGGCAGATTTGACTACGGCCGACACCTGCATCTTCATAGTCAGGCTTTCGTCAAAAATTACTCCCAGGTTACGTACTTGGCCAGAGGCCAGAAGCTGGGCCCCCCCAAGATATAAACCCGAGGGTTTCCCTGTCCAAGCCCCTGTTATCCTCCCTCCAGGGTCCACAACCAACACTTCGGTTTTCCCTGGATTCAACCTAAGTCAACCAGCACTCATCCAATCCTGAATCGCCAGAAGGCAGTTATTAAAAATAGTGATGGAATCCGACTCCTGATCAGGCATAAAAGACAGGTAGAGCTGAGAATCATCAGCATAACAATGAAAACTCAGCCCATACCATCTTATAATGTCCCCCAGTGGGAGCATATACACCGCGAATAACATAGGGGACAGCACCGACCCCTGCGGTACCCCACAGGGCAGACAGTGAGGGGCCGAGATGTTAACTCCCGATACCACTCTCTGAGATCTGCCCTCCAAAAAAGATCGAAACCAACTGTGGACTGCTCCCCTCAGACCACAGAGAAACCACAGGCGGTCGAGTAAATACCCCATGATCCACGGTATCAAATGCTGCTGAGAGATCCAAGAGAACCAAGATGGAACGGGTCCTTTGATCTCTTGCCATCAGGAGGTCATTCAATACCCGAACAAGAGCCGTCTCTGTACTGTGCCTTTTCCTGAAGCCGGATTGGAGAGGGTCATAGATATTGTGGATAGACAAATGATCCTCCAGTTGCAGAGCGACCACCTTCTCAATAACCTTCCTCAAAAGGAGGTTAGAGATTGGTCTATAATTTGCTGGGCAGTCGGGGTCAAGAGAGGCTTTTTCAAAAGGGTATATTACCCTCCTTTAAGGGATCCGAAAGATCCCTCTCTAATGACACCACCACTATCCCAGCCAGGACTGGGCTGATAACATCTACACACTCCACCACCAGGTGAGTAGGGCCCCAGGTCCAACTTACAATAGGTAGATGCAGAGTCTGGATAATCCTCACAATATCTATTACTGCTGGTAGTCTAAAGGTAGACCAGTACAACTGGGCATTAGTAACACCGATTGATCAGTACAATGCTCAATAGAAAGACACTGGCTGATCTCATCCCTGATGGTGGATACCTTGTCAGCAAAGAATTCCGCAAACTCCTCACATTGTACCTGTGATAATGTTTCACCAGTCTGGAGACAGACTGATTGCACAGTCTGTCCACAGTCCGGAAGAGCTGGGATGGTCTATTCCTAGCTGCAGCAATTTCCCTGACAGGAACTCTGCCTTCTTATGGGAAGTTGCTGATTGGTAGAATTTATAATGTTCTAACAATTCAAGTCTATCCACCTCCAGTTGAGTTTTCCGCCAACGTCTTTCTAATCTTCGTCCCTTCCTCTTCCACTCACGGACCTCCCCGTCAAACCAGGGAGCCCCTAGGTGAAGAGTAAGGGGACGAACTTGAATTGGAGCTATGGCATCCAGGGCCCCAGTCACAACCCTATTATAGGCCAAGACCAGTGGCCCTGGATCCACACTATCCCTTGGAAAATCCGAGAAGTCCAGCTCCATCATTAGGCCCTCTGAGGTAATCCCTCTTAAAGGACGGAACTGTACTAACTCCCAGGGGGCAGGCCTATTTCGGGGGGCCGCAAATCTAAACCTCAGGGCGTGATGGTCAGACCGTCCGACTGGCTCCACCTCCACATCAGATATCTCCATCCCCAGATGGAAAACCAAGCCCAATGTATGCCCCCCTCATGGGTTGCAGAAGTAATTACTCGTGACAGGCCCAATGAATCCATTAATTGGAGGAGATTTTGACCAAACGGTTAGAATTCATCGTCGACCCAGGCATTGAAATCCCCCAGAATTATCCATCTGGGAGATTCCAATACCATGTCGGCGACGAAGTCCGCAACCTCCTTCAGGAACTCCCTCTCATCCCCTGGTGGACAGCAGATAAGAAGGGTCCTGTAGCCTGCACCTGCACCCACTATGCATTCAAAGGTGTTGGTATCACCAACTGGCACTTCCCTGAGATCCAGATCTTGCCTAAAACAGACAGCAACCCCTCTGCCCCTCCGGTCCACTCTCTGGCGGTGAATCACCGAGAACCCAGCCGGAACCGCAGAGTCCAACACAGGACCAGCATTTCCATCTAGCCAGGTCTCGGTGATGCAAGCCAGTCGACTCGAGGAAACAAGATCCGCATCACTGCAGTCTTGTTCCTAATCGACCTGGCATTGCTTAACACTGCCCTAAAGGGACGGAAATCTAAGGGTGATCCCACTTCCTGCCTGACACACTCCAAGTCATGTCAGTGCCCTTGGGTATGGGAACTAGGCAAGGGGACCTCGCTCCAGTACCCATTTCACCCCAGGGCGCTCCTAGCCCTCACTGCCCGTGATCCGTTCTCCTCCTCCCATCCCCCAAGAGTTCCAAGATCCCCGTATCCTTCTACTTTTGATCTTACAATGCCAAAATTACTATCTAGCATAAACCTCCACTGTAAGTGGGGTAATTTGAAGGACGGAGATCCCGAAGTCTTGAGGGGAGTACTGCCTAACCATTTTACTTATACCCCAACACATATTTAAACCAATTTATTCACTCTCATACAAACAACAACCTCCCACCCCAACTTAAATAATAACAGCCGAAGAAAAGAATAAAATAAAATACCCTTAAAGTATTAAAACAATTTTATGACATCTAAGAGAGTCCAACTGACCTAGGCCCAAAATTCCAATCAAATAACTATCAAACTAAACAATAACTAATAAAATAAATCCCCCCAGGCAACCAGGAACTCTCACTTAACTGGTGCCGTAAAATAAAAGGAAAAAAAATAAATAATAAATAATAAAATAATGAACCCCCCCCGAGCTACACCATACTCTCACTGTGGTAGCCAGGAGGAATAAAATGGTACTCTCACTACCATATATAGTTAATGAATTATGTTAATAATGAAGCCACTAAAAATCAGGGAATCCCAGTCCTGAGCACTCTCACTGCAAGATCTTCCAAAGGCACAGCAATTCTTGATTCAAAGGGGTCTGAAGTCACAGAAACAGTCTGTCCACTGAAGGAAACGCTGAAAATATCTTCGGGACTAGCTATATTCCCCTTACTAAAACCCAAAGGTTATACCCAACCCACCACCAAGCTACAGTGGATACTACGAGACCCCAATGGAGCTCAACCAAATGGGCTCCCAGGGGTTCCCTAGAAGAAAGGACTACCACCCAGTGATGGATGCCCCACCTCTGCACCACTACAGTCGGAAGAGTCAGGATTCACCAGATAGGGCAATAAAAGCAGGGAAATAAATGCAAAGTCCCCAAATCCAGACAACATCCACGAAACAGTCCAAAACCAGCGTTGAGGAACCAACTCAAAAGAGTTCCACCTTCCTTAAAAACGAAGCCTTCCCTGAATAACAAAAAATACAAAGAACAGGCTGGAATCCAATGTAGACCCCGGCCACAGTACTCACAGACCAAGTCGAACAATCCAGGGTAGGGAAGAAAATCCAAAGAACTGATAGGTTCAAGACCCTCGTAGCAGAAGTCTATTCTGTATAAGATCCAAAATCCCCAGATCCACAGATCCTCGCACACCAGATAAACAGATGGCAGAGTAAACCAGCCGTCCTATACTCCACAAACGGTCATCATCAGCATTTGTACCAGACGCTGCAGCTCATACCAATCACCATGCTGGACACCCGACCGATTACCAGGACTGGGCAACTTAATGATAGAAATGCAGCGTCGGTACTCGAACACAATCAAAGACGAGGGAGCAATACACTGCACAGCAACCCACTGATCCTCCTCAATCCCAGATCCAAAGGTGGAAGGCCAACTAATCAGTGCGACCAACGCGATTAAAGAAAACAATAAATATAACAATAAAATATAAAACAGCGGCAAAAATACCGCTAATAAAACAAATCAAAACGTTTAACCCCCAAAAAAAGACATGGCTAGTATTCTCAGGGCTGGACTAGGTGAACACAAAAAGAATTGTGTCCCTAGAGGATCCCAAATTTAAATGCCAGACATTTCTGTGACCACTAACTGAAAAAAAAAATGGCTGAATCATGACACTACAGTGGTCATTTGCGACACTAAAAACTGCATTTGCGACACTGTCAAACTTTTTGTTAACTTTTCCTATTGATTATAATGGGAAATTTGTTTCTTGAATAACTTTTGAGCCGTTTAATATTTTTTCATGAAATCTTCGAAAGGCACACCGGGGACCCTTGCTGCATGGTCCCTGAAGTTTTCAGACTGGCCGCACAAACCGTGCAACCTATAGGCGCGAGCAAAGAATGCACAAAAAAGCATAAATGTGCTACGGAATGTTGCTTTATAACTCTGCAACCGTATATCCGACCATTATGTAACTTGGCAGATCCTGAGATCTATGGTACTGCTCCATGCCTGCCAAATTTCAGGCAAATCCATCATACGGTGGCAAAGTTATTAAGCTGCAAAATTTCACACTTTAACCTTAAATGGGGTATTCAACCCTAACTATGGTGACAATATGTATATGTATGTGTATATATATATATATATATATATATATATATATATATATATATATATATATATATATATAGATACTGTAGATAGATAGATACAGCACAACTTAAGTACTGTGGACTCTTATGTCATGGTTGCCACTTGAGTTAAAGACAGCTTCTGTATCCATGTTATTTATCTGTTTCTAGTACTTGAAGGTCTCAGTCATGTCCTCTCTCTCTCGCTCTCTCTGTCCTGTTCTGTACTGAGTAGATGTTCAGTCCCCTAAACCTCTCATACTATGCCTTACCATGGCAATCTGCCATCATCTTTGTAGCTATCCTCACAAACTTTTCCAGAAGGTTAATAAGAACATAAGAACATAAAAAAATGGCCAGCAGAAGAACACTTCTCAATCTGGCGGGTCTGCTCATAATAATAAGGGTTGTTACATAGATACATAGATACATAGACAGTGTCGGCAGATAAGGGCCTATGGCCCACCCAGTCTGCCCATTTGAGCTTGTAAGTTCAGTTTGTTTTCCTAGAAGTCTGTTGCCCCTTATCCCTGACCTCCAGAATTCCTTTATGTCTATCCCATGCATTCTTAAATCCCGTGATTGTTTCAGCCCCCACCACTTCCTCTGGCAGGGTGTTCCACTTGTCCACCACCCGTTCTGTGAAGAAATTCTTTCTCATGTTTCCTCTGAATCATCCTCCCTCCAACTTCATCCCATGCCCTCTAGTCCTGGAACATCTTTTTCGCTTAAAAATAGTGTTTTCCTGCACCCTCTTCCTCCCTGTAAGATACTTGTATGTCTCTATCATATCCCCTCTGGATCGATAGGTCCCAGTCCTGGAGTGCTGACGCCCGGGTTTCTGTAATGGCGGCAATGTCTGTCTTGCTTTCTGCTAAGAGCGCTTGCAGTTCTGCGGTCTTGTTCCCAAGACTGCGTGCGTTCAGCACCACCACTCTCCACTTTGCCTCTGTTGTGTCCCGGCTCTTCCCCTGACTTTCTTCTGCCTGACTTGCTTCTTCTCCCTTCCCTAGGTTGTCGGCCTTCTTTGCTCTCTGTTCCTTGACTCCGCTGCTGTTAGGGGAAGGCACTCTGTCCTCGCCTTTTCTGCCTCCCCCGTTAGTAGTATAAACCCAGTTCTCTTGTCATGTATTCCCCCATTTAAGTTCTAATTTTCATTCTCCCCTCCCAGGTCACATGTAGTCTGTCACTGCTGTAGAGACTCTTGTCTCTCCATGTGTCGTCCCACTGTCCTATAAGACCGAAGCCCTCTTCCCTACACCACCAGTCTAGCTATTTGTTAAATTCCTTTATCCTTTTCTTCCTAGCTGTGCTTGCCCTTGGTACAGGAATTATCTCTGAAAAGGTTAGTGATTTCACTGCTTGCCTACATGCTGCTGTTAGGTCCATAAATCTGTGTTGAACCACCTCAGTCTCTTCCCCCACTAAATCATTTGTCCCAATGTGCAGTATCAAGTCTAGTTTCTCCCCTGCCTCTCCAATCATTTCCCTTATCTTTTGAGTTGCGTTACCTGCCTCCATCTCAGGTGCGCACACCACTGTTGTCCTCATATAGATGTACTCCCTTCTCCTCCATTGTGTGCCTTTTATTATCGAGACCCCATAGACTATAATTTTATCCCTTCCAGGGTGTCCGTTCTCCCTAATCTTCCTCCCGAGGTTCCTGTCTCCTGTACTGTCCATCTTTGTTTTACCTATTTTCCACGCCCCCTTTTCTGACTCTCCCTCTTTTCTCTCCTCACTGCTTCCTTCCGTCGAGACATATGGCTTCTGGCCCTCCTGCGCTACCTTCAGGCCCTGTTCACCCCCAACCTCTTTGGTATCCAGCTGCAATACCCTACCCACCCTGCCATAGTTCACAGCCTCCTTGGGATCCAGCTGCCACACCATATCTGCCGTGCCTTGGTTCCCTTGGGTCCCCTCCGTCAGTATTGCATATCTATTGTATGTTGTCACCCCAGGGACGGAGGTTTCTTTTGTCCTCCAGTTCCTTCCCTGGGCTCCTTGTTTTTGTCCCCGTTTCTGTCCTCTCTCCTATCCCTTGTCTCACCTTATCCTGTGGTATTGCTCGGCCTCCTGGCTTGTCCCTTGCCTTCATCTACCTCCTTTCTGCCTCTCCCTACTCCTGATATTCTTTCGTTCCTGGTCGTCCATTCCAATTTGCCCCTGTATAATTTCCCTACAGCTGATAGTCTTCAGTTCCTGATCGTCTATTCCATGTCCAGTTTGTCCCTGTATATTTTCTCCATTTCTTGTCGTCTTCCACCTTTCCCCTCTGCCCCCCTTCTTTGGGTGTTGCTCTTTCTGCTGACCTTTCCCTTGCCTTGTCCTCTTCCATCTCTTCCTTCTATCCCCTTCATAGGTTCATAGGTTATTTTCAAGCCAGGGATAGAAAATACTAACCAAATAGGCTTGCCTTCCATATTTAAAAATTAACAAAGAATTTGCTATTTCCATAATGATCATCTATTACCTTTTTAAATGTATTCATACTAGAACTATTTAATATCTGTTTAGGTAAACTATTCCATGCCCCGACCACTCTTAAACTAAACCAATGTTTCCTAAAATTATGCACCCAAATTTGTTGATAAAGTTGTTTAGTGTGCTTTCTTTTGCTAATTCTTCCATGATTGAACATAATTCCCACATCGTTCAACAAATCAACATCCTCAATATTTTTATATAGGAAACATAGATCACCCCTCAATCTACGGTAATATAGTGAATAGAGGTTCAAATTCACTAGTCTTTCCCAATATACTTTGCCTGTCTGACCCTTAATTTGTTTCGTCAGTCTTTTTTGAACTTTCTCAATGGAAAGTATATCTTCCCTATTGTAAGGAGCCCAAACCCTCGCACAATATGGGCGATGCTTGTCCTGCTGGCCTATCCTTTGCCCTTGCCTGTCCTCTTTCTGTCTCCCCTCATTTCTGATTTTAGTTACTCCACGTACATCTGTTCCGTAACTGGTTTGCCCCTTCTTTCTGTTTCTGCTGCTCTGTCATTTCTTGAGGTGCCTTAGTGAGGCATTTTATCTCCATTTTTAGCTTTCTATGCTCCTACACACTGGGCAACCCCCCCCTCCCCATCCTCCACAGTATCTCCATGAATACAGCTGCCCCACAGTAGTTACAACCTACAATCCTGCTTTGGTTGCCCTGTCCCATGTTTGGCCCCAGCTCCCCTCATTTTACCCATTTCCTTTCTGGCTATTATTTCTCCTGTGGTTCAGGTATTACTTAATTCCTAGCCACACAGTACCCTACAATTTAATGTGTTAACTGTACTTGCATCCTAGGCTGCAGTGCTTTCCTGAACGCCCCCCCAATCTCGACTGGCTTGGATGCAGCAGTACTTTGGATGCCCTAACAAAGTCTGGAGTACTAAGCAAAATACACCAAGCTACTGACTTACCTACTGAGCTATTAAAAAATACTTTAAAGGTAAACCGAAAAATCCCTAACTACTTGATTGTTGGTACTATACTAAATTCCTAAGTTAATTACTAGGTTACATGCAGTTACGGGTCTCTTGACAGTGTAATTCAGTTAAAAGTATCCCTCAGTAAGCAGATAAGGCATCTATTACTGTCTCCGAAATAGGTAAATTGACTGTAATACCTCGAGTTTTACTTCTATGACCCTCAAGCCACTAAAAGCTATGCTAGATTGCTAATTTAATCTCTAGTATAACATACTGTCACAGTTCAACTGGCCATCTAATTAAAAACTATACTAAGTTACTAATATAATCACTAGTATAACATACATTTTCAGTTCATTTGGCCGTGTAAGTCAATTAAAATATCCCCCGGTAAGCAGATAATTCAATTAAAATATCCCCCGGTAAGCAGATAATTCAATTAAAATATCCCTCGGTAAGCAGATAAGGCTTTTTTACAACTGACTAATTTATCAATTTAGTTACTAGGATAACATACGGTTACAGTGCAATTGACAGTGTAATTCAATTAAAAATATCCCTCGGTAAGCAGATAAGGCAGTTTTTAGCAGAATTAGATAAACTAACTGTAATAACTCGAGTTACCCCCTATACCCTCAAGAGTACCTGTGCCCTTGGTCGTGTTACAGTGTCTCAAAAAGTCTCAGCATCCTATCCCCAGGTTAAGCTTTAGGGATTCCTCACAGTACCTTCTGTATGAATCTTAAGCCTCTCCTACAGTCCTGTTTCAGTGTGCTCCTTGAGAGCTCCCATTTGATGTGCTCCTCCTCCTTCCAGTTCCTGGTAGGTGGTCCTCCTGTTAGATGTGCCTGTTCGCTTCCTTACTCAATCGGTATGTTAGGGAGGAGCCCAGAAGACCATTTAATACTGGAGGGAGTGGGGGATGGGTGAGCAGATGAAAAATTCCCCTCGCTCCTGTTGGCAAGCCCTTTCTCCTCTCCAGATTTCTGTGTCCTGCGGCAGTCTAGTGCGGGGAAAGAGGTGGTCCCAGCATGGACCCCACAGCCTCTTATCCTATCACAGTAGCTCCCATTTCAGCAGCTCTGAAGCCGAGAGGGCTTTTCTCCTTTTTCAATTCGGCGCCTCCTCCTTGCTCCCTTCTGATTGGCTCTTCTCACACCCTTTCGCCCGCAGTTTGTTTCAGGCTCCTGTTTTGGCCTGACACTGCGGGGCTTGGAGTGCGTAATCCTCGGCTAAGAAAAAATTCCCCTTGCTCCTGCTGGCAAGCCCTTTCTGCTCTCCAAATTTCTGTGTCCCACGGCGTTCTAGAGTGGGGGAAGAGGTGGTCCCATCGTGGACCCCACAACCTCTTACCCTCATCGTAGCAGCTCCCATTTCAGCAGCAGCTAATGTGCTTTTTGAGGTGTGGGCACCAGTAACAAAGTCCATATTGCAGATGTGGCTTCACCAGAGAGTTATACAAGGGCAGTATAAATTGATCTCTCATTTAACAAGCCACACAACAAAGCAAATAAATTCCTGTTTTGCCAGAAATGGAAGCGCATGGGGCCCAGAGAGCTCTGCGCTTCCACGACAACACAGATGTGTGCATCTGTGGAGGGATGGAAGTGCAGTGTCCAGAGGGCCCTGCACTCCCACTGGCAAATGAATATATGATTATACTATCTCAAAAAGTAAGGAAATTATCTGCAAAAATCTTCATTAATGCACCAGTTAGGGTTAAAGTGACAAAAGTAGGGAAAGTGCTGTTAGGCTTCCCAACCCTCACACCCACCCCCACCCTGCAGGCAGCAGCAGGAAAAAACATTACAGTTTGACCTCTCCTGCATCTTTGCAAATCGAGTGTGGGGTGTACCTTGGGGTTATTAACCCTAATTTTACCCCATTCCATCAGTAAATAAGCTGAGATGTGTAAAGGATATGAGAATGGGGTGAGCATTAGTGTTAACAACCCCAAGGTATGCCCCATGCCTGATTTATGAAGACACAGGAGAGGTGAAACTGTAATGGTTTTTCCTGTTGTTGTCTGCAGGGTGAGGGTGGGGTGTTAGGTTTGGGAACCATAACACCCCATTTCCCCCACTTTTGTCGCTTTAACCCTAACTGGTTCATTAACAATGTTTTTTGCAGAGATATATGGGCAATACTTGCGAGGATAAATTTGGTCAAATATTTGTGATAGTCACATGGTGGTCAGACCTAGAGTGAGGATATCACCATACAACAAAGCAAATAAATTCCTGTTTTGCCAAAAATGAAAGCACATGGGTCCCAGAGGACCCTGCGCTTCCGCGACAACATAGATGTGTGCTTCTGTGGAGGGATGGAAGTGCAGTGTCCAGAGGGCCCTGCACTCCCACTGGCAAATGAATATATGATTATACTATCTCAAAAAGTAAGGAAATTAACTGCAAAAATCTTCATTAATGCACCAGTTAGGGTTAAAGTGACAAAAGTAGGGAAGGCGCTATTAGGCTTCCGAACCCTAACACCCCACCCTCACCCTGCAGGCAGCAACAGAAAAAAACATTACAGTTTGACCTCTCCTGCATCTTTGCAAATCGAGTGTGGGGTGTACCTTGGGGTTTTTACCCCATTCCATCAGTAAATAAGCTGAGATGTGTAAAGGATATGAGAATGGGGTGAGCATTAGAGTTAACAACCCCAAGGTATGTCCCATGCCTGATTTATGAAGATGCAGGAGAGGTGAAACTATAATGGTTTTTCCTGTTGTTGCCTGCATGGTGAGGGTGGGGTGCTAGGTTTGGGAACCATAACAGCCCATTACCCCTGCTTTTGTCGCTTTAACCCTAACTGGTGCATTAGCAACATTTTTGCAATAATATATGGGCAATACTTGTGAGGATAAATTTGGTCAAATATTTGTGATATTCACATGGTGATCAGACCTAGAGTGAGGATATCACATTTATCCTTACTCTAGGTCCCCATGGCCAAATTTATCCAGACTGTAGGCAGTAATTTGTGACAAAGTTGAATAAGGCCCTCTCCCAGTTGTTATGCAGAAAGAGTTTAAATGCAAGGATATGTTCTATCCTCTCCTTTTCTGTCTCTTGTCTGTCTGGTTGTGCAACCACATTTTCTTGTGAGACATAGGAACTGACCACTCCAATGGTCTCGCAATTCTCCGCCTCTCGCTATCGCTCTACCTTCACTTGTGGTTTCTGTCTTTTTTTCTCTCCCCCCTTGCATATCTGCAGTTATAAAAATATATCTGAATCATTATGTGGAAATGTAACTGATACTGAGATCTCTGTTTAAAAATGTATATAGTTATACTGTTGAAATGATTGCAAAAAGCTAGTTGCTAAAAGCTAAGATGGTGGCCGCGCTGGGCCAGCCGTCTGTTTGACGCAGCAGTTTTTTAATGTTTTAGTTTATTCTTGTTCTTTAAAGTGCATTTTAAAGTGTGTTTTTTCTTCATGTTCGTCCGCTTACTGTTTGTTTATAGCAACTGTTCAGTGGTAGTGGGAGACAGTGTAAATAATTACTGGTCCAATATTTACAGCTATTGAGATTCCCCTACTCGCTGCTTCGGCATTCTGTTTGGCTCAGCGTGGTATGTGTGATTTCCACTATGGGGCTAGCATTAGCACCAAACACTAAAGAAGCTGTTTGGCCCCAAATTGAACCTGGCGATCAAAAACCTTGACGTGTGTCAGAAGCAACTAAAGTATGGAGAACACGTCCTGGGATGGATGGTAAATAGACTGTGAACAGTTTCGTGGAGCTCAGTGATCACCTGGAATTTTGGTGCTTCGTTTTTGCTGGAGTTGCTCACTCTCTTTACTCCCGAGTAAGCCTAGCTGGGAATTACAGTAGCTGGAGGGTTAAGGATGTTGGGTTGCGGTAAATCATCAGGCAAAGGGACTCGGAGGAATGACTGTGAGTGGAGGAGTGGGCAGCTGGACGGGCTGACCCTGAGGTGGGTTACGGAGTGCGGTCTTTTTCCTTGGGGGGTGAAAACCAGAGGGCGAGCATCTCCTGAATGCCTGGAACAACAAGGGGCTGCCGGATGAGGGTTGGGCTGTCCCAGCAGCTGAAGTTGGGAGATTGGCTGTGCTCTGGGATCCTCTTTGAGGTCGGGTCAGGACCTGGCAAATATGAGTCGTTAAATGTTCCCCGGTTTTATTTCATCTCCTGAGTGGAAGTTCTACTTAATGAAGAATTGCTGACTGTTTGGATCCCAGGACATTTTGTGGTGACTAACATATTTATTCAGTTTTCTATTTTGGATAAACAGTGAGAGTGCCTATTTCTCTGCACTGAATATCTAAAAGAGCTCTGCATTTTTGGGACAGATATTGGAGGTTACGGGGAGGTGAGAGACCCCCTACCAATTTCAAACTTTCTCTGGAGCCACAAATGACATTATTTAATTTAAACTATTTTGCATTGGACAATGTATTGTTGTACTTTAATTTATATCAAACTTGTCCCTAGGTTGCTGTTCTTTTTTCAGTCATTTATTTTGGTTTTTCTTTTCTTTTCTTTAGTAAGTTAATTATATGCTTCTATGTTTAATGTTTTTGTGATGTGGGTAGTTTAAGTTGTATTAATTTTAGTGGAGGGTGGGGGATTTTGGTGTTGGTTGGTATTTAAGGACTTGTATTTAAGTATTTGGGGTAGGTAAGTGAGCTGAGTAATTGTTTTAGTTTCTTCTGGGTGTTGAATTTTATGCAGGATGTGTTGGCAAAGAGGTGTCAACGGGCAGTATCCCCACTGGCTCCAGGCCTTTACCCTTGATTGTCCCCCTTCCCCGTCATCTGAAGTTTATAGGCACTGTCACACCTTAGGGATGTTAGGAGGCATCAGAAGGGTGGGGGTTCAGGTGGGGGAGTGGAGCGATGGGGGCAAATTGGGGTCATGGGGTCAAGGAGACGCCTTGGGCGAAATGGGCCCAGGAAAGCAGTTCATCTTGCCTGGACATCATTGTCCACCTAGGGACAAATGACTTGGCTCATCATGAGATTAGAGCAGTGCAGAAGGACTTTATAGAGTCGGGGAGGGGCTTAAGACAAGTAGCACACACAGTATCCTTCTCAGAGGTGTTGCCTGTCAGTGGCATGGGTGAGGCTAGGGTACTTTGCACCATGCAGTTTAACGAATGGTTGAAAAAATGGTGTGGAGTACAGAGGTTTGGCTTCACTGGGGACTGGGGTTCCACTTGGAGGGACACCAGCCTATACTGGCAGGATGGTCTGCATCTGTCCAGGAAGGGAACAAGTCTTTTGGTCAATCGGTTTAAATGCTTCATTGGCAAGCTTTTAAACTAGTCAAGGGGGGAGGCACTGATAAGCAGCAGGAAAATCCCAGCCTCCCCCTACAAAACAGCGTACTAAATGAGAAAAAGACCGAGGTAGAAAGGTCAGTGGGGGATGCTGCAACAGAAGATAAAGCCATCAAAAAATGGAAAGCAATGAGTACCAAGGGCTGTAGTCTGAGTAACAAGCTTCCGGAATTTTGGCCTTGATGGAGGAGGAACATCTGGATATCGTGGCAGTCACAGAAACATGGTACACACAAAACCATGACTGGGACATAAACATACCAGGATACACTATCTACAGGAGGGACAGGGAGGGTAAAAGAGGAGGAGGAGTAGCTCTTTACATAAGGGAAGGAATCAAAGCAACAGAACAAAAGGGTAAACAGGGAGGAGAAGAAGCACTGTGGGTAAATTTGGAGATAGGCAATGGCACCACAATCCGCACAGGGGTTGTATACAGACCCCCCCCTCTCAGGGGGAGGAAATGGACAAGGAAATGATAGAAAGTATACTTAGAATGGCAGATAAAGGGGAGATACTGTATTGCTGATGGGTGATCTGAATATGCCAGATGTTAACTGGAGTGCAGCAGCCACTTCTAAGAGGGGGGTTATTCTAGATGCCCTACAGAGGGCATGCCTTAGACAACTAGTATTGGAACCCACTCGAGAAGGAGAAATCTTAGACCTGGTCCTCTCAAATGGAGATGGAGAGAGGATCACAGATGTAGAAGTGGGTAGCCATCTGGGAACTAGCAACCATCGAACAGTATGGTTCACAATAAACACAGCAATAGAGTCAAGCCATACAAAAGCAAAAGTACTGGACTTCAGGAGGGCTGACTTTGCCAAAATGGGTGAGTGCCTAAGGAATGCACTAGCAAATGGCCAGGAAGGAGGGGTGGAAGAACAATGGGGAATAATAAAAACTGCCATCACAGAGGTAACAAGCCTTTGTGTGAAGCAAATAAACAAAACAAAACTGTGTAAGAAACCACTGTGGTTCTCAAAGGAGGTGGCTGTGAAGGTTCAAGAAAAAAAGAAAGCATTCAGAAAGTACAAGGAATCACAGAAGGAGCAGGACAGAGAACTGTATCGGTTAAAGCAAAAGGAAGCTGGGAAGACAGTCAGAACAGCAAAGGCCCGAACTGAGGAAAAGATAGCCAACTCAGTTAAGAAGGGGATAAAACCTTTTTAGGTACATCAGGGGCGAAGGAAGACCAAGGGAGGGATAGTAAGGCTAAATAAAGGGGAGGGAGGGTGGGCAGAGGGTGACTGTGAAAAGGCAGAGATACTAAACAAATATTTTGCTCAGTATTTACAAAGGAAGAGGGCAGGTACCTAAAACAAACAAAAGAAACACTCTGGATACAGAAGTTGATACCAGCCCATTTACAGAAGAAAGGGTTCTGAAAGAACTCTTGAAACTGAAGGTGGACAAAGTAATGGGGCCTGATGGGATTCATCCCAGAATTCTAAAAGAACTAAGGGTAGAACTAGTGACACCACTGACTACCCTGTTTAACAAATCATGGGAGGATGGGGTGGTACTTGAGGACTGGAGGAGGGCAGATGTGATCCCCCTTCACAAAAGTGGGAGCAGGGCAGAAGCAGGAAACTACAGACCTGTTAGTTTAACCTCAGTGATGGGGAAAATGATGGAATCACTTCTGAAGGAAAGAATTGTCTAGTACCTAGAGGCCAGAGGGGCACAGGACCCAAGGCAGCATGGATTCACAGTGGGAAGGTCATGCCAGACGAATCTAATAGATTTCTTTGACTAGGTGACCCAAGTAGTAGATAAGGGAGGGGCTGTGGACATGGCCTACCTAGACTTTAGCAAGGCATTTGACTCAGTCCCACACAAAAGATTAATATACAAGTTAGCCAGCCTGGGAGTGGGTCCTAAGATGATAGGCTGGGTAAAGAATTGGCTGGAGAATAGGACACAGAGAGTAATAGTAAATGGAGTCCACTCTGAAGAAAGTGGGGTTACTAGTGGGGTGCCGCAGGGTTCAGTATTAGGACCGGTCCTCTTCAATGTCTTTGTAGGCGACTAGAAGGAAAAGTATGTCTCTTTGCAGATGACACAAAGATCTGCAACAGAGTTGATGCACAAGGTGGGGTGGAAAGGATGAGAAGGGACTTGGCAAGGTTAGAGGAATGGTCAAATGTATGGCAGCTTAGATTTAATGCTAAGAAGTGCAAGGTAATGCACCTGGGAAACAAAAACCCAGGGGAAGAGTACACAATGGGTGGTGAGATACTAACAACAACAAAAATGGAAAGGGATTTGGGGTAGTCATATCAGATGACTTAAAGGTGGGCAAGCAATGTGAGAGGGCAGTAAGGAGGGCTAGGGGATACTGGGATGCATAGGGAGAGGCATCACCAGTAGAAAACAGGAAGTTATTATCCCTTTGTACAGACAGCTGGTGAGACCCCATCTGGAGTACTGTGTGCAGTTCTGGAGACCCACTCTCTGCAAGGACGTAGACAAGATGGAAGCTGTCCAGAGGAGGGCAACTAAAATGGTGCAGGGTCTGCACTGAAAGACATATGAAGAGAGACTAAAGGAGCTTAATATGTATAGCCTCGAGGAAAGGAGGGAGAGGGAGAACATGATAGAAACTTTTAAGTACCTCATGGGAATCAACAAAGTCCAAGAGGGTAGCATCTTTCAAAAAAAGAGGTGTGCAAGAACAAGGGGGCACAATTTGAAGATAGAGGGGGCAGCTCAGAGGTAATGTAAGGAAGTATTTTTTCACAGAGAGGGTTGTGGATGCATGGAATGGCCTTCTGGAGGAGGCTGTGGAGTCAAAAACAGTGGTTGAATTCAAGCATGCATGGGACAGCCATAAGGCAATTCTAGGGGGTTGGGGTAGAAAGAAGTAGGCTGCTGGTTAACTAGGATCTGCAGCTTATCCATTAGGTAGGGAAATGGGCAGACTGGGTGGGCCAAGCAGTCCTTATCTGCCGTCAAATTCTATGTTTCTATGATACCCAAGGGCTCCACTTTTGGTAGGCAGGTAGCTTGGTCAACCTCGACTACTCATCCAACCCGGATGGTGTTATGCAATGCCAGGTCAATTCAAAACAAAACAGCAGTAATTGCTGATCTTCTGGTGTCATCCAACCTGGCTTGCATCACTGAGACCTGGCTAGATGAAAATGCTGGCCCCGTTTTGGAGTCAGCTGTTCCAGCTGGGTACTCGGTGATACACCGTCTGAGGCTGGACCGTAGTGGGGGGGGGGGTAGCTATCTGTTTCAAGACGGAGCTGGGCCTGGTAGATGTACCAGTTGGGATCACTAGATTCTTTGACTGTATTGTGGGCGCAGGTGTGGGTTGTAGGATACTTCTTGTTTACCGTCTACCAGGGAATGAGAAGGAGTTCCTGCAGGAGGTTGTGAACTTCGTCGCCGAGATGGTATTGGAGGCCCCCGTGCTGTTGGTACTGGGGGACTGCAATGCCCGGGTCAACGACGAACTCTCGCAATTTGGACAAGACTTCCTCCAACTGATTATTTCATTGGGGCTCACACAGGTAATTAACTCTGCGACCCACATATAGAGTCATTCACTAGATCTGCTGTTCCTGCTGGGGATGGAGATCTCAGACATGGTTGTGGAACCCGTCAGATGTTCTGATCAACACACTATTAGGTTCAGCTTCACGGCCCCCTCAAATGGACCTGCCCCTATGGATATGGTCCGGTACCGCCCTTTACGGGGAGTAACCCCAGATGGTCTGATGGCGGTTCTGGACCTATCTGGTAGTGTGAGTGTTAGCAGGGATCCAGACAGTCTGCTACGAGCACATGATAAGGTAGTGGGGGAAGCTCTGGATGTCATTGCTCCGGTCCGTATTTGCCCACTCACCCTGCGCTCTCGGTCCCTGTGGTTTGGTGGTTCCTTGGGGGAGCTGAGGAGAGTGGGCAGAAAGTTGAAGCATTACTAGCGGAAATTGGGCCTGAATGAGGGCAAACTTAGATTGATGTCTCATTATAAGGTATATCAATCTGCGGTCTCCCATAAGAAGGCAGAATTCCTGTTCAGGGAGATTGCAGCTGTGCGAAATCAACCAGCTCAGCTTTTCCGTACTGTGTACAGGTTGTGCAATCCATCCTGTCTCCAGAATCAGAAAGCCTTTTCACAGGAGAAGTGTGAGAAGTTTGCTTTATTTTTCGCAGATAAGATTGTAACTATCAGGCTGGAGATCTGGGCAGCTCACTCAAATGGGCAGAGCGGAGATCTGTGTGGGATTACTAACACCTGGTCTGCCTGATCGGACTTTGTTCAGTTGGCGATTGATGATGTCGTGAAGGTGGTCCAGGGCTTGCGACCGACTTGCTGTAGTTTTGATCCAGGTCTGACGCGCCTCCTAGTGGGGTGCATGGAGGCAACATTACCAGTGCTTGCTGATATAGTTAGGTGTTCTTTAGAGACAGGGGTGTTTCCGGACACCCTGAAGGAGGCAGTGGTTCACCTCCTCCTGAAGAAATATTCTCTGGACCCCGATTGTGTCGCAAACTACAGACCTGTCTCTAACCTTCCTTTTGTAGGAAAGGTTTTTGGGAAGGCAGTCGTGTTGCAGCTCAATGGCCACCTGACCACCCACGACATCTGTGATCCTCTCCAGTCTGGTTTCAGGATGAGACTCAGTACTGAGTCGGTGCTGGTCTGGGTACTAAATGATCTCCTGACAGCAAGAGATCGGAGGAGCTGCTCCATCTTGGTCCTCCTTGATCTCTCTGCAGCATTTGACGCTGTGGACCTTGGGATGTTGCTAGAGCATCTGCGGCTCTTCTGTGGGCTGAGTGGCACAGTCCTTGGATGGTTTCAATCATTCCTCACTGGCAGGACACAGTGAGTGGAGTCTGAGGTGTTTTCCTCAGCTCCTCTCCCCCTGCCATGTGGGGTGCCGTAGGGCTCTGTGCTTTCCCCCATGTTTTGTGCAGTGTATATGCTGCCATTGGGAGACATCATTAGGCAGTACGAATTGAGTTTTCACTGTTATGCAGATGATACTCAACTGTATCTGTCCTTTGTGCCAAGGCAATGTGATGCTGTTACAGTATTTAACAACTGTTTCTCTGATATCCAGGATTGGATGAGTGCCAGCTGGCTTAGGCTGAATCCAGATAAGACTGAGGTGTTGGTTGTGGACCCAGGTTGTTGGGTGGAGGGATTATCGGCAGGGCAGCCCTCCTGGCTATGGCTGGGGGGCAGCCAGCTGATGACCTCTGACTGGGTGCAAAATCTGGGCATCATACTTAATAATGGACTGGCACTTAAGACACAGGTGTTGGCCATTGTCAAGTCCTCGTTTTATCATCTGAGGAATGTCACCCGAATAAAGCACCTGGTACCACTCGATGATCTTCCAACACTGGTCCACGCCTTGGTGACTTCATGCCTTGATTACTGCAATGCCCTATACCTAGGGCTACCGAGGGTGGACCTTAACTGCCTACAGCTGATGCAGAATGTGGCTGCCAGATTGTTGACCGGTTTACATAGATGTGACCATGTCACACCTGTGCTCTGTGCCCTGCACTGGTTGCCGGTGTGGTGGAGGATCACCTGCAAGGTCAGATTACTGATCTATAAGGCCCTATAAGGACAGGGACCATGGTACCTGCAAGAGCTCCTCTGTCCCTACAGTCCCCTTCGCCCTCTGCACTCCGCTGACAAGGAATTGCTATAGATTCTCAGGGTCTGTTTTACTACATCAGGAGCTAGGTCATTTGCTTTTGCTGCTCCGACCCTGTAGAATTCTCTTCCTCATTGGGTAAGGGAATGTCTGTCCATTGAGGCCTTCAGGTCAGCTTTGAAAACGTATTTATTTGAACTGGCTTATACTGACATTTAATTCCTGATGTGTTTTTAAGAAATGAGTTCTGATTTTAAATTGTTCGATGATATTGTATAACCCTTGGCTCCGGCCCATGACGCCATTTCATCCTTTTCTGCTGGAATGTTCAGGTTCCCTACTTAGCACTCCAGCGTGTAGTAGGCCTTGGCTCTAGAATCTTCAGATTTGCTTCCAAAACTTATTTTAAAACTCTCTCGAGTTTTGTCTTCACCTTCTTCTCTTGCTACCGCGATGAAAGACAAATTGGTTCCTGGCTTTCGCCAGTGCCTCTGCAGGCAGAAGATGTCTCACACCGATCCACATGCTGCGTGCGTCTACTGCCTGGGACATGACCATGATCCGCAGGCTTATGATCACTGTCGGTCCTTTTCACCTTCGGTTCTGGAAGACCACGCTGCCCAACTTCAACTGGGGCGACTGAAAAAGCGTTACCCGCCAGTTAAATCCAAGGATGCCCGTTGGGTGGTCTCCATGGCTGTGGAGTCTGCCGAGCAGCTGGAACAGCATAAGGCCTTTGAGAAAGAGGTAGCTCAGGCCGCGGCAGGCTCCTCTTCGGCTTCGGTCTTTATTCCACTACAACTGGGATCCTCCTATTCGGCTTCCTTCAAGCAGTTGTGCCAGTCTCTCTCTACCAAGGGAGAGGGCCCTTCGGGGTCACATGTTTTACGCTGTCAGAAGAAGGAGTAAAAAAAGGACAAGTCGCAACGTCGATGCTCTTGGGACCGGGAGTGGTCCCACTCACAGGGAAACCCCCCCGTTTTGACTTTGGTCAAAGTCGCGGCTGAGGCCGCTGGTTTCACGGTAACCCCATCAGACCAGTCAGCTGAGATGCCTGTCAACGCGGCCGAGATTTTTCTCGAGCCAATTGGCAGGTTATCACCTGATCCAGCTGGCGACTCTTTATTTTGGACACCAGTGCTTCCGGTGCCCTCGGACAGGTTGGTTCAGCTCACTTGGCAGGACCCATCCCCCAAGGAACCTGACCAGGAGGAGCCACGGGTTTCCCCGACTCCTTCTGAGGTCCCCAGTCGGCTCCGCTGACAGTTGAGGTCTTGGTCTCGTTCCTTGACTTCGACGTCGGACAAGACTCACCCTCATTGGCAATCTCGCTCCCGATGCTGTGGTAAGCGGTGGCGCCACTCCTCATCTTCATCCTCCTCGGGTGAGGAGAGGCTCCGGCGCAAGTTGTGTCGGTGCTACAAAGATCTAATGTGGCAGTAGCTGGTCCTGTCCGGGTCGAAACCAATTCTGGTTTCTACCGCAGCCATTAAGTGGCTTTCGCTCAAGTGACCAACATCGGCCATGGCCACCGTCACCGAGGTGCCGGTTAAGGCCCATCTGGCTCAGCTGTAGCCGGCTACTCCACCGATTCGGGTGAACCAGCGCCCGAGCAACTGAAGTCCAGGGCTCCGACCAAGGAACCTCGGTCGGCCCAAGGCCTGCCCCATCAGTTGTCGGTCACTCTTAGTCCCGAACACCTAAGGCAGGTTGAGAGTGACATGGGCAGTCGCCCACTTTATGTGGACTCCTTGGAGTCTGAAGATTCCTCCATGGTCTCCCGTCCTGGCAACGCCGAGTCTCTTGGGGGTCTCTCCGTCGACGAGGGCCCTACCTCGCTGATGGGTATTTGTTGGTTCATTTCCGAGTCCATGGGAATGGAGCTCGAACCTGTGCAGAAATGGGCCAACTATCCCATCACAGAGATTCTGGACAAAGGGGGTACTCTGATGGAGGCCTTTCCAGTGGCTGAGGCCATTGTGGGCCCAGCCTTGGAGCTGTGGCAGCATCCTGCATCTTGCCCTGCACCTTTAGCCGCACAACCTGCAAGTATGCGGTCCCTATGGGGTCCCTTTCCGGGTTTTGGAGCACCCCTCTGAGGTGGGGTTGGTGGCCGACTCTGTCTTTCGGCACTCAGGCAACAAAGGGGATGTGGACAGACCCTTGGACAAGGAATCCAAACAACTGGAACCATTCCGGGAAGAAGGTCTATGCAGCCTCCTCCCTTGGCCTTCGTCAGGCCAGTTCGGCCATTATCATGGCACATTTCTCCCATGCCCTCTTGGGCTCCCTGGATGAGGTGATCCCTCATCTCCCGGCAGACCTCCAGACCACGGTCAAGCAGGTCCGGGACCAGGGTAGGGCAGTGGCGAAGCAACAGCTCCAGAAGGCTCTGAACATTGGTGACTCCTGTGCCCGTTCGGTAGTGGCTGCAGTGGCCATGCGCCACAGGGCTTGTCTGTGCATCTTGACCTTTACGGCTGATATGCAACACAAGCTGGCAGATGTCCCCTTTTTGGGCACCGACCTGTTCAGGCCTGGCGTGGAGGGCCACCTCCAACGTATAGAGAAGTCCAGTGCCACCTTGGACTCCACCACATCTGCCCAGAAGGACTAGGGCCCCAAGCGTCAGAACTGCAGGCCCTTTCGTTCATCCACTCCTGCAGCCAGACCAGCCCAGCAGCAGCAGGGTCAGCAGGCTCAATCTTGGCATCCTCGGGCCAAGTCCATGGCCTCCTCATTCAGGAAGCCCAGATGGAAATGTCCCAGCGGCTCCTCCGCCAGACCCTCCTCCAAGCCTGACCAGTGATGGGTTGGGGGGAGCCTCCCTCAATCCCATCACACCTCCCCTGGTACCTTCCATGGGTGGCCGGCTCAGCCACTTCCTTTCTGCCTGGTCCGCTATCACCATGGACCATTAGGTTCTGGAAGTGGTCGGTTGAGGCCTGCCTCTGGAATTCAAGAAGGCCCCTACATATTGAGCCCGCACCCCATGGGGGGATCTGGTGTCCGCAGCCTCTTATTTGGTTCTCTGAGATGATTTAGCTCAGCTCCTCCTCAAGGAGGTGGTGCGCAGAGTAGCAGACCCACCTTCAGACCCAGGGTTTGTTTCCAGGTACTTCCTGGTACCAAAACAGATGGGGGTCTGGCGCCCCATTCTAGATCTGCATGACCTGAACAGATTTGTCAGGTCCCGCACCTTCCAGATGGTAACTCTGGCTCAGATTATACCATCCCTGGAGCAAGGCATGTGGTTCTGCTCCCTAGTTCTTCAGGACGTGTTCTTTAATGTCCCGATCTGTCCGTCCCATTGATAGTTCCGACGAGGGAGCCCTTTACGAGTTCCAAGCCATGCCCTTCAGCCTGTCTTCAGACCCCAGGGTCTCCACCAAATGCATGGCAGTGTTGGCAGCTTATCTGAGGTGCCAAGGGGTCCGGGTGCACCCTTACCTGGACAACTGGCTGATAGCACGTTCCTCCAGGCAGGAGGTGGAGTGGTCCAGGGATCTGGCCCTCCAGACTTGCCTCGACCTTGGCTTGCTGATCAACGAGGCCAAGTCAGAACTCGTGCCTTTGCATGTGATTCAGTTCATTGGGGCAAAGGCCGACTCCTGCCAAGCCAGAGCTTGGCTCCTGGTGGACAAGGCAGAGGTCCTCTCCTCCTTTGCCCAGTCATTTCTGGTTGGGCAATTGCACCCTGCCTAGGACTTCCTGCATCTTCTGGGCTACATGGCGGCCTGCACCAGCGTGGTCCAATGGGCCCACTGGTATATGCTTTCCCTCCAGTGGAAACTGGCCAGCCAGTGGTCTCAGCACTCAGGTCATCTCAACCAGCTGGTCTCTGTGACCCAGAAGATGTGAGACGGCCTCCAGTGGTGGCTCGTCCCATCCCACCTGCAGGAAGGGATCCCATTTGTCCGCCCGAGCCGACAGTCATCCTGACGACCAACGCCTCTCTGATGGGTTGGGTCGCCCATCAGGGGGAGCACAGAGCCCATGGGCTCTGGTCCCCCCAGGAGTCCCAATACCACATCAACCTGCTGGAGCTTCAAGCGGTTCGGCTAGCCTTGACTGCATTCGCTCTGTTTGTTTGGGGTCAAGTGGTCCAGGTCCAGATGGACAACACCACGACCATGTACTATCTCAACAGGCAGGGCAGGACGCACTCCTTGTGCCTCTGCAAGGAAGCTCTCCGCATTTGGTCCCTCATGCTCAGCCTGGAGGCAGATCTCCTAGTCATTCATGTGGCAGGAGCCTCAAATCAGCTGGCCAATGCCCTAAGCCGGATGGGCAAGGCATCTCACGAGTGGTCTCTCCACCAGGCGGTAGTACAAGATCTGTTCTCCCACTGAGGCACCCCTTAGGTGGACCTGTTTGCCTCCAGGGAGAACGTAAAGCTGAGGCTGTATCATGCCAGCCCCCCCTCAGCAGGGTTCACTGCAGGGGGATACCTTCTCGAGGTTGTGGACCCCAGGCCTCTTCTATGCCTTCCCTTCCCTTCCCTTGATTCACAAAGTTTTCGTCAAGGTCAGGAGGGACAGGGCACAGGTGATCCTGGTAGCCCCAGACTGGCCATGCCAGTTTTGGTATCCAGATCTCCTCAGCTCCAGGCTCCAGAGGTGACTTCCAGCATGCCCGGACCTGCTGTCCATCAATTAGGGGAAGGTACTCCATGGAGACCTTCAATCCCTGTATCTAATGGCCTGGTTCCTGAGCAACTAGAGTTCCAGGCCTTGGGTCTCTCTGACGAGGTCCTCAATGTTGTTGAGGCTTCCTGTAAGGAATCGACCAGAAAATGCTATGCCTTTAAATGGAAGAGATTCTCCAGCTGATGTCAGGGCAAAGAGTTGGACCCATTATCCTGTCTAGTGGCTAGCATTTTGGACTATCTTTGGTCCCTCTCCCAGCGGGGACTTCGGTTGACGACCCTAAAGGTGTACCTGGCAGCCATTCTGCTTGCCGGGCGCGGGCCGGTCAGCAGTCAGTGGCGCAGGAGAAGGTGGTCTGGTACTTCTTCAAAGGCCTAGATCACATATCCCCTCTGGTGCGTGAACATCCAACTATGTGGGATCTACTGCTGGTTTTGGCAAAGCTCATGGGCAAGCCATTGGAACCGATGCACAAATGTAACACCTCACATTTGTCATGGAAGACCGCCTTCTTGGTGGCTATCACGTCAGCCAGAAGGACTGTAGAGTTACAGGTGCTCTTACCTGGTCTTCCACAGGGCAAGGTTGTCCTGCACCTCCACCCGAAATTCCTTCCGAAGGTGGTGTCGGAGTTTCACCTTAACCAGGTGATTACTCTGCCAGTGTTCTACCCCAACCACACCTCAGAGGCCGAGTACAGGCTCCATACCTTGGACTTGAGACAAATGCTTGCCTACTACAAAGAGCGAACAGCAGAAGTTTGGGAAGAGGTTCGCCAGCTGTTTGTCACCTATGCTGAAGCCGCACCTGGCAGACCTGCAGCCAAGCGGACAGTAGCTCGATGGATTACATCTTGCATTGACCTCTGCTATAGGTTAGTGGGTAGGGAGCCTTCCGTAGGGCTTCAGGCTCATGCCGCCCGCCATACTGCTGCGTTGATGGCTGCTTCTAGGGACATCCCTATCCAGGAAATCTGCAGGGCTGCTACCTGGAAGTTAGCACACACCTTCATTCCCCATTACCATATCGACCTCGAGTCACTCTGGGATGCTGGTTTTGGAGCCTCAGTTCTCCAGTTCCTCTTTTCTAAGTAGGGAGTTTACGCCTACCTCTCAACCTCTCAGCATTAAAAATCATAGCACTGGCCTTCAAAAATCATAGCAAAGGGTCAGAATGTGGAGCACTTTCTTATTTTAAACAATATTATGCTTACAGATAGTGAACCCCATATGGTAAGTGATAAGGAATGTTTCTATCAGCTTAGTTCAATGATTTAATAGTTTGTGTGTCCAGAAATAGCTCTAACATTATGAGGAACATTAGTAAACTTGTGAGGAGCAAGGGTAAATTTGAGTGTGAAAATCATAGCGCTTTGCAGAATTCATAGTAGTTGAGAGGTATGAGTATGCGTCTTGCCTCCTTCCTCCCAGAGAACTGCTAGGAGTCTGCCAAAAAGTGTGAATAGAACAACATATCCACGATCCTAGAAAAACAGGTTACTCACCTGTAACAGTAGTTCTAGAAGTGGTAGATGTTGTTCATCCACACTGTCCCACCCAACCTCCCCTGCTTCAATATACAAACCTGGCTTCCAGCAGGCCAAGATCTTGCATCATGGGGCACAGCCGAGGGTTATACCACCTGGGTGGGTGGGAGGAGCCAGCTTGAAGACTTTCCGGCACATCTTAAAGCGGCATGGTACCTGCCAAGAAGTGTGGATGAACAACATATACCACTCCTAGAACTACTGTTACAGGTGAGTAACCTGTTTTTTTTTCTGCTGTAGCTGCCATAGGGCATTACTGTTCATAGAATTGTCCCATTTTAATCATAACATTCATTTTTCAGTTCCTTGCTTCTTCCCACTCTGCTATCAACATACTGCATCTGGGGTTGCTCTTAATTGATCTTGTTTCCACCCTGCTGCTTTTTACTGACCCCAACCAGCACTCCATGATTCAGCAGTCACAGCCGAACTGCACTTTTCCTGGCAGCTGGATCCCACTGCCGCTTGGCACGTCAGCTTCTTCACTAGGCAACATTCCCTGAATAACAGCGATTCCAAACGTGATAATGCACTGACACACGTAACAGCGTCATGCACAACAAATGACAACCACAACTGCTCAGTCATCGTGAAGCAGGATTCGGCCATGCTAAACTACAAAATTCAACAGAAACAATGCAAATTTAAGGTATGAAACGCAGAAAACAAAACTAAGAACGTTGCATAAATAGAATACGCCATTTGCTCATCGAAAATATCAGTGTTATTTATCCTCATACAGATTGACCTTTGGCATAGCTTGTGGCTTTGTCACTCGTGATGACACAAGGTTCAACAGAACTTGGGGGAGGGGGGAATAACAGTGATATTTTCTGTGAGGCCAAGGCATATTACTTGCACTCATATCATAGGAGTGTGGTACCACCCCTTTAGTTAGGGTTGAGTAGGCTGTTTACTGTTAAACTCCAAATTTTGCACCTTAATAACTGTGGCATCTTTTGATGAAATAGCCCAAAATTTCGGATGCACAGTCAGGCTGTCGGAGTTTCAAGATGTGAAAAGTTTCATGATGGCATTTTGCTCAATTTTCAAGATACAGAGTGCCAAAAAGGAAAAAAAAAGCATGTTTGACTTCTCTGTACATTGCATTGCATATTTGTTTTTGCTGTCACCTACAGCCTTGACTGTGTGGAATTTTTTAATTAAATTTTTAGGGTTAAAGGGGCCTGTGGCAAGAGTGTGCCTTTGGAAGGTTTCCTGAAAAAATATTTTACAGTTTCAGAATTATAAGGATTTTTGAGTTGACCAACAAATGTGAATGCTAATTAAAGAAAAACAAACTAACATGTGTGCTTCTTTTCATGACTTACTTTTTTATTGTGTTGAAAAAATACCGATCTTGATGGCCACCATTTTCTTTCTTTTTTTTTAACTTACAAACATTGAAAATACATAAAAATGACATATTTTCAAAAACAAACACCTGAATCTAACTAAATAGGCCCCTTTTAGCTACTGTAGATTCTGGTGTTTGTTTTTTGAAAATTGTCCTTGAAATACCTTTTCTAGGCACCCCAAAATCCAGGGTGCCCAGCTTAGTGAGACAAGCTGTTAACCCATGTTCTCCGTATGAGAACAGTGGGACTTTCTTGAGTACTAAATCTGAAGCTGGAGTCGTGCTGCTGGCTTCAGTTGAAGCAGTGAACCGGTGGTCTCCTGTTCTGCCTGCCTGTCTGTCTGTCTGTCTATCTATCTATCTATCTATCTATCTATCTATCTATCTATCTATCATGTGGACTAGGGTGCCCACCCCGGTACCACTTCTTTCTTCCCCCTCTCCCCAGGTCGCCTGCCCTTCCCAGTGTTTATATTTATTAAGTAGGTGGATTGGGCTGCCCACCCCCGGTACCACTTCTCTTGGCCCCCCCAGGTTGCTTGCCCCCATTCCCCCTCTGTATATGGCAGCACTGGGGTACCCACCTCTGGTGTTGCCAAGCACAAATCCAACACTGGGATGCCCAGTATCTGAATATCCCTGAAATAAAGAAAACCATCCCCTTTTGTTTTGTTTTTTTTAAACCCTGTAAAAAAAAAAAAAAAACGAATAAGGTCCCTCACCATCTGAACTCACACACACACACACACACACACACACACACAATCACCCCACACCGACCTCCCACTCAGCACCCATCACCCACACCTCCTCCACACTCCCCACCTACCCTCACTCACCCGAACATGTCCCACAGCATAGATCTACTCTCCGGTTTAAGACACGTCTGGCTGCTGGAACCACTGACTGCAATATGAGGAAATAAGACAAGTCCAGTATAATGTATTTCAATGAGAGTTTGTATTCTGATTCATAGCTTTGCCACTTTTACCTGTTTTGACCCCAGATTGTCAGCATGGGTGCTTTAGGACCCAACCTCATACCTAATGGAGGCAGAATTATGCAAATGTGGTCCAAAGGGCGATTTTTGCGGTCACTTTGTGAAATCACCTTTCAGGTGGGATTTGAAAATGTTTGCCACCTTTGTTCATGAGGTGGGGTCATAGGAAGGCTTGGGGTTGAAATATGCAAAAATGACAAAGTTATGGAAATATGTTGAAATTTTTCTATGCTGTCTCATATATTGGGTAATTTTAAATATTTGACCCCAGGACCCGAGATTTTCAGCATAGCCATTTTTTTCACACTACCTCATGAACGCAACAGCTGTCATTTTCAAAATCCTGGCCAAAATGTGTTTTTGCACCTCTGCCGCAGAATGATGTTTCGGTGGTATGGATTGACATTTTGGCAGGGATTTGAAAATTTTCACCGACTGGATTCATGAGGTGAGGTAATAAAAAGACTACACTGAAAAGTTTGTGTACAACTACAGTAAAATGCCCAGGTTATGAATGAATATTGCAGTATTTCAACATTTCGCTCATAACTTCACTAATTTTCAGTATTTTAAGTTCAAACTTTCAACTTAGCCATTTCTCCTCACCACCTCATAAACATGACAGGTGTGATTTTTTAAATCTGAATGAGAGGTGTTTTTGCATTTCTGGTGCTAAATGACATTTGGCCAATATACTAAAAATGTTACATGTCTTGTTTATAAGGGGAGTCATAGAATGACTGTCTTGAAAATTTGGGGTCAAAATAAAAAAAATATATATATATATATAATTAAGAACATTTGTGCCTAGTGCCAGTCTTGACGCCCGTGGGTATGCGTTGTGATCCCGTGCTGGTGAGCTGAGTTCAAGAGTGAGCTCAGTGATCCAGCTGGATGGGGTGAAGGTGGTGTGATGGCGCTGTCATGCGACACCCCCCCAGTCAGGAAGTGAAAGCTGTCAGGGTTGTCCACATGGGCCTGGGTATCGTATAGGGAAGACAACTGTCCTCTTGGCATAGGACCCTGTGCATTGGCTGACAGATGGACTATTTGTCGTGTGCATCTGTATGATCTGCAGCCACTTGGAAGCACAGGGACCTGAGGGCCCTGCACATCCACAGCCCGCCAAGTAGCCCCATGAATTTTTGACATCCATTGCTGCACTTCTGTAGATGGATGGAGTTTTCCCTTGGCCCAGGATGCAAAGGGCCCTGCCCTTCTTCATCTGTTTATGCAGGTCCCAATTGTGAATGAGGATATGATTCCACTATCTCAGAAAGAAAATGTTTTGTGAAAATCTTTAATGCACCAGTTAGGGTTCAACTTAACACCACAAAGTAGGAAAATAAGGTGTTAGGGTTTCCAACCCTAACTCCTCACTCCCCCCCCTCCCCAAAGCAGCAAAAGGAACAAAGATTAGGGTTTGGGTTCTCTGGAGTCTTGGCGAATCAGTGGTGGGATCTTCCTTGGGGTAGTCAACCCTAATGCTCACCCTTCCCCACAGTCTATAGTCTTCTCTCCAAAGCACAAGGTACAACTCCAAGCCAGTGCCTCATAATGATAGACTCTTCAAAGGCAGAGAAGTATGTCTCTTCACATGTTGCCACACAGTCTGTTGTTCCTTTCTTCAGGCAGGGCTCTGTGGGCACTGTGTGAAAACAGAAGATCATGTCTAATGTTGTTTGATCAAGGAATGGTGTGGGCATTAGGGCTGACA
The DNA here is from genome assembly GCA_016271365.2 of Neoceratodus forsteri. NCBI lineage: Eukaryota > Metazoa > Chordata > Ceratodontiformes > Ceratodontidae > Neoceratodus > Neoceratodus forsteri. The sequence continues at coordinate 112,522,165 of CM057449.1, forward strand.
GCCCCAAGGAAGACCCCACCACTGGTTTGCCATGATTCTGGAAACCCCAAACCCCTAATTTTTCTTTTCCTTTTGATGCTTTTGGGGGGGGGTGTGAGTGGGGTGTTAGATTTGGAAACCTACCACCACATTTCCCTGCTTTTGTGGCATCAAGGTGAACCCTAACTGGTGTATTAACAAAGTATTTTGCAAAGAATATATCCATTTATATAAAGAATATATGATACGTTTGTGTGGTATACAAGGAAATTTACCCATTAAGGGGGTTAATTAGATAATGAGGCCACAAGCCTGAAGAGTGAGTGGCTTTATTATCTAATTAACCCTTCATGGTGGGTATATGGCCTTGTATGCCACAGATATGCATTACATGTTTTATAGAATATGGCAGGTTTTTGTTGCTTTTACCTGCTATGTGGCTCCGTGTTGATATCTTGGTGAGCTGTGGTAGATGCAGTTTCCATGTTTTCCTTGTTGCTATGTGGCCCTGTGTACTCATAGTGTAGTGGTATTTTGGTAAGGGCCTCTCCTTTGGGCCATTCTTGTTTCCATGGTTTAGGGTTCCCCTAGAAAAGGTGGAGTGTCTGGGCCAGGCATCCTTTGGGTTATTGGTGGGGTTGTAGATTGCGGCAGTGCAGTATGTTAGTAATGGCTAGGAGTGGTATCATAGGTCTGGAGGATAGTTTATGGTAGGGGAGCGGCATGTATCATCACACCCATGGAGCCTGTGGAGTAAGTGGCTTGGTGGCAGTGGTGTATGACAGCTGGAGCTTTGAGGGAAAGGCGGCTGGTGAGTGTATGTGTGTGTGAGTGTGTGGGGGGGGTTCTTATGTGTTTCTTGCAGCCAACATCAAACTTTTTTTATGTGGAGAGCTGGGGGGGGTGAGGTAGGGAGAGGGTTGCCTTACAAAACTGTTTTGGGTCTTGGGGGAGTGTTCCTAGACAGGGCAAGTTCCCCCCAGAACCTTAGTTGTGAACCTTAATTGGGAGGTTACAGCTGTATACCTTTTGTATACCTCTGGAGGTATACTGCATTAATTGGGAGGTGTCTAGGGAAATACTGTATATGATAATGGCTTCTGTGGGGGAAAAACAGCCAACTGTTGTCAAGGCAAAGGTCAGGAAGCATAGGAAAACCAGAAGCAGTTATAAATTTCACAAGCAGTGTTTTATTATTTCCAATAACAATAACAAAAAAATGTACAGAATGCTTTTTGATATAGGCAGTTCAAATCAAAGAAAGTCCTTCATCAGAGGGTATCGCTAATTCTAAATGTCAATTGCTCTCCCTCTCTCACAAAAGAGTGCTCTCTTTATATAGAGAACACAGGTGGAAGCTAGAGGGGGGAAGACTAGGGTGGGGGGAAGGAGGAGGTGCTACTTCACTGAGAGGGTGGTCGAACCATGGAATGTGCTGCCCAGGGGACTTGTGGAGGCAGAGGCTATGGAGAGGTTCAAGAGGGTTTGGGACAGGTATACAGGTAGGGTTGTGGTGGCAAAGTACAATGCAGGGGGAATATCTTGGACTGGGAATGGAGAAGCCCGAAGGGTGGGGTGGACAGCAAGGTCAGCTCCCAGGTTGGGGGATGACCAAATGAGCAGACAGGAAAGACCGTTAGGCCTACTCTGCTGGCATTTTAGTATGTTAGTGTATATAATGTCTTTTCCTGGCAATTAACATCTACATCCTCGGCTTGTTAGGAAACATCCTGTTTCTCAAAAAATGTATCAGACACTTGTCAGTTTCTTTCCTTGCAGGTGCAACAGTATAGAGCATTGTATCCCAGAAGTGATTTCCTGTTAACAGCTCTGAAAATTAGCTTGTGGGGGTCAAACTGCATCTCAAAGTTAACCCCCTAAGTTCCAAATTGCTTTTTGCAATCACATAGAAACATAGAATTTGACAGCAGATAAGGACTGCTTGGCCCACCCAGTCTGCCCATTTCCCTACCTGACGGATAAGCTGTAGATTCTAGTTAATCAACAGCTTACTTCCTCCTGCCCCCCACAAGAATTGCCTTATGCCTGTCCCATGCTTTCTTGAATTCTCCCACTGTTCCTGACTCCACAACCTCCTCAGGAAGGCTGTTCCATGCATCCACAACTCTCTCTGTGAAAAAATACTTTCTAACATTGCCTCTGAGCCATCCCCCTTCTATCTTCAAATTGTGCCCCCTTGCTCTTGCACATCTCTTCTTCTGAAAGATACTACTCTCTTGTACCTTGTTAATTCCCTTGAGATACTTGAAAGTTTCTATCATTTCTATCATGTCAACAATACAGTTGTACAAATTTTAAAACCAGAGAACCCAGTTTCACATAAAGATCCACATATATGTTTTATAACCACATATAAGCTAGAGGGAAGAAAAGATAGAAACAGCAAGTGAAGGTGGGGAGAGTGTGTGTGTGGAGGGGGAGCGTGAGACTGTCAGAGTGATCAGTTCCTAGGTCTCACAAGAAAATTTGTGCAATCAGACAAACAAGAGACAGAAAAGGAAAGGCTAGAACAGATCCTTGCTTTTAACTCTTTTTGCATAACAAATGTGACAGGGTCTTATTCATACCTGTCACATACCCCCCTTTAAGAGGGAACTTGTTTTTAAAAAAATAGGGTTCCAAAATGTTCAGTTCTCTTCTATCATAACCTTATAACCTTTACAGTTCTTCACATATGCGGTATCTCTTTTTCCATAATAACCAGCACAGCAGATAGTTATGTTTAAAGAGACACTGTCAGCCCCTTTGGTCTCAAAGTGTACCTAGTTTAAAAAACATATTTTATAACTGCCAACATTCACTAAAGATTGCTGATGTAGCTGGTAGTTTGATTCTAACACTTATTTTCTTTTAAAAAAAGTGAAAAACAGACTGCCCAACATTCTGGTGTTATCACACCAAAGCAGGTTTGTTTACATCCCTAAAACAGTCTAGCCTATCATGATGCAGTGGGAGTTTAGGAGGCTGCTTTCTTATGAGTGACTGCACTGTTTGGGTGTGATTCTAATGCTCAGGAAGTATGCAGTAAAAACAGAACCAGGATTGTAAACAAAACAAAGTTGTTTACAAGTATACATTGCCATGCATTTCAGTTCTACTAAACAAGGAGACAGACAAAACAAACAGCAGTATCAGTGAATTTTAGAAAGGGTAAGAAATCATAAAAAGTGGGTTTTCAGCTAGAAATAATATGATGAAAAACAAGTTGACAGTGTCCCTTTAATCGAGGGGTAAGGCTTGCAGGGGTGAGTGATTTGGGATAATTATGGTCCTCCTTTAAAAAAAATAAATGTGTGGATTTAAAGGGAAGCTGTCAACTTGTTTTTCATCATATTATTTCTAGCTGAAAACCCACTTTTTATGATTTCTTACCCTCTCTAAAATTCACTGATATTGCTGTTTGTTTTGTCTGTCTCCTTGTTTAGTAGAACTGAAATGCATGGCAATGTATACTTGTAAACAACTTTGTTTTGTTTACAATCCTGGTTCTGTTTTTATTGCATACTTCCTGATCATTAGAAACACACCCAAACAGTGCAGTCACTCATAAGAAAGCAGCCTCCTAAACTCCCACTGCATCATGATGGGCTAGACTGTTTTGTGGGTGTTCCCAAGTCCAGGAAAGATGCATTTGGAGTTGCTCAAGGGATGTAAACAAACCTGCTTTGGTGTGATAACACCAGTATGTTGGGCAGTCTGTTTTTCACTTTTTTTAAAGAAAATAAGTGTCAGAATCAAACTACCAGCTACATCAGCAATCTTTACTGAATGTTGGCAGTTATAAAATATGTTTTTTAAACTAGGTACACTTTGAGACGTAAGAGGGTTGACAGTGTCCCTTTAAGGGTTTTGCAAATAAAGCTCCCTGTTCTGTCAGTTTCCACTTGCTTTATTTAATTTTTGAAAAGTCCGATGTTCGCCAAAAAGGCGCATGCTCCGAAGCTCCATTTCATGATAAAGTGTGGCACTGCACTGCTTGGCTCCAATACAAGTGTATTGGCGCTGAGCAGTGCGGCGCCGCACTTCATCACAAAATGGAGCAACGGAACATGTGCCATTTTGGCGAAGTCCGGACCTTTCAAAAATTAAATAAACAAGTGGAAACTGACAGAACAGAGAGCTTTATTTGCAAAACCCTTAATCGAGGGTAAGGCTTGCGGGGGTGGGTGATTTGGGATAATTACAGTTCTCCTTTAACCTTTAGAATTCTCAATTCCTGATCCATATCTTGACAGAAAATCAGCATTGACGTTCTGTTTTACAGATTTGTGCATCACTTTGAATTTAAATGGCTGTAGTGCCAGGTACTACCTTGTGATTCTGGAATTTGTATCTTTCATTTGATTATGCCAACAGAGAGGATTATGAATGGTCATAAGTATAAAGTCAGCTCCTAGCAAATTTTCAATTTCAATTCAAGCTTTATTGGATCAGCGTAGGTCATTACCTGAAAAAGAAACTATACAAAGAACAAGTCATAAATACAATACTAGAATAAGCTAAAATATAAATAGGATATAATAAGATCAGAGGAGAAAGGTTAGATTTTACGTAGCAAAGGAGAAATCAGACACAAATATCAATAGATAAAAGGTTTCCCTCACCGTATCTTGTTGATAATAAATAATTAGCAAATTTGTTTATAATATAGAGAATAAAGTATGGGTCTGGGAGTGTAACGAGAATTTACGCACACCCAGGGGGTCTGATGCTACATAGTTTATGCATAGCATCTATCCACAAGGTGTGTGTAAATTCCAGTTTACACACAACCAGACCCATATTTTATTTTATGTATTGTTGGGTTTCTCTTTTTTGCCTCAGCAATTATATGAAATAAAAAAAGACTGCTGTGCCACCGCAGTCCGATTATGTCATAGCGCAGTCGACTTTCACTTTTATTTAACATGTTGTTTTTTTCCCAGTATTGTGAGGGTGGTCGATCTAGTAGCCATTTGGTACATTTCAGTTACTTATTGCCGAGTGTCCATGGCAGTCTCTTTCCATGTTGGGTTTGTGGTTCGTGAAGGAGACAGCGATCGAGGAGCTCAAGCAGGTGCATGCTCAGAGTGGGGGAAACCGTGTGTGTGTTTGCCGTTATAAAAGCTCCTTTATTTATTTTTTTTTCCCCCTCCTCTGGTCGTGCCTCCAGGTTTGCCACTCCTTCCGGCTGCACATTGCCACTCGTGACCCCCTTGTCCTGTCCCCCCTCCCTCACCTCACGCCGCGGCCGGCCAGGGAGTGGCCCGGCATATCCCTTTGCGGTGGGTCCCCTCCTCCGAGGGAAAGACACTGGGGTGGGGTGGGCCCCAGCATACTAGGCGTCAGTCCCTGGGCGCTGCTGAGGTGGGATCGGAGGGCACAGGACCCCTCGGGTCAGCGAGAGCGGGCAGCCATCATCCGGCGAACCCGGGGGCTGGTATTTCCGCTTTTCTCTGGGGGCGTGGTGTGCCATAAACGTCAAGGCATAGCCGACGTTCACCACGCCCCCCCCCAACGTCCAGGCTCGCTGCGACTGGACCCCCGGCCTCCGCCAGAGGTACCATGCAGTGGTCCTGATAACCCTCCCCACCCCCCTGGAGTAGGTGAGCAGTCGTGGGACGCTCGAACCTACTCCACCCCAGTCGGCTCTCCAGTGACCCGAGTCCGTTCCCGAACCCGGGTCGCCAGCGTCGAAAGCGGAAATCCAACTGCTGCGCCGACGAGCCGGCTACATAAAAGCTCCTTTATAATGGCAAATTACGCCATGGTTTCCCTATGGGAAAAAGAGGAAGCCATTAATTATGGTAGGATTGTGCACCATAAATAAAAAAACTTAAAGGGTTGTCAGGAAGCTGACTCAGTTTGGGAGAAATGCTCTGTATCCAAGGTAAATAAGGTTTATGGTACCAGAAGCACTTAAGAACTATGTGTTCTAAGTTTTCAACGCCCCCTACCAAACAGGAACAAGGAATCTCAGCTGCCTTCAGTAGATGGGCATGTCTAGCAGCCTGGACATTGCCAGGAAAAATCTCAAAACATAAGGGACTCCAAGGCCCACTTTGCCATAAGGCATTCCTTTGGAATTGTGGAGTACCTTTTCTCTCTGTTGTGCAATTTCCTACCAATTGTATAGAATGGGATGGTCCTTCCCATCTGTATCCTGACTCAAGTCTGCATCTAGGCCTACCTCTGATGCATCTGTCTGTAACAAAAATAGTTTCTCCAAGTCTCTGCTTCTACAAACAGAGCCTGAACATAATGCAGCCTTGATGGCCTGGAAAGCCTCATCACACTCTGAGGTCCAATTATTTAGCACTGTTTCTTTGTGAGTTCAGTGGGGGCAGGGGTTGGTAGCTAACTGGCCAAAGTTGAAACGAATCTCTGATAGTAGCCAGCCAGCCCTAAAAAATGGCCTAACGTGTTTCTTTGTTTTAGGGACAGAACTGTTAGCTACAGCTTCTGTCATAGAATTCTCCAGCTTTACTTCTCCATTTCCCAAAATATATCCAAATATCTTGTTTTCTAGCATGCCCGATGCACATTTGGTAGGATTAGTGGTCGGACCTGCCTTTTTAATAGATTGGATAACTGTTCATAGGTGTTCCAGGTAGGTTTTCCAGTCTGGACTGTACACCACATCATCGTGACATTGCGCAGGACCTAGAAGGCAGAATTTCACTGTTCACTGATGACACAAAGCACTGTAACAGAGTAGACACACCAGAGGGTGTAGACAGAATGAGAAGGGACCTGCAGAAACTTGAAGAATGGTCAGGGGTTTGGCAGTTGAAATTCAATGCAAGGAAGTGCAAGATAATGCATATGGGGCACAAAAACCCTGGCACAATATATCAGTTGGGGGGTGAGGATATAGCATGCACCAAGCAGGAAAGGGATCTTGGGGTTATCATCTCTGATGACCTCAAGGTAGGGAAACAGTGTGACAAGGCAGCAGGTAAAGCAAATAGGATGCTGGGATGCATAGGCAGGGGCATCACCAGCAGGAAAAGGGAGGTCATAATTCCACTATACAAGACACTAGTGAGGCCGCACCTGGAGTACACTGTGCAGTTCTGGAGACCTTACTTACGTAAGGACATAGACAGGGTAGAGAAGGTTCAGAGGAGGGCAACAAAGATGGTGCATGGATTGCATCACAAGTCCTATGAGGACAGGTTGAAGGCACTGAACATGTACTCCCTGGAGGAGAGGAGGGAGAGAGGGGATATGATAGAGACATACAAGTATCTTACAGGGAGGAACAGGGTGCAGGAATGCACTATTTTTAAGCGAAAAAGATGTTCCAGGAATAGAGGGCATGGGATGAAGTTGGAGGGAGACGATTCAGAAAGCGTGAGGAAGAATTTCTTCACAGAGCGAGGTGGTGAACAAGTGGAACACCCTGCCAGAGGAAGTGGTGGGGGCTGAAACAATCACAGGATTTAAGAATGCATGGGATAGACATAAGGGAATTCTGGAGGTCAGGGGTAAGGGGCAACAGACTTCCTGGAAAACATAAACTGAACTTACAAACTTAAATGGGCAGACTGGGTGGGCCATAGGCCCTTATCTGCCGACACTGTCTATGTATCTATGTATCCAGGCAAGCAGCTCAGTGACCGGTGTGAGTAGCTAAAATTACATCCATGTACCGCTGGAATGTAGCAAGTGCGCCCATGTAAACCAAATAGCATGGTAGTGAACTGATAGAATCCAATAGGAGTAACAAAATACAGTTTTGTCTCTGGATTCCTTAACTAGATGGATTTTCTAGTAATCCTTGGTGAGATCGAGGATACTGATGTACTTGGCACTTCTCAATCTGTCCACCAAATCATCTATCCCGGTAACAGGATAACTGTTAATTCAGACATTTGATCAAGTTTCCTAAAATCAAGGCGGCTTCTTACTCCCTTCTTTTTTTATTTACAGTCACTATTGGCGATTAGCAGGCACTTCTTGACTCTTCTGTGATACCCATCGGTGTCATTTTTTGCACTTTCCTTAACCACGTCTACTCCTAACCACTCTGGTAATCTCTATGTCTTTTGTCTACTAGGGAGAGAATTCCCTGTCACTATTACATGCTCGAGCCCTTTTGCTTGGCCTGGCATTCATAGATTTATGGATTCATAGAAGTATGATGGCAGAAAAGGACCGACAGGCCCACCTAGTCTGCCCATTTGTCTAGCTTAAATACTATTTAATGTCTACCAAATTACAAATTTCTGCGATTTGTTCAGAGGTTAAGGAAACATTCACGTTTACAGCATCAGAAATGACAGTTTGTTCCAGTCTGTCATAATCTGTATCAGTATCTCCTATAGATGTTTCTGGTACAGTGGGGGGGGAATTCAAGAATGCATGGGACAGACATAAGGCAATTATAGTGGGGAGCAGGAGAAAGTAGGCTGTTGGTTAACTAGAATCTGCAGCTTATCCAGTAGGTAGGGAAATGGGCAGACTGGGTGGGCCAAGCGGTCCTTCTCTGCCGTCAAAGTCCATGTTTCTATGTTCTGTGTTTCTATGGTGAAACTAACAAAGCAGCCTTTGGTGTTTTTTTCAGCCCATTTCTTCAGGAGGTTAGCATGGTATATTTTGTTAGGAATGTTCCTATCATGAGTCTCAATCCCATAGTTAACTGTGCCAGTACATCTAAGCACTACCCCATGGTCATAATATACACTCTCAGTGTGGCTCAGTTGATAGGTCATCTGCCTCTGGGCCAGGTCATGGGTTCTTGTCCCATACCAGGATTGGTCTCGTCCGTTAAAATGCTGACACCCAATTTCAGTATTTGCGGGTGCTGTACTGTTGGGGTGTGCTGTCCTTTGGATGAGATGTTAAACTGAGGTCCCTTCTACCCATCCTGGTGCTGTTCCTAGTAGGTGTCCAGATGGAAGTAAAAGAACCCAAGGCAGTTTTCGCAAAGAGTAAGGAACTTTCTCCGGTGTCCTGGCCAGTATTCCCCTTCCCATAAAACTGGTTCATGCAGTTGTCCAAGGCTGTGTGTGGGTGTTGATGTGCAAGGTGTCTGACACTACACGTTCAATCACTTTACTACCAATCTAGCATTGCTTGTAACATACTTTGGGATACAATGAGTATGAAATGCGTTATATAAATGCCGATTCTTCCTCATCTGCTGGTTTTGGGCCTCTTGCTGATTACTGGGTGCAATTTCCACATATTTTACCAGTTTCTTTCTCTGGACACACATATAAGAAGTAATAGATGTTTTCTGAGTGGGTGATCTTCCCATGTTTCTTTTATCACATCTAGTGTCCCTATAGGTTGTCTACCATACAGCATTTAAAAAAAAAACTGGTGAGGCTTGTGGCACTTCTCTGTACACAAAAACGCAGGTAAGGTAAATATTGGTCCCACTGTTTCCCTTAACAAACCTTGGGGAGGTTCTTACTGCAGTGATACCTAGTAATCAGTGCAGCTTCTTCAGCAATCCCGCACCAAAATGACTACCCTGACTGGTAATAATCTCTTTAGGTATGCCTACCCCGCTGAAAATTTTGGCAGGCTCTGCTGCCACTTTTGGGGCTGTGACAGTACACATTGAACTGCCCCTGGGTATCAAGGAGCATAGTCACATATTACCAAAATGAATCAGTTACCCTTTTCATTTTTGTCTAAGGGGCCAAATACATCCATTGCAATTCTCTGAAAAGGCACATCTATAAAGGGTAGGGGGTGGGGCACCTTGTCTTTTTTTAGTCGCTGGGGCTGCTTTTTGATATTCAACAGAAGAACTGCAGTAGGTAGAAATATCTTCATGAATTCAAGGTCAGTAAAATCTGTACAACAATTTGGCAAGGGTGTGGTCCCTCCCCAAGTGACCAGCCATAGGACTATCATGTGCTATCTGTAACAACTCAGTTCTGTACTTCTTTGCTATGACCAATTGTTCTGTCTGTTCCTGTGTCTGAAGATTAGCCAAAACTCTGTACAGTAACCCATTACATTTTTATGTTGGCTTGCGTACGCATGCGCAAGCAACATTTTGTGGTCATAGCACCGTACTATCACTTTCAAAGGTGTGTCAGTGTTGTGGCTAATCCAAGGGATGCTTTAGCCGGTGTGTCCCTCAGCCGCCAACCAGTGAACATGCTGCCAATGACAGCAGTTTCGGAGAGTGCCACCAACTTGAAAGAAATCCACTGCTGCAATGAGAGGCAGACTCGTCATTGCAGTGACAGATCTGATGTGCCTCCCCTACGTGCCTTGCCTGGTGAAACATTTCAATAAACATGGCGGTGGCTCTCACCATCCGCCTCTCACAGTCCCTAGGAAGCCAACTTTGGGCGTGCCCAGTGCCTCTGTCAACATGCTCCCTTCCCAGTTCAGTTTGTTTGCTGATGGGGGTGCCCAATCCCTGTCGGCATAATGTCCCCCTAGTTTAATTTGTCTGACAAGGGGGGGGTGCCCAGTCTCCCTCAGCATCATGCCCCCCACCAAATACAGACGTGCTTTCTTTGCCAACAGGGTGCCCAATCTCCATCGGCTCCAGTCCCCTCCCAAAAACCCAGGTGGCACACTGGGAACCCACCCCAGCGTGCCCAATGTACTACCTGAAAAAAAGAAAACCTTCCCCCGAAGTGTTTTTTTAATTTTTTATTTTGACCTGTAAACATGAAAATGGTCCCTTGCTGTCTGTGGCGCTAACTCCCACCTTCCCATCCCACCACCCCATACTTACCTCCAGAGGTCAGCGCGATGATCTTCAGTGGAGCAGGAACACGTCTGCACTCTTCAAACATGACCGTGAACTGAAGAAATGCTGGTAAGCTGTATAATGGCATAACTGGGGGGGTTTCAACTTAGTTGGATATCTCAGCCATTTTTTTTACTTTTGGCTCCAGATTTTCAACATGGGTTCTTGGGACCCCACCTCTTGAAATCAGTCACTGTCATTTCGTTATGTGGTCCCGAAAGGTGATTTCATGTTCACTGCACGGAATCACCTTTCAGGACTGATTAATGAAACAACAGTGTCACTGTTCATGGGGTGGACTCCCCAAAAACTATTGCAAATTTAATTGTAAAAATTCAAAATTACTGTGTTACGAAATGCATTGCATAGTTTCCATGCACGCCGTGAATCCCCGAGAATTTTAATATTTTCAGTCCACCAACATTGCCATTTTTTTCACACCTCCTTATGAACAGTACAGCTGTCATTTTGCACATCCTGCCCGAACTGTGTTTTTGCACATGTGGTGCACAATGGCACTATCGCTGTGGGAAATCAACGTTCGGGACAGATTAAGAAAATCACAGTGACACTGTTCATGAGTGGATGTCCCGGAATGCCTATGTTGAAAATTTGGTGAAAAAATTCCAAAAAATGACTGTGTCACAAGTGTGCGTTGTGCAGTTTCCACGCATGCTCGTAACTTCTAGAATTTTTAATAGTTTCACTCCAGATTTTCAACATTGCCATTTTTTCACACCTCCTTATGAACAGTATAGCTGTCATTTTTCACATCCTGCCTGAAATATGTTTTTACAACTATGGCGCACAATGGGTGCGGTTGCTGTGCGAAATAAACTTTCGGGACAGAGTAACAAAATCACGGTGCCACTGTTCATGAGGAGAGGTCCCAAAATGGCCATGTTGAAAATCTGGTAAAAAAAAGCCCCAAAATGACCGCATTATGGGCATGCATTGCGCAGCATCTACGCACATGAAAACATAGAAACATAGAATTTGACGACAGATACCGCTTGGCCCACCTAGTCTGCCCATTTTCCTACCTAACAGATAAGCTGCAGATCCTAGTTAACCAACAGCTTACTTCCTCCTACCCCCACTAGGACTGCCTTATGTCTGTCCCATGCATTCTTGAATTCCCCACTGTTCTTGACTCCATGACCTCCTCAGGGAGGCTGTTCCATCACATCCATAACCCTCTGTGAAAAATACTCTCACATTACCTCTGGAGCCAGTCCCCTCTATCTTCAGATTGTGCCCTTGTTCTTGCACATCTCTTTTTCTGAAAGATGCTACCTCTTGGACTTTGTTGAGTCCTTGAGGTACTGAAAGTTTCTATCATGTCCCCTCTCTCCTTCTTTCCTCAAGGGTATACATATTAAGCTCCTTTAGTCTTTCTTCAGATGTCTCTCGGTGCAGACTCCTGCACCATTTTGTTGCCCTTCTCTGACAACCTCCACTCTGTCTGTCTTTGCAGAGATGGGGTCTCCAGAACTGCACACAGTACTCCAGATGGGGTCTCACCAACTGTCTGTACAGAGGGATAACAACTTCCTGTTTTCTACTATTGATGCCTCTTTCTATGCATCCCAGTATCCCCCCAGCCTTCCTTACTGCCTTCTCACATTGCTTGCCCACCTTTAGGTCATCTGATATAATTACCCCAGGTCCCTTTCCATTTTACTGTTGTCAGTATCTCACCCCCCATTGTGTACTCTTCCCTGGGTTTTGTTTCCCATGTGCATTACCTTGCACTTCTTTGCATTGAATCTGAGCTGCCATACATTTGACCATTCCTCCAACCTTGCCAAGTCCCTTCTCATCCTTGTGTATCAACCCTGTTGCAGATCTTTGTGTCGTCTGCAAAGAGGCATACTTTTCCTTCCAGTTCCTCTGCAATGTCACTTATAAAGACATTAAAAGGACTGGTCCCAGTACTGAACCCTGCAGTACCCCGCTAGTAACCCTCCTTTCCTTCACTGTGCCTCCATTTACTACCCTTTGTGTCCTGTTGTCTAGCCAATTTTATCCAGGCTACTACCTTGGGGCCCACCCAAGGCTGGCTAACTTGTGTATTAATCTTGTGTGGGACTGTATCAAATGCCTTGCTAAAATCTAAGTAGGCCATGTCCACAGCCCCTCCCTGGTCTACTACTTTGGTCACCCAGTCAAAGAAATCTATTAGCTTTGTCTGACACGACCTTTCCCATAAATGAATCCATGCTGCCTTGGGTTCTGTGCCCCATCTAGCCTCTAGATACTGACAATTCTTTCCTTCGAAGTGATTCCATCATTTTCCTTACCACTGAGGTCAAACTAACTGGTCTGTAGTTTCCTGCCTCTGTCCTGCTCCCACTTTTGTGAAAAGGAATCACATCTGCCCTCCTCCAGTCCTCAGGTACCAACGCATCCTCCCATGATTTGTTAAACAGAGTAGTCAGCGGTGTCACTAGTTCTACCCTTAGTTCTTTTAGAATTCTTGGGCGAATCCCATCAGGCCCCATTGCTTTGTCCACCTTCAATTTTATTAGTTCTTTCAGAACCCTTTCTTCTGTAAATGGACTGGTATCGACCCCCCTCTTCAGAGTGTTACTCTTGTTTGGTTTAGGTACCTCCCCCTCCTCTTCCTTTGTACGCTCGTAAGTTTGCAAATTTTTCATATTTTCTCTCCAGATTTTCAACATTGCCATTTTATTATATCTCCTCATGAACGGTGCAGCTGTAATTTTTTGTATCCTGACGTAAATGTGTTTCCACATCTGTGGCTCACAATGGCACAGTTGCTGTGCAAAATCACCTTTCAGGATTGAGTAACGAAATGATAGTGCCACTATTCATGAGGTGGGGTTCCAAAAAGCCACTGTTGAAAATTTGGAGTGAAAATACCAACAAACACCCAGGGTGTTGAGGTTTCAACCATACACCACCCTGTAGAGACTGACAGGCATCGGGGACGTAACTTGGGTTCATCAGCCATAATGTTCGCAGAATTCTACCCCACCCCACCCTACAGCCACTGACAGGCACTGAGGCATGCCTTGGGTTCTGTCACCCTAATGTTCACCCCATTCTCCTATATTGCACCCATCTCAACTTATTTCCTTATTGAATAGGGTGAGCATAAGGGCCGAAGATCCCAATGCACACCCTGACACCTGTCGCTGTCTGCAGGGTGGGGTGAGGTGGAATGGCATAAGCGTTATGGCCAACCCAAAGCCACGCTCCCAACACCTTTCAGTCTCTGTGGGGGGGTGGCGTTACTTCAATACTTCTCTGCCATTCCTATTTTGCATTTCTAACTCCAGCACCGCCAGTGCCAGCAAGCCAGCATTCAGCATTGACAAATGCTTGTTTAAAAATTGGTTAACCCTGCTTTTGTTTCACCCTCTGCTGCTTAAAGTAACCTTGGAGAGAAACATCATTAGCTTGCTCAGAAACAAAATCCCAATCATTTATCATTTTAGTTTCAGCATTTTCATATATTAACCCCTAATGCCCCTCAATCTTTTGTTGCCACTGCTTTTTCAGGCATCTTCTGTCTTTCCTGGATTTCTGGATCTTGGAGCTGGTCTCAGTGAAGTCCATATCTAAGCCACCAAAAGAAAAAGTGTCCCCACCATCTGAGATTTTCTTTGCCTGTGCTCTTGTTACCACCACTGTCGAAGCTACAGGTTTTGCTCCCCCTATGGTTAACTCAGCAAATCCTGGAAAGTAATTTCCAATAATCGCAGGTACAGGTAACTTAGGTAGTACCCCCACTTTCATTTGATGTGCCACCCCATTAATATTTAGAGTCACCTGGTAGGTGGCATAGTATTGAGTGTCCCTGTGGATGCAGGTGACACTGGTACCTGGTCCTTTTGCACAGTTTTTTCCCAAGCACTTCAACATGCACTATTGTTTTTCTACTTCTAAATCAGTAAATCCCTTCACAGTCTTGTCTCCTACGTTGACGTCTGTTAAATACTTGCCCCAATTTGCTAAGGGCAAATCTGCTGCAGTGTTGCCTCCTTGTTTTTATGGCAGTTTCTTGCAGTATGACCCAGGTTATTACAGTTACAACAAATAAAGTATTTGGGTGCATATTTGTTACCCCCACTAGAGTTCTTATCTGACCTGGAGTTAAATCGGGGGAGAAAGATGGTCTTACCAGTCCTTGGCTGTTATGTCACTGCTGCAGTGTCTGTCTGGCCGTCTAATAGTCCTCAGCCAAATAAATGACATTTTCACAACTTTGTGGTCGGTGTTCTTTTACCCAAAGCTGCTCATCTGTGGCAAGGATGTTGAAGAATTGCTCCATTGCAAATATGTCAGTGATCTGTGGGACTGTTTTGCAGATTGTTTGGAGCCATTTAATGAGAAGTTCTCCAAGTCGGGTGAAAACTTCTCAAGGATTGTTGACTGAGTGGTACTTCAGGGACCAGAATCTTTGCCTGCATGTCTCTCCTGAGATGTCATATCTTTTTTCAGGATTTCTCTTTTCACAAGGTCATACTTTTCTGACTGCACAGTGTCCATATTGCTGTAGGCAAGTTGGGCTTTACCTGTCAAGTGAGGTACCAGCCTGATTGCCCACTGCTGGTTTGGCCACTGGCAGGCTGTGGCAACCCTTTGAAAAGTTGTCAGGTGTGCTTCAGTATCATCCAAGGGACACAGCTTTGTAAGTTTAATGTCTTTTAAGTCATTTGTGTCTTGTTGCTGTGCTGGACTTGCGCCAGATCCTCCAGCTTTGATAGCTTGCAAAGCATCCAGCCATCTCTGCTCCAGTCACTGCATCTCTTTTCTTCTCTTCTCTGCTGCTCCTGTTGCCGCAGCTCATCTCATCTTATCTCATCTCTCCTCTCCTCTCCTTTCCTCTCCTCTCTTCTGCTCCTGTCACTGCATCTCTCCTCTTCTCTGCTTCTCTTCTGCTCCTGTCGCTGCATCTCTCCTCTTCTCTGCTGCTCCTGTCACTGCATCTCTTCTCAGTTTCTCTGTCTCTCTTTGTTGTGTAGCCCACCATTTGAAGAAGGTAGACATGCTTTTTCTGCTTGTTCTTCTTCTTTCATCATTGATTCTGGCTGTATATTCTCAGTTTGGACTTCTGTTTCTGCTAATTTGGCTGCCATTCTTCTGGTTATCACTCCAAGGCTTGCTGTTACATGATCCATATCTTTCCTCTATGCTTCCCTGGTACTATGTCTAGTACTCATGTACAAAACTCTTGAGTAAGAGTACGCATAGCATAAACCCCACTTAGTCTGACACTGTCTGTCATCCAGGAAAAGGTCAGAAAGCATAGGAAAACCAGGAGCAGTTATAAAATTGCCAAGTAGCATTTTATTATGTCCAATGAAGAAAAATATTGTACAGTATTTTTTTAATATAGGCAGTTCAAATAAAACAAAGTCCTTAATCTGATGATATCTCTAAATTTCAATCTTTCTCCCTGTCTCACAGAAGATTTTCTTTATAGTCTTTTCCTGGCAGTTAACTTCTGCATTCTCAGTTCTCACAAAATGTATCAGAACTTTGTCAGTTTCTTTCCTTGAAGGTGCAACAAAATAGAACATTGTGCCCCCAGAATTGATTTCCTGTTGACAAATCTCCTATAAATCAGCTTGCTGAGGTCCTACTGCATCTCAAGGTTAACCACTTAAGCTCCATATAGCTTTTTGCAATAATTTCAACTATATAATGATATAAGTTTTCAAACCAGAGAACCTAGTTTCACAGAAAGATCCACATATATTTTATAAGTGCAGATAAGCAACGGGAAGAAAAGACTGAAACAGCAAGTGAAGGCAGGTAGTTAGCGGGAAGCAGAGAACTGTGAGACTGTCAGAGTGATCAGCTCCTAGATCTCACGAGAAAAGGTGATTGCGCAATCAGACACACAAGAGACAGAAAAGAAAAGGATAGTACAGATCCTTGCTTTTAACTCTCTCTCTGTGTAACAAATGCAACAGGGTCTTATTCAACCCCTGTCACACCAACTGTATGTGTAGATATGTTTATATATGTATGTCTACATATATATTTGTGTGTATGTGTGTGTGTGTATATATATATGTATATAAACTTTGTTAATGTGTCAGTTAGGGTTAAAGTGACAAAAGTAGGGAAATGTAGTGCTAGAGTTTCCAACTCTAACACCCCAACCCCACCCTGCACAGACGTAGGGGGAGAAGAAATCCCAGTAAAGACCGTGAATGCTCAATGTCCAGGTGGGTGTGAGTATAGGGCAGCCAGCCCTACATATAAGACAGAATCCAATAGATTTGCACATCCAGAAGAAAATCAGGCCAGGCACTCATATAAATTCCAAATTCAATGGCTTTATTGCTAGAATGAGAGTGTTAGCACACCACACCACTCAAACCTCGGTGCTTTGGGTTCACTAACCCTTGTTCAGGAGGTGTGGCAATTGAATGAGGGGGTTATACACTTTTATATGATTTCACATCATGACATCATAGGCTCATTTAAATACAAAAGTTACATACTCTAAAAAATGTGTGTCTGTGTGTGTATATACAGTATATATATATAGAGGCAAAAACTCCATTTAATGCATTAGTTAGGGTCACAAAAGTAGAAATTTGCTGTTAGGGTTGAAAACCCCTTGGACCTTACCCCCAACCCGGCATTGGGGTGTGCATTGGGGTCATCAGCCTAATTCTCCCCATCACATGTGTAAAAACGTAGAAGTATAGGAGAATGGGGTGAGAGTTAGGACCGACGACCCAATGCACACCCCAATGCCAGCTGGGGGTGGGCAGGGTCCAAGAGGTTTCAACCCTAACAGCCGTAATTTCCTCACTTTGTCACTGTGGAACAACCCTAACTAATGCATTAAACGATTTTGCCTCTAATTTCCTTCTTTTTGAGAATGATAACGAGAAATAGTGCATGTAATGCAGCCAGCGAGCTGCGTGGGCTCCTCACAAGATAATGCGGGCGGGCGTGATCGCCCGCCACATGATGTCTTGTGGCATAGTAACAGGAACAGCAACGCAAACAGAAGTGCTAACAGTGGCGCACATGGTAACACAGAGCCGAATGAGAACAGAAAGGGTAATGCGTGGCGTAGATGGGAGCGGTCTGCCACATGATGTGCTGTCACATAGTAACATGGTGCCTGCAAGCGGAAATGTCAATGGGCATGGTGACGCAAAGTGAAACAGAAAGAGAAACAGTACTGTAGACACAAATGGCAAGAAATAACAGAAGCGCAAGCAGAAATGAAGCATAGGGATACAGCACATGGTGGCGCAGGCGTCAGATGAAAGTGAAATGGAGTCGGAACCACATGAGTGAAAGGGCAACAGTAAGATTAATGTAAGCGCACAGGCTGGTTTTCCCCAAAACCTGCATAGAGAAAGACAGTGAGTACAAATAACGTATGCATAATAATGAGTATCGGAGCAGAAAATGAGAACTTGGAATACTAAATACGTTATATCTCAGGAACCGTACGACGTAGAAAAAAAATTTAAAAGTCGTATGATTTACAACTGTCCTGGCTAGTTTTCTACTTAGCCCCATTAGGGGGCTAAGCATTTTTCCGACAAAAATCCGTATCTCGCACCGTTCGAGATACAGGCCCTAGTAGCGTCTGTAATGTTATCCTATGGGAAAAAGAGAAGTTCGGAGTGCCATAACTTTGCCTCCCTGTAATATTTTTTCACCAAACCACTGAAAGGCACATCTGTGGGCTGTTGGCTGTCTTCTCTCCACATTTCAGGAAAAAAGACCAAATCGTTATTTTGCAGCAGGGATCCAAAGGATTTCTGTAATGCGTCAGGTGCCGTAATGTTATCCTATGGGAAAAACTGTCAACTTTGGAGTGACGTAACTTTGCCGCTGTGTAATATTTTTTCAATACAACACTGAAAGGCATATCTGTGAGATGTCAGCTCCGTTCCCTTCAAATTTCAGCCCAAAACTCCCAACAGTTCTTTTGCAGCGCAGTGCCAAAGAATCGCTGTCACTTTCCCACAGATGGAAAACTACTGTCGCAACTTGCGAGCACGAAAGTAATTTGCGAAAGTACTTTTTCCAGAAATTTGAAAAACATATTTCTGGGGTGTTTTACCACAAAATAAAGACATGGCAAGCATCCTCAGGGTCCGACTAGGTGAATACAAAAAGAATTAGGTTGCTAGAGGGTCCCAAATTTAAATGCCAACCATTTTTCTGATCACCAACTGAAAACAAAATGGCTGATTTGCAAAGTAACAGGCCCATTTGCGAAAGTAAAATGCATTTGCGACACTGTCAAACTTTTTGTTAACTTTTCCATTGACTTATAATGGAAACTGTTTTTGAATAACGTTTGAACCGTTTAATATTTTTTCACGAAATCTTCCAAAAGAGCGCCATAGGGACCCCAACCGCGACGTTCCTGAAGATTTCGGGCCAGTCCACACAAACCGTGCGACCTGTAAGTGCGACCAGAGAATTCCAGAAAAGCGAATGGCACAGATAGATCACGCTTAATAACTCCACAGCCGTATATCCAACCAGTATGAAACTTGGCAGATCCCAAGGCCTATGGTTCTTGATCAAGTATTCCAAATTTCAGCCAAATCCGTGAAACGGTTGCAAAGTTATTAAGGTGCAAAGTTTTGGGGTTTAACATAGAAATGGCTCCTCAACCCTAACTATGGATATATGGGGTTGTGTGTAAAGAGCCATAAGGCTTTCAAGTTTTAAATACACATTTTTGTTATTTTTATAGATTTTTTTCACTGCTTATCTTATATTTAAACATTACAAAAAAAAAGGTGAAAAACAGAAAAGACCCAAACCAATCTTCAAACGATCTATATTCTTGATCTATTTAGTGAAAATATTGTGGAAAGGAACCTGGCATGTCCCAGCCAAATGAATTTACTATGTTTAATCATTTAATTTTTAATGATTTCATTATATTGAATCAAATCAAGCAAACCCAATACATTTTCAAAGGGTAGTACATTGGACAGCTTTCCTTAACAAAAAAGTGTGCTAGCTGCATTTAGGGAGGAAGAAAAAGGCATATGAAGAATGTATAATTAATTCATAAGGCATTTTCTATAATAGATTCTTCACATGTGCTTGAAGGAGACAGTTAGCGATCTGCCAAAAAAGTGCGATCAGCCTGACAAACTCACTTCGAAGGAGAAAAAGCAAGTGATGCCCTGAAAAACATAGAGAGAGAGGGATAGAGAAGAACAAAAAGTAACTATTAGAACACTGAGAATGTATCAAATAAAGAAAAAGTACAAAACAAAATCCATAAATGATTATAAACATCTAATTCTATCAAATCATCAGAGAATGAATACTGTTATAACAGTTAATCAAATCAATAGTGCATCAAGGTTGTTAACTTATTTTATACTTTGTTTCAATTGGTCGAAATAACAAGTGGGACCATACAAGAGTTTTCCAACCACAGGAGAGTGGTGAAGGTTTCAGAATAAAATATATGGAATCAGTTCCAAAATGCAAGGGTTCTTTTCAAGGGGCCAAGACCAGAATAGAGAAAAAAAGTATCCAGTGCTATTAGGATATAAAGTTTAACTGGCCATACCATAATTTACAACCTCAAATCTATTATGTAGGTTGGCACTAAGATTGTTCAATCTAATAAATACAGTTTAATGTCCCAAATGTTTTTAAGGCCAGTAGGTTTCACATTTCTAAGTGTAAAAATCCAATAACATTCATGTTTGAGAAGTTCATTGGCTCTATTTTCTCCTTTAGTTGTCAGTTTGACATTTTCAATAGCCATGAAACAAAGAGAGTTGGTACTGCAGTTGTGATGGGTGGAGAAATGGACACCTACAGGGGTGTCAGATCGGTTGCTGGTTATTGATCTGCTGTGATCCTGTGTACACTGTTGTATTGGTCTGACCGTGCACCCAATGTACAATTTCTTACAGGAGCACCACAGAGCATAATCTGTAAAAGTGGTGTCACATGTCATGCACTGTTTTAATTGAACAGTGGTGTCATTCAGAAGAGGATGTTTAGAGGTATCTGTCTTGGCAGATTCACAGATTGTACACCTTTTGCATTGGAAAAAGCCAGATGGTCTTTTAGGCAACCAATTCCTAAAACCCATGGGCCGTGCTGGGGGGGGGGAACTATCGACCAGCTGTGGACCAGCATGTTTTTAATGTTAGTTGCCCTTGAAAATGATACTCTGGGCTTAGGGCCCACTGCTGCAAATGTTTCTGTATGACTGGTAAGGATAGTCCAGTTTTTATGGACAATATTGCCAATCCTGCCTGCTAGCCTGTTATACTCCGTTACCAAAGTGACTAGTTGGTCAGCGGAAGTGGCTAACTTGTTTTTATGAAGCAGGGTATCTCTATCAGTAGACATGACCTTTTCTCTGGCTGCAACAAGGGTGTCCCTGGTACTGTATACCCTCTGATAAGAAACCTCTCTTCTAGTTCACTAACCTGTTTTAAAAAAACAGTTTGGTCACTGAAATTTCTCTTTAGTTGCAGCATCTGACTGAAGGGAATTGAATCTTTGAGACCGGGTGGATGAAAACTTTCTGCTTGTAGCACAGAATTTGTGGCTGTTTCTTTCCTAAAATAGCTAGTCCTGATTTTTTTTGCTAGGTACCCCTTCTAAATCCAGGTGCAGAAAATTAAGTTTTTCCTTACTCATGGTGTGGGTGACTCTTAGGTTTAAATTGTTAACATTTAACCATTCCATGAATTCAGTTATTTCTTCAGGGTTACCCTCCTATATACAGATGCAATCATCTATATAATGTTTCCAAACCTTGATGTGTTTAAAGAAAGGGTTGACTACTAGATTCAGTACCGTGAACTACTCCCACCACCCTAGAAAAAGATTAGCGATCGCTGTCCCGCACAGTTGTAAAAAGACTTCATGCTGACGTTCGAAAACATTGTTACTAACATACTAAAATGCCAGCAGAATAGGCCTAATGGTCTTTCGCGTCTGCTCGTTTGGTCAGCCCCCACCCTGGGAGCTGACCTTGCTGCCCCCCTCACCTTCTCTGGCTTCTCCCTTCCCAGTTCCAGATATTCTCGCTGCATTGGATTCTGCTTCCAGAACCATTCTCCTGTACCTGTCCCATCCCCCTCTTGAACCCCTCCACCGTCTCTGCCTACACCAGTCCCTAGGCAGCGCATTCCATGGCTCCACCACCTTCTCAGTGAAGTAGCACCTCCTCCTTTCTCCCCTGAATCTTCCCCCTCCAGCTTCCACCCATGCCCTCTAGTGGCCCCCTCCTCCTTCTTTCGAAGCACCCTGACTGCTCCTCCCCTATTCTCCCCCTTCATGTAGTTGAAGACCTCTATCATGTCCCCCCGATCCCTTCTTTCTTACAATGTGTACATATTTAGCTCTTTGGGCCTCTCCTCATAGGTGCTGTCCCCCAAGCCCCAAATCATTTTGGTTGCCCTCCTCTGGACCCTCTTTTTTTTTGTTAGTAAGTATAAATTCCAGGGACTGTAGCAGAAAATCAGTAGGCATTTCATTAGCTTTCGCATGATTCTCTAAAAAATATTTGCATGCATGTATACCAAGATCATGTTTGATCAAGGTATACAGGGATTCTATGTCAATTCCCAGCCAGCTTTTGTGCTCATCCCAAACAACATCCCTCAGCTTTATCAGAGCGTCAGTGGTATCTTTCAGGTGAGATGGCAGTTCAACCACACAAAGTTTAAGAAAATAATCTACAGAATGTACCAGATTCTCTGTGAGTGCCTCATTACCTGAGACAATGGGCCTACCAGGTGGCTCTTTCAAATGTTGTGAACCTTTGACAAAATATTAAAGCTCGGGGTGATGGGGTCGTCACACAAAAGGAACTTAAATTCACTTTCAGAAATGTCCTCAGCATCCACTGCAGTAAAAATAATCAAAAATGTGCCAAAAAAAAAAGTGAAAATACATTTTTTGGCACTTTGCCACATGAAAACCACAAATTCAATCAAAATGGAACTTGATATATCAAGAGATCTCCCATCCAAGACCGCGCATTCTGAATTTCATGCAAATCCGTTGAACAGTTGCAAAGTTAATAACGTGCAAAATTTGGGGTTTAACATTAAACTGCCTACTCAACCCTAACTATAGGGGTGCAACCGTGCCTCTGTAATATATATATTTATATGTTTACTAGTTTGAGACACTGATTTGAGTCACACTGAAATGAAGCGCAGTGTGAATCTGTCAGCTAGAAAATGAAAGCGAAAAATCACATAATGATTGTAAAGTCACAACCGTGTGTTACAGGATTTTTAGTGCACTGATTTCAAGTATATTGGATTTAACAAGTAATTATAAACTGATGGTAGTTCACAGATTAAGAGAGTAACTCTTAATGTTGCCCCGTTACCAAGCACTGGAGGACGCGCATGTGATTAATCCTAGGAGAAGAGATGGCATTATTTAACTGAACCGCTTCTGTTTGAGTACTTAAATAATCAGCAATTTAGCTCACTGTGTCCTCAGACAGTCAGTAGGCTAGTAGTGTTTTCAAGGAAAGCCTATGACTGGGGCTGTACCTTTCTCAGAAAAGTTACGGAATCCATGATTTTTATGAAGACTCCATAATTTTGGCATTTCTTGTGACAACCCATAATGTATGGCATTGTCCATGACAACACTATAGTTGTTGGCATTTTCACAGGAGAGACTTACCGTTTTGTGCCTCAGGAGCACAATGCATTTGGTCTCCCTTCGGGCACCAATATGAGACTCTGGACCTTGTACATGAGCCCCAGTCTCTGAGATGGTAACATATGGCGTTCGGTCCCCGAGGTGGGATTCTGGGGCTTGCATGTGAGCTAGGGTCTCTGAGATGGTAAAACAATGTACTTGGGCCCCAGTCAGACACCAGTGTGAGTTCTGGGGCATGCGCATGAGGCCCAATCTCTGAAATGGAAGCACAATACCCTTGGTCCCCAGTCTGACCTTAGTGTAGGATTCTGGGGTTGCATGTGAGCACTGGTCTCGGAGGTGGTAGCACAATGTGCTTGGTCCACAGTTGTACCCCAATGTAGGATTCTGGATCCTCCATGTGAGCCACGGTCTCTGAGATGGAAGCACAATGCACTTTGTCTCCGGTCATACCTTAGTGTGGAATTCTGGGACTTGCACATGAGCACTGGTCTCTGAGATAGTAGCACAATGCACTTGGTCACAAGTCAGACCCCAGTGTGTCAGATTCAAGGATTTGCACATGAGCCCTAGTCTCTGAGATGGAAGCACAATGTACTCAATCCCCAGTCAGACCCCAGTGTGGGATTTTGGGACTTGTATATGAGCTTCACTCTCCAAGATGGTAGCACAATGTGCTTGGTCCCCAGTCGGACCAAAGATGGTAGCATATTGTACGTGGTCCCCAGTCAGACCCCAGTGTGGGGGTTCTTGGACTTGCATGTGAGCTTTGGTCTCCTGGATAGAAGCACAGTGTGCTGTCTCCTCACTGAGCCAGCCAAGCAATGTATTTTAACTAATTTAACATAATTTGTTTAACACGCAGTGGATCCATGGCTTTTTGTTACCTTTCTTGACTTTTACAGTGATTTTCATAATGTGTTATTTTTAAAATAACAATACTATAATTTTATCTAAATGTTTCCATGACTAAACTTATAGCTGTACCTATAACCAGTACGATCAAATGCTGTTTTTTACAACAGTGTGCTTATTGTTTCCTGCTTATAAATGAAGCAGATTGGGGTGCACACTTAGTGTATCCACTGATCTTAAATTACAGTGTTAATATGTAAATGATGAAGTATCTCTCTTTTTCTAAATAGTTCAAAAATCTGCTGATTATGGGATGAATCAACAACTGGAATTTCATGAACACCAGCAGCGCAGCACCAGAGCGACAACCTTTCAATGTACTGTGCGTGAGAAGAGTTTTCCAGATCAACCGAAGTTTGTTAAATACAAGTTTGGAGAACATAAGTGGATTCAAAAGGGGAAGTCCATTCTTACAACAGAGGAACCTTTTCAATCTACTTCTGATGAGAAGAGTTTTATGCATCAAGATCGTCTCTCAGTATGCAGACAGATGAAGAAAATACAGAAACTTTTTAAATGTGATTACTGCTTGATAAGTTTCATAACTAAACCAAGGTTGATAAAACACATGAGGAAACACATAAGAAATAAACTGTTTAAATGTCCTGATTGTGATGAGACTTTCACATCTAACTCAAAGTGGGTAGTACATATTCGGACTCACAAAGCAGAGAAACCATTTAGATGTACTGACTGTAATAAGAGTTTCACAGTGAAATCAAAGTTGATTGTACACATTAGAAGTCACAAAGAAAAGAAATCATTTAAATGTACTGACTGTGATAAGAGTTTTACAAGTAACTCAAAGTTGGTTGTACATATCAGAAGTCACAAAGAAAAACAATTTAAATGTACTTCTTGTGATAAGAGATTCACAAGTAACACAGAGTTGGTTGTACACATTCGGACTCACAAAGAGAAAACATTTAAATGTACTGACTGTGATGAGTGTTTCTCAGAGAAATCAAAATTGGTTGTACACATCACAAGTCACAAAGAAAAGAAAGCATATAAATGTACTGATTGTGGAAAGAGTTTCACAAGTAACTCAACGTTGGTTATACATATTCGGACTCACAAAGCAGAGAAAACATTTAAAAGTACTAACTGTGTTAAGGGTTTCACAACTAAAGAAAGACTTCTTTTACACCAGCAAATGCATATGTCAGAGAATACTGATTATGAGAAACATTTCACATATAAATCAAGTTCAGTTGAACACATTCAGAGTCACATTAGAGAGAAACCTTTTAAATGTTCTGATTGTGGGAAACGTTTCAAAACTTATGCTAAATGTTCTGCACACCGACAGATCCACACAGGTGAGAAACCCTTTAAATGTACTGATTGTGGAAAGAGCTTTCCATCTAAATCAAGACTGAATCAGCACATTCGGAGTCATATATCAGAGAAACCATTTAAATGTACTTATTGTGAGAAGAGTTTCACGTACAAATATAGGTTAATCGAACACATTCTGTGTCACACTGGAAAGAAGCTTTTTAAATGTACTGAATGTGGTAAGAGTTTCAGACATAAATCAACCTTAACTGAACACATTCTCAATCACACAGGAGAGAAACCTTTTAAATGTACAAAGTGTGGGAAGAGTTTCATTCATAAATCAAAGCTGGCTATACATACTCTGAGACACACGCAGGATAAACCTTTTAAATGTACTGATTGTGAGAAGAGTTTCATATTCAAATCCAGGTTAATTGAACACATTCGGAGTCACACAGGAGAGAAACCATTTAAATGTACTGACTGTGATAAGAGTTTCCCATATAAATCATTGTTAGTTTCACACATTAAGGGTCATCCAGGGGAGAAGCCTTTGAAATGTACTTACTGTGAAAAAAGTTTTGCATATAAATCAAGGCTAATTGAACACACTCGAATTCACACAGGAGAGAAACCTTTCAAATGTACAGATTGTGGGAAGCGTTTCATTCACAAATCAAACCTGACTGTACATACTCTGTGACACAAGCAGCATAAACCTTTTAAATGTACTGACTGTGAGAAGAGTTTCATATTCAAATCAAGGTTAATTGAACACATTCGGAGTCACACAGGAGAGAAACCATTTAAATGTACTGACTGTGATAAGAGTTTTCCATATAAATCATTGCTAGTTTCACACATTAAGGGTCACCCAGGAGAGAAGCCTTTGAAATGTACTCACTGTGAAAAAACTTTTGCATATCAATCAAGGCTAATTGAACACACTCGAATTCACACAGGAGAGAAACCTTTCAAATGTACGGATTGTCAGATGAGTTTTGCATCTAAATCTAATTTAGGTAAACATGTCTGGAGTCACACTAGAGAGAAACCTTTTAAATGTACTGATTGTGATAGAAGTTTCCTATATAAATCAAAGCTGGTTAGTCACATGCGGTGTCACAAACCAGAGAAATTATTTAAATGTATTGACTGTGATAAGAGTTTCACAGTGAAATCAGAGTTGGTTGTGCACATCAAAAGTCACAAAGAAAAGAAACTATTTAAATGTACTGATTGTAATAAGAGTTTCACATGTAATTCAAAGTTGGTTGTACATATCAGAAGTCACACAGACAAACTATTTAAATGTACTGATTGTGATAAGAGTTTCACAAGTAACTCAAAGTTGGTTGTACACATTCAGACTCACAAAGCAGAGAAAACCTTTAAATGCACTGATTGTGATAAGTGTTACTCAGAGAAATCAAAGTTGGTTGCACATATCAGAAGTCACACAGACAAACTATTTAAATGTACTGATTGTGATAAGAGTTTCACAAGTAACTCAAAGTTGGTTGTACACATTCAGACTCACAAAGCAGAGAAAACCTTTAAATGCACTGATTGTGATAAGTGTTACTCAGAGAAATCAAAGTTGGTTGCACATATCAGAAGTCATACAGACAAACTATTTAAATGTACTGATTGTGATAAGAGTTTCACAAGTAACTCAAAGTTGGTTGTACACATTCAGACTCACAAAGCAGAGAAAACCTTTAAATGCACTGATTGTGATAAGTGTTACTCAGAGAAATCAAAGTTGGTTGCACACATCAGAAGTCACAAAGCAGAGAAAACATTTAAATGTACTGATTGTGTTAAGAGTTTCACAACTAAAGTAACACTTCTTTTACACCAGCAAATACATAAAGCAGAGAATACTGATTATAAGAAGCATTTCACATATACATCAGGTTCAGTTGAACACATTCAGAGTCACATTAGAGAGAAACCTTTCAAATGTTCTGATTGTGGGAAACGTTTCAAAACTAATGCTAAATGTTCTGCACATCGACAAATTCACACAGATGAGAAACCCTTTAAATGTACAAATTGTGGAAAGAGTTTCCCATCTAAATCAAGGATGAATCAGCACATTCGGGGTCACATATCAGAGAAACCATTTAAATGTACTTATTGTGAGAAGAGTTTCACATATAAATATAGGTTGATTGAACACATTCTGTGTCACACTGGAAAGAAGCTTTTTAAATGTACTGAATGTGGTAAGAGTTTCAGACATAAATCAACCTTAACTGAACACATTCTCAATCACACAGGAGAGAAACCTTTTAAATGTATGAAATGTGGGAAGAGTTTCATTCATAAATCAAAGCTGGCTATACATACTCTGAGACACACACAGGATAAACCTTTTAAATGTACTGACTGTGAGAAGAGTTTCATATTCAAATCAAGGTTAATTGAACACTTTCGGAGTCACACAGGAGAGAAACCATTTAAATGTACTGACTGTGATAAGAGTTTCCCATATAAATCATTGTTAGTTTCACACATTAAGGGTCACCCAGGAGAGAAGTCTTTGAAATGTACTTACTGTGAAAAAACGTTTGCATATCAATCAAGGCTAATTGAACATACTCGAATTCACACAGGAGAGAAACCTTTCAAATGTACTGATTGTCAGATGAGTTTTGCATCTAAATCTAATTTAGGTAAACATGTCTGGAGTCACACCAGAGATAAACCTTTTAAATGTACTGATTGTGATAGCAGTTTCTTATGTAAATCAAAGCTAGCTAGACACATGCAGAGTCACACGGGAGAGAAGCCATTTGGATGTACTGATTGTGGGAAGAATTTTACAACTAAATCAAATTTACATAAACACATCTTGTGTCACACATGAGCGAAGCCTATTAAATGCAGTAATTGTGATAAGAGTTTTAAAACCAAATCACAACCTTCTTTACACCAGCAGATTCACACGTGAGAGACTGCTAACAATAATTGTCCCTAGTGACTATAGTGACCTGCATATAGAGAGGTAAAAGATTGAAGCAATAACAACTGATAAACCAGTCATTTCCAAGGGAATTACAACTAATTGGGAGGCCACCTCCCTCGAGTGGGTTGTTAATCCAAGGAAATGAGCAACTTCAAGGTTGTTGTGATTATAAGCCTAATCACAGTGACAACTAATATTGGATATTAAGACATGAGAACAGAAATTAGCTAAATCTGGAAAGTACACCACAAGTAGTTGACAATGCAAATGTGATATTAAAATAAAAAACAATAAAGGTTGGAGTACCACAAACGTTTGTACTGTGGGCAATTCAGTAAACTTGAGGTGTGACAGGTTGAAATTATGCCTCCAGTTGAGGATGCCTGTTTGTTCTTGAAACATGAGATCTTACTTTGAGAGGGCTCTTGCAGTACGTAAGTACATATAGGACTGACACCGGCAGGACCTTACAGAAAAATTTCTAGCTAGCAGTCCCTGGTGAGGGACCACCCCCACGTCAGGTGACCGGCGTCAGGAGACGGTATAAACGGGCAGTCCCGGATGCCCGCCTTCCAGTTCTTTCCCGCTGTTAGCTCATTGCAGCACCTGCGCGGAAAAGTTAGGTATCCGTCCAGCCCACTCTTCGTCGGTTTTTGCGAAAACTCTTTATTTTCCACTAGCATCGGTGTATGTGGTCCCCCTACACCCTCTGAGCACAAGAATAAGTCACGATTCGTGTAAGCGCCAACTACCACACAAGGATGGCCACTCCCTGTGCCTGTTCTGCCTAGGCCCCGATCACCCGGTCGAGAAGTGCCAGCACTGCCTCAGTTTTAACACGGCTACCCGGAAAAGGTGGCAGCAATCCCTAGAAGCCCATATTCTGAAGAAGAAAATTAGCTCTATGGAGAAGGAGCTCAAAAAACTGAGGCAGGCATCCACTTCCCCCAAAGGACTTCGGAAGGAGAAGGAGAGGCACCGGGACAAGGGCTCCTCCACCGCGTCTCTCTCAGGAGTTGCTGGGACGCAGGTAACATCCCCTCCGGGGATCGCTCCTCGACGGCCATCTCAGAAGTTTCTGAGTGGGCGTCGGCCCGCCCGTCTGGCTCGTGCTTGGGCCTTGCAGGTGCCTCCGGGCAGGCCTCCGCCCCTGGTTCAGCTGCAGGCTCGCGGCCTACCACTGTGGGCGACTCCGGTAAGCCGGGCGTCAGCTCTTCTGACGTCCGCCCAGAGAGGGCCAGTAAGATGTCTGACCCTCCGGGGCGACGCGTGGCCTCCTCTCCACCAGATCAGGCCGATCACTCTACTCGGCCTGCCTCCGGTGACGGCTCTCGTAAGTTGGACGTCGGCTCCTCTGGCACCCGCCGAGAGCTCACCACTAAGCCTCACGTCAGCTCGTCCGATGTCCGGCCAGAGAAGGAACCGACGACGGACCTCCCAACGTCCGTCATTCCCTGTTTCCCACAGCCTTTGCTGCCGTCTGGGGAACCAGAGTCTCCCCAACCTGACCCCGGGGACTTTTCCCCTCCGTCCCCAGACAAAGCTGGGGATCTTTTGCCTCCGTCAGTCCTTCCTCCATCTGGAGCGCCGGACCTGATGTCGGCTCCCGGACGCTGGCTCCAACGCCAGCCCCTCCGACGTTGGTACCTCCGGCGCCAGGGCCTCCACCGTCGGCCCTGACGTCGGCCTTACTGACTCCGGGAGATATTCTGCTCCCATGGGGCCCTCCGAGCTCTCCATTATGGACCCGCCCATGAGGCCTCCAGCCGGGTCGTCTGCTCCGGCAGCCCCCCCGGCTCCCGAGTATCCTCCGTCTTATTCGACGCCGGTGTACCTGTGA
Source organism: Neoceratodus forsteri (assembly GCA_016271365.2). Lineage (NCBI taxonomy): Eukaryota > Metazoa > Chordata > Ceratodontiformes > Ceratodontidae > Neoceratodus > Neoceratodus forsteri. Next base: position 112,552,528 of record CM057449.1, read on the forward strand.
ACGCAGTATCCGGCACCACAGCACCCAACGCCGGGCTTCCCGACACCGCAGTACTCAACGCCATAATACCCGACGCCGGGCTACCTGCAGCTGGGTTTTGGTTACGCTCCATACGGTTATAACCCGTATCCTTATCCCCCACCTCCTCCTCCTCCTCCACCACCCTTGCGGCCACCGGTGGACCTGCAGGAGACTCTGGCCTCCTGGTGGGCTGAGGCCAAGGCTCAGCTCACCAAAGAGGTCGAGAGCCATCTTCCGGTGACGGTGCCGTCCCAGGTTCCCGTACGCCCGAGGCGGCACACTCCCTCACCACCTCCAGACTCCAGGGTTCTTCTATCTGGATCCAGAGAGGGTCAGGACACACTTCCCCGGGGACTTCCCAAGGGGTCCGTTCCTCCCCCGTGTCAGGCAAGGGAGTCTTTCTCTTCTTCATCCTCCTCTTTGCTCTCAGACTCTTCCGATGGCTGCTCCGAGAGAGACGACGAGCCTCGCTCTCTGTCAAAGCCCCGGCCAAGGACTCCTCTGAAGTCTCCTCCGGAGGATCCTTCTTTTACGGAGTTGCTTAGGAAAATCCAGGAGGTTCATCAGTGACACTCGCTAGAACCAGATCCTCAGCATCTGAAACTCGCTGAACATCTGGATCTGCCCATGACAGCTCCTACCTTGGTGCCACCCTGGATACAGCCTCACACTGACCTTGTTACCACAATATGGAAACAGCTGTCGGCCTTAGCCCCACTTCCTAGGAAATCGAACCGGCTATATCAGGCTCCAGAGGGTGTTGATTTCCTGGATTCTCACCCCCGTGCCGACTCAGTCATGATTAGCGCCACTCACGGCCGGTCGGCGAACCCTAAACATCTTAGCTCATCACCTCCTGATAAGGAATCTCGCCTTCTGGACCAGTATGGGAGAAAGATTTACGCTTCCTCCACACTGGGAATCACAGCCCTGAACTATGTCGGCCACATGGGGGACTACCAGAAGGCCACCCTGACTCGGGCAGAAGACAAACTGGACTCCTTGCCTGACTCTCAAGTCAAGCAGGAGTTGGCTGATCTCGTCCGCTCTGCTCGTTCGGCCAGTCGAGGCATGCTACATGCGACATACGATGCAGTGGACACTGCTGGGCGGAGCTCAGCTGGCTATATCTACGTAAGGCTCATGCTTGGCTCCGCGTGTCAGGCTTGGTCCCAGAGGTGCAATCTGCTATTCAGGAAGCACCCTTCTGGGGGTTGGTGCTTTTTGGGGGTGATGTCAAGGACATCATCACCGATTTGCAAGAGAAGGGGACGGCACTGAAGTCAGTCGATTCCGTGTACCATCCCCATCAGCAGCAGCGCCGTCCCTTTCGCAGACAGAATCGGCCAAAGGCAAAACCCCAGGGAAGGCAGGCCACAAAACGCCGGGCTCCCGCAGCTGCCAAGCCCCCCCACCCAAAAAAGCAGCAGGTGCTTCAACTGCGGCGCTGCCCCACACCACCTGACTCCTTTTCTCTCCCACTGCCTCCGGACTCCCCGGAGGAACCGATAGGAAGGAGGTTTTCCCTCCACATTCCGGGATGGGAGAGGATAACCACAGATTCTTGGGTGCTCCAGCTCATAGCAAAAGGACACTACCTAGAGTTTCTTCAGAAACCACCCTGCCACCCCCCTCTGAAGTCGTTGTATTCACGGGAACATTTTCCTTTGGTCCAGAAGAAAATCTCGGCTCTTCTGCTGAAGCAAGTGATAGAACCTGTCCCCCTTCATCTTCAGGGGACGAGTTACTATTCCCATTTCTTCCTGGTCCCAAAGAAGACAGGAGATCTCAGACCAATTTTAGATCTCAGTTCCCTGAATCTTTACGTAGAGTACAAAAGGTTCAGGATGCTCTCTTTGCAGAACCTTCTGCCCCTCCTCCGGCCAGGTCAATGGCTTTGTGCTCTGGATATGCAGGATGCTTATCTGCACATTCCCATTCACCCATCTCATCACAAATACCTTCGTTTTGCATTCCAGGGGGACCACTATCAGTTCAAGGTGCTCCCGTTTGGTCTATCCTCGGCCCCCCGAGTATTTACCAAATGCCTGGCAGTGGTGGCGGCCCACCTGCGTACCAAGGGAGTGCAGGTTTTCCCTTACCTGGATGACTGGCTCCTGGCGGCCTCGTCCAGGGAGGACCTCTTGCATTTCCTCTCCCTTACCCAGCAGGTTTTTGCCTGCCTGGGTATTACCATGAACCATTCCAAGTCTCATCTGGACCCATCCCAGAGGCTACAGTTTATTGGGGCGATCCTCGATACGACCATGGGCAAGGCCTTCCTGCCTCTGGACAGGGCAGCCACCCTTCACACCCAAATAAGTCTGTTGTCTGACCGCAGGATGGTCTCTGCTAGGTCGGTCCTTCGCCTTCTTGGGCTCATGGCGGCTGCTATCCCGACGGTACCTCGTGCTCGACTCCACATGAGGATCTCTCAGTGGACTCTACGCTCTCAGTGGGATCAGCTAGTGGATGACCTAGATCACTCGGTTCTGATCTCCTCACCGATGACGCAAGACTTGCAATGGTGGATGGTTCGAGAGAACCTTTTTCAGGAAGTTCCTTTCTTTCATCCTCCCCCCTCCCAGACTCTAACCACAGATGCCTCCGGTGAAGGTTGGGGAGCCCATCTAGGCCCTCATCGGACCGAGGGCTCCTGGTCCAAGCTAGAACAAGCTCTCCACATCAATGTGCTCGAGCTTCGGGCAGTGTTGTATGCTCTCCAAGCCCTTCACCAATATATCCTTCCTGGCCACCTAGCCGTCCAGATGGACAACATGTGCGTGGTGTGGTATATCAACAAGCAGGGAGGGACTCGGTCCTACCCTCTAGGCAGGGAGACAATGAGGGTTTGGGATTGGGCAACTCAACACGACCTTCACCTGACGGCGATTCACGTTCCAGGAGTTGACAACACCCTGGCAGACAAGCTAAGTCGCTCTTCTGCTCTGACTCACCAGTGGGAACTGGACCAAGGGGTCCTAGACAATATCTTCCAACTTTGGGGAACACCACAGGTCGATCTGTTCGCATCCCTACTAAATGCAAAACTTCCCATCTTCTGCTCGCTCGTTCCAGAGCGAGGCGCTTTTTGGAGTGACGCTCTGTCTCTAGACTGGAAGGACAGATTCATCTATGCCTTTCCCCCAATTCCACTTATCCCACGAGTCTTGCAGAAACTAGCTTCAGAAGGAGCGCGAATGATTCTGATCGCTCCTTTCTGGCCCAGACAAGTCTGGTTCTCTCTTCTTCAACAATATTCAGAGGATCCTCCTCTTCCTCTGTCTCGAGGCTTGTTGACCCAGGATCAGGGGACCCTGGTCCATCCAGGCCTCAAGTCCCTCCAACTGCATGCATGGCTCCTGCAGACCTAGCCCAATCCCGTTTTGGAGTGTCTTCCAAAGTGGCGGAGATTTTAGTGGAGGCCAGAAAACCCTCCACCAGATCCACTTATGCCATGAAGTGGAAAAGATTCACTTTTTGGGCTGTTTCCAAGAACATGGAACCTTTCTCCTGTTCAGCGGTGCTTCTGCTGGAGTATCTACATCATCTGTTTGACCTGGGTCTCAGCCATTCCTCTCTGAAGGTACACATGGTGGCCATCTTGGCCTATCATATTCCCTTTGCAGACAAGGCTTTTGCTCAACTGGAGGTCTCCAAGACCTTTCTCAGAGGGGTCCTTCATCCGAGGCCCCCCATCCATACTCCTGCTCCCCCTTGGGACTTGAACTTTGTTCTCGAGAAACTTACTCTTCCTCCCTTCGAACCTGCAGCTTCTGTGGATTTGAAGTTCCTTTCGTGGAAGACGCTCTTCCTGGTGCCATTACTTCAGCTCGAAGAATCTCCGAGCTCCAGGCCCTGATGTGTAAAATCCCCTACTTGATTTTTCACAAGGAACGAGTTGCTCTTTGCACGAATCCTAAGTTTCTACCTAAAGTAGTAGCAGAGTCTACCTTAAATCAGTCCATAGAGTTACCTGCCTTTTTTATGCAGTACTCTAATCAAGGGGAGTTTTTACTCCATACTATGGATGTTCACCGGATTCTGAGATACTACACCAACAGGACGAAGGATCTCAGAAAGATTGATCAGTTGTTCGTCTCTTTTGCTCACAAAAGAGAAGGCAATGCTGTTCCCAAGCAATGCCTGTCTAAGTGGTTGGCTCATTGCATCACTTTCTGTTATGACAAATACAACAAGACCCTCCTGGGTCAAGTCAGAGGCCACTCCACAAGAGGAGTAGCTGCCTCTGCAGCTTGTTTCAAGAATGTATCTGTGGCAGACATCTGTGCTGCCACCACCTGGACTTCCGTCCATACCTTCATGAAACACTACAGTTTGGATGTTGCCTCTCACCGTAGAGCAGGCTTCGGGCTGGCTGTTTTGCAAGGCCTCCTATCCTGAGACTTGCACAACCAGAACTACCTTTTGGAGTAGTTTTCCTCCTCCCAGTGCCTCTCTTGGTTCCAGACTGCTTGGGACTCAGTCCTATATGTAATTACCTACTGCAAGAGCCCTCTTGAAGTAAGATAGTACAATTACGTAAGAACTTACCGTAACAGTAGATCTTCGAGAGAGGCTCTTGCAATAGGTAATATCTTCCCTCCCTCCATCCCCCTAGGCTTTTTCAGCTCCTTTTCCATTGGGGAAAATATCCGCTTCTCTCTTGTCCGGCCTCTTTTGGCCTGTGGCGGGAAAGAACTGGAAGGCGGGCATCCGGGACCGCCCCTTTATACTGACGTCTCCTGACGCCAGTCACCTGATGTGGGGGCAGTCCCTCGCCAGGGACTGCTAGCTAGAAATTTTTCCGTGGGGTCCTGCTGCCTGCCGGCGTCAGTCCTATATGTAATTACCTACTGCAAGAGCCTCTCTTGAAGATCTACTGTTACGGTGAGTTCTTACGTAACTGTACTTTCCTGAACATGTACGGCAGGCACACCTCAGTTCCCACCAAAAGTGTCAGGATTAGAAATGCCCCTTGGTATTCACTGACCTCGTGTGAATTACAGAAATTTAGAAACAAACTTTTCACTGAAATCAAACATATCTTAGGACCGAATGGAAGGATACCAAACACTTATGGTACTCCTATATAAGGGTAGTCAGGAAAGAAGCTACATAATTTTACCACTAAATGTACTGAAAATCATGAGAATAACCCAAGGGATGTTTGCAGAAAGGTGAAGACACTTGACAACCCGACTCCTTCAGAGTTGCCTGCCTCATTTATCATTAATGATTTATTAGTCAGTGGTTATTACTCAGATGAGATAAATACATTTTTGTCACACATATACACCCATTTGTATATGATTCCTCCTCTGAAAATACTGCCTTTGATTATGCCCCGACATTTTTTACTGTATTACAAGCATTGGCAGCTACTGATGTGCTCGTAGAACTGCCCTAGAGTTAAAGCCATAGGTCTGCTTGGTATCCCTAACAAACAATTCCAGTATGGTGTCCTAGTTATTTATTCACCATTGACCTATATATTCACTATGGTCATCCTCCATGGAAAGCTACCTTTTGAGTGGAAAACAGCACAGAGCCCCCTAGTTAAGATTGTTTGCCAAAAGCATAGCAACATATTGGTATCGCTCAGAGGGAAGGGATTTTGGAAGCATGTCCATTCTCAGCCTACAACACCACTAACATCTTCAATCTCCTCCCATTCTCCACCCACTCTCCTACTACTTTTTTCCACTACCTAATCCTTGTGCAGATCACTTAGTCAATCACAATGTTGGAACATGCATACAAGAAACATCATCTATTCATTTATGACTTTACTATTCCTACTGAAAACATGTTCTGTGCTTTGTGCACTACTGTAAGGGTTATATACAGTAGTTTGTTTCCCTCTCAGGTGGGGAACTTTAGAAAGCATGCACTGTTTGTAGTTTCAAGTGATTTTGTGAGCTTTGCCATAGCAAATGAGATTAGTAACCTGTAGGAGTTGTGATTCAATCTCCTACCATTCAAACTGCCAAAAAGTGCTGTTTTTCATGAAATAAATGTTTTTATTTCTGTGCTCTGCTTCATCTACATAACTCGACCCTTTGTTTCTCAGTGCTGCATCCCCGAGCATGTCATCATGCAAGGGAAACAAAGTTTTTAAGCACTGTTTTGTAACAGAGACCTCTGTTGGTCAGTCTTGGTATTGCAAGACATCTACACTACTGGCATAGGAGACTACACCTCTCAGTAAAGAAATTTTGTCAGCTAGATACTTTAAGCACAATGCCTTGTTTTGCAAATGAACATATGAGAGCTTTTATTGTTGAAGCCACCACAGAAATATGAGACTGCACCTTACAGTAAGGGAATTGGAAAATTACTCATCGTACCCACAGTGCCTTGCTATGTGCATCTACATATTAGGTGCAGTCACCACCAAAAATATAAGGGACTGCTTCTCTGAGTAATTAACATTTACAGCAACATTATAATTTACTAATAATTCCTTGGTGCTCTATGTAAAACAGTGACCATTCCCTTGCATGACATCATTCGGGGGGGGCTGCATACAGAAAACTGGAGAACACAGTGCTGATACAACATAAATAAAAGTGACTATGATAGATTTTTTGTTTTTACAAAATAAATTGCAACTTCCAACATTTGAAGCATGTGCAGCAATGGCATACTATGTGAAAAAGGCATCTGTGAAAGCTCACAAAATCACTTTAACAGGAGCACTGTGTACTGGACTGTCTTAGATGTATCACATGAAACTGCATGCCCACGAAGCCTTGCTTGGGATTAAGACTAAACATATTTGTGTGGGTGTTTTTCTTATTTTGGAGAGAGAGAGCGACGGAAAAAACAAACAATTTGTATATTTCTTCTCTGTTGGCATTCTTTTTGGGATCCCATATACTGCATTCCTGCAAACAGCTTTTTCATTATGCTCACTCCGATGATCTGGGGTTTGGACTTGGCAGCTGGCTGAGGCAAGCACTAAACTGTACTGCAGTGCTTTAAGTGAGCAGTAGCATAAGATCATAAGATGTACAGATAGAAGGGAGCAAAAGCCCATGTAGCCTGTCGCTCAGCAGAGAGCGCCAGTGAAACTCACCTTATTTAGTCAGCTGTTTTTAAGTATGTTAAGGATTCCGCTGTTTACTACATTCTCAGGTGCCGAGTTCCAGAATTGAACTACTCACTCCGTAAACCAATGCTTCATTTTAGCCATTTTAAAATGTTTGCCTGTTAATTGGAATTTGTGCCCTCTTATGTCCCTGCTGTTTTGTTTAATTTCCAGACTTACACTTGTTCTTGAATCTTGATTTGGTATTATTCTGTAGACAGTAATTAAATTCCCCTCGCCCTCCTCATCTCCAGAGCAAATGGGCCCAGGTTTTTCAGTTTACACTCTAGTCCTTGTCTCCCAAGCCATGTATTAGTCGTGTTGCTCTCTGGACCCTTTTAAGTTTAACAGTAATCCACAACAGGGTATGCATTTCAAAAGGATTAATGCACACCCTGTGATAATAGAAAGGCACAAAGCCAGCTGCTGAGTGACTTTCCATGTACCCAGGAAGTGCATTAATTCTCAAGAAACCCATGCCCTGAAGTGGGTTATTGTGCTTAAAAAAAAAATAACATTTTTTTTAATGGAAAAAGGTTTCATTTTCCATTAGGTTGTTACTGGGTAGAACGTCTGAGTTTGACAACAAAGGCTAATGACTTTTGAATGAGCCCCTTAGTGAATTTTAATTTGAAGAACCATGTGTCCTGATGTGGGTTTTTGTGTTTAAAAAGTGGAAATGAGTTTTATTTTAATGGGAAAAATGTTTTTTACTTGCATTTAGTTAGGTTGTTGCTAGGTAGATTACGATAGGTTAATTACAAACTGTATACCAGAGATTAATGAATAGTCAAGTGATGTGTTTAGACCTATGAAGTTGCTAAGATTCTGAATCCCATTATATAGACAGGACTAAACGTGCCATTCCCTGCCTCTTCCAGTTCATATGTGTAAAAGGAAATATTGGATCTGGTAAATTCTTGTGAGCCTGCCTTGCACACGGATTTGCAGTGTGAGACCCTTTGTGGTGACTGTTCCCCTTTAATCAACTGGCTTTACCCCATGGTTTACAAGGACTGTTTATGCTCTACTGGAGTTGCACTATGTTGACAGATATGGTACCAGGGATGCACTATCCCAAAAAAGTACAGGGCTGGGCTGTGACAGTTGAGCAACTGCCATTGGTCTACAAGCAGTCCCTGGAGATGGTCAGCTAACTCCAACACAGCCTAGGTGCCCAAAATACTGACTTTGTGAAATAAGTCCCAGGCACACAAGTGGCCTCAGAGGGTTACTGGTCCATACAGGGCCACCTGTATGAAGCGCTATGCAGTCTGAGCCTTCACGGACTTTCAGGGACTATTTTCAACTGACTTTTATAGTTAACACGGGTTAGAATGTGCCTTTTAAAGGTGGCAATTAGTGTAGTACAAACCTCTAATTAGTGCAAGTACGCAGCTTCCTAAATAGCACTGTACTCATGTATGGGGAGCACCCTCAATGCCTGGATCTCCCTTAACATACTAGTGATTTAGTGCCTCACAGACTGTGGTTTCAAAAATAGCAACATCGGTGCTAAAGGTTGTTTGCAGACGTAAATCACAGTTTGTGTGGTGTAAAAGCTTTGATAATTTAATTCATTTGTTATGTTGCTTGCACGCATGTGCAAGAAACATAGTGCCATCATCCGAGTTTTCGGAGGTGTGGCACCCGTCTTCCAATTCAGTCAGTGTGTTTGCAGGCGTGGCCCCAGTTCCCCAATCACTGCTGCAGCTGTCTATGACAGCAGTTGAAAATGCAGTGACATACAGTTGAAAGGGAGAGCTCCGCTTCAGTGAGCAGAGCTCTCCCCCCCACACACATGCAAGCACGCATATTGCATGCTGATGCGCCCCTCCCCACGCACACACTGTACGGCCGACGGGGGTGCTCAATCCCCCGTCGGCTCCACGCTTCCCCCCCAACAAAAGCTGTCCAGGTGCCATGCTGGGAGCCCACCCCAGCGTGACAAAAACTGTCATAGCCGACGGGGGTGCCCAATCCCCCGTCAGCTCCATGGCTGCACACCCCCCCCAAAGCTTTCCAGGTGCCACACTGGGAGCCCACCCCAGCGTGGCAAAGCTTGTTATGGCTAACAGGGGGTGCCCAATTCCCCATCGGCTCCACGCCCCCCAAAGCATCCAGGTGCCACACTGGGAGCCCACCCCAGCGTGGCAAAATGTGTTACAGCCGACGGGTGCCCAATCCCCAGTCGGCTCCAGCCCTCAAACAGCCTTTCAGCTGCCATGCTGGGAACCCACCCCAGCATGGCAAACGTCCCTTGTCATCTTAGTAAAAAAAATAAATCTGCAAATAAAAAACTGTCCCTCTGCACTTCTTCCTGCCCCCCTCCCACAACCCGCACCCACCCACTGGGCACCCTGCCTCACCACACCCCCCTCACCCCATACTTGCCTCTGGACCTCAGCGCGATGATCTTCGGCGGACCGGGAACACGTCTGCACTCTTCAAAGCCAACCGCGAACTGAGGAAATGCCGGTAAGCTGTGTAATGGGATAGATGAGGTTTTCAACTTTGCTGCATATCTCCAGGCATTTTGGAATTTTGGCACCAAATTTTCAACATGGGGTTTTTGGGACCCCTCCTCATGAATTCTGTCACTGTCATGGCATTAATCGGCCCGAAGGGTGAATTAGCGGTCACTGCGCGAAATCACCTTTCAGGACAAATTAATGAAATGACAGTGCCAGTGTTCATGAGGTGGGCTCTCAAAAAGCCTATGTTGCAAATTTGGTGAAAAAATTCCTAAAAATGACTGTTTTACGAGCGTGCATTGCACAGTTCCTACGCACGCTTTTAAGTTCACGAATTTTTAATATTTGTACTCTGGATTTTCAACATTGCCATTTTACCACACCTCCTTATGAGCAGTACAGCTGTCATTTTTCACATTGCGCCCAAAATGTGTTTCCACGCATGTAGCGCACAATGGCGCAGTCGGTGTGCGAAATCAATGTATGGGACACATTAAGAAAATCACAGTGACACTGTTCATGAGCAGAGGTCTTAAAATGGCTATGTTGAAAATTTGGTGAAAAAATTCCTAAAAATGACTGTTTTACGAGCATCGTTGCACAGTTCCTCAGCTGATGTCGTAAGTTCACAATTTTTCATATTTGCACTCCAGATTTTCAACATTGCCATTTTACCACACGTCCTTATGAGCAGTACAGCTGTCATTTTTCACGTCACCCAAAATGTCTTTCCATGCATGTAGTGCACAATGGCACAGTCGGTGTGCGCAATCAATGTTTGGGACAGATTAAAAAAATCACAGTGACACTGTTCATGAGCAGAGGTCTTAAAATGGCTATGTTGAAAACTTGGTGAAAAAATTCCCAAAAGTTACTGTTTTACGAGCATTTGTTGCGCTGATCCTACGCACGCTCATAAGTTCGCAAATTTTCAATACTTTCACTCCAGATTTTCAACATTGCCATTTTACCACACCTCCTTATGAGCAGTACAGCTGTCATTTTTCACATCTTGCCAAAACATGTTTCCACCCATGTAGCGCACAATGGCACAGTCGGTGTGCTAAATCAATGTATGGGACACATTAAGAAAATCACAATTACACTGTTCATGAGCAGAGGTCTTAAAATGGCTATTTTGAAATTTGGTGAAAAAATTCCTAAAAATGACTGTTTTACTTAGCCGCATGCTATGCAGTTCCTATGCACGTCAGAAGTTCGCAAATTTTTCATATTTGCACTCCAGATTTTCAACATTGCCATTTTACCACACGCCCTTATGAGCAGTACAGCTGTCATTTTTCACATGTCGCTCAAAATGTGTTTCCGTGCATGTAGCGTACAATGGCGCATTTGGTGTGCGCAATCAATGTTTGGGACAGATTAAGAAAATCACAGTGACACTGTTCATGAGCAGAGGTCTTAAAATGGCTATGTTGAAAATTTGGTGAAAAAATTCCCTTCAGACGTTCTGCAATGTTACTAATAAAGACATTGAACAGGACTGGCCCTAGGACCGATCCCTGTAGCTCCCCACTGGTCACCCCCTGTCCCTAGACTGTACCCCATTTACCACCACTCTCTGCCTTCTGTCTGTTAGCCAGTTTCTAACCCAGTTTACCACCCTTTCCCCCATGCCCAGCTAGTTTATCAGCCTCCTATATGGGATGGTGTCAAAGGCTTTGCTGAAATCAAAGGTAAGCGTTGTCCACTGCCCCACCCTGATTCACTTCATTTGTCACCCAGTCAAAGAAATCCACCAGATTTGTCTGACATGATGTCCCCACTGTGAATCCATGTTGTCTATGGTCCTGGGCTCTGATGGCTTCTAGATGCCCCACTATCCTTTCTTTAAGCAATGTCTCCATGATCTTCCCCACTACTGAAGTGAGGCTGAACGGCCTATTGTTCCCTGCCTCCTCCCTGCTGCCAGACTTGTGTAGAGGGATCACATGTGCCCTCCTCCAATTCACTCGTGTTGAATGACTCAGTGAACATGGCTGCCAGAGGTACTGCTATCTCCCTTCGCAGTTCTCTTAATATCCTTGGGCGTATGCCATCTGGTTCCATCGCTTTATCCATCTTCAATTTAGTGAGCTCCTGCAGGACTCTTTTGCCTTTGAATGGACTATTGTCTACCTCTTCACCCTCTTGGCAACTGCTGTACTGCTGTGGCCCTTGCCCCTCCCACTCTTCTGTGAATACTGAACGGAAAGACACAGTGGATGTCTTGGAAGGAAGGCATGGAACTATCACTTCCAAATACCTAAACAGCACATACAAGCAAGCAACATTCGGCATTGACAAATGCTTGTTTATATAGTTTGAACAGGAAAGACATTCTGAGCTGCTAACAGCTGGTTTCCAGATGTCTCCTGAGGGGAGGGGAAGTGAAATACAGTACAACCTGACAGCAATGTGCAATAACTAAAATACAAACATATACAATAATATACATACAATTGCAAGTTACAGTTGTCCTGAAGAGGTAAGCATAACATAGAATAAACATATAGGACCCCATACTCAAAGGTCCCAGGCTGCATTGCACAAGTGCCTGCACCCAACTGAGATGCGCTGACACAATATAATGGTATATTCAGACGATGCACCGTGAGATGTGATCGTGCATGTCCGGCTGAATATCCCGAACATGCACGATCGTGCAGTGGGAGATGAACAGCACGGAAGGTGACCTGAGCCCTATGTGGAACATAGGAAAATGCACAATAGGCAGCCACATGCGCGGTGCACACAATTGCAAAATTCAGCCGGGATATACAAATGGCCTCATTGCACATTCCAAGCCCATGCCCTACATTTGCAACAAATTACTAGAATGTATTCAGTCCATTTGCATACCCAAGGCATGTGCAGGTCCAGCTTTACAGGGCTCCCCACCACTCCACAAAGGTGAACAGGAGGTGCTGCAGCCTAGCAGGCAGGTGTACTGGAATGCTGTATTTGCCTGAGCACAGTGCTATTACCACTAGTCATGTACAGGGTCAGACTGGGGTACAGGAGGCCCACCTTGTCAAGCAACAGGGAAGAGCACAGGGTGACACATACTGAGTGGTATACCACAGGAATGCGATACACTAGCTATTTCTGCAGCCAACAGTCACCTGCTGTTCCCCACACACACCAACATGATAGGAACATGGTGATGCATGCAAAAAATGTCGGTGTTCAGAAGGTGACCAGGTACCCAAATGTGGGGGTCCCACCTGTATTACTCCAGGTAGCTCAGTGGGACAGTCTGACACTGGCCATGTAAGGGCCCATAGGGGCTGCGTGCCCAACACTGGAGGGGTCAGGTGTCTGTGAGGCATAGCCATGTCACTCCCAGGCCACAGTTTGTGCCACGCCTGCCCCACACTGTCCACTGTTGTGCTATGTCCACCACAGGAACCCCACACAGACCCACCGCAGTGCCCCTATGGTGATGTCACACTGCATGGCAGACATCAGTGTCATCTCTGTGGCTCCCTGCTGTGTGGGCCTGGCATGAGCATGCTGTATTCTCCTATGGTGTACCACTGTGGGTGTGTGCCACAGGTCAATCCCTGACCCCTGCTATGCTGCCATTAGTACCACCATGCTATCTGGGCACTGTTGAACCAGACATCTCCCTGGGTGCATGCCACCACCAGGTGACATCCTGCGGGCCTTATGGGTGCAGGCCATGGCCCCATGTCCATGTGCTGTGGTGCTGCCATCTGCTTCGCCGGTGTGCTAGAGAGGCACCCAACAGCACTGGCATGTGGCTGCTGGGTGTCCATGTCCTGGGTGCAGTGGGGGGGGCTTTCTGAGCAGTGAAAGTAGTGTCCCAGCACCTGTGGCATTGGATACTTCCATCCTGGCAGGACTGCTGTGTGTGGTTGCTTGAGACATCCTGGTGAACCTCCAAGAGCTGTCTCAGGATTGCCTGCCTGAGTTCTGTGGCCTGCCTGTGTGTGGCTGGCCAATTTAGGCCATCCTTTTGTCTGTCAATCTTTGCACAGCACATTTCTGATATGCATGGCAGATGCGCCGCACATTTTGGCTCAGTATATGGGTGCGTGGCATATTCATGTACATGCACCCTTTCTTGTGCTGCATACATTATTTCTGCACAATCGCGCATTCAGAAATGTGTGATGCATCTCTCCCTTTCAAATATCATGTTTCCGCGCATTTTCTGAAATGCACAGGACATCTCTATTTTGGGCTGCACATTTCCTTTGAAAATGTGGACCATAGTAACTATGAGCAATGAACAGGTGCAGTAAATAATGGATTTAGCACAGGCTGTGTGTTAAAACACAGGTTAAAGGAAATGTCAAAGATTTCTCTGTGGGCTTTTTAGCTGAATAAGCCATAACCTTATACTGGTGATAGTCAGTTGATCCTTCAACAAAAATGTTAGTTTTAATTCATTTCAGGAGGCACAAGATCTTAAATTGTGCTAAACAGATGGCCAGACAATCCCATCCACTTCCCACTCTTGTCGGCATCGCCTCCACGCTCAGACATTTTGTGATGTCTAACCAGGGAGAGTGCAGGGAACACTCTATAGAAGTACATTTGAGACATTTACAGCACTGTTTTATATTAGTTAAAACAACTTTCAATATAAATGAAAGGCACCACTCATCTAATATGGTCCCTATTAGTTGAGCGGTGGCTTTCATTTATATCAAAGATGCTAGGTTGGCAGCACAGCTCATGGCCTTGCAGGCAGAGGTGGTGGAATGATGGCTTCCTCATCGGTCACAACAGTGGTCCCAACCAAACCCATTGCTGGAGGCAATTAATGGGCTGCCTGGAGTTATGAAAGATGTATTCAATCTTGTAGACCTGTGGTGGGAGCCAACCTGATGATAAGAAGCACCGTCATCATCGATTGTGGGACTGGAAATACTCATACCCTTCAGCTTTTTTTGATTCCACCAACCAGTCAACCTTGATCAAACTTCCACTGGTCAAGGGTTGCAAAAACATCATCAATAATAATGAATATTTTGACGTGTATATTTAAGTGATGCTTGTATATTTTCTGTTTACTGACGTGGAGCCTTTGCAAAGGAGTCTATTACTCAAATGCTGTAATTCCGATTCTTTCAATAAATAATATACATCATAACATGAATTTAAATGATACCAACACTCATATTCACAGGGGCGAGGCATTATAATTCATAAAGAAAATACCAACTGTTGTTCCAATTTCATATCCCTCAGATTTTTTCAAAAACATTTCATTCAGATACGGAAAGCAGACCAAGCCATTCCTTCCAATTCTATAGAAAAAGTGTTTTTATTTTGGGGGGGAGGGGGAAAACAGAAAGGGAAAAGAAAAAGGAAAGAACGAGAAAAAGGAGGGAACAAAAACACAGTTATAAATTAAACATCAAACCTTCAAGGCAAAAACTATTAAAAACTGTAAAGTACCCTATGAAAATGGCATTTTGATAAGGTATTGGCATTTTTTGAATACTGCACTGTCATTTTAAGTTATTCTCTATAAAATTACTAAGAACTTGTATGTGAGACCACCCCCTGATGACGTACTGTGTACAAAACTGGTCAGGGTTTCAATGAGGTGAACTAGCCTTGGATTATTTGGTGGCATGTTTCAAAACTTTTTGAAGTAAAGCCTTGCAATGAACAACTGAGGAGTGCAGTGGTTTGCTTGGAGGAACTTTCTTTACTTTCCACACCCTCTTAACGTGGTGGAGCTGTATTGCTACTTGAGGTGTAATATTTATTTTTACGTGCTCATTATAGGTTGTTGGCTGGTGTTTTTGGTGTACATTGCCGCCATTTTGTTTGGAGCTGCGACTGTGTTAGTGCTACACTTTTTCTGATGGTAACAGCATTAGAAGTTCTGTGAGTATATTGGAAAACACTTGTTTCCAACTTGATAATTCTTTGAACTAAGAAATAACAGGACTAGTTAGTATTTGCTGATCGAAGTTTGTGTAGCAATTTATTCACTAGAAATGTCATCACAGAATTATGGTGCTATCCAGATTGGAGCCATGGCCAGCTCGTTTGCTTCATTTGTTTTTTACTGCTGCAGGGGAAGAAGATCCATTTGTCAGTTCGACTGACACCCATCATACGGGAGATAAGAAATCATCAGAAGCAATTAAAATTAAACCAGAGGCACCGAATATTAAGAGAGCCTTTTTAGAATTGGAGAGAGTGATCCTCAGGGGTCGCAGACATTATTGGAGAAAACTTAGTCTGGAAGTGTATTTATGAGTAGGCCATTCACCCAGGGGACTACGGGTTACAAATAAACCAGGATATGGATGGGAGAGACATATGTTCATGTCAGCCTGGAAAACCTTGCTACAAATTGGAACAGGTGCATTAATAAGAACTGTAAAGATTATGAAGCACAGCAGTCAGATGTAACATTGGATATTACGACTAAAGAAAATGTGGTGGCCCAATTTAAAGAGCATCCTGATTTTGCTTCTCTGGAAAAGAAATTGAAGGCTACAATTAAGGAGGAAGATAAAATTAAGCTGATAAAATTTGAGCGGGACTGCCTGGACTACTTACATGATACAGTTTGGGATTGGAAGAAACAAAAAACTGGGAGAAGCAACTGACATCAACCTAAACCTATACTTAAAAACAGGAGCAGTTCCCCGAACTATAATACTTCTAATAGTGAATCCAAAAATGAGGATCCTTTTTAAGAGTAAGACAGGCGGCATGTGGAACAGCGGAACACGGGATGGACAGTACATTTCCAGGATACCAACCAGGGATCACGTGTATTAAGGGAGAGGAACAGAGGACAACTCGACTGCAGGGGACCAAATGAGTTAGGAGAGGTGGTGGGAAACACCGGAACAAGATCCAAAGGCAAGAGGGGGAGAACAGTCTAAATACAGAGAGCATTGTGATAAATCTCTCACATGTTGTACTTACTAAAGAACAACTTCAAGTTTTGCAGAAAGGGCTAACGTTTATCCCAACGCAGCACTCTAAACCTTTTGAAGTCTTTATTGATCTCCATCGGTTCACTAGGATTTTGAGTCTTAAAACACATTTTCAGCACTTGGAGATGTGTCAAGGCAACACATTTGAGGACTCACAAGACACTGTGAGGGAATTAGCTACTAAAGAGGTAAGCGTTTTTAAGCCTCCTTCAAATTATATGCCACCTTACAATGAGGCTGTAAATGTTTTTGGAAAAACGTGTGAGAGACATCTTAAATCTCTTTTTGAAAATGTCAATAGGTCCACTTATCTTAACCTAACATGTTCAGAAACAGAGGCATTAAAGAGTTTGGAGTGCAATAAAGAAATTACCATCAAGCCTGCTGATAAGAGTGGATCAGTGGTAGCAATGTCAACTAGTAAATATGTGAAGGAAGTAAACAGACAATTGTTGCAGCAATACTTTTATTTGCAACTGACCTCTGACCCTACTACAAGATTTAAAAGGGTTATAGATGCTTTCATTTTTGAGTCCAAGAGCGAGGGTCTCATTGGACATGATGAATCACAGTTTTTGACTGTTGTTGCCCCTATTCGAGCCTGTATTTATGTACTTCCAAAACATAAGGATTTGATGGACCCTCCTGGTCATCCAACTGTAGCAGGTATCGGTTCCTTGGTGGAACCCTTATCCATGTATGTAGATGCCCATGTTAAGGGGTATGTTCATTCCCTTCGCTCATATGTCCGTGATACCTCTCATATGCTTGAAACATTAAGTGAGATGCAAATTGAACAGTATTGGATTCTAGTGTCATTGGACATTGCCTCTCTCTACACCAATATCCCCAATGAGGGGGTTTAGAAACGTTGAACTATTGGTTGGAACTGGATCCTGTTATGAACCCTGGGCAAAAACATTTTCTCCTCAGTTATTGCAGCATTATTGTTCGTGGTGCTTTACCTTCAGTTAGAGGAAGGCGATGGTGCCGTTGCACCCAATTCGTCACTCTCTGTTTACGAACATACAAAATTTGCCAGCAGATAAAGGCCTAGAGGTCTATCAAGTCTGCTCGAATGTGCAGCTAGCACCCCTTATTCTGCAGCTGCCCCTCCCTTCCACCTTTCCCCTTCATTAACCCTCCCCCTTGTCCTGTCCCATCCTTGTTTGAAGCAGTCCACTGTTCTACTGCATACCACTTCAGCAGGTAACCATTCCACCCAGCCACCACCCTCTCTGTAAAAAGTGTCTCCTCATCTCCTCCTGAACCTTCCTCGCCTCCAGTCTCATATCATGGCCCCTGGTGTCCCTCCCTCCCTTACTTTGAACAGCCCTCTGTACCTGTCTTGTTTATTCCTTTCATGTATTTAAAGGTTTCAATCATGTCACCCCGCTCTCCTCTCCTCTCCTCTCCTCCAGTGAGTACATGTTCAACTCCTTCAACCTCCTCTCTGATGATAAGTCCCCAGCCCCTTGATCATCTTTGTCGCTTGCGCTGCACCTCCTCCAGTAACTTAATGTCCCTCTTCAGATACGACACCAGTACTGCACGAGTACTCCAGGTGGTCTAACTAATGACCTATACAGTGGCAGAATCACCTCCTCCTCCTCGAGGATATACCTCTTGCAATACAACCCAGCATTTTGTTGGCCTTTGCAGCTGCCTTCCTTCATTGTGCCAAGTTGTTCATTGACCCTGTAATGAACACACCCAGATCCTTCTCCTCCTCTGTCTGGGCTAGCTGCACTCCCCCTAGCTGGTAACTTCTCCTTGAGTTCTTCATCCCAAAATGCAGCACCTTGCACTTTTTGGCATTATACCCCAGTTGCCAGGTGTCTGACCAGGTTTCAAGCTTTTCCAGATCATCCTGCAACCCCTGCCACCCCCCTAGGTCATCCACCACTGCGCCTACCTTGGTATCATCAGCAAACAGACTGATCTTGCTCTTGATGTCCCATGATATGTCTGCAATGAATATCCCAAACAACACTGGTCCCAACACCGAGCCCTGTGGAACACCGCTCATCACTGCCTTGGGTGTGAGAGCTCCCACCACCACCACCCTCTGTTGCCTTCCTGCAGCCAGTTTCCTACCCATCTCACCAGTTTTGCACCCAACCCATGCCTATTAACTTCCTTCCCAGCCTTCCATGTGGCACTGAGTCGAATGCCTTACTGAAGTCCAGATACAGGACATCCACTGCATGGCCCCTGTCCAGTTGCCTAGTTACCCAGTCATAGAACTCCACTAGGTTGGTTTGGCAGGATCTGCCACATATGAAGCCATGCTGTCTGCTGTCCTGTAGTCCTTGGGCCTCTAGGAGGGCCACCAGCCTCTCCTTCAGGATAGTCTCCATTAGCTTACCCACGATGGATGTGAGGCTCACTGGTCTGTAGTTTCCCGGTTCATCCTTGGGGCCACTCTTGTGGAGGGGCACCACATGAGCCATCCTCCAGTCTGAGGTACACACCCGAATGTAGTGAGGCATTAAACTCGATCTGCCAAAGGTCCTGCAAGGACCTCTGCCAGCTCCTTCAGTACCCTGGGGTGGATGCCATCTGGGCCTGGTGCCTTGTCCACCCTCAGTGCCTTCAAACCCTCTCAAACTCTGCTCTCCATGATTTCCCCATCTGTCACCACTTCCCACCCCTGCTTCTGCCATTTCTCCCACCTTGGGTGTCACCCCCCTCTTTTCTTTAGTAAATACTGAGCAGAAGTACTCATTTAGTGCTTCTGTCTTATCGCACCCTGCTTCCACCCAACCCCCCTCCTTCCTAATCCTTACTATGTGGTCCTTACAGCTCCTTTTCTCCCTGATGTACTTAAAGAAGTCCTTCTCCTCCTTCTTAATGCCTTGTGCCAGCCTGAGTTCCGTAGATGCTTTAGATGTAGATGTTTAGGCCTTTGGGAAAAAGAAAATGTCTATGACGTCCAGAATAATCTATTTTATCATAAGATCGACATCTGGCATCATTATATAGATGACATTTTTATGGTGTGCCATGGGACAAGAGAGGAACTTATGGATTTTATACAGTATTTGGAAAATAGTAATGAAAATTAAAATTCACCATGCAGTGTCATTCCAAGTCTGTCTCCTTTCTGGACTTGAAAATACATAAAAAAACAAGATGGTACCTTGTGTACTAATCTGTTCAGAAAGGAGACATATAGGAATTCAATTTTGCATGCCACAAGTTGCCACCCCCACCATATGATTCAGAATATCCCAAAGGCCCAGTTAATGAGAGCACATAGAAACTGTAGTGAGGACGTAGATTTCCTGATTAATGGTAATAAAATGTGCAATAGGTTTTTGGAGAGAGGGTACCCACAACATACTGTCCATGAAGCTTTTCAGAATACACTCTCTATGGATAGGGGGATTCTACTTACTAAAAAAGAGCCAAGAAGAAATGAGACCAGACTAAATTTTGTAACAAAGTATTCCAGACATTCTAAAGAGATTCGGAATATTATTCTCTCAAATTGGAATATCTTAGAAGGTAAACCACTCTTACAAGAATGTGTACAAAATAAACCTAGGATGGTATTTAAGAGAGGCACCCATTTAAAAGATAAGTTGGTTCACAGTTATCTGTCTGGAGTTAAGGAAAATGACAATCTGAGATTGCTGCCCTTCCTTTAGGCACATTCCCCTGTAGGAATTGCAAATTTTGCAGCTCATTATTGAAATGTAATACTTTTACTAGCTGCAATAGCAATAAGAGTTTTGAGATAAGGGATTTTGTGACCTGTAGAACACAGAATGTTGTATATTTAGCTTCCTGTCAGTGTGGCTCTTTCTACATGGGAAAAACCACAAAAGTTTTAAAAGTACGGATAGGTGAGTGCCTTAGATCCATTAACAACCAAGATACTAGATGTGCTTTAGCAATACATTGCAGGGACATGAGAGTAAGAAATGTGGAACATACTTTTAATTTAGGCCCGGGGGGGGTAATCTAGATGATAAATTGAAACAGAGAGAGTCCTATTGGATTTTCATGCTTGGAACTCTGAATTTGCCAGGACTGAATGATAAAATAGAATTGTTACCTTGTATTAGGAAATGATTTTTCGTCCAGATACCCAGTGTTTGCATGCCCCCTTGGGGTTGCCTTGCTATTTTCCTAGGGCACTCTGCAGTGTTTAATAGTTCTTGCCTTGAGGGTTTGATGTTTAATTTATAACTGTGTTTTTGTTCCCTCCTTTTTCCCTTTTCCCTTCCTTTCCTTTTTCTTTTCCCTTCCTTCTCCCCCCGCAAAAAATACTTTTTCTATAGAATTGGAAGGAATGGCTTGCTCTGCCTTCAGTATCTGAATGAAATGTTTTGAAAAAATCTGAGGGATATGAAATTGGAACAACAGTTGGTATTTTCTTTATGAATTATAATGCCTCATCCCTGTGAATATGAGTATTGGTATTATTTAAATTCTTGTTATGATGTCTATTATTATTAATGATGTTTTTGCAACCCTGCAGCATTAGGTTTTAGCTTAAGATATTGTATGTGATTAGAATGCAATATTGGATGGTGGAAATGGTAATTAAAATAGTTTTATAATGTACTTTAATAAGGAATTGGCATTTTGATAAGATATTGGCATTTTTTGAATGCCACACTGTCACTTTAAGTTATTCTCTATAAAATTACTAAGACCTTGTATGTGAGACCACCCCCGATGATGTACTGTGTATGAAACCAGTCGGGGTTTCAGTGAAGTGAACTAGCCTTGGATTATTTGGCAGCATGTTTTAAAACTTTTTGAAATGAGGCCTTGCAATGAACAACTGAGGAGTGTGGTGGTTTGCTTGGAGGAACTTTTTTTTACTTTCTACACCCTCTTATCTTGGTGGAGCTGTACTGCTCCTTGAGGGATTTTGAACGAGGTTGTTGCATGCCCGTGGGCGAAGATAAAATCAGGATCACACTGCTACCCTGAAGAGAGTGTGACACCTGGATCTTCCCCTTTATGTAACAGCCAAGAAGGGTTTATATTTAGCTACAAGACTTGAGACTGGTATTGTACCCTGATCCAGAGAGTATAGAGAGGAAGCCCTGGGGTCTCAAGGCGGGTGTTTAGCCATGAGTTCAGTGAGCACTCTAAATGGACACATGGAGGGTAATCCTGCCCTACCACATCACAGATTGCACTTAGGGTGCACAGCATTGGGATCTGAGAGATCTGGTTGCATAGTGTTGCGATTCAAGAGATATTGGTGGCACAGGCATAACAATTGGATTTAAGACTAGTGTATCAGATTGATAAACTAAAAATAGTCCACACAATCAAGGCAGAGATTTGAAAAAAATTATTTGGTCACAGTATAAAGTTTCCTACCTGTTTTCTTATTTTGTCAGTGTAAGCTAGTGTAGTAATAGAGAAGAAGATGGCTTCCAACAATATCAAATGCACTGCAGACCACCTAAGGCAGTTGTCTCAGGAAAGAAGGGTCCTGTATGAGGGGTGAACCAAAAAGCACTTTGTGGATGCTCTCATGGCAGCCAATGAGCTAGCGGTTGAACAGAACCTTGAGTCATGTCCAGTGACTGAAAAGGACGACAGCCTGGGCATGGAGGTGCCAGGGTCCATCGCAGAGTCTAGTCCCAGGGAGGAGGGCAGCAAGACCAGAAGGAACCCAGAGCCACAGCAGCAGGAGAAGCTCACCACAAAGCTGGAGCCAGAAAGGATCAGGATGCAGCTGGAGTTGAGGAAACTGGAACTGGAATTCGAACAGAGGAGGTTCAAGATGGAGTTACAATAAAGACAGCGCCAGAAAGAGGCTGAGGAAAAGGAAAAATGGCTTCAGAGAGAGGCTGAGGAAAAGGAAAAATAGTTTCAGAGACAGGCTGTGAGAGAGGAAAAAGAGCGCCATAGAGAATTCAAACTGGAGAAGCTAAAACTCCAACAACCAGCACCAGAGGAGGTAAATAGCAGGGGTGAACCTGAAACTCCAAGGCTGGGGTATAAGTTAAATTCAAAATTAATAGCTGAATTTAAAGAGGTGGAGGATATGGATGCATTTTTGAATTCATTTGAAAAGGTCTGTATCCTGGCCAAAATACCCAGGGAGTCCTGGAGCTTACAGCTATCCCCGCTACATATTAGTAAAGGGCCTGAGACACTTGGTCAAATGGACAATCAGGACAATAGCAGTTATGAGAAACTTAAAGCTGCTTTGCTTAAAAAGTATGAACTGA
The DNA here is from genome assembly GCA_016271365.2 of Neoceratodus forsteri. NCBI lineage: Eukaryota > Metazoa > Chordata > Ceratodontiformes > Ceratodontidae > Neoceratodus > Neoceratodus forsteri. Next base: position 112,575,266 of record CM057449.1, read on the forward strand.
CTCCTGAGGCCTACAGGGTTAAGTTCTTTAAACTCAAAAAAAGCCCTGACATGAGCTTTGAGAAACCTGCCACAAAGCAACATAAGTTTTTAAAATGGTGGGAGGGGGTGGAAGTGAACTCTGTAGAGAAAACTGAGGAGGTTGTACTGTTAGAGCAGTTCTTTTGGGCTTTCCCAGCAGAGCCAAAAACCTGTACAGGAGGCTGCTGAGCCCTCAGATCATTATGCCAGGAGCAGGCCTGCTCTGAAAGGAAGTGGAGCAGCTGTGGCAGTGCAGAAATGGAAAAGCGCACCTTCAGGGCAGCTAAAACCCTCACTGCCTCCACAGAAAGGGGAAAGCCCCAGGTTACAAAAAAGGGATTTCTTGGATAAAAGAAATGATGACTGTTGGTTTTGTAAACAGCCAGGGCATCTTGCTGGACAGTGTCCTAAAAAGGCACAGAGTGGGCAAAGTGGTGCTCGAACAGAGGTGGGTGCACTGTGTATCCTTGAAGGCATGCCTATAAATATGAGGGAGCATATACACCTGGTTACTGTAAATGGGGTGCAAACCCATGGATTAAGGGACACGGGAGTGACTCTTACCTTAGTAAAAGGGGATTTGATTGGGCCTGAACAGCTTATACCTAATCAGTTTGTAACAGTGAGGGGATTCACTGAGGAGGAGAAAACTCTGCCACTAGCTAGTGTTCTCCTGGACTGGAGTAAGACAGGAGAAAGGGTGCAAAAAAGTGGCCATGGCAGACAACCTCACCCTGGATGTGATTATAGGGAACAATCTCCAGAAGGGGGTGGTGTGTACGGTTACCCACAGTTAGATGGCAAAGGCTGATTGTAGTTCCCTGGACCCCATAGAAGCCCCTGTGAAAAAAAAAAAAAAAGGAAACTGGCTCCCCAGCCTGTGTCTCCTGACATGGAGAGCAGTGAAAGGGAGGTAGGACTTCCCCAAGTAGCAGCTCACAAAACAGCTACCGAAGGTTACTCAGAGAGAGAGGAGTAACAAATGATTAGAAGGTTAGGGATGGCAGTGACCCTGAATGCCCTGACACTAGAGCTATGGACCCCAGTTTAGGAACTGAAGGGGACAGATCCCATGCCTTGGGAAAATGTGAAGATTTTGCAGCTGCTCAGAGAACTGACCCTAGTTTGGAAAAGCTGAGGGCTTGTGCAGAATCTGATGTGACACAGGGCGGTGACGTGAGACACGGTATTTTGGGACAATGGACTGTGGTATACACAGGACAGGAGGACAGAGGGAGGGGTGATGGGCAGGCAGCATGTTGTTCCCCAGGGGTATCGAAAGCAATTGCTCAAGGTCACTCATGATATCCCCATGTCTGGGCATCAGAATTTCTATTGGCCCAACTTCATCCAGCAGGTGAAGGAATATTGCAGGTCTTGTCACCGGTGCCAACAAATAGGGAAGGCAGGTAGTAAAACCAAAGCCATCCTAATTCCCTTTTCCATTGTGGAGGAGCCATTCCAGAGGATTGGCATGGATATTGTGGGGCCTTTAAGTACCCCAATCTCCAACAGGAAAAAGTTTATCCTGATGGTGGTAGATTATGCCACCCAATACCCAGAGGCAGTAATCCTCTCCTCGCTTAGGACAGACAAAGTGGCAGATGCCTTACTAGGGATTTTCTCCTGTGTCAGGTTTCCACAGGAGGCTATCACTGATCAAGGGGGTACCTTCATACTGGACTTGAAGTGTTTGTGGGAGAAGTGTGGGGTGGTGCAGAGATGCACAACACCTTATCACCCACAAGCCATTGGATTTGTGGAAAGGTTTAATGGTAGCCTAAACTCAATCCTCCAAGCATTTGCTGAACAGCACAGTAGAGACTGGGAGAAATACTTTCCCCACCTGTTGTTCGCACACAGGGAGGTGCCCCAAGAGTCAACTTGGCTCTCCTCCTTCGAACTCTTATATGGATGTAGGGTTCATGGGCCCCTAGACTTGATCTGGGAACACATGGAAGGCAAGCACGCTACACAGGGAGCTCTCATAGTAGAGTATGTCCTTAAGTTTAGGGAGACGCTGAAGAAGCTTATGGGAGCAGCCCAGAACAACCTGTCAGCTGCCCAACAGAAGCAAAAGGTCTTGTATGACCACAGAGCCAGAGCTCGCACATACAGCACAGATCAGGAAGTCATGGTCCTAATTCTGGTCTGGAAGGACACGCTGCAGGCCGAGTGGGTGGAATCATACAAGGTAGTCTGACAGGTTAATGGCATGAACTACAGTATATTGTAGAACTGCCTGACAGGAGACATAACCATAGGATGTACCATGTCAACATGATGAAGCCATGTGCAAATAGGGCTGACATGGTATTTTCAGTTTGTAGTCCTGGGGAAGGGATGAACAAAGAAGACCCTCTACTGGGCTTGCTGGAGGAAAGGAAGCGTGAGTCACCTGGGGAGGCAATCAAACTGTCACCCCAGTTGACTCCAGAACAGTCCTAGGAAGTGAGGGAGGGAGGGAGGTTTTAGAGGACTTTGCCCCTTTGTTTACTACCAAGCCGGGAAGTACCCCCTTAGTGACACATGATGTAGACACAGGGACGCAAGCGCCCATACAGCAGACAGTCTAACAGATGCCTGAGGTCATCCTAAAGGACATTAGGAGGGAGGTGGAAGAAATGTTGTATTTAGGGGTAATCCAAAAATTCCCCAGTCTTGGGCCTCACCCGTAGTCCTTGTTCCCAAGCTGGATGCCTCTATTCGCTTCTGTGTGGACTATCATGGACTCCGTGCAGTCACAAAGTCTGATGCCCGCCCAATGCCTCAGATGGATACACTGTTAGACAAGTTGGGATGGGCAACATACCTTACCACAATTGACTTGGTGAAAGCGTATTGGCAGGTGAACTTTACTGCCAGAGATAGGGAGAGGTCAGCCTTCATCACTCCAATAGGGTTATTTGAATTCCAGGTAATGTCTTTTGGAATGAGGAACACCCCTGCCACGTTCCAAAGGTTGGTCAACCAGATGCTACATGGTACTGAAGACTATGCAGTGGCTTATCTGGATGGCATTGCCATCTTAAGTATCAGTTGGAAGGAACACCTGTCCCACCTGAAGGAAGTGTTGGGCAGGATACAGAGGGTAGGGCTCACTGTCAATGCTGGAAAGTGCCAGGTGGCTATGGCTGAGGTGGCATACCTAGAGAATGTAGTAGGACGAGGGCAGCTTCATCCTAATCAAACCAAGATTGAGGAAATAGAGGTGTGGCCCAGGCCTGAAACCCAGAAGTAGGTTAGGAGCTTCCTAGGGACTGCAGGGTACTATCGAACATTTGTACCAAACTACAGTTCTCTGGCAGCTCCCGTATCTGGCCTGCTAAAGAAAAGACAGCCCAAAAAATTAAACAGGGAGTCAGCCAGTGAACGAACCTTCGCATGGCTAAAAAAGGCACTGTGCAGTGCCCCTGCATTGACCAGCCCAGATTACAGAAAGCCATTTGTAGTCCAGACCGATGCCTCAGATATGGGGATTGGAGCAGTCCTCAGTCAGACCTATGATCAGGGAAAAGATTACCTAATGGTGTACATGAGCAAAATGTTGCTTCCCCAAGGGCAGGCCTATTCCACAGTTGAAAAGGAATGCCTTGCGCTGGTATGGGCCCTGAAGAAATTAGAGCAATACCTCTATGGGAGGCACTTCGTGGTACAGACTGATCATAACCCCCTGGTCTGGATAAATCAGAAGGGTAAAACCAATGGTCATCTCTTAAGGTGGAGTATTGCCCTACAGGCCTATGATATGATCATTACACACAGAGAAGGGTCAGTCAATTCTAACGCAGATGGCCTATCTTGCCAGTTAGAACAGTGACAGTATTGTGAAAACCTTCCCATGTATTAGGGGGCGTGTGCCCACAAATTCAGTCTAAGGAAGAAGGAATGTTGCAAGAATTGTCTCTGTTGTATAATATTTGCAGATATAATTCTGTTACATGTAACCCCCTACAAATGGGGGTTCCCGAAAAGTCTTCCTTGAGCTTGCCTTAATGCTCACTGCCAGGCTGGTATCCTGTGTTTTAGCAGTTTAAATGTATTGCCAGAGAGTGCCTATATCCTCTGTGTACTGTCTCTTTAAGAACTGCCTGGATTGCAGTCATAATTAATCTGAGAGGAAGCTCTGTTAGATGTACTTGTTTGCTGATCATTTGTTAGAGTAGTAATAGTATTGCAGTTTGTTCTAACCTGCCTTCTTTACAGCATGGACAGTTCTGTTTGTTTCCATCATCTTGGTCCTGGACTGTCAAAATGGGCCAATCAGTACATTTGGGACTCTAAAATGGAGCCTGTCTACCAGGGCTTGGTGGGGCCAAAACTTGTAAGAATTGTAGTTTTGGGGTTTTGGTGCCTAAAATAACCTGGAGGGGAAGCCCTTGTTGTGACTGACAGACAGATCAGCCAACCGAACCATTTGGATCTTGGAGAAAGTTCCACACTGCTTGCAGTTTCAGTTAGATCTGAGCTGGGAAGTGAAGAAGTAACAGCTCGAGACAGTTCGAGCAGCAATCCATAGTGGATTTGCATGGGAGAATGGTGGAAATGCCTGAGTTTGGCCTGCATGCCTGCCTGCTGTTTCTGAGAGGGAACTTGTGCTTTTTTGGACTGAATCCGAATCTGAAGAGCGAATTAAGCCACTGAATTGTGACCAAGCTTTAACCTGAAGAAGACAGAAGATTTGCTGAATGTGATTGGCCTGTCAGGACTTCCAGCTACTTCTGAACTCCCAGATTGTGCAGAGACTCTGTAATTGTGACCAGAGAGCCATTTGTCTGGTACAGTGGAATTTCCGTACATGTGAATGTGCTTATAGTGGGTCGTGATTTGGTTCCTCACTGTGTGTCTGAACTGTGTTTTGCTTGCTGGAGGCTGTATCCAGCTCCACGGACTGAATCCGTATCCATTTCCATTTGCCTGGGCCCTGCTACACTGGCCCAGCCAGAATACCTGTTATGCAGAGAAAGTCATTGACGAGAGACCAGCCTGGGGATCAGCCCCCTGCTCAATGCCTTGAACAGGAATGATGCCTCGGTGATTCGTGTGGGCCCTGCTTCTCCGGGCACTCCAGCTCAACAGCCTGCAATCTCAATTTCATCCTGCCTGTGTCCAGTATTGGGTATCGTGAGTAAACACCAGGGTAGCTCCCTGCAACAACAGCTAAATCTAAAAGTGCTGTCATCTGATTGTCTTGTTGCCTTTTCTTTCACAAACTGAGCCCTTCAGCTCCGGATTACAAATAATGTGTGTTGTACATGTTGCTTTCTTCCATCACAGGGCCTCAACTAGCTGCAACGTTCTTGGTTAGCCCATCGTTTACCTATCTGGGTACCCAGAGTGTGTAACTGTGTAGGGACTCTGGACTGCATGCATAACTGTCTGATTAATATAGCTTTTAAGCAAATCAACCTGATTACACCCCTCACTTGTTCAAGTCCCCTGAATAAATCAGATTTAACTTTGTTTGCATTTAACCTGACTGTGGTTCCAGTTTGTGCCAAAAGTATTGTACTGTTGCTATTTGCTGTGCTTAACCTTGTTTTACAGGGGGTCCCCAGGGTCAAGCTAGAGGAACCAGCCCTGGTGGTGAGTGCAAACAGTGCGGGTGAATAAGGGTCATTGTGAAAGTAATTATTGTATATTGTTCAGGCCACTAGAAGGGAAAGGGGGGAGGTTACAGTGTCCCTGAGGGCTGTGCCCAGGTTAGTGTGACTACTACCAACCCTGACCTCTGGGTGGAGGCACCCATTTCATTATCCAGGCCCCTTAACCTGCTACTAGCCAAGCAGGCAGGGGTAGTAGCCTTTGGGATAGCGCCACCTAGGGGTTACATCTATATATTTTTTTATTTGATTTTGTGTTCGTTAAATACCACAAAAGAAGGCCAGTGTTAAGGGAAGGTCACATGGGATAGTGATAGAGACCGGATTTCTTTTACAAATGTTTGATCTTCCTCTGACCTGAGAGAAACCAGCTTGCTTGCCAGGAAGCTGACAATTATTTGTCAAAGGCTTGTGGGTCATTGATCAAAGGGTACTTTCCTGGTTAACTAACTGAGGGAAAGAAAGGTATATACAATGTTCAGGAGACGGCCCTTTTTCACTTCAAAGGCAGGATGCTGTGGTCCCAGGAAACTGTCATGATATATGGCCTTTGATGAGAAGAAAGGAAAAGCCAGAAATATCCATTCTGGCAGGCTATTACAAATTCTCTTACAGGAGTCATAATTGTCAGGAAAGTATGACATCACAAGGCAGCCAGAAGATTGTGTTGTGGGGAAAGTGCAAGAGTGACCTCTACGGCCTAAAAGAGAAGGCCCCTTTGGAATTAGACAGTTCTTTTTCTTCTGGCTTCCTCCAGTTATATAAGGAATTAAACCAGAGTCATTCAGTTTCATTTTCCTGGAGCAATGCATTTTGGACACTCTCCTGACAAGACACCAGAAGCAAAACTGCTGAGGTCCACTGGCTGCCAGGACAAAAGAAACTGAAACTTCCATTTACTTTTTCTGGACTTCAGTTTATTATGAACTTAAGGTAGACTTTAGATAACAGTTATAATGCATTTTTCCTGTATATTTTCCACTTGTATTTCTATTATTCTGTGACCAAATTGGTATATCTTTTAGTTGTAACTGTATGATTATAATTTAAGTATATTAGTAAATAAACATTTGTTTTTAAGAAACCTGCCTGAGCGGGATTTTTAACTTGTGTATGAAATGTGGGACAGTTATTAATAATCTGTGTCAAATTGTTATTGCTAATGGGTGCCTCCATAAGCAACCAATCGAGCAAGAGTCTGTAAGGGACATCTGGATAGAGAAAGGGAGAATACCAAAGCCTCAAGGAAGAGTTTGTAGGGATTTTGAACCAGGTTGTTGCATGCCCATGGGTGAAGACAAAATTAGGATCACACTGCTACCCTGAAGAGAGTGTTACACCTGGATCTTCCCCTTTGTGTAACAGCCAAGAAGGGTTCATATTTGGCTACAAGACTTGAGACTGGTATTGTACCCTGATCCAGACAGTATAGAGAGGAAGCCCTGGGGCCTCGTGGCAGGTGTTCAGTCATGACCTCACTGAGCACTCTAAAAAGGACATGTGGAGGGTGTTCCTGTCCCCCCTCCATCACAGACTGCACTTAGGGGTGGGCACTGTGAGCTTAGTGGACCTGACCCACAGGACTGGATTTGTGACAGTCAAAATAGCTAAAAGTAAAATAGCTATAGAGAGATAATATAGCGAAAGTGATTTACCACAATCCCTGTAGCTATATTGCTTTTAGGGAAAGAGGTGAAAGCCTATGATTGGCAGTGTGCTGCTGAAAAGCTGCCATTGCTCAGAGGTTAGAGCCACAGATAGGGAAGGCAGTGGAGTGTCAGTGTACCTGGGTTCAATTCCAGGGGGGCTGCCAGTGGGGCCGCAGAGTTTGCCAGTCCCCTTCGGGTGGTGTTATGCAATGCCAGATCGATGAGGAACAAGACTGCAATCATGGTGAAGTTGATTTCCTCAGGTTAATCTGGCTTGCATCACGGAGACCTGGTTGGGTGACAATACCGGGTCAGTTCTGGAGGCAGCTGTCTCTGTCAGGTACTCCATGGTACACTGCCTGAGGTGGGAAAGCAGGGGTGGGGAGTGGCCATCTGCTTTAGATCTGGCCTGAACTTCACCGTACACCCAGTGGGGGCAACTGGGTCTTTGGAATGTGTGGCAGTGCATGGGAGTCCAGGTGCAGGTTGCAGGATTCTCCTCATTTACTGCCCTCCTGGGGTGGGGGGAGAATTCCTGCAGGAGGTTGCAAACTTCTTTGTTGGCAAGGTGTTGGAGTCTCCCAGATGCTTAGTTCTGGGGGACTTTAATGCCTGAGCCAACGACACATCCTCACAATTTGGGTCAAACCTACTCTGGTTGATGTCTTCGCTGGACCTGACACAAGTTATTACTTCTGGTATTCATCACCACAGCCATAGACTGGACCTAATGTTCTCCTTGGAGCTTGAGGTAACTAATCTCAAGATTGATCAGGTTGTGTGGTCTGATCGCTGCCCAATGGAGTTCTTGTTCGGGGCCCCCCTGAAAGTCCCTCTCCCGTTGAGATGGTCAGTTACCGTCCTTTGAGGGGGTTGTCCCCAGAGAGACTATTGGCAGTGATTTATCTATCTAGTGTAGTCGCTGCATGTGCGGTTGGCATGAGCAAGGCGGTGGCTACTTATAACAGGGCAGTCTCCGAGGCACTTGATGTCATCGCATCAGTCTGTGTACAACCCAGATCCTCTCACTTGAGATCTTCTGTGGTTCAGTGGGGATCTCAGGGTGATGAAGATCAAGAGGTGGAAGTTGGAGCATTGCTGGCAGAAGATCCAGTCAGAATTGAGCAAACTAGGCTTGCGTGCTCATTATTCTGAGTACCAGGGGGCAAGCAACTGTAAGAAGGCAGAGTTCCTGTCCAGGGAGATTGCCGCAGGGAAGAATCAACCTACTCATCTATTTTGGATTGTAGACAGACGTTTACATCCAGTCTGTCTGTAACCGAAGAAAACTTTTTCAAGTCATGTGAGGAGTTTGTTCGGTTCTTCTCTGATAGTGTCCTCTGTCTGCCAGGGATCCCATCAGTGGATTGCACTGTGACCCACAATGGTTGGCCTAGGGGGACTAGAGGTGCTCCACCTGTCTGGGAGGAGTTAAAACAGGAAGAAGTAGCTGAAGTCATCGGTGTCATCTCAATGCTGAAGCACACATATTGTGAACTGGACCAGGCGTCAATTCGTTTCCTTTTTTTTTTTTCCTTTTTTTCTCTTTATGCCCCCTTCTCGCCGCAGTCCTTCCTTTCTTTGGGAGACTCCTGTGTTGGCCTTGTACATCCCTGCTCCTCATGCCAGGTGTCGGTGCAGTCCACCCCCCATGGAGCCTTGGTTGTACCCCCACAGGCAGTTATGGGATGGGACCCCCCCCTTTACTGTCCCGATGTGTCTGTCTTTCATTGGGGGGATGCTGTCATCAGGCGCCGGCCAGGGCACTGGGATCAGGGCCTTGGAGCTCCATCTACAGGGAGCACTGTGGTGTTTTTCTGCTTTTTCTGTCCCCTCCCACAGGATGTAGGCACGCTAGGGGAGCCAAAGGGCAGCACGGGTCAAGATGTGTGAGTGCTGTAGCCCACAGCCCACATCCCCCCTCCCTTCTTTCTGCAGTCCCACTGCACCTCCACCCGTGGTCACCCAGGTGGTGGTAGAGCAGCGGGACATGCATCCCACCCCACCCCGGAGGAGAGCAGCCTCTGGGCACTCAATCTTCCTCCCCCCAGATGACCCTTCAGCAGCCCAAGTCTGTTCCCGAACCTGGGCCACTGGCACCGCAAGCGGTATCCCTACCGCTGTCCCGGCAGGCCGGCTCATTTCTTGATGAGATGTGTTGGTGCTGTTGGCCCAGTTTGACTGGGATAGTCAGGTGTTCATTGTCAGAAGGGGTATTTCTGGATGTCTTGGAAGAGGCTCTGGTGAGGCCCCTTCTGAAGAAGCCATCTCTCGAATCCAACATCCTAGTGAATTACCGTCCCTTTTTGAGTAAGGTTGTGGAGAAAATTGTGGCATAACAGCTTGAGGAGGACCTCGTGACCTTTGACATCTATGAACCACTTTAGTGAGGTTTCAGAACCAGGCACAGCTCCGAAACAGCATTAGTCAGGGTGCATAATGACCTTCTCAGGGCAAGAGATAGAGGAGATGAGGCAATTCTTGTTCTCCTTGATCTTTCCTCAGCTTTCAACACTGTAGATCACATTGTGCTTCTTGATCATCTCAGAGAGTACTGTGGACTCGCCGGTACTGTCATCTGCTGGTTTCAGTCCTTTCTTTATGGCAGGAAGCAACTGGTAGTGACTGGAGAATTTCTCCTCCTCCCCGATGCCCCTGCCATGTGGAGTACCTCAGAATCGATCTTGTCGCTGATGTTGTTTGCAGTGTATATGATGCCCCTGGATGAGCTCATTAGGTGTTACAGTGTGGGTTTCCACTATGCAGATGACATCCAACTGTACCTGTCCTTTGCCCTCAGGACATCGGACGCCATGGATGTGCTTAACAACTGCCTAGCCAAGATCAATGATTGGATGTCATCCAGCTGGTTGTGACTGAACCCAGACAAGACAGAGGTCCTAGTGATTGAGCCAGGATGAGGGCATGATGATAGTGTCACCAACACTGGGATGCCGGGTCTACATCTGGGTCCGGCACCATTGCTGACCTCCACTAGGGTGCAAGATCTTGGCATGATCCTCAGTGACAGACTGACACTCAAAGATCAGGTGTCGCCTGTTGTCCAAAGTGGTTTTTGCCACTTGAGGAATATCCCCAGGATCAAACCCCTTGTTCCACCAGAGGACCTGCCTTCAGCGGTTCATGCCTTTGTGATCTCCAGGATTGACTACTGTAACACTCTGTACTTTGGGGTCTCTGGAGGTACCCTCCACTGGCTGCAGCTAGTGCAGAATGCTGCTGCTGCCAGATTGTTGACTGGCCTTTCTAGGTCCAGTCATGTGACCCCGCTGCTGCATGTCCTGCACTGGCTGCTGGTCAGGTGGAGGGTTATCTTCAAGTTGAATCTTCTCACCTATAAGGCCCTACATGGGCCAGGCCCTGGCTACCTGGCTGTGCTTCTGACACCCAACACCTTGGTCCACTCCTTCCGCTCCTTGACCAGGGACCTCCTTGAGGTTCCCAGGACTAGACTAAGAACTGCCATTGACCATGCTTTTAGTGTCACAGGCCCAGTCCTGTGGAACGTTCTTCCACCATCTATTAGTGAGGCCCCATTGGTTGAGGCATTTAAAAGGGGTCTCAAGGTCCATGTCTTTACCCTGGCCTTCCCGATTGAGGAGATTTGACTTGTGTTATGTTGATGCTGCTGATTTGATTTTATAATATTTATTTATTTATAATACAGCTTTTTGTCTCATTTGCCTGTTCTGTTTTAGGTCTAGTTTTAATCTAAGGTGCCCAGAACCCCCAGGATTGGGCATGATACAAATAAAATCTTCCTTGCCTTGTCTTGCCAATTCCCTGTCCCAAGACATCTAATTTTATTTTAAATTTTTGTCTCCCTTTTATTTTTTTGTCTCGTGTCCCCCTCCCCTCCTCATGAATCCTCCCCTCTCAGGTGTCTCCCTATCCACGAGTTTCATACCCTCCAAAGTTAGTTATTTTAATGTGGGGGGGTCGGGGGCACAGCTCACTGTTAACGAGTGGTACTGGGGGGCAGAGCCTCCCAAAAACATACAGTCTGTGTGTTCTGTGCTGAGTTCTTGACCCCACTGATTTTGCCGTTGACATTATGACACTGTGCCCTCCTGGGACCCTTAATGTCATGGGTATTCTGGGAGGCTAACTCCCAGCTGGTGGCTTCAAAGATTCACGTGTCCACTTCTCCTCTACTCATGATGGAGCCCCCTCCTTTGTGACCATATGAAGGGGACCCCACTAAGGAGTCTCATCCAGAAATATGCTTGCTTAATCAACCATCCATCAAGGTCACCTAGGGCTCCAGGTTGGTCCATATCCTGGACAAATGGACCAGCTGGTCTTTGAAAAACCTTCAGACTCTGAAGAGTCCTCCATGGCCTCAGTTGAACCCTTCTGGTTATTATAGCCTCCTCTGGTTGAGCCTCCCAGTTGGGCTCGACCTCTTTTGGGGCTGTACTCCACAGCATGTTGGAGTCCTTAGATATCTTCTTGGAGCCAGTGCAAAAGAGGGTCAAATACTCTTTCAGCAACATCCTCAACAAAGATGATTCCCTTGGGTAGACCTTCCCATTGTGGAGACCATCATGGGGTCAGCTTTGGACCTGTGGCATCACCTAGTGTCCTGCGTAGTGCCTCCCACCTGTATGGCCCAAAGTATGTGGTCCCTACTGGGAGCCTCACAGGGTTCTCGGACTACCCCTATGCAGAGGGTTTGGTGTCTGACTTGGCCTTTCAGAACTCAAAGTGGCAAGGAAATGTGGACAGGACACCACATAAGGAGTTCAAAAAACTGGACTACTTAGCCAGAAAGGTCTATGTGGCTGCCATCTTTGGTCTGGCAGGCCAGCTGTGCCATGCTGATGCTTGCTATGGCTGCACTTTTTTCAGTCTCATAGGGGACTTTCCTCCCTATGCTCCCATCCTCCTGGCAGGTGAAAGCTAGGACCATTTGGTAGCAGGGCTGTTTGCTCGGTTGCCAAGCCTCAGCTCCAGGTGGCCTTGGACATAGAGATTCCTGCACCTGAGCAGTGACTGCAGCTGTGTCCATTCACCTTAAAACCTGGCTGAGGTAGTTCAGCTTTATGGCAGATACCCAGCACAGACTGACTGATGTGCCTTTCCTTGGCACTTACCTCTTTGGCTGAGGGGTGGAAGGACATCTCACCTGCATTGAGAAGTCCACTGCCACCAGAAGTATCCTAAGATGGCCAAGGCTAAGAAAAAGCCTTTTTTTGCCCAGAGGTTTCAGCCACAGAAGATTAAGCAGCAGCACCAGCAGGGGCAATTTCAGCACTGGCTCCAAAAACAAAATTTTACTGGTCAATGCAAGAAAATAGGAGTGAGATGAGGAATGCATCAGGTGCCCAGCTGTATGGAGCCCCCTCCAAGGCTGCTAAGTGATGGGTTGTGGGATGCTAGTTCCCTTCCCACAAAATCTTTATCCCAGCTTCTGCTTGCGGGTCAGCTCCTCCCCCTTCTTGCTACTGTGGTCTACCATTACTGTAGACAAATGGATTTTGGAAGTGGCGAGAAACATTCCACCACTGGATTTTGAGGTGCTCCTGCCATACCAATCCCCAACTCCAAGGGAGTCCAGGGTGCCCAAGGCACATTGCCTGTGCTTCGGAGTGAGATAGCTCAGCTCTTCAAACACAGCGTAATCGAAGAGACTGCAGATGCCCTGGCTTCACAAGATAAATTTCCCAGTACTTTCTCATTCCAAAAAAGATGGGGGGGATGGTGCCCTATTCTGGATTTGCACAACCTAAACAAATTTGTGCACAGAAGGAAGTTCCATATGGTCACTCTGAACCAGATTTTACCATCTCTGGATCAGGTGCTTGCTTCTACTCTCCGGATCTCCAGGACTCATTCTTCCACATTCCAGTCTGTCCGTCCCACCACAAATACCTCAGGGTGGGGGGGTCTAGTTCAGGGGCATGCCTTTGGTCTGTTATTTCCACCCAGATCTTCACCAAATTCCTGTCAGTGGTGATGGTCAACCTTCAGCATCATGGCACCAGGGTATACCCGTACCTGGCTGTGGCCCTTCAGACCTTTCAGGATTTGGGCTGCCTTCTGGTCAACCCAGTCAAGTCAGAGCTGGTCCCCATGAAGAGGATTAAATTCATTGGGCAGAACTATATTCCCTTCAGGTCAAGGCCCAGTTGCTGGATGAAAGGGATTCTGATCTTACTCCTTTGCTCAATAATGTCAGGTTAGGCAATTGTGCCAAGCTTGGGAATTCCTGCAGGTGTTGGGCTACATTCTAGTTTTGACCAATGTACTCCATCAGGCATGCCTGTGAATGTGCCTGCTCCAGTGGGAGCTGGGCTGTCAGTGGTTTTAGCAGCATGGTCACCTAGACCAGATGGTCTTGGTTACCCAGATGATGTGGATGCAATTGAATGATGGCCGTTTCTCCATTAGTCCACCTAGAATCAACCCTCACCCTGATGACAGATGCATCTGTGGTGGGGTGGGGAGTTCACCTGGTAGACCACAGGACCCATGGGTTGTGGTCACCCAATAAATCCTGATGTCACATCATCCTGTGGGAGCTCATTGCAGTGGGTCTGGCACTGATGGAATTTGCTCCATTGATTTGAGGTCAGGTTGTTCAGGTCCAGATGGACAACACAACTATGTTGTACCTGAACAAGCAGAGCAGGATGTGCAGAACACACTACTTTCTTTTTATCAGGAGGCTGTCGGGATGTAGTCACTGGTGCACAACTTGCAGGATGGTCTCCTAGCTATTCATGTTTCAGGAGAAAACAACCAGCTTGCAAACACTCTCAGCTTGGTCAGAGTGATGTCACGTGAGTGGTCCCTGCATCAGGATGTGATAGACCAGCTGTTCTCACACTGCGGCTACACCCCTGGTGAACCTGTTTGTTTCCTGAGAGAATAGAAAGCTGATGCTGTTCTGTGCCCTCCCCTCTGAGACTAGAACACTGCAGCGGGATGCTTCCTCTTGGTACTGGATCCCGGGCCTTCTGTATGCCTTCCCTTCTCTCCCCTTGATCCATGATTAGGTGCTCAATGTTTGTTGGGACAAGGTGCAGTTGAGCCTGATTGCTCCAGACTGACTGAGGCAGTTCTAGTATCAGGATCTCCATGGCCTCAGCAGCAGGTCCCTGTGAAGGTTGCCTCTCCTCTTAGACCTGCTGATGAGACAACAGGAATGATCCTGCACCTGGACCTTTCGATACCTGCACCTCTTGGCCTGGTTCCTCAGTGGCTAGATTGCCAGGTTTTGTGCCTTTTAGAAGACTTTCTCCATGTGGTGGAGGTGTCCTGAAAGGAGTCAACTCTCAGAACATACCTGTTTAAGTGGAAGAGGTTCTCACTCTGGTGCCAAGAGAAGGATCATAATTTTATCATCTGCCCAGTAGCTATGATCGTCGACTGCCTTTGATCCTTGTCTCAGCTGGGACTGCGAGTCACAGAAACATATAATCTGACAACAGATAAGGACTGCTTGCCCCACCCAGTCTGCCCATTTTTCTCTACCTACATTCTCACCACAGACCATATGTGATCTCCTCTGCACCTCTTTCTCCCCCCTTCCTTCCCATTACAGTTCCCTTGTGCCAGTCCCATGCATTTTTAAACACCACCACGGTTTTGGCCCCCACTGCCTCTGCTGGAAGGTTGTTTCAGGAATCCACCACTCTTTCACTGAGGAAGTACTTCCTCACATCTCTCCTGGATCTACCCCCTTCCAGCTTCATATCGTGTCCCCTTATTCTGGAGCACCTTTATCTTTGACAAATACTTCCCTCCTGTACCTTATATACCCCTGTGAGGTATTTAAAGATCTCTGCCATATCCCCCTTCCCATTTCTTTCAGAGTGTATATATTGAGATCCTCTAGTCTTTCCTTTTTGGGCTTCTGATGCAGACCCTGCACCATTGTAGTTGCCATCCTCTGGACCACCTCTACTGTGTCCTTCCAGAGATGTGTTCTCTGGAACTGGACACAGTACTCAAGATGGGGTTTTACCAGAAATCTCTATAGGGGCAACACAACCTCCATCTTTCTGCTGGTGATACCTCTTCCTATGCACCCCAGCATTCCAAAAATCCTCCCAACTGCCTTGTTGAACTGCCTGACCACCTTTAGGTCATTCAATATAATTACTTTCCCACTTGGTTGCCATCAGTACCACTTGACCCATTTTGTACTCTGTGTCCAGGTTTCTTTGCCCTAAGTGCATTATTTTGCATTTTTTTTGCATTGAAACTTAGCTGCCATACCCTTGACCACTCCTCAGGTTCTCTCAGGTTTCTGCTCATCCTTTCCACACACACACCTGCCCTGAAGTATCCCCCACATTGCAGATCTTGGTGTCATCTGCAAAGAGGCAGCACTTCCCTTCCAGCTCCTCTGCAATGTCACTTATAAACATATTAAACAGGACTGGTCCCAGCACTGATCCCTAATGTACCCCTTTGGGTACCCTCTCTTCCTCAAGGTGAACTCTGTTTACCACCATCTTCTTTGCCTATTCCCAACAGCCAAGGTCATGCCTTGGACATAGTGTTCTTACTGGGGCTTGAGATCTTTGACCTCAGAATTGATCTGATCATTTGGTCAGATCATTACACAGTGAGGTTTTCATTTGGGGCTCCCCCTGTTAGTCCTTCTCCTGTAGAGATGGTCCATTACCGCCCTTTGAGTGGGTTGTCCCAGAGGGTGGCAGACATGGGTGCAGTGATCACAGCCTATAATGAGACTGTTTCCAAGGTGCTTGACTCTGTTGCACTGGTCCGTGTACAACCTAGGTTTTCTCGTTTGAGACCCACGCAGTTTGATGGGGTTCTCAAGGAGATGAAAATCAGGGGTAGGGCATGGAGCATTGCTGGTGGAGGACTCCGTCTGATTGGGACAAACTGCCTTTGAGAGTGTACTACGGTGAATATCAAAGGGCAATCAACCATAAGAAGGCAGTGTTCTTGTCCAAGGAGACTGCTGCAAGGAGGAACAAGATCTGCTTTTTCATACTGTAGACAGGCTTCTCTATTCTGCCTGTCTGCAGCCAGAAAAAGGATCTTCAGTCACTCAGTATGAGGAGTTTGCGCTGTTCTTCTCTGACAAGGTGTCCTCCATTAGGGCTGGGATCTCTCCATCAGGCAATTGCAGCCCCGTGGTGGCAAGCCACATGTGTCCAGAGGCACTCCTGTTGTCTGGAGCGAGTTTAGGTTGGTTGAGGTGGTTGAGGTTTGCAAGGTAATTTTGAAGCTGTGGCCCACACACTGTAAACTGGACCTGGTCCTGACTCATCTCTTAACGGAATGCATTGGGTCTGTTGGTCCAGTGTTCACTGAGATTATTTGGTGTTCACTTTCAGAGGGATGTTTTCCTGGCACCTTAAAAGAGAGACAGGCTAGACCCCTCCTTAAGAAACCCTCTCTTGACTCTGACATCTTGTTAAATTATACACCTATCTCTATGTAACCCCCACCCCCATCGTTTTGCAATGACAGGCGGTATGCTGTTTGAATCTGACAGCAATACCAGGTGGGTCTGGGTTCGGGGAGGAATAGGTCACTCGGCACAAAGGCTAGGTTTGGCTACTCTGCACAGAGGCACTCAAGTAACTCCATACACAGGAAGCAATAACTGTAATGTCCAATACCAGAAATGGGATTCTAAAGTGTGGCTTTATTCACATCCAAGCAGAACAAACAAAGCATAGATGGACCCCTACGGGGCTACACTCCTGGTAATGCAGATTAAAAGAATCAAGAACACTTCTTCTACACTTTAGCCCTCAGGCTCTGAACCCACCGGGCACACAGCCCAGACTTGCACGCTGCTTTGGGTACACAGCCCAAACTTGTACACTGTTCTGGGTTTTCCCTGGCTCAGCTCCCTTGCCAACCACTCGAACACCTTCCCTATGTCATGGAAACATTTACTGGTGGCTTCCTAAACCACCTAAGAGCACCTCAGCTTTATCAGGGAAACTTCCTTTTAATCCCACGTCTGGGTACTTTCCTCAGGCACTGGCCAAGTACCTGAGAGAAAATAAAGTTGCCACAGAGCAAATCCGTAGAGGTGAATTTGGTTACTACTGATGGGAGGTCTCCCACCTCTCGCTTCCATAATTCATACCCGGCCATTTCTATGGACAGTAAACACCTCATACTGTGAAGCTTGGCAATGTAGATTAAGGTTAAATATATGTCACATTTCCTCTACTTGTCTTGCTTTCCCTTTGTGCTGGACTTGAACATACTTTCAATTAGCATAGCCCATTGCTCTAGGCCCCCCACTGATTAAGCAGTCCAATCCCCACTTTACTTCACTCTTTGGTGCTGGACTTGAACCTACTTGAGTTATCCGGCAATGTCTATTACACTAGACCTCCTACAGATTAAGTAGTCCAATCCCCATGTTCCAACAGTTCAGGTGAAAAACATCGGCCCTCTGTCACAGCAAACTCACCCTTTGGTTGCAGGTGCCCCATAGGCGATTCCTCCACAGGAATTTCTCTCTCAGAGCTTCTGGTGCCGCAGCACAACTTGAAATAGGCAGCTTCTTCCCTTAGCTGGAACCAGGAGGGTTGCCCCTGGAAGACAACAATCAGTTTCTGTGTTCCTCTTACAGTGGAAACACACACCTTCTTAACAGTGGCTCTAAAACAGAGCTTAAAGCTCTGAGAGCCTGCACACAGATTGCTGCACTACTGTCTCTCACCAAGACTGCACACAGACTCTCTTCAAAATCCCCAACATTCTATCCTAACTTCCAACTGCAGCATTCCAGTGTGGCTCATGCAGCTGCAACAGTTCTATGGTGATGTCATCCCTCAGTCTCAGCTGAGACTGAGAACAGAGTGAGACAGTGTGAAATCCATTTAACTGGAGGTTCACAAGCTGCCCTCCCTGTCAACCACTAGGTCTTACTGGGATTCTAGTAACCCCAGGTAACAGGGGGGTTACATCTAACCTCCCATTCTTAGGTAAGGTTACTGAAGATGGTGGCTGTGCAGCTCAAGGCATGCCTTGCGGCCCACAACATCTATGAGCTCTTCCATTTGTTTTTTAGGTCAAGACATAGCAACAAATTGGCATTAGTCAGAGTGCAGAACAATATCCTCAAGACGAGAGATAGATGGGAGAGGTCAGTACTCTTTCTGCTCGATCTCGCCTCAGCAGTTGCCACTTTGGACTACATAGTGTTGGTAGATCACCTAAGGGAGCTCTGTGGACTCACCAGTACCGTCATCAACTGGTTTGAGTCCTTCCTCACAGGAAAGATGCAGGGATTTATGTGATAACAGCGAAAGCCTAAAGGCGATCATCATTATAGCAAAGCCAGAGTGCCAAAAATCAATTTCAGTACTCTGACTCTTCGGCACACAACAAAACTATGCCAGGGACTTGTTTTTCAAATGTTTTAATTGGGGACTGTGCCCCCCTGCACCCCCCTACTTAAGGATTCTCAACTCCAGGGGGTGCATTTCGGAGGGAGTGTAAAAACACAGAAAAAAAATTGGGTCTGGGTGCAACAAAAACTCATCAGTTCCTGGACCCAAACCCAGCACCCTGCCCACTGAAGCTGCCTACCCACCCATCCACCACACCATGGGTCCAGCTCAGCAACCCACCATTGCAACACCCCTCACAATCCCTCCTGCTCCTCACTGTGCATGCTCACTCCCCCCCACACGTGTACGTATAGCAACATCCCATCGCTATATTTGGCGACCCCCCCCATCCGGTCACCCTACCCCATCAGTAGCCCCGATGACATACACTGAGGACTGGGTCACCATTATTGCAGGTGCCCAATCGCCGATGCCCATGTCATGGGCTACCGGATGCAGAAGGTGGTGATGGGGGAATTTCTCAGCCTACCCAAAGTCCTTGCTGTGTGGAGTTCCCCAGGGCTCAATCCTGCCACCTGCATTGTTTGTGGTGTACATACTTCCCCTGGCTGAGATCATTAGATGGTACAGCTTGGGTTTTTACTGTTATGCAGATGACACCTAGCTGTTCATATCATTTGCACTGAAGATAGGTGGCACTGTAGAAGTGCTAAATAAATGTCTGGCTGAGATCCAGGACTGGATGTCCTCTAGCAGGCTGAGACTCAATCCTGACAAGATGGAGGTACTAGTGATTGAGCCTGGTCATCAGCAGGATGTGGGTGCTGCTGGTATGGGAACAGGGTTATTCCTTGGCCCCACTCACTCAGTGGCATCTACCAAGGTGAAAAACCTTGGTGTTATCCTTGATGATGAACTGACACTTGAGGATTAGGTGTCATCCATCATCAGGAGTGTTTTTTACCATTTTAGGAATGTTGCCCAGATTAAAGCCTAGGGCTGCGTGAACCTCTAAAAATTTTACCTTGCGAACTTTCTGAATAGAACCCAAAAATGTTCTATCAGTTTCTACCTGGTTCTACCAGGTAGAACTGGGTTCTACCAGTAATAATCAAGTTCTACCAAGTTAAACCAGGTTCTACTTAGTAAAACCAGGTTCTACAATATATAAACACATTTTACCCTGTTCAGTTAATTAAAAAATCCACAGATGTGTTGTTTTTGCATGTTTGGGAAAGTATATGTAGTACTGAGAATGGTATGCATTGCAAAGCTTTGGTGCATAGGATTTTGTCTCAGTGTTCCAAAGCTTTGCAGAACTTACTGGTCTTAAAGTTAGAATATTTGTACTACATGTACATTCCAAAACATGCAAAATAAAATATGTGTATTTTTTTATACCCAAGTAGAACCATGTAGAACTTGGTTATATATTGTAGAACGTGATTATATCCAGTAGATACTGTAAAATAGTGTTGAAACAGATTTAGCAAGCAATAAAGGTCAGGGGTGATATATGAGTCATATATCATCCCTGATAACCTTTGCTTGTTAAATCTTGTTGCAGCACAAAGGGTTAACCCCCTGAGCTGCACCCTGCTATAATTATTTAAATTCTTCCCCCCACTGTTGGACCCAGGTACACTAATAGAGCCCAATGGCTGTTGCCATGGGCCATAAAGAAATGCAGGGGTGGCTGGCATCCAGTATCAGTTTGGGGTTTTCTGTTATTCTGAGTAAATGTCAATATTACCCACCCTCGTTCTCTCCTGTCCCTCTAGTGCACTCTCCTGCCCTGATCCCTATACCTTTCATAGATAACTATGTCACTATTACTCCATTTGTCCCACCCTCCTCGACATCCCTTCTCCATCCCCGCCTCTTTCTCTAATAATAAAACTTCTTGGCTTATATCATATATGGTAGTAGTGACACTGGCAACCAGCAAGTATGACTTCCATATATGAGATAGAAGAAGTTGTTTCATTCTGACAGGCTGGTCAGGTTGAAGTGCAACCAAGAAAGGCAGGAGAGTGTCCAATGATGTAGAAGGAGGAATTCAATGGACAAAGGAAGAGTAAAAAGGAAGCTAATAGATTTTTCACTGTTTTGGTATTATTTATTGAATAATGATGAAAGACGGGTTCTAGACATTTTCTAAAAGCATAGTGTTTGGGAAAAAGTTATCTATGTGACATTGCTAACGAGAAGGATGTGAGAGGGATGTGTGTAACAGTAGGTGAAGGGGGAGGTATTGGTATTGGCATATTTGGGCATCTGGTTGAAGGGAATAGGAGTCAGTATAACTAGAGTCTACTTGCTGGAACTGTGAAAAGAGGAATCCTTCCTGATGAATATATTCCTCATCTTTACTCAGAATAAAGGAAAAATTGATAACAGTCTACCAGCTGTTTATTTTCTTTATGATGCCAGGTGTGCGGTTGGGGATCTAACAATGGAGGGTGGGTTGTATTTGTAAGAGGGAATGTCTCATTGGGTTTGGACTTGGAGTTGGGGAGGGGGGTAGAGTAAGAATAAGTTTGTTTTTTTAATTTTTCATTCTCACGATGGTCAATCAGTTCAGTACATGGGAACAGCATTTTTTTTAATTCTAGCCTTTTATTTTAATTTTCCAGGTTATGATGAAAACAGTTTGTATCTGGATGGCTCATTCAGATCAAGGCATTGGATGTATCCTTGGGTGCAGCAGAAATAGTGAATGGAAAGTTGACATTTTGCAGCAAAAAAATTAAATAATTAAAATTAAATCCCCATCTGGAGTTGAATCTGAACGAAGACCAGTTATTTATCATTTATTATCGTATTGGTTTTTTTTTTAACAGCCTAATAAGTATTGGATCTGTATTTAAAAAATGGCAATAAAGCAAATGGCTGAAGAACTGTGTTACAGTAATGCGTAGTTATTTATGGTTGTTTTAGCTGAACAGTAGAATGTAGTGGCCCTTCAACTTCTGGTGCTAGGTTGGGCCTCAGTGGGAAGACCCACCAGTGGAGGAAAGACAGGTGGAAAGGCTAGTGGCTACTAGTGGCAACAGAATCCCTCACCATCATCATCAGCGAGGCATGCAATCTGGGTGCTGTCAACCTGCATAAATTTTGGACAGTATGGGCCTGATATTCAGACTTGCGCCTGGCAATGGTGCAAGTGGTGGCGTAGCACAACTGAGTTGCACTGGAGCAACTAAGGGATATATTCAAAAGAGATGTGCCATGGCACATTTCTTCTGAATACAGCAAATAATGCATGCGACACAAATACAATGCGCCAGCGCATCCCCCAGACAGGACTGAATACCAGGATTGGGAATGCTCCAGTGCAACTGTAGCTGTGCTGTGCGCAATATCCAGATATTCAGACCTGGATATGCAAATGGAGCCATTAAGCATGCATGGCGAAAGTGAGGCCATTTGCATGTCATTATGGCCCCATTTGCATGTGTTGTGCAGGGCCAGCCAGCGAAATGCACCTGGCACCCTGCACAGCATGCGGTCCCTGTACCAGGGACCACAGTAGTACCCCCTCCCCAACCTATAACCCCAAGCGCCATGATATATTTTAATTTACCTTCCCTGATGGTCCAGTGGTTCCCCCCTCCTCATCCTGACCTGCTGATCACCGAAATATATATATTTCAGATCCCTGGTAGACTAGTGGTACCCCCCTCCCCACCGGCAGCCCTGATTGCCCATGAAGTTAATAAAACTGTTCCCTGGTGGTCCAGTGGTACCCCCCTTCCCTCCCATACCTCCGATTACTGTGATAATATTAAACATAATTTCCCTGGTGGTCCAGTGGTTCCCCCCTCCCCACCCAAATCCTTGATCACCGTCATAATGTGATAAGTACCCTTCCTGGTAGTCCAGTGGTACCCCAACCTCCCCACCCACAGGACCCCCCAGCCCACCCAGCTCCCCACCCCATTCATCGGCACAGCATACCTGCCCACATACCACTGCGGCTACCCACTGAATGACAACTTACAGTAGTTGTTGCAAGCTCATTGGTCCACACTGTGGACCAATGGGCTTGCAGTGCATACTGTAATAATTCACAACTTTGTGAATGAATGACCATTCACAAAGGTGTGAATTAATAGTATGCACTAGCAACCCATTGGTCCACAATGTGGACCAATAAACTTGCAGCAACTACTGTAAGCTGTCATTCGGCGAGCAGCTGCAGTGGTATGTGGGTGGGTATGCTGCCCACCGATGATCGGAAAGGGAGCTGGGTGGGCTGGGGGTCCTGTGTGGGTGGGGGAGTGGGGGGTACCATTGGACTGTGATGCTCTGCCCCCTGCTTATGGTTATCTGTATAATATTTGTATTATAAATAAATGGAATGTGATGGTCTGCCTAAGACACTTCAGTCAGCAAGTAAGCTTGACCTTTGACCTCAGGTGTCAGTGTGGCTAGAGCAGCAGGATGTGAGAAAAAGACTAGGGAAACCACTAATTAAGACATCCTTCTAGAGGGACAGTTTATTACCCCTTACAACCTGCTTCTGCTTTTGAAGTTGGAAACTAAATATGCATTTTAAGACAGCAGGAAGGGAAATCACTTGGTTGATCCTTTATGGTTTTCTTACTTAGAAGAGAACCAGTGAAAGATTGTGGGGTTAGGAAGTGTCAAAGGAAATGCTTTGATCAAAGAGACTCATAGTTTGAGAAATTACTAGTTGCTGACTTTTTCACAGTAATAACATGCATCCTTGTGGATATTTATGTAGAAGTTAAAGTTATAGGAGGATCTAACTATGACCTCACCAAAGGGGGTGGGGAGATGAATGTTCAAATGATCAGGCAACTGGGGAAAACAATATGTTTTATTCTGGATTCAAGAGAGACACTTAGTTCTCTGGACATAGCAAGGCACTTTATGGTAACATCTAGCTAGGCAAGAACTTTTAAGTATTTGTGGTAGGCGTATTTGTGTTCTGTAACTTCCCATTTATTTTACGAGACTGTAAGTTATTGATATAATTATTCTGTGTTTGATTTTACCTGTTTTACAATTTTTAGTAAACAATATTTTCCTTAAAATACTCTGTGCTTTTTCTCAGTTCTTTTACATGTGAATGCTGAACCTGTTTTTAAGTCTGACAGCTGTTAAGGGCTTGAATGTATTACTAAGATTGCTAAAAGGTAAGACTATACCTAGGTTTCGTATTGAGTCATAAGGGCACCTTTTGAGAACCTGGCTGGGTGCCACTGGGTGAAAGATTATATTGCATTTCCCCAAAGAGAATATATGTCTGAGCCTGTTAACTGGGTATACTAGCATAAGGTTCACATTTTGACCCCCAGGACTCGAGGCTAGTAGGTGATTTGGACCCAAAACAGACAGGAGGGTTACCCTGTCTGTCTCCTGTTCACACTATCATACTTCGAGGTTGGCACTGTGGGAGCAGAGGGCCTGACTTGTGGAGTGCGTTTGTGACATGGACTACCAGGGAGGGTACTTGTTACATTAGGATGGCGATCGGGGACTCAGGCAGGGAAGGGGACCATTGGATCACCAGGGAAATTATGTTTAATATTATCACGGCGATCGGAGGTATGGGAGGGGAAGGGGAACCACTGGACCACCAGGGAAATTATATTTAATATTATCATGGCGATCGGAGGTATGGGAGGGGAGGGGGGGAACAACTGGACCACCAGGGAAATTATATTTAATATTATCACACTGATCGGAGGTATGGGAGGGGAGAAGGGTACCAATGGACCACCAGGGAACAGTTTTATTAACTTCATGGGTGATCAGGGCTACCGGTGGGGAGGGGGGTACCACTAGACTACTGGGACTATTGTGTGTGCTTGTGCACGGTGTTGGGGGGTTGCCAACCACGGCCGGCAGCTGCTGTGTTGTGCACTGCACTACAGTGCCTGCTGGTGGGTGGCTAGCACTTGAGCCATTTTATATGGCCTCAACTTTGAGCCCAGGTATGTGCCATATCTCTGGGTTGTGCCAGCAGACATGCCGCACATCCCAGGCTGAATATCGGGATGTGCCACATATACAAGGGCACATCCCATGGAGATGTGCTGCATACATTAACATTGCACCCCGGTGCATTAGGAATTGTGCTGCACAATTCCCACTTTTGAATATTGCCCCAGGGTGCAGTTTTGGGGTTGCACTGGTGCAACTCAGTTGCACCAGGCACAACTGCTTTGAATATCTAGGCCTATATGTTTTTGAATTGAGGCAGGATCATTTTTAAAAAAGTGAGCCTCTTACATTCTTCATGGAAATACATGTTCTTTTGTCATTCACTATTGCCCCAGCAGCACTAAAAATTCTCTCTGAATGAGATAGACTGTGCGTACTATGCACTTTTTAACTTTTTTTTTCTCTTTCCACAACATGATGAGGAAAAAATATGTAAAAGAATTAAACGTCATCTGTGTATGATGATGAATATGATCAAAATTCAAAGAAAGTTTCCAGCACAGAAGACAGAACTATATGTCCTTGGCACCTCGTCTCTCTCTCTCACACACACACTGAATGATGAGAGCTTGTGGAACAAGTCGACTAACATCCCCTTCTCCATGTGTTTTGCCTCCTGTTTCACCAATGGTTGCTGCTCTTTCTACAAGTTTGAGAGGAAGAGGTGGAGACATTCCACCATTGTCAAATCATGCCAGTCCTTATTGGCTGATTGACATGCTGGGAGCTAGTCTCCTAACTCTCCGATTTGTGCACCACCTGATTTACTGTGGGAGAGGAGAAATGGATTTATGCAACACTGCAAAACAGCTGAGGTACAAAATAAATAAATGGGGCAAACTGGGGGGAGCCAAAGTTCACATTTTTGTAGAAAATGTTCCTGGTGAGCAGACAAACGCAAACAAGGGGGGGGGAGGGGGGTTCGACTGTTTTAACTAAATTAGTGAACCAAACTTGCAGCCCTATTAAAGCCTTGATTCCACATGACAACCTACCTTCACTGGTACATGTGTTTGTGACTTTGCAGCTTGACTACTGCAGCGCTCTATATCCTGGGGTCAGTAGAGGGGTACTCTGGCACCTGCAGCTGGTGCAGAATGCAGCAGCAGCAAGGTCCTGTCCTGTGACCCTGGTTTTGCATGAATTGCACTGGCTGCCAGTTAGGCAGAGAATCATCTTTAAGGTGGGCTTGCTCACCTACAAGGCCCTACATGGATCGGGCCCTGGCTACCTGAATAACCTCCTGACTCCTGCCTGTCCAGTGAGCTCACTTCACTCCTCTACCAAGGGCCTCCTAGCAGATCCTAGGACCCGCCTCAAGTCCTCTGGTGATCGCTCAGTTGAGGTGGCAGGCCTGGTATTGTGGAACTCATTAACAAGACCCTTGAGGGAAGCCCCATTGTTGGAGGTTTTCAAGCAAGGCCTGAAGGCCCATCTTTTAAAAAAGAAACATTTGAAGACTATATAACTCAGCACTAGTAAACTGCTGAGCTATTTGATTTTATAACATGGGCAAGGATGTTTCTGTGATCTGGCTGGCACAGATTAATCAGGTGACTGTTGATTAATCTCTGTTAATCAGTCACCTACTTTGCTTGTGGTGATCAGTCCTTTAATTTAGAAGCCTACACCATACCAGATCTTGTTAATTGCAGCCAAAAAATTTTGTAAACGTCACCATGTTGTTCTTGCTTTTCAGTGAGAATGCAACCTTTCTCAGAGTTCCCACTCACCCACCCACCTGGTGGACACTGTAATCTCAGGCGATTGTTTTTCAGGTACAGTGGACCTGCTATCAGAGTTCCCACCTACCCACCAGATGGACACAGCCAAATCGCGCCATTTCTAAGTAGTGCTCCTGACCATTGTCCCGATAAAGCAGTAGCAGTGCTGTAATTCCCATCAGCATGCTGAAGTAAATAAACAGAACAGCAGCAGCACACATAAACCTCATGCAAGGTCCTGATAAGAAGCAGAGCAGAGCCTTGTAAAAGAAACTGCTCATTACTGCTTCCTGCACATGTAGTGAAAAATAAAGGGAATGCCCACATAGCAAACAATAACAGCAGCAAAACACATAGAAAGCAGTCACCCTCCTGACAGCAAGCGGTCCACATCCCGTTCTTATGCCTCTGCAGTACTGGTTTGTTCCCACCCACCCAATCACATCCTGTGTCACCGATCCTGAGTTGTACAGTGCGTTGCAGAGCAGCATCAGTTTTAAGTTGCTACCAGATTTCACACACACACCCGCATATCTCCTACTTCCCCCTGCATCTCCTGCAGCAGTGTAGAGAGAGTATAAGAGCACAACTGACTTCTGTGTTATCATGCTGGTTGGCGACCCCCCTCCAGACAGTGGGAGCACAATGTGTCCCTCTCGACAGCGTGACCACAGTGTGTCTCTCCCGACAGCGCGACCACAGTGTCCAGATGAGTGGCAGGTGCAGAGAAAATATCGGAAAAGTGGTTTAAGAACTGTACATTGTGAGTCCTACATGACTGGCAGCAGTTCTTAATTTTTTTTTCTTTGTTGTGGGACTTGCACTAGGGAAGACAGAGAGTGGAACATTGAGTTCCCGGTTCAGTTGAGAGACAGTGTAGATGGAGAGTAAATGTAGTGACAAGCAGAGACACATGCAGTGCTCTGTTCCTTTTCCCAGATACTGTATGTTACAAGTTGAGAGACAGCACAGTGTATGAATCAAGTTCAGGCAGCTCCTTGATAGTATTGTAGAAGACTGTTTACCACAAACTTCTGTGTGTGGCATTATTTTTGCTGTGGCAGGACACAGAAAAGTGAGGTACTGCAACTATAAGCAGTGGAGGAATACAAAATAGCTCCCACTTATCTGACCTGTTATTCCACTGGGTTTAATCCATTTCTCTCCACATTTGGCCCATCTTATAAGCATAATAACCCACTCCAGGGTGTGCAGTTATTGGGGATTAATCAACATCCCGGGTGCTGGGAGGAGACACTCGGCCTCATGTCTCACAACGCATCCGGGATGTTGATTAATCCCCAATAACCATACACCCTGTCGTGGGTTATTACTTACTTAATTTAGGATTTAGTTATTTAAATTGTTTTGTTATTGTTTGTTTTATGCTTATATATCAATGTATTTTTTTTTATTCCTATGTACCTGTACAGCTCCCAGAGCCTCCCGGATGGGGAGCTAAACAAATAATTTTTACTTACTACGTACTTACTCACTAACCAATTATTTACGCAGTTTACCACTTTTTTACCCATTCCTAAGCTACCCAGTTAGCTTACTAGTGTCCTCTGTGGAACAGTGTCAAAAGCATAACTGAAATCTAGGTAGGCCATGTCCACTGCTCCACCCTGATCTAATTCCCTGGTCATCCAATCAATGAAAATTGTCAAATTTGTTTGACATGACACCCGCATACACATACACACACAATGTTTCCATTAAGTTTCCCATCACCGATGTCAGGATGACTGGCCCGTAATTGCCAACATCCTCCCTTCCGCCACTTTTGTGAAGTGGGACTATATCTGCCCTCTTCTGGAACCACTCTTGTTTCCAGTGATCTGTAAGATAGCACTGTACTATCAGAGGTACAGCCAGTACCTCCCTGAGCTCCCTCAACACCCTTGGATGCACCCCATCTGGCCCCATTGTTTTGTTCACCTTTAGATTAGCAAGTCCCTTCAGGACTCTTGCCTCCAAAAAAGGACTAGTGTCCACCTCCCTCCCTTCCAAGATCCTGTTGGTTTTTTGTGGCCCCTCCCCTTTCCCTTCCTCTGTGAACACCGAACAGAGGCACAGTATTTTTTCAAGATGTCTGCTTTTTCCTGGTCCCCCCCCCCCTTGCATTCCCATTCCCTTTTTACCTTACAATCATTTCCCTGGTCTTCCTTGTTTGCTTCCATACCTAAAAAATGTTTTGCCTCCTTTTAATATCACCTGGGCTTTTCGCTCCGCAGTTTGTGCCTTTGCACTCCTTGCTGCTCTCACTGCTTCCCTCTGTTTCCCCTGATACACCTCCCTATTCTCCTCTCTGCATCTCTTTGTACCTTCTGAATGCAACCCTTTTAGCCTTTCCCTTTTCCACCACCCCTTTTGAGAACCATAGTGGTCTCTTTTTTCCTCTTGTTTTCACTCACTTGTTTGATGCAGAGGTTTGTTGCCTTCACTATGCCACCTTTTAGCTTGGCCTACTGGTCTTCCAGCCCCAGGTCATCCCCAGGTCATCCCTCCCCCCCAGCAAGGTCATCCCTGAGGCATTCACGCATCTTTATAAAATCTGCCCTCATGAAATCCAGGACCCTCACCTGTGTGTGGTTCAGTTCCACAGCCATCCTTATATTGAATCACACTGTGTGATGATCACTGATCCCCAGGTGGCTTTCCATCTTAACATCTGCAACAGTGTTCCTATTAGTGAGCACCAGGTCAGGTAGTGCCTCATCATGAGTGGGCTCACTGACTAGTTGCCTGACGAATGCCCCCAGCAGGGAGGCCAGCATATCCCTTCTAACTGAAGCCGCAGCTGGGAGGCTCCAGTCTACATCCATCAGACTGAAGCCCCCCGCCAGCAGCACCTCCCTGTTTTCTGCTATTTTTCCAATGGCTTCCAACAGTACCGTATCTAACTCCTCCCTCTGTGCTGCAGGACTGTAGATAGGAAACCATCAGACCGTCATAGTCTCCTGCGTTATACCAGCTCCTATCCACAACCGTTGCGTGATACTATACCAGTAAGACAGATACTATGGGTAAAAAGATTGTGCTGCACTGAAACAGAATTCAAAAAGCACTCACAAGTTATGGCACAGAGGTTTGTTAATCAAGGGTATCCACCACAGAAGGTGAAAATCGGACTGGATAGGGCAATTACAGAAAGCAGGGAAGATCTGCTTAGGAGGAAAGATAAACCACAAAATATCCAACCAGTCACCTTTATTTCGAACTTCTCGAACCAAAGTGGTGCAGTTTCTAATATTATAACGAGACACTGGCATATAGTACAGAGCGTAGCGGGGCTGGAAAACATTGAATTGAGGGTGATATATCACAGAGGAACAACTCTGTGAGATAAGCTAGTACATTTCAGGAGCACCTTAAAAATTGGACTTTGGTCCTAATGGTGTAGTTGTGTCATCAAATCCTGTTGAAAAATAAAGGTTTTTACTACTACTACTACTACATATAAAAAAAAAACTTAGAACCTAAGAGGACGTGGCTTCCAGATATTCAAAGAGGAAACTTTAAGTGTTGCCACTGCACGTAATGCAACAATACTTTAAATACATAGAAACATAGACTTTGACGGCAGATAAGGACCACTTGGTCCACCTAGTCTGCCCATTTCCCTACCTACTGGATAAGCTGCAGATCCTAGTTAACCAATAGCCTATTTCTTCCTACCCCCCACAAGAATTGCCTTATGTCTGTCCCATGCATTCTTGAATTCTCCCACAGTTTCAGACCCCACAACCTTCTCAGGAAGGTGGTTCCATCCATCCACCACCCTCTCTGTGAAAAAATGCTTCCTCACATTGCCCATGAGCCATCCCCTTCTATCTTCAAATTGTGCCCCCTTGTTCTTGCACATCTCTTTTTCTGAAAGATGCTAACATCTTGGACTTTGTTGATTCCACTGAGGTACTTAAAAGTTTCTATCATGTCCCCCCCTCCCTCCTTTCCACAAGGGTATACATATTAAGTTCCTTTAGTCTCTCCTCATGTGGCATCTGTTGCAGAGCCTGCACCCTTTTAGTTGCCCTCCTCTGGACTGCCTCCATCCTGTCTATGTCCTTGCAGAGATGGGGTCTCCAGAACTGGATGCAGCACTCCAGAAGGGGTCTCACCAACTGTCTGTACGGAGGGATAACAACTTCCTGTTTTCTGCTGCTGATGCCTCTCCCTATACATCCCAGTATCCCCCCAGCCCTCCCTACTGCCTTCTCACATTGCTTGCCAAGCTTAAGATCATCTGACATGATTACCCTGGTCCCTTTCTGTTTTTGTTGTTGTTACTACCTCCCCCCCCCATTGTATACTCTTCCCCTGGGTTTTTGTTTCCCAAGTGCATTGTTTTGCACTTCTTTGCAGTGAATCCAAGCTGCCATACTTCTGACCATTCCTCCAACCTTGTCAAGTCATTTCTCATCCTTTCCATGCCCCCTTGTGTATCAACCCTGTTGCAGATCTTTGTGTCATCTGCAAAGAGGCATACTTTTCCTTCCAGTCCATCTGCAAGTTACTTATAAAGACATTAAAAAGGACTGGACCCAGTACTGAACCCTGCGGTACCCCACTAGTAACCCCCCTTTCTTCAGAGTGGAATCCGTTTACTATTACCTTCTGTGTCCTGTTGTCCAGCCAATGTTTTACCCAGGCTACCACCCTGAGACCCACTCCCAGGCTGGCTAATTTGTTTATTAATCTTTTGTGTGGGACTGTGTCAAATGCCTTGCTAAAGTCTAGGTAGGCCATGTCCACAGCCCCTCCCTGGTCTACTACTTTGGTCACCCAGTCAAAGAAATCTATTAGATTCATCTGACATGACCTTCCCGCTGTGAATCCATGCTGCCTTGGGTCCTGTGCCCCACTGGCCTCTAGGTACTCAACAATTCTTTCCTTCAGAAGTGATTCCTTCTCTAACTTTAATAAGATATCTGTGCTACTCATGTATCATACATCTCACTTTTTTTTCTTGAAAGTTCCTGACACTCTCTGCATATATGTAAGCTCTCTATATTGTATTCTAATCATCCTCTGCCTCATTTATTTGTCCCTTCACACTCCAGCTATTATTCCCTTTCTTTAACACTAACAATATGAGTGACATACTTTTATATACATGGAACGTGAAGGGACTTAATTCTCCTTGTAAGCGGAAGCAAGTTGTTTCACATCTCAAAAAACATAAAACACAAATTGCTTTCCTTCAAGAAACAAAATTATTAGCAGAGGATGTTCATAGACTTAAAAAAGATTGGGTCGGTCAGATCTACGAATCATCCTATACCTCAAAAAAAAGAGGAGTTGCTATTCTTATTCATAAGAGTTTCAAATGGTCCCTTGTAAATTCCATTTCCGATACTGACGGCAGATGGGTGATGGTCAAACTGAATATCAACTCTGGTCCTCTTCTGCTTGTTAATGTTTATGCACCCAACTCCGATTCCCCAGAGTTTTCATAATTTGCTCAACAGATTCTATCCTTTAACACTGATAATACACCAGTTATTCTTGGAGGGGATCTAAACTTAGCTTTAGAAGCCAGCATTGACAGAAGTAGCCCACTACAGAGGCCCACCCTAGAAGTATTAAAACCCTCTCATTACTAATGCAAGATGTTGGATTAGCTGATGTATGGTGCCTCCTTCACCCCCATGATTGAGAATTTACTTTTTACTCCTCTCTACATAAGACATACAGAAGAATTGACTACTGGTTAGCCTCTCCTGTTATAATGGAAAAAAACTATTGATTCATCCATCTCTCCCATCATAATCTCGGACCATTCCCCTGTCAAATTGCAACTTTTGTGGGGCACAATAGCACCTAAATCTTCCTACTGGTGGCTGGACCCTCTCCTTCTCAAGGATCCCAATTTCTTACCCATGATCAAAGCACAAATTCAGGACTTCCTCTTTCACAATACCCAAACCGAATCTTCTATGTCCTCTGTACGGGAAGCTCTTAAAGCTACGATTTAAGGGAAAATTATCAGTTTTGCTGCACATGGGAAAAGAGTAAGGGAACAACAGCTGGCTGACTTGGAAAAATCTCTTAAGGCTAAAGAGAATTTATACTTTTCTTCTAATAAGCACTGTAATGATTCTCAACTTCATCTTGAAATTCTTCAACTTAGAGTTAAAATTAACAAATGAATTTCTCGTAAAACCGAACTGGCCTTGCTTAAACTTAAATATAAGTTTTGGGAACATGGCGATAAAAATTGGAAACTCCTTTCTCACCTGCTCAAAGCACAACAAATAGAACAACACATCCTAAGCCTAAAAGATGAACAGGGTACGATTCACTCTGACAACCCCTCTATAAATCGTATCATGAAAACCTTTTATCAAAAACTATACTCTAACACAAATCCTCCATCTACTTTACAAATTCAACAGTTCCTTAAATCATTACATTTTCCTCATCTTTCTACTCTTGAAACAAATTCTTTAGCTGAACCCTTCTCGCTGCAGGAAATCCAGAAAGCTTTGTCTTCCTTGAAATCCGGCAAATCCCCTGGGGTGATGGATTCCCTGTCGATTTCTATAAAATGTTTTCCGACACCTTATGTCCCCTTCTTCTTAATGTTTATTGTGACGTGGACAGCCAGTTCTGAGTGCTGTATCATTGTTTTTAAATATAAAATTTATTACTGATTTGTCTCTGCTGAAAAATCTGGTGCTCTTGGAGTGACCTCGCTCACCCCCCCTCCCCAGGCTTCAGCTGAAAGATGAAAGCCATGAGAAATGCTGAACCAGCATGTGAGATCACACACACACACACAGGTTTTAGATACCAGGTGTTACATGGAAGGCCAGAAGCTAATTACAGACCAGGTCTTAATCAAGGGATTTCCTATTTTTAAGTTAATTATAGCTGTAGTTGCTAGGAGGGAAATCCTAAAGTTTTATAATGCTTAGAGGAAGAAAAACAGGTTGTGATGTATTAGAGTGAAATCATAAATGCTTTCATGTCCTAGAAGGGGGAAGTTTATCATGAGATCAAGGAAATGTCATTTGCAGAACATGAGTCATGCTGAGGTTGCAGAATTTAATACTTGGAAAAGACATCCTGTTTTTATATAGATGTATATTTTTTATATACTCTGACAGGGAGGAGCTAGGTGGCCTCATGCAAAATAGGTGGGGAAAACCAGCTTTTAAACATTAATTCTGTTTTCCTTCAGACACACTTTTTATGTAGACTCTGACAAAGAAACATCTGTGAGCATTTTAAACAGGTATTTAGAAAGAGAGATAAATCTAAATATTGTTGTAGGAATTTGCACTGTTTAAACCTTGTTCTTTTAAAAGATTTGTATGTCTTGTGATATAATAGTTCTGTATTTTGTGTTTTACATATTTTTATGTAACCCCTTTGTTACCCGGGGTTACTAGAATCCCAGTAAGACCTAGTGGTAGGCAGGAAAGGCAGCTTGTGAAACTCCAGTTAAATGGGTTTCACACTGTCTCACTCTGTCCTCAGTCACAGCTGAGACTAGAGGGATGATATCATAGTAGAATTGTTACAGCTGCATGAGCCACAGTTGGAATCTTCAGCTCAGAGTAGTTCTAGAATCTTGGGAATTTGAAATTCATTCTTCCGTTTGTCCTTAGGCAAGAAGGAAGCATCAGACTGTAGTTTGAGTTTTGCCTCCACACAGAAGGAAGTTTTTCTGTGTTTCACCATTCTTCAAGTGGTGAAGACCGTCCCCTCGGTCTCAGCGCCCCCTTCCTCCGGGGGGGGTAGGAAAAGGTCTCTATGGGTTCCAGGGGAAATCCCCTTTTCCCACCAAGGAAAGAAGCTGCCTGAAATTACTTTGTCTGTTTGGGTATACAGAAACGGTTAAAGGACTTCACCTGTGGGGCCCTGCAATGATTGGGTGAGTGTTTGGCTCCAGTTTAAGGGGCAAGCAACTGTTTTTTCAGTCAGGAAAAGTTATTGGGGACTGCTGTTTGGGAGCACTATATACACTAGGATGAACAAATGGAGCAGTCAATTCAGTTTCAAGTTTCAAATGGTTTTATTGGGGACTGCTGTTTGGGAGCACTATATACACTAGGACGAACAAATGGAGCAGTCAGTTTAAAGTTTAAATGGATTTAGAGTTCACAGTAGAGGGGGTGCATCAGTTCATCCACCATGCAATCTACAGTTTTAAAGTCTAAAGTTTCTGTGTGTTCAGAGAAATGGCCGGGTATGGGCTGTGGGAGCTGGAGGTGGATAGATCCCCATCTTTAGTAACCAGGTCCACCTCTATGGATTTCTTCTGTTTTTGCTACTCACCTCATGCACTTGGCCAGTGATGGGGTGGGTACCCAGACGTGGGTCGCAACTTGAAAATCTCTCTAGGAGTCGCAGACTTCAAGTGGTGTGGGAAGCCACAGGATGGGAACATTACTCCTTGTAGGATGGGAGTACTCCTTGTTTGATGGAAGTTTCGAATTGGAAGTACGAAAACAAAATCTCTCTAAGAGTCGCAGACTTCAAGTGGCGTGGGGAGCCACAGTTTGGGAGCCTCCTTGTTTGATGGGATGTCTTTCCAAGTAGAGTTTGGGTTCATTCACCAAGTGGACCATCAGTAGAGTGGCCGGCAGGGGAGCCGGGCCAGTCGGGCTATGTATCCAATGCGCATGCAAAGTCCGGGCTGAGTGCCTGGTGGGTCCAAAGCCAGACAACTGTTTGTAGTGTTCATTCTCCAATGGACCGCTGTGTTTAACCTCTAATCTGCATTACAGTTACGTAGCCCTGTGGGGGACCATACAGAGCTTTGTTTATGTTCAGTGAGTTGATAAATAAAGCCACACTGAAAAATCCCAATTCTGGTTCTGGACATTACAGTTATTGCTTCCTGTAGTTGGATTTACTTGGGTGCCCCTGTGCAGAGTAGCCAAACCTAGGCCTCTTGTGCCAAGTAGCCTCATCCTTCCCCAAACCCGTAGATATACAACTCCCCACCAGGTATTGCTGCCAAATGCCAACAGCATGCCACCTGTCGTTGTCTTGGCAAAAGGACAGGGGTGGGGAGGGTTACATTTATCTATTTTAGTAAAACTCTTTTTAGAGCATACTTGGTCTGTCTTTGAATTCTTTCATTTGTAAGAAAAGTATATATGGTTGTAGCAGACACTAGGCATAAACTTGAATGGTGATACCAATCTGGAAAGAGAAGCATTTTAAATCTGAAGTTTTTATTAAAGTTTTTAAGAGTTCATCTCTGTATTCCTGGTTAGGTGCCCATAGGCAAAAATATCTAACCCCCCAAAGACAGAAATATCTGAGCCTGTGCATTGGGTACGCTAGCAAGAGGTTCACAGTTTGAATCTCTCCAAGACTTGACACCAAAGGTTGATCCGAACTCACAAAACAGACAAGAGGGTTACCTTGTTCTGTTAAACTGTTCACAAGACTGCGCTCGGAGGTTGGCACTTTGGGAGTAGAGGGCTGACCTGCTGAGTGGGTTTGTGACAGATTGATTGGTAGCGGTGGCATAATTTTGGTATCACAAGCTTTTATCGTTCTGTGTCAGCTTGAGACCATACGCTCACTTGTAAAGAAAGAAAAAAGGCAGAGTTTTATTTTAAAAGGAAACAGAACTATATATCACTTGGCGTACAGTCAAGTTCCTACTTGTTTTATATTTTTTTCCTAAAGTGCAAGTCAGAGTATCCATAGTCAGGGAAGAAGAAAATAGCTTCCAACTACAGCAGGCACACTGTAGATGACTTGAAGCAGATGTGCGGGGACAGAGGAATCCCATTCAAGCAGGGGCATAGTTACAAGTGTGCGGGGGGTGCAGGGGAACCCAGGCCCATGAGGTTTGAGGGGCCCAAATCATAATTTTGATGTTTATTCAAAACTGGGGAGGGGTCCTGCAACATCACCTTGCACCCAGGCCCTTTGGGAATTTGCTACGCTACTGTGTTCGAGGTGACAGCCAAAAAGCAGAACCTCATAGATGCCCTGATGGTAGCAGATACCCAGAGCAGTGAGTCACGGACCATGACTGGAAAGGACCAAACCTCGAGTGTGGCAGGGCTAGCTGCCAGTGCATTGTCCAGATCCGATGAGGAGGGCAACAGGGCCACTGTCAGTGAAGGGCCACAGCAGCAGGGGAAGGTCACCAGTATCCTGAATCCAGAGGTTCTCAGGCTGCAAACTGAGTTGCGCAGGATGGAGCTGGAGTTCCAGGAGAAGAGGGAGCGAGAGAAGCGAGAGGCGGACCATGAGGCAGAGCGAGAACACTGTGATGCAGCATGAGAACGCAGAGAGGCAGAGCGAGAACAGCGAGACGCAGACCGTGAGGAGCATGAGCACCAGCGAGCTGCAGAGGAGAAGAGAGAGGTGCGCCAGAGGCAACACGATCTGGAGAAGCTACGACTCCGACCAGCGGCACCAGAGCAGGTAAGTGGCTTGGGTTTAACTGGGACTGCAGGACTGGGTTACAAATTGAATTCCAAATTAATAACCAAATTTAAAGAGGGGGAGGATATGGATGCCTTTTTAAATTCTTTTGAAAAAGTCTGTATTCAGGCTAAAATTCCTAGAGAGTCCTGGAGCTTCCAGATAACCCCGCTACTTACCGGGAAAGCTCGGGATGCATTGTGTCAAATGGACAATGAGGACAGTAATAATTATAGCAAACTAAAAGCTGCACTGTTAAAAAAGTTTGAATTAACTGCTGAACCATACAGAGCTAAATTCCATAAGCTCAGGAGAAGCCCTGATATGAGTTATGAGGAGCTAGGCATGAAACAATGTCAGTTTTTAAAACATTGGTGGGAAGGAATTGAGGCAAACTCTGTTGATAAAATTAAAAATGTGATTTTATTAGAACAGTTTTATTGGGCATGCCCAGCAGAGCTAAAAACCTGGCTAGAGGACTGAGATCCCAAAACAGTGCAAGAAGCTGCGGAACTCTCGGACCACTATGCCAAGAGCAGACCTGCTCTGAGAGCAAATGGGGTGGGCATGGCAGCGCAGAAAGGGAAAAGCATGCCTTCAGGGCAGCTAAAACCTTCACTGCCTCCACCAAAACAAGTTAGCCCCAGGTTTCAGAGAAAATATTTCTCTGAGAGAAGAAATGAATGTTGGTTGTGTAAAGAAACTGGGCATATTGCCAGACAGTATCCCAAAAAGGCGAGCAATAATACACAACAGAGTGCTAGAAAGGAAGTAGGTTGTTTGTGTGTCCCTGGAAGTATGCCAGTGAACATGAGGGAACACATGCACCCAGTCACAGTGAATGGTGTACAGACGCAAGGGTTAAGGGACACAGGGGCATCCTTGACCTTGGTAAAGGGGGATCTGGTAAAGCCTGGTCAGCTTATACCCAATAAATACATCACTGTACAGGACTTCACTGGTGAGGCGAAAACATTGTCCCACACTAGTGTCCTCTTAGACTGGGGTGAAACAGGGGGAACTGTGCAACAGGTGGCTGTAGCCAAACCTTAGCAGTGGATGTGATCCTGGGCAACAATCTAAAACAGGGGATAGTATGTGCAGTTACCCGTAGCCAAGCAGCAAGGGAAAACTGTAGTTCCCTGAACCCCACAGAAGCCATTGTGGAAGCCACTGAGAGGCTGGTTCCCCAGCCTGTCTCTTGATATGGAGATTAATGAAGAGGGGGTAGGAATTTCCCCAGTAGCAAGTAACCACACAGCTACAGAGGGTTACTCCGAAGAGGGAGGGGTGACCCATTGTCAGAAGGTTGGGACTGACAGTGATCCTGAGTGCCCTGACACTAGTGCTAGGGACCCTAGTTTAGCGACTGAAGGGGACCTGTCCCATGCCTTGGGAATGTGTGAGAGGTTTGCAGCTGCTCAGAGGAGTGACCCTAGTTTAGAGAAGCTGAGGGCTTTGGTAGACCCTGACAGAGCACAAGGAGGTGATGGCAGACATAAAGTTTATTGGGAAAATGGACTTATGTATACTCAGGCAGTACAGACAGAGGGAGGGATGCTAGGCAGGCAGCTTGTCATTCCCCAGGGGTATTGTGAGCAGTTGCTCAAGATTGCACATGATATTCCCTTGTCTGGTCATCAGGGAATTGTGCGCACAGTGCAGTTGTTGGCCCAGAATTTCTACTGGCCTAACTTCACCCAGCAGGTGAAGGAGTATTGCAGGTCTTGTCACCGGTGCCAAGAAATATGGAAGGCGGGCAAGAAAACCCAAGCCGCCCTGATTCCATTGCCCATAGTGGAGGAGCCATTCCAGAGGATGGGAACAGATATTGTGGGGCCTTTAAATACCTCCCAGCTCCTCAGGGAAGAGATTCATCCTGACTGTGGTGGATTATGCCACCGGGTACCCAGAGGCAGTTGCCCTATCCTCACTGAGGACAGACAAAGTGGCAGATGCCTTACTTGGGATTTTCTCTCATGCTGGGTTTCTGCAGGAGGTAATCACCAACTGAGGGGGTTCCTTCATGTCGGACCTGATGAAATGTTTATGGGAGAAGTGTGGGGGTGGTGCAGAGATGCATGACACCATATCACCCACAAGCCAATGGGCTTGTGGAAAGATACAATGGTACCCTAAAGTCAATGCTCCTGGCATTTGCTGAACAGCATGGGAGGGACTGGGAGAAATACCTTCCCCACCTGTTGTTTGCATATAGGGAAGTGCCCCAAGAGTCGACGGGATTTTCCCCCTTCGAACTCTTATATGGACGCTGGGTACGTGGGCCCCTAGACTTGATCCGGGAGGAGTGGGAAGGCAAGCATGCCACCCAGGAAACTCCCATTGTGGATTACGTCCTTAGGTTTAGGGAAAGGCTGAAGGAGCTTATGGGGGACAGCCCAGAGCAACCTAGCAGTTGCCCAACAGAAACAAAAAGTGTGGTATGACTGCAGAGCCAGAGCTCGCTTGTACATGGTGGGTCAGGAAGTCATGGTCCTTATTCTGGTCTGGAAGGACACGCTGCAAGCTGAGTGGGCAGGACCATACAAAGTGGTTAGGAAGGTAAATGATGTGAACTACAGTACATTGTGGAGTTACCTGACAGAAGACAGACAGAAAGGATGTACCATGTCAACATGATGAAGCCATATGCAAATAGGGCTGACATGGTGTTTGCAGTGTGTAGTGATGGGGAGGGGGACGGACGAAGAAGACCCCCTTCTGGACTTGCTGGAAGAGAGTACATGGGAGTCCTCTGTGGAGGCAGTAAAATTGTCTCCCCAGCTGACCCCGGGCAAGATCCAGGAAGTAAGGGAGGTTTTAGCAGACTTTGCCCCCTTGTTTATGCCAAGCCTGGACTAACCCCCTTAGCGACACACGATGTGGAGACAGGGACACAGACGCCCATACGGTGGACAGCATATTAGGTGTCAGAGGCTGTCCAAAAGGAAATTAGGAGGGAAGTGGAGGGGGATGCTGGATTTAGGGGTAATCCAGAGATCCCACAGTCCCTGGGCCTCACCAGTAGTCCTTGTACCCAAGCCAGATGGCTCAACTCATTTCTGTGTGGACTATCGTGGACTGAATGCAGTCACAAAGTCAGATGCCCACCCGATGCCCCAGATGGACAAACTCCTGGACAAGTTGGGAGGAGCGACCTACCTTATGACCATTGACCTGACAAAAGGGTATTGGCATGTAGGGTTGACAGACAGAGCTAGGGAGAGGTCAGCCTTCATCACTCTGATAGGCTTATTTGAGTTTAAAATAATGCCTTTTGGAATGAAGAACACCCAGCTACTTTCCAAAGATTGGTGAACCAGGTGTTAAATTGTGCTGAGGAGTACGCCGTGACATACCTGGATGACATTGCCATCTTTAGTACTAGCTGGGAGGAACACCTATCCCACCTTAGGGAAGTGCTGGGCAGGATACAGAGGGCCGGACTCACTGTCAAAGTTGGGAAGTGCCAGGTGGCCATGGGGGAAATGGCATACCTCGGACTTGTGGTAGGCCGGGGACAGCTCCGTCCTAACCAAATAAAGATAGAGGTAATCCAGGCATGGCCCAGACCAGAAACCCAGAGCAGGTCAGGAGTTCTCTAGGGACAGCAGGGTACTACAGAAAATCTGTACCCAGTTACAGTGCCCTGGCTGCTCCCCTATCTGACCTGACAAAGAAAAGGATGCCAAAGAAAATTACCTGGGGCCCAGCCTGTGAGGAAGCCTTTACCAGACTAAAGGAGGTACTGTGCAGTGCTCCTGTTTTGACAAGTCCTGACTATAGCAAAACCTTTATTGTTCAGACTGACACCTCAGACGTGGGTATTGGGGCAGTACTGAGTCAGACATCCAGCCAAGGGACAGATCACCCAGTAGTATATCTGAGTAGGAAGTTACTTCACAGGGAGCAAGCGTACTCCATGGTGGAAAAGGAGTGTCTTGCCATAGTGTGGGCTCAAAAGAAGCAGGAACCCTACTTGTATGGATAGCATTTTGTGGTGCAGACTGACCACAACCCCCTGGTTTGGCTGACGCAGATGGGGAAAAACAATGGTAGATTGCTAAGATGGAGTCTTGCTTTACAAGGGTACGATCTGACAATCGTACATAGGGCTGGAGCGAAAAACCAGAACTCAGATGGGCTGTCTAGGGTCTATGAGGAGTGAACTGATTTGGGAAGCTCATCCCATGCAGGGGATGGCACCCCAAAATTCAGTCTAGGTGGGGAGGATTGTGATCTGGACAGCCAGTTCTGAGTGCTGTATC
Organism: Neoceratodus forsteri; assembly: GCA_016271365.2. NCBI lineage: Eukaryota > Metazoa > Chordata > Ceratodontiformes > Ceratodontidae > Neoceratodus > Neoceratodus forsteri. Next base: position 112,616,240 of record CM057449.1, read on the forward strand.
ATTTTTTTTAATATAAAAATGTATTACTGATTTGTCTGTGCTGAAAAATCTGGTGCTCTTGGAGTGACCTCGCTCACCCTATCCCCCAGGTTTCAGCTAAAAGATAAAAGCCATGAGAAATTCTGAACCAGCATGTGAGATCACACACACATACAGGTTTTAGATACCAGGTGTTATGTGGAAGGCCAGAAGCTAATTACAGACCAGGCCTTAATCAAGGGATCTCCTATTGTTAAGTTAATTATAGCTATAGTTGCTAGGAGAGAAATCCTAAAGTTGTATAACGCTTAGAGGAAGAAAAGCAGGTTGTGATGTATTAGTGAAAAATCATAAATGCTTTCATGTCCTGGAAAGGGGAAGCTTATCATGAGATCAAAGAAATGTCATTTGCAGAACATGAGTCATGCTGAGGTTGCAGAATTTAACACTTGGAAAAGACATCCTGTTTTTATATAGATGTATATTTTTTATACACTCTGACAGGGAGGAGCTAGGAGGCCTCATGCAAAATAGGTGGGGAAAACCAGCTTTTAAACATTAATTCTGTTTTCCTTCAGATACACTTTTTATGTAGACTCTGACAAAGAAACATCTGTGAGCACTTTAAACAGGTATTTAGAAAGAGAGATAAATCTAAATATTGTTGTAGGAATTTGCACTGTTTAAACCTTGTTCTTTTAAAAGATTTGTATGTCTTGTGATATAATAGTTCTGTATTTTGTGTTTTACATATTTTTATCTATTTTAGTAAAACTCTTTTTAGAGCATACTTGGTCTGTCTTTGAATTTCTTTCATTTGTAAGAAAAGTACATATGGTTATAGCAGACACTAAGCATAAGCTTGAATCGTGATACCAAACTGGAAAGAGAAGCGTTTTAAATCTGAGGTCTTTATTAAAGTTTTTAAGGGTTCATCTCTGTATACCTGGTTAGGTGCCCATAGGCAAAGATATCTGGCCCCCCCCCGAAGACAGAAATATCTGAGCCTGTGCATTGGGTACGCTAGCAAGAGGTTCACAGTTTGAATCCCTCCAGAACTTGAGACCAAGGGTTGATCTGAACTCACAAAACAGCCAAGAGGGTTACCTTGTTCTGTTAAACTGTTCACAAGACTGCGCTCGGAGGTTGGCACTTTGGGAGTAGAGGGCTGACCTGCTGAGTGGGTTTGTGACATTTATCAAGAAGCTTCCCCCATCTTGCACCGAAGCAATCATAACCCTAATCCCTAAGAAAGAAAAAGACCCTACTCACCCCGCAAGTTACAGGCCCATCTCTTTATTAAACACGGATGAGAAGATATTTGCTAAACTACTAACTTCTCGACTTGAATCCTTGATTCCCAAGCTAATTCATTGTTCGCAAGCTGGTTTTATTAAACATAGATCTGGTTCTGATCACCTACGTTCCTTATTTAATTTAATTCACAAAGCCAAATCCCTCAAGACACCAGCTGCAGCCATAACTATTGATTTGGAGAAGGCCTTTGATTCCTTAAACTGGGACTACCTTCATCAAGTTTTATCTTATTTCTGTCTTTCTCATAACTTTTGCTCCTGGATCAAGTTATTATATAACTCCCCTGTTACTAAAGTACTTACTAATTCCACCCTTTCCTCTTACTTTCATCTAGCAAAGGGAACTAGACAAGGCTGTTCCCTGTCACCTTCCCTGTTTATTTTAGCAATGGAACCCCTGACTGCTTGTTTATGTCAATCTTCTGGCATTATGGGCATACCTGTGAGCAATTCAAGATATGTTTCTCTCTCCTACGCGGATGACCTCTTAATCTTACTCGAAAACCTGAATGAGGCTGGGCCCCTGTTGGTTGATTTGCTTAATAATGTTACTAAAATTTCTGGCCTTGCTTTGAATTATGGCAAATCACGATTTATGCCCCTTAACAACCACTGTAAAGCCTTTATGAATATACCTCTTGGATTCCGCTGGCCACCACAGGGTATAACATATCTAGGAATCAAAATTACTAGTAACTTAGGGAAGATATGGGACATTAACTTTAACCCCTTATTTGATAACATCAAAACAATTCTGGACAGATGGAAGCTTCTTAATCTCTCTCTTTCATGGGGAAAATTGTAGCCATTAAGATGTCCATTTCTCCCAAGATTCTTTACCTCTTTGCCAATATCCCTTTAGTCTTACCATCCTCCTTTTTTGCTAAAATTGATAAATTAATAGGTAATTTCATCTGGGATAGGAAACCATCGAGATTAACCACAACAAACTTCGATCACATTGGAAAAAAAGGGGGATTCAGGCTCCCCTGGTTTAAAGGCTACCTCTGGGCTTTCCGAATGGCCCAAACCATTAAATGGTTTCAGAAACCCTCCTCTCACTCACCATTATGGGTTGCAATGGAATCCGCATTGTGCCCTTGAGGAGTTCCCACTTCCTTCATTTTTAATCCAATTTCCTCTAAACTAAAATCTCACCCGACTATATCATCCTCTGTTCTTTATTGGAAACTAACCCACAAATTCCTGAAATCCAATCCAACACCCTGGTTTTATGTCCCCTTATGGGGCAATCCACCGCTCACTCTAGAAGATCACCCAGTTTTCTGTCGTACATGGAGGAACAAAGGCATTTTCATTCTCAGAGATATCTTGGACCAGAATTCACTCACTCTTAGATCATTCTCAGACTTGCAGGTCACATGGAAACTTCCTAAACTGGACTTCTGGAAGTTTTTACAAATTCGAGCAGCTTATAACTCTCTCTCCCTCTCTAATTTAGTGTATAGGCATACTCTTCTAAACCCATACATCTCACACTGGACTAATTTATCAATAAAATTAAATAGCTCCATTTACAAAGACATTATTGATAATCTACATGATCAGTCTATACAAGCCAAATATAAATGGAGTACTCTTCTTAACTACAATATTTCAGACGTACAATGGAGTAATTGTTGGTGTATTGCACATAATACCTTTAAAGATGCCTGTAGTTCTTTAATACAAACTAAAATCCTACATCTTTGGTATAGAACCCCCTCTGTGCTTCAACGAATGGGCCTATTAAATAATAATAATTGCTGGCGCTGCAATTTGGCCAATGGGGATCTACTTCATATCTTGTGGTCTTGCGCTCCCATTAATAAGCTCTGGCATAAAGTCTGTTTACTTGCCTCAAGAGTAACAGGACAAAAACTACCTTTTGACCCCAAGCTACACCTTCTAGGCATCCTTATCCCCAATAGCTCTCTCCTCTCACATGCACATTTTAGATGGCTAAACATACTTTCTCTTCTGGTCCAACGTCTGATTCTTAGGAAATGGAAATCAACTCAGGTGCCTTCTCTTTCAGATGTTCTTCAAAGCCCCTCTCAGTATGCCTCCCTAGACCGATTATCTCATGTTACTCATAACCGACTCACCGTTTATGACAGATGTTGGCAGGATTACTTCAAGTACATCGAACCTAGTACTTCTAGACCCTAATTCTTAGGGATATTTAGCCCTCCTTCTTATTTTGCTCTCAGATTAGGTTTTCTCGAAACTTTTGTGCACAGATGTCTCCTCTTTTTTTCCCTTCTTCCCTGTTTTCTCCCTCTCTCCTTCCCTTCTTCCTTGCTTTTTTCCCTCTTCTTTCTTTGCACACTTTTCTCTTATCTTCACCTCTCCATTACTGAACATTGTTTATATTACCACATTTATCACTTTTTGCAATTTACAGAATGCCTTGCCATAGCCTGCCCTAGCATGTATTTTGTACATGGTTGCTATTTCTGATCCTATAATACCTTATTGATTGTAACCCTTCTGCTCTCCACTTACATCCTATCTAGGTTTGTGTTTTATTATCAATACATGTATATAAGGCTTCTCCAATATGTTTACCCTAAATACTGTGTTTTGTTAGGTGATATTTTATACCTTACATGGAGGATAGTCTTCTATTGTATTAGATGTGTGCTTTCTTATATACTCGAATTTCAATAAAAAGATAAAGTGAAAAGAAGTGATTCCATCATTTTCCCTACCACAGAGGTCAAACTGACAGGTCTGTAGTTTCCTGCCTCTGTCTTGCTCCCACTTTTGTGAATGGGAATCACATCCACCCTCCTCCAGTCCTCAGGTACCACACCATCCTCCCATGATTTGTTAAAAAGGGTAGTCAGTGGTGTCACAAGTTCTCCACTTAATTCTTTCAGAATTCTGGGGTGAATCCTATCAGGCCCCATTGCTTTGTCCACCTTCAGTTTTAGTTCTTTCAGAACCCTTTCTTCTGTGAAAGGACTGGGATTGACCCCCCTATCTAGAGTGCTTCTGTTAATTGGATTAGCTACCTCCCTCTCCTCCTCTTTTGTGAACACTGAGCAGAAGTATTCATTCAGTATCCCTGCTTTTTTACTGTTCCTCTCTGCCCACCCACCGTCCATTCTATTCATTTTCACTATCCCTCCCTTTGTCTTTCTACGCTCCCTAATGTACCTATAAAAGGTTTTATCCCCTTTCTTAACCAAATTGGCTATCTTTGCCTCAGTTTGGGCCTTTGCTAATCTGACTGCCTTTCCTGCTTCCTTCTGCCTTAACTGGTACAGTTCTCTGTCCTGCTCCTTCTGTGTTTCCTTATGCTTCCTAAATGCTATCTTCTTCTCCCTAACCTTCCCCACTACCTCTTTTGAGAACCATAGTAGCTTTTTTTTTTGTTTTGATTTGTTTATTTGCTTCACACACAGGCTTGTTGCCTCTGTGATGGCAGTTCTGATGTTTCCCATTGTTGCTCCACCCTCCTTCTTGCCTGTTTGCTAGTGTTTTCTAAGGCACTCTTCCATTTTGCCAAAGTCAGCCCTCCTGAAGTCCAATACCTTCACTTTTGTGATGGCTTGACTCTACAGCTGAGTTCTCGTGAACCACACTGTTTGGTGGTCACTTGTTCCCAGATGGCTACCCACTTTTAGATCTGAGATCCTCTCTCTGTCCCCATTTGAGAGTATGAGGTCTAAGATTGCTCCCTCACGAGTGGGTTCCAACACTAGCTGTCTGAGACATGCCCCCTGTAGGGCATCGAGAATGGACCTGCTCTTTGATGTTGCTGCAACAAAGGTGCTCCAGTTAACATCTGGTCCCCCATCAACAGTATCTCTCCTTTCTCTGCCATCCTAAGGATGCCTTCTATCATATCCTTATCTATTACCTCTCCCTGACATGGGGGTCTGTATACAACCCGTGTGGACTGTGGTGCCATTTCCAGTCTCTAAGGTGACCCACAGTTCCTCCTCTGCTCCCTGTTTACTCTTTGGTTCTGTTGCTTTTATCCCTTCCCTTACATAGAGAGCTACTCCTCCCCCTCTTCTACCCTCCCTGTCCCTCATGTAGGTTGTGTACCCTGGTATGTCAACATCCCAGTCATGGTTCTCTGTGTACCATGTTTCTGTGACTGCCATGATATCCAGGTATCCCTCTTCCGTCAAGGGCACCAGTTTGGGGAGCTTGTTGCCCAGACTATGGGTAGACAAATGGTACTCATTATCCTCCATTTCTTGATGGCCTTACCCCTTTTTTGCCCCATCCTTGTCCTTATTGCCTTTGTTGTTTCCTCCATTTACCCATGCCCTTCTCCCTGTTGACGTCTCTATCTCGTTGTTTACCACACTAACTACCTTTATTTTATTTTTTGGGGGGGCTAGAAATTCCTTGCTTCTTTCCAGTGTGGAGTCTGTGAAACACCCAAGAACTGGGAGGAAGTTCAAAATAAATTCCTTTATCAATTTCTTGACAGCAGGAGTGATTTATTTGTTACTCTGTCCCTGTGGACTTGGTTATGTAGGTCAGACAAAACGAACCTTGAGGGAGCGTATTACAGAGCACAAACTAGCAATCAGGAATGCTTCACAAACAAATGCTATGGCCTGACATATTAACATGTAGCATGTTGTTCCGGCCAGATTGCAATTCTTTGGCATTGAAAAAGTGGAAATAGAAGTTTGTGGGGGCAATATTGGTAATAAACTGCTCTAAAGGGAATATTATTGGATTCATACTATGGACACATTACAACTGAAGGGTTTGAGTGAGGAGATACCCCTCCATTGTTATTTAAAAATTATTTCCTGAATTTACTGTGTTTTTTGGACTGAGATTTTAAATAAGTTATTTATGTCTGTGTTTATGTCATGTGTTTGTTGTGGCCACTCTTATCTGATCAATCTTTACGAGTGAGTGCTTAAATGTGTGTGTGTTTGTATAGGGCCAATCAGCTCTGAGGAAGCCTTGTTGGCGAAACGTCAGCTGATCTGTAACATAGCACACAGTGCACGTCAGTGTCCATGACTGCTGGCTATTAGTATGGCTGTGGGTGCACCCAAGGAGGTGTCGGCATGTGTTCATTTAAAAATGTTTTTCGCATAAAGTTTTATCACAGCTTATTCTTTTTATGCATGTGCACTTTACAGGCTTCGGAAATTTTAAGCACCTTTGCACTGAATAAAGAAGATTTCAGCTAGTGGTAAGCTGTTCCTACATTTATTTGTTAAAGCAGTGTGCTTTAGGGTCTGTGCAGAAGCACTGTAGCAGGTTTCCTGCTTTTCTTTGTGAGGACTGTAGACCATGCCAGTATGAATAGTGGCTCTGCTCCCCACCTCCAAGATGACCCGCAGTACCTCTGCCCCCCTTTATTCCTTGTATCTCTGTTACTTTTATGCTTTCCTTCACATAAAGCACCACTCCCCTCCTCTCCTTCCCACCCTGCCTTTCCTGAGCCTGGTATGGCCCTGTCTTAGTCAGGGTTTTCAATGCACTGTGACTTGGTAATGGCTATTATATGCAGGTCAACCTCTGCCATGATGACCTCTAGATATGGAATCTTATTTCCTAGACCTATAGCATTGACACACATGGCCTACCAGATTTTATTAGCACTCTGCTTGTTACTCCAACCCCTTTTTCCTTTTGCCCCTCCTTCTCCCTCTCTTTTTAATGTTTCTGTTTCCTCCATTTCTATTACCCTGCATCCTGTATTAATTTACACCCGGGGTGGGGTTCCTCTCCCCTTAGGGTCCCCCTACTCTTTACATCATCCTTTGGGGGCAGTTTATGTCTCCCCGATTCTTTCTGCCACCCCCTCAGCTTGTTTAAATGTTCATCACAGTAACTTTTAAACCATCCACTGATGACTGCAGTTCCCCTACCGGATGGATGTAGATGATCACCCCTGTATAGGCCCTCATCCTCGCAGATGAGTCTCAAGTCCCTATTGTAGCTGAATCCCTCCTGTCCGCACATTCCTCCAGCCATGAGATGATGCTCCTGGTGCAGAGAACCCTCTCCTCCCTCCCTCCTGTCACAGACATACAGCACCTCAGTGAAAGCCACTGAGCATGGCACCTGTCTAAGACCACTGCCCATTCCCTCAACCCCTCTAAACTATCCCAGCTCCATCCCAAGCCCGGTCATTAGTCCTCAGATGGACAAGAACATCTAGCTTCTCCTTCCTTCCTTCCTGCTGCCCTAGAGATCTCCAGGATTAATTTCTCATCCCTCCGGGCCGTGGCACTACATAGGCACCTGACCTCCCTCTCCACCCCCTTCCTGTTCTAAAATCTATCCCCTGACAATCGAGTCTCCCACCAGAAGTTGCTTCCTCCTCCTCCTCCTCTGGGGTGCTCTCCCTCTTTCCTTGGTGTCTCCACTACAAGCACTACCTGACAAGAATTTTCAGTAAGGCTCGCAAACTGTTTGTCATATACACTGAAGCCTCACCTGCAAGAGCAGCAGCTAAGCAGATGATTGCCAGATAGATTGCATCCTGCATTGTCCTCTTCTACAATTTGGCTGGGGTATCACCATATATGAGCGAGTATTATTGAGCGCATCAATATGAGCAACTCAATAATACCGCTCCCTTGTAGAGCGAATGGTGAAAAACAGCTACGAATAGAGAAAGCGAGTGTAGCATTCGGGAATACATACTACACTTGCAAGGAAAGGGAATAAAATAATCATTTGGCCAAGCCCTGCTGAGCTGGCTGTGTGGTGTAGTGGTTGAACCACTGTCACTGGAGCATGAGGTGCCGGGTTCAGATCCTGATGCAGGTACTATTTTTGCTTCCAAAGGGAGCTTCTATTGTTTTCTAAGTTCGCTCCCCCTGAAGTTGAGAATCTTTATGTTGGGGGTTGCTGGTGCCATAGCCCCCCACCGCAAAAAAAAGATACATTTCATGTTTTTAGAGGACAGATGCTGTTTGCAGCAGTCTCTGTAAGGTGAAGTCGTCCTTTGGCCACGGGCAATTTTTTTCATCACTCTGTCAAGCGGCACGATAGGGAACTCGCCCTTATCACATAAAACCTTTGGCTGGTAGTGAATCACCCAAAGGGCTTAAAGCTCATTCCCTCAGAAAAAACGTTGCCTCTGTGGCCGCCTCCAGGTACATCTCCATCAAATACATATACAGCAATGCTACTTGGGCCGAAGCACACACTTTTATCTACCACTACAGAATCAATGTGCTCAGTGGTTGGGATGCTGCTTTTGGGGCCTCAGTCCACCAATCTCTTAGCCAAATAGGAGTGCACATCTTGACGCTCCTTCCAGAAGACTGCTAGGAGTCTGCCAGAATGTAGATAGTGAACAGAATTGGAGTTGGTAGAAATATAGGTTATTCACCTGTAATCACAGATCTTACTTCGATAGTCAGCTCTTGCAGCAGGTAACACAATAAGGACTGTAGCTGTCAGGCGGCAGGACCCCATGGAAAAATTCTAGCTAGCAGTCTTCAGCAGGGACCGGCCCTGATGCCAGCCCACCCCTGACGTCACGCATGGCATAAAGGGAGGGCGGTCCCCAGTGTCCCTCAGCTCTTTTTCTGCCATCGACTCGCATTCATCGGCTCCATGGATCGCCTCTTGCTAGTTCGACCACCATATTGTATCTGCCCTTCAGGCCATTTTTCTTTGCTTTTCTACCAAAAAGTTCACCTTTTCTCCAGTTCATGTTCCTGTATGTTGTCTTTGCTGACATTTTCTATAGAAATGCACTCCTCAGAGTGTGCCTGTGGCAAACAGATCCTTTCCAGAGACAGCCACTCCTCCTGCTTGCTGTGTCTAGGCCCAGAACACAACACCTAGGCCTGTCAGTATTGCTAAAAGCTTAACAGCAGGACTCGGATCTGCCGCCAGAAGACCCTTCAAGCCTACTTGACTGAACAACGCCTGGCAGCCATGCAGAGAGAGTCCTCTCCTGGGAGAAGTTCTTCCCACCACAAATCAGGGAAGCATAAGGAGAAAAGGAAGGAGAGAGAACTGGAGAGATCTCCATCAAAATCTCATTCATCTAACTCCCGCTCTGCCTCCAGGGGCAGTTCAGACTCTGCCTCCCAGATGACCCGTTCGCTCTCCCAGCTAATGGCTTTAAAATCTCCCACCATGGTTAGTGCATCGGGAGAGAAAGGCCATGACTCAGGCTCCACCCTGCAGCCTCTCAAGATCCACCCACCTGCTCAGACTACAGGCTGGCATCCAGAGCTTTCTAAGCCGACTTCAAGCCACTCCCAGTCAGCCTGAGTGTCAGATGTTGACTCTCGGGACAGTTGAAAAGGCTTTGGGGCACTCCTCCGGGAGGTCAGCCTCTCAGCCCCCTAGGATGTACAAACTGTCATTGAACAAATGTTAATTGACCATGTCCAAACTGTCGTCAGACAAACGTTCATCGACCACTCTTTCATCGGGTGATGATTACCACCAACGATAGATGACCGACATCGCCCCTCCCATGACCTGACCATTGGTACTGATGACACAGTCCTGGTATCACTGATCATGCCTTCACCACTGGCTGATGAACAGTCAGGACACAGCCTTTGCAAGGGCCATTCAAATGACAGCCTCAGACCAGGCACCAGCCACTAACATTGAGCCTAACGTCACTGCCCCGGCATCACCTCCTGACTGCCCACCATCACCAGATGACTCTCAGCTGGACCAAGGTTCTGGTCCAACATCAGACCGGATGCTGGAATCGGATCCCAGACTCCACCTGTCCCAGGTGAAAGACCTATTCAGGTACTGCTGGGAGACAATTCGCACTGACTTACTACCACCCAAATCACTACAGATTGAGGACCCCCCCCAGCTGGTGCAGGGGCCCCTCCTCCCTCTTCTCCCATTCCTCTTTCAGGAAAAGGCACAGGAAAGGAGCCCACCCCTCCTCTGGGCAAAAGCAAGGGCAAAGCTCCTTGAAAACGCCACTCCAGGTCCAGGTCAAGAAGCCCAAGCTCTTCAGGCTCTCCTGACCGTGACAGGCCAAAACACAAATGTCCCAGATCCAAGTCCTCCTCTTTGTCAGTAGTCTTGGACCGCTCCTCTGACATGACTTCCTCTGAACATTCCTCTGTCAGGGACCTTTCCTCCCTACACCCCATAGATACCCCTAAGTCACCTCCGAATGATCCCTCCTTTATGGAGATCATGCGACACATCCAGGAAAACATGGGGTGGGAGACGGAGGACCTGGACCCAGAAAGATTAAGACTGGCAAAGTACCTACATCAAAAATACCATAAACCAGTGGTCATTCCACCTCTGGTGGACACCTTCGTAGATGTCACCAAGAGGCATGGAGATGCCCCCATTCTTTCCTGGCCATACCCAAGAAGGCAGACCGCCTTTAAAGGGCCCCAAAAGAGGAACCTTTTTTGGGGGAGCAGCCACTGGCTGATTCAGAGGTCATTTTGGCTGCCCATGACAGGTCACAATGACCAAGGCATCTGAGCACCCAGCCTCCTGACAAGGAGTCTAAACAGCTGGACTCTATGGGGCGAAAGATCTACTCTTCCACCACCTGTACCATCAGAAGTCTGAATTTTCTGACCCACATGGTACAGTTTCAGAATGCCTCTTTGTCAGTAGGCTCAGACCGCTTCTCTGACACGACTTCCACAGAACGTTCATTTATCAGGGACCTTTCCTCCCCAGACCCCATAGATACCCCTAAGATGCCTTCCGATGAGCCCCATTTTATGGAAATCATGTGACACATCCAAGAAAACATGGAGTGGGAGACAAAGGACCTGGACCCAGAAAGATTAAGAATGGTGAAGTACCTACATCAGAAAGACCCTAAACCAGTGGAAATTCCACCCCGGTGGACACCTTTGTGGATGTCACCAAGGCGGCATGGAGATGCCCCATTCCTCCCCAGCCATACCCAAGAAGGCAGACCACCTTTATAGGGCCCCAAAAAAGGAACCTTTTTTGGGGGAGCAGCCACTGGCCGACTCAGTGGTCATTTCGGCTGCCCACGACAGGTTACAATGACCAAGGCATCTGAGGACCCAGCCTCCTGACAAGGAATCTAAACAGCTGGACTCTATGGGGCAAAAGGTCTATTTTTCCACCACCTGTACCATCAGAAGCCTGATTTTTCTGACCTACCTGGTACAATTTCAGAATGCCCTGTGGGAGCAGGGACTTGACATAATTAAGGAGCTCCCAGACTGCCCACAAAAATCAGAGCCTGAAAAGCTGATGCAGAAGGGCTCAGATATAGGTACACACATCCTCCGGTCGGCCTACAGCTCGGCGGGCATGGCATCATGGGCCATGGCCACAGGGGTGTGCATCCAATGGCACTCATGGCTGAGGGTCTCTGGCTTCGACCAGGATGTACAGACAAATATCCTGGATGTGCTGTTCCATGGCTCCATCCTCTTTGGTGAGAACTCAGTAAAGATAATCACAAAATTGCAGGACTCCGGAAAAGTCATCAGATCGGGACATTCAATGTATAAACCCAAGCAGTGACCCTTTCATAAACCTCATTTTCAAGGAAAAGGGGAACAACAACCTCATTTTCAGCAGCAACAACAGCAGCAATGAGGAAATTATGCTTGCAAGGGCCCAACCAGAGGCCCCTCGGGCTCCGCCTCCCAGGCAGCTAAATCAACCCAGGCTGCCCTTCCCCCTAACACAACTGCCTGACTTCTTGCAAGACCCACCCCCTCTCTTCATAGAGACAGGAGAACCGCTCGGAGTCCACTTTTCTCTCTCCACTCCAGAGGCTGGCGGGAGATCACTGCCAACCAGTGGGTCCTACAGCTCATCGACAAGGGACACTTGATTGAGTTCCTTCAAAAGCCACCAGACAGGGCCCCCCCCCACAGCTCACAGGCACATGCAGAGCTTATTCAAGTGGCGATCCAGATGCTCCTGACAAAAAGGGCCATAGAGCCAGTACCCCCATCTCAGAGGGGCACATGCTTCTATTCTCACTTCTTCCTGGTCCCTCAAAAGACCAGGAACTTGCGCCCTATTCTGAACCTCAGTGACCTCAAGCAGTTTGTACAATGCAAGTGGTTTCGGATGGTCATCCTTCAGGGGATCATGCCCATGATCCATCAAGGGGACTGGTTAGCATCTCTAGACATGCAGGACACATATCTCCACATACTGGTGGCAAAACCGCACAGGAGGTTTCTCCGGTTCAAATTTCAAGGAAGAAATTACCACTTCAAAGCGTTGCCTTTCGGCCTATCCTCGGCACCAAGGATCTTCACCAAGTGCCTTGCAGTGTCTGCAGCTGCCCCCTAAAGGAAGAGGCATTATGTTTTTCCCTATCTGGACGATTGGCTCCTAACAGCCACATCCTGAGGACAGTTGCAGCACACGATCCAGGCCACCTGTTCTCTCTTCAGAGAACTAGGGATCACAATCAATGTGGCAAAGTCCTCCATGATTCCATCCCTGTCCCTCCAGTTTATCAGAGTGCTGCTTGACAACACCAGAGGGAAGGTATTCCTCCCAGAAGACAGAGCTCTCCATCTCCAGGGGGTTAGCCCATTAGGTCTCGTCCCTTCCAAGGGTTCCAGTCAGGTCGATTCTCTGGCTCCTAGTCCATATGGCTGCCTCCATTGTCACCATCCCACTTGCCAGATTGCATATGAGAATGATTCAATGGACTCTCAGAGTCCAATGGGACCAGTGTTGGGACAACTTGGATCTTCCGGTTTCCATATTGGAACCAGTTCGCTGAGAACTGGGCTGGTGGATGACATTCCTCCCTTATCGTAGGGGATGCCCTTTCAGAGGACAACTCCGAGCCAAGTCCTGATGTCAGATGCCTCAGGCATAGGTTGGGGAGCATGTCTGGACATTCACCAGACACAGGGCACCTGGTCACTGGCCAAGGAAACTCTCCACATCAATATTTTGGAGATGAGGGCAGTTCTGCATGCCTTACAAGCTCTGAGCTTGGCACTCAGCCCAGGACACATTCTGATTCAGTCGGACAACATGGCAGTGATTTTTTTACATCAATAAGCAAGGGGGCACACACTCTTACCCCACTGCCAAGAAGCCATGTGGGTCTGGAACTGGGCCGTTGCTCACCACCTGGATATTTCTGCAGTTCATGTCCCTTGGGTACAGAACACCCTGGCAGACTCACTCAGCAGGACCCAGTCCAGAGTATATGAATGGGGCCTTCTGCAATCTGTTGCCAATGATCTATTCAACAGATAGGGCACACCACAGTTGAATCTCTCTGCCTCCCCTACCAATGCAAAATTGCCCAGTTTTTGCTTGCTAGATCCAGGGCATGGAGTTTTCTGGTGGTGTTGTTTTTATTTTTTACTCACAGGGATTGCTACTGTTTGTTGCTAACATTTCATTGCTTTATTTTTCTCTGATTCAAATTGTTGTTGCTGGTATACCTTCTTCTGCATTATTACAAGGTGTGCCTACAGGTGTGTGCTAACAGATTACTGCTGTAATCTTCTGATTCAAATTGTCTTTTGCAAGGTATATCTTCTGTTACTGCTTTATTTTTCTCTGTAGCAAAGTGTTTCTTACAGGGTATATCTTCTCTGAAATTATTACAGGTGGAGCTTACATTTTTGTGACTTTTTTATCATTGGGCTAAGCAAAATTACTGTTTGACACTGTTTTATTTAATTCTTGTATTTTTTGTTGAAAAGGTTTGTTGTCTCAGAGGTGTTTCAGTCTCCTTCTCACATTGAAGGAGCTAATTGCTTTCCTCCCACAGCTCTTCCAAAGGATTAGGTGTGTATGTGGGGGGTGGAGCTGCAAACTGTCAGTAATTTCCATCAGAAAGAAGGGTTAAAAGGTCAGGTTAGTTGATATCTTGGAGGTAGAAGACTTGGTTTGCTGGCCAAGGCACCTAGCTTCACCTGAGCTCTTTCCTTCTAAGACGGCTTGAAAGGCAGAGTAGAGAAACTTACCAGAGCAAGGGAAAGGGATTAAGACTTCTTTTTGCTAAGCAGATTTACTGTGTGGTGTATTTTATTTTTTACTCACAGGGATTGCTACTGTTTGTTGCTAACATTTCATTGTTTTATTTTTCTCTGTAGTAAAGTGTTTCTTACAGCGTATATCTTCTCTGAAATTATTACAGGTGGTGTTTTACAGGTTTTACAGTTTTATCTAACATTAGGATAAGCTTTCAGGGTTACTGCATTTGTTGTTGACTGATTGTTTCTGCTCTTACCTCCTTGTTCTTTTGTCCGTGGTTCTTCTTTTTCGGCAGGGGAAGGGCCCAGCTACCCACCCCCATCCCCAACCACCCCACACTACACTCCTTTTATAGGGTACCACAGTTGTGACATTTTCTGTGGCAGAGCAGGAAGGGACGGATCAGTGGGGCATCCACAAGGTGAGCTCATTTACAGGGGCATTAGTAATTTAACTTGTTATAACAGGTTAAATAAAAACAAAACACAATCAAACCATTACTTGCATTTTTTTTCCTTCTAATTACTCTGACTAGGTTATAAACCCAGCAACTTATCTGGAATTGATATCATTAACTGCAGGTACTGTGGAACAATTTTCAGAAGGACAGTCTTACAGGATTTAGGACACTGTCCTACATGCTGGGCCATTGGAGATCTTAGGGCTCAGCTCCGGGCAGCATGGGCAGAGATTGCACACCTCAAATTTCATATTCAAGAGGAAATACATTATAAGAACCACATGCCATTTCCCTAGCATCCAACAGAAAAACCTCGACCGCAGAGGGTAGTTGGTCCAGGAGGTTGGCAGGTGGTTAGGAGGGGCAAATCAGGTGCCCCATCACTCTCTGCTCTCCAACATATTACTTCCAAAAACCATATAAACACTACAAACAGGTATCTGCCTCTATCTCTGAAATCAAACAAAGAGGCAGAAGATACTGCAGAGCAGGACACTCTGACAGAAGCTAAGCACAACAAAACTCACCCAAATCAGGAACCAAAACAAAAAAGCAAAAAATCAAAAAACTTCTGATCATAGGAGACTCCATGATTCGGGGAGTTGATACCCATCTCCAGCCAGGAGTAATGGTCAGATGTCTCCCAGGTACATCAGCGTGGAGAGACACTGACCGCATTGCTAAAATTGTTTACAAAGCAGGAGAAAACATTGATATCCTAGTACACATAGGGACTAATGATCTCGCCAGCCGGTCAGTTGTGGAGACCAAGGAACACCTGGCCAGGCTGGGTGACAAACTATCATCCATTTCGTCCGGCATCTCCTTCTTTGAGATCCTGCCAGTCTGGGAGAGGGGGCAGATGGATGGAAGGTCAGAGAAGGGGAGATAGGGGAGCTAAACACGTGGCTCAAGGGCTGGTGCCAGGAAAAAGGACACAGATTTGTAGGGAACTGGCAACAGTTCTGGGAGCGAAAGTTCTTTAAATTTGATGGACTGCATCTGACTAAGGAGGGAGTCAGTGCATTGGGGCAGAAGTTTGACGTCTTTGCAGAATATTTAAACTAGCAAATGGGGAGAGGGGTGCAGCACCCCATACGTCGAATGGGAAGAACACCCCTCCCCCCTCAGCTAGTGGTCAAACAGGGATTCAGCATGTTTGCAGTTCATTTGCATCACCAGGTAAGAAAAAAGGTTTGTCTCCCCATACGACGCACAGGGGTAATGCCAAACCTCACCCAAAAACTAACACACCGAAATCTGGCCAATGGAAAATCATGTACACAAATGCTCAAGCCTGAAATAAGATCCCAGACCTGCAGGCACAATGTCAGAGGCTAAACTGGACATAGTAGCAATTAGTGAGATGTGATTTACCAGTAACCACCTTAGGAACTTCAGTACCTGGCTATGTATTGTTCAGAAGAGACCGAGGTGCAAAAAGGGGGAGGAGTGGCCCTGTATGTCAATGAAAATATCAAAGCTACAGAAATTCAGAATACACATAAGGAGCCAGAAGAATTGTGGGTCACCCTGGAAACAGGAATGGGACAGCCATAAGAACTGGGGTTGTCTACAGGCCCCCAGACCAGGGGGAGGACATAGACACATTACTGTTAGAAGATATACAAAACATGACAGCTAAAGGGGAGGTTCTGATAATGGGAGACTTCAACATGCCAGATACAGATTGGTCAATACCAGCAGGAACATCTGCCAGAACTAGACACATAGTGGATTCCCTGCAGGGAGAGGGCCTCAAACAACTGGTACAACAACCCACAAGAGACAGGGCTATCCTAGATCTAATACTGACTAACAGGGAAGGGATCACAGATCTCCAGGTAGAAGGTCACCTGGGGGCCAGTGACCATCACATGGTATGGTTCAATTTGGCTACTACATCTAAATCATCCCATTCCAAGGCAAAAATATGGGACTTCAGAGGAGCTGACTTTGATAAGATGACCAACAGAGTTAAGCTAGCCCTGGCAAAAAGAAACACAGGTGAGGGTACAGGCAAAGTGGGCAAGCATTAAGGATGCAATACTTCAAGCAACATCCCATTGTGTTAGACAGAAAAGGAAGTGCAAAGAAGAAAGAAACCACTTTGGTTCTCAAAACAGTAGCAGAAAAGGTCAGAGCCAAAAGGCTGGCCTTCAGGAAATATAAGGAACACAGCCGGGATGAAGATAGGGAGGCATACCAAACTGCCCAAGGGAAGCAGGGAAGGCAGTAGGCAGGCAAAGTCCCAAACTGAGGAAACACTAGCACGAACAGTAAAAGAAGGTGACAAGACTTTCTATAGATACATTAGTGAAAGGAGAAAGTCCAGAGGGGTATTGCTAAGTTTAATGGAGAAAAGGAGCATGTGAGGAGGAGGACCATGTAAAAGCATCTATCCTAAATAGATACTTTGCTCAGTATTTACTGAAGAGAAGGTAGGGCAGGGCCCACAGCTCCAGCACCATGGACACAGGGAGGGAGGTGAGCACTACTCCCTTCACAAAAGAAAGGGTCCTACAAGAGCTAGATAAGCTCAGGGTGGATAGCGCAATGGGACCTGATGGCATACATCCCAGGTACTTGAGGAGCTAAAGGTGGAACCAGCAGAGCCATTAGCAGAACTGTTTAGTGAGTCTCTGAGCACAGGAGAGGTCCCAGAAGACTGGAGAAGGGCTCATGTGATCCTACCCACAAGAGTGGTAGCAGGGAGGAGGCAGGGAACTACAGACCAGTCAGTCTTACCTCAGTAGTGGGCAAGAGTTATGGAGGCACTCCTTAAGGAAAGGATAGTACAACACCTGGAATCCATAGGGCACAGGATCCAAGACAGCATGGGTTTACAAAAGGAAGGTCCCAGCCAAACTAATCTCATAGATTTCTTTGACTCGCTAACCAGAGTGGTGGACCAAGGGGAGCAGTTGATGTCGCCTACCTTGACTTCAGCAAAGCTTTTGACACTGTTCCACATAGAAAATTGATAAATAAGCTGGGTAGGCTCGGGGTGGGTCAGAAGTTGGTCAACTGGGTGGCAAACTGGTTGTGAGCGAAAAACAGAGAGTGGTGGTAAATGGTATACAGTCAGAAGAGATGCAAGTCACAAGTGGGGTACCTCAGGGATCATTCCTGGGGCCAGTCCACTTCAACATCTTCATTAGTGACCTTGCAGATGGACTAGAGGTAAGGCTTGTCTGTTTGCAGATGACACCAAGATCTGCAACAGAGTAGATGATCCAGATGGGTGGGCAGAATGAGAAGAGATCTGGATAAACTAGCAAAATGGTCAGAAGAGTGGCAACTGGGATTTAATGCAAAGAAGTGCAAGATCATGCACATAGGGAAGAAACCTAGAAGCCACCTATAGGCTGGGAGAGTTGCTAGCAGTCACAAAGGAAGAAAGAGACTTGGGCATCATCATCACCGATGACCTGAAATCATCCAAGCAGACCTCTAAAGCAGTAGGTAAGGCTAGGGAGGTGTTAGGGTGTATTAGTAGGGGTATCACAAGTCGTAAGAGGGAGGTAATAAACCTCTTTACAAGACACTGGTTAGGCCCCATCTGGAGTACTGCGTGCAGTATTGGAGGCCACACCTTCACAAGGACATTAACCAAATTGAGGCAGTCCAGAGAAGGGCAACCAAAATGGTGCAGGGACTGCATCACAAGACATATGAGGACAGATTAACAGAGCTCAATATGTATACCCTTGAGCAAAGGAGGGAGAGAGGTGATATGATCGAGGCATTCAAACACCTTAAGGCATTAACAAGGTGAAAAGTCTAACATGTTTAAATATAAGAAAAATAGCAGGACAAGAGGACACAGCATGAGATTAGAGGGGGGCCGATTAAGGGGGAATGTGAGGAAATTCTTTTTCACAGAAAGGGTGGTGGATGCATGGAATGGCCTACCTCAAGAAGTGGTGGCTATGAATACAGTGCAGGGCTTCAAACAGGTATGGGATAGGCATAAGGGAGCAATACAAATGAATATGAATAGATAGGCCACTGACAGAGCAAATGCCGATGGCACATTTATAAGGTAGAAAAAGAAATGGGCAGACTGGATGGGCCTTGCGGTCCTTATCTGCCATCAACTTCTATGTTTCTATGTTTCTGTGAGACACGTTGCCCCTCTCCTGGAGCAGGAGGTTCCTTTACACACTCGCTCCCTTCCTGCTAATTCAGAAAGTGCTTCTGAAGTTGTAAGCGGATGGATCACATTTGATCCTCGTAGCACCATTATGACCATGAAAGATCTGGTTTCCACTATTGCAATAGATGGCAACAGAACCACTGGTTCCTCTGCCTGTGAGCACTCACCTGCTCTCTCAGGACAATGGGACCCTGGTCCATCCGAACTTCTGGTCACTGCATCTCCATGCGTGGCTCCTGAGGACCTAGCCAGGTCGCAGTTTGGAGGCTCTGACAAAGTGGCCACCGGTCTGGTGGCTGCTAGAAAGCCCTCCACCAGAGTCACTTATTCCATGAAGTGGAAGCACTTCTGCATCTGGGCTTCTGACCACTGCCTAGACCTATTGAACTGTCCGGTGAACTAAATCCTCGCATACCTCTTGTCCCTCTCGGACTCTGGACTGAGCTACTCCTGCATTAAAGTACATCTGTCGGCCATTTCTGCCCATTATACTTCTGTCCAGGGCAGAGCTGTGGCTCAGCTGGAGCTAGCCTCCCATCCCTTCCTGGGACTTACTTTTTGTGCTGGTAAAGCTACCTTACCCTCCTTTGAACCAGCTGCAGACTGCAAGCTTCACTTCCCTTCCTGGAAAGTGTTATTTTTAGTTGCAGTTACTTCCACTCAAAGAATTTCCGAGCTTCAGGCCCTGATGTGTAAGGAGCCTTATTTGATTTTCCATGAGGACAGGATGGCCTTGAGAAGACCAGTCCTACATTTTTACTGATGGTGGTATCTGAGTTGACACTGAATCAAGACATCCACCTTCCCATATACAATCCAAATTATTCTAATAGGGGTGAGGCTCTTCTCCACATATTGCATGTCCACTGCATTTTGTGATTCTACCTCTCTAGGACAAGAGTTTTGTCGCTCAGATCAGCTTTTTGCCTCTTTTGCCCCAGGATCTGGGGAGCACCTGTGGCCAAACTGACCCTTTCAAAATGGCTGGTTAATTGTATTACATTCTGCTATCAGAAATATGATAAGCTCTTGCCGGGCTCCGTGAAGGGTCATTCTACGAAGGGGGTAGTGGTGTCTTTTGCCACCCTTCGAAATGTGTCTACAGCCAACATTTGTGCAGCAGCCACACGGAAGTCTGTCCATACATTTGTTGGACACTACAGCTTAGACATTGCCTCCAGACGCAGAGCAGGCTTCAATGTCACGGTTCTGCAGGGACTCCTTTCTTGAGGACACTCTTTTGTTGACTCTCAGATGTTTCCTCCTCCCAATTTCTGTCTAGGTCACTTTTTCTGCTTGGGACACAGTCCTTATTGTGTTACCTGCTGCAAGAGCTGACTCTCAAAGTAAGATAGTACAGTTACATAAGAACCTTCCGTAACAGTAGACCTTCGAGAGAAGCTCTTGCAGCAGGTATGGCTTCCTTCCCACCTTCCCCCAGGGGACTCTCTACTGCACATGGCTTGCATTGGCAATGTTCATGTTGCCTTCTGCGGTATTTGTCTTGGTTCTCTGTTCCTGTTCACCTTCCATCATAGATGCCAGAGTCTCTGGCGGGAGAACTGAGGGATGCCGGGGACCGCCCTCCCTTTATACCATGCGTGACGTCGGGGGCAGGCCAATATCGGTGGGCGGTCCCTGCCGAAGACTGCTAGCTAGAATTTGCCACCTGACAGCTACAGTCCTTATCTTGTTACCTGCTGCAAGAGCTTCTCTCGAAGATCTACTGTTATGGTAAGTGCTTATGTAACTGTACTTTCTACTTTGGATATTCAGTTCATGTTTACACAGCCCACTCGACCTCCCTGGCAAGAAACACACAGTTCTAGGGTGTAGATATGGTGTGCTATCCACACTTCTGTAAGAATTCCTTTCCCCTTTAAATTTTGCCGGACTGTCTTCAGTCTTGAGGCTGGTTCCCCCCAACCACCCGGTGTGGTATCCTCCTCTGCACCATCTCATGATGTCAGATCTTCTTTTCCAGTAGAAGAAAGTTCTCTCCTTGGCACTCTGCATTTTTGTAGGCCTGTTCGTTCTTAGTTCAAAAAAATCTTGGTCTTCGAGTTCCTTTGCAATTTTCACCATTCCAGCAAGATGGTTTCCACTGATTCCAAGTCAGCACCTGGTTTCAAATGTCTGTATTGGCAGAAAATGTCGTGCACGGACCCTCATGCCATGTGTGTGTACTGCCTGAGCCAGAACCATGACTCCCAGGCTTGAGGCCTGTGCCGCACTTTGCACCCCTCCACTTTGGAGGACCAGTACGTGCGACTTTTGCTTGGTTGTCTGGATGAGCGGGATCCTTCAGTTCATTCCATGGATGCCTGTTGGGCAGTCTCTGCAGCTGGTGGGTCTGCCGAATAGTTAGTGGCTTTTGAAGAAGCTGCAACCCAGGCCATGGCAGGTGCTTCATGAGTGTCCACCTGGTCCCACTGGGTTTTGGCGCCTCTTTCACTCGGGCCTTCTGGGACTTATACCAGTCCCCCCCATCCTTGGGAAGGGCCCTTCCTGTGGGTCCAAATCTTCAAAGGAGGCTTCCAAGGCGAAAGCTAAGAATTCCTGTTACAGGTTGTGAGACCACGAGTGCTCTCGGGCCTCAGATTCCTGAGCTCCTGCTTCATCAACCTTCATCAGTGAGTTAGCGTCTGTCCAGGCTGCTGGCCTCATGTTGTCCTCATCACACTTATCAGCCAAGGCGCAGGCTAACCTGGCAGTCAATATCTTCCTGACCCAGTCGACCCGTTGTCACACGATGCAAGGGATACTTCCCTCTCCAGGACTCCGGTCTTGCCTCTCCAG
This sequence comes from Neoceratodus forsteri, assembly GCA_016271365.2. Classification (NCBI taxonomy): domain Eukaryota; kingdom Metazoa; phylum Chordata; order Ceratodontiformes; family Ceratodontidae; genus Neoceratodus; species Neoceratodus forsteri. Next base: position 112,637,871 of record CM057449.1, read on the forward strand.
TTCCAGGGCATGTCGGATCAGCTTCATGAGCTGGTCCATAACCCTAAGCATCCCTCGCCACTTCCCATCTCCCCTTGCTGTCTGGTCCACTGGCAGTTGAGTTCAAGGTCCTGCAGCTCGACATCGAGCAGCTCTCACCAAGATCACCAGACTCCCTCTCAATATTCAGGAAACATAGAAACATAGAATTTGACGGCAGATAAGGACCACTTGGCCCATCTAGTCTGCCTATTTCCCTACCTAACGGATAAGCTGCAGATCCTAGTTAACCAACAGCCTACTTTCTCCTACCCCCCCAACTAGAATTGCCTTATGTCTGTCCCATGCATTCTTGAATTCCCCCACTGTTTTTGACTCTATGACCTCCTCAGGAAGGCTGTTCCATGCATCTACAACCCTTTCTGTGAAGAAATACTTCCTCACATTACCTCTGAACCGTCCCTCCTCTATCTTCAAATTGTGCCCCTTGTTCTTGCACATCTCTTTTTCTGAAAGATACTACCCCCTTGGACTTTGATGATTCCCTTGAGGTATTTGAAAGTTTCTATCATGCCCCCCTTTCTTGAGGCTATACATCTTAAGCTCCTTTAGTCTTTCTTCATACATCTTCTGGTGCAACCCTGCACCATTTGGTTCCCCTCCTCTGGACAGCCTCCATCCTGTCTATGTCTTTGCGGAGATGGGGTCTCAAGAACTGTACACAGTACTCCAGATTTGGTCTTACCAACTGTCTGTACAGAGGGCCAACAACTTCCTGTTTTCTACTGGTGATGCCTCTCCCTGTGCATCCCAGTATCCCCCCAGCCTTCCTCACTGCCTTCTCACATTGCTGGCCCACCTTTAGGTCATCTGATACGACCACCCCCAGGTCCCTTTCCATTTTTGTTGATGTCAGTATCTCACCCCCCGTTGTGTACTCTTCCCCTGGGTTTTTGTTTCCCAGGTGCATTACTTTGCACTTATTTGCGTTGAATCTAAGCTGCCATACATTTAACCATTCCTCCAACCTTTCCAAGTCCCTTTTCATCCTTTCCACCCCACCTTGCATATCAACCCTGTTGCAGATCTTTGTGTCATCTGCAAAGAGACATACTTTCCCTTCCAGTCCCTCTGCAATGTCACTTATAAAGACATTAAAAAGTACCGGCCCCAGTACTGAACCCTGTGGTACCCCACTAGTAACACCCCTTTCTTTACTGCGGACTACATTTACTATTACCCTCTGTGTCCTGTTGTCCAGCCAGTGTTTTACCCAGGCTACCATCCTGGGGCCCACTCCCAGGCTGGCTAATTTGTTTATTAATCTTTTGTGCGGGACTGTGTCAAATGTCTTGCTAAAGTCTAGGTAGGCCATGCCCACAGCCTCTCCCTGGTCTACTACTTTGGTCACCCCGCCAAAGAAATCAATTAGATTTGTCTGACATGACCTTCCTGCTGTGAATCCATGCTGCCTTGGGTCCTGTGCCTCACTGGCTCTAGGTACTCAACAAATCTTTCCTTCAGAGTGATTCCACCATTTCCCTACCACTGAGGTCAAACTGACAGGACTGTAGTTTCCTGCCTCTGTCTTGCTCCCACTTTTGTGAAGGGAGATCACATCACCCTCCTACAGTCCTCAGGTACCACCATCACTCCCACAATGTATTAAAAGGGTAGTCAGTGGTGTTACTAGTTCATCCCTTAGTTCTTTTAGAATTCTGGGGTGAATCCCATCAGGCCCCATTGCTTTATCCACCTTCAGTTTTAAGAGTTCTTTCAGAACCCTTTTTTCTGAGAAAGGACTAATATCAACCCCTCTATCCAGAGTGCTTCTATTGACTGGATTAGGTATCTCCCCCTGCTTTTCCATTGTGAATACTGAGCAAAAGTATTCGTTCAGTATCCCTGCTTTTTCACTGTCGCTCTATGCCCAAACCCCTTCCTCTTTATTCTGCCTCAGTATCCCCACTTAGTCTTTCTTTGCTCCCTAATGTACCTATAAAAGGTTTTCTCCCCCTTCTTAACCGAGTTGGCTATCTTTTCCTCGGTTTGGGCCTTTGATATTCTGACTGCCTTCCCCGCTTCCTTCTGCTTTGACTGGTACAGTTCTCTGTCCTGCTCCTTCTGTGTTTCCTTATACTTCCTAAATGCTATCTTTTTCTCCCTTACCTTACCCACCACTTCTTTTGAGAACCATAGTGTTTTTTTCTTTCATTTTGATTTGTTTATTTGCTTTACACAAAGGCTTGTTGCCTCTGTGATGACAGTTTTGATGTTTCCCCATTGTTGCTCCACCCCACCTTCTTGCCTGTTTGCTAGTACTTTTCTGAGTCACTCTCCCATTTTCACAAAATCAGCCTTCCTGAAGTCCAATACCTTCACTTTTGTGTGGCTTGACTCTACAGCTAAGTTTATCGTGAACCACACTGTTTGGTGGTCACTTGTTCCCAGATGGCTACCCACTTCAACATAGGAGATCCTCTCTCCATCCCCATTTGAGAGTACCAGGCCTAAGATTGCTCCCTTCCGAGTGGGTTCCAAAACTAGCTGTCTGAGGCATGCTCCCTGTAGGGCATCAAGAATGGCCCTGCTCTTGGATATGGCTGCAGCAAAGGTGCTCCAGTTAACATCTGGCATATTTAGATCCCCCATCAGCAATATCTCCCCTTTCTCTGCCATCCTAAGGATGCCTTCTATCATTTCCTTGTCCATTTCCTCCCCCTGAGACAGGGGTCTGCATACAACCCCTGTGCGGATTGTGGAGCCATTTTCAGTCTCCAGGGTGACCCACAGTGCCTTCTCTCCTCCCTGTTTACCCTTTAGTTCTGTTGCTTTGATCCCTTCCCTAAAATAGAGAGCTGCTCCTCCTCCTCCTCCTCTTCCCTCCCTGTCCCTCCTGTAGATTGTGTACCCTGGTATGTTGACATCCCAGTCATGGTTCTCTGTCTACCATGTTTCTGTGACTGCTACTATATCCAGGCATCCCTCTTCCATCAAGGCTACCATTTCAGGGAGCTTTTTACCTAGACTAAAGGCATTGGTACTGATTTTCCTCCATTTTTTTATGGCTTTATTTCTTTTTGCCCCATCCCTGTCCTTACTGCCTTTGTCTTTTTCTCCATTTACCTCTGCCCTTCTCCCTATCAACTGCTCTATCTTGGTGTTTACCTCACTAACTGCCCTGATTTTTGGGGGGGGGCTAGGATTTCCCTTCTCCTTTTCAGTGCCTTCCCCCTTGGCTAGTTTAAGTGCTTGCCAATGAAGCATGTAAACCTATCACCTAGGATCCTGGTTCCCCTCCTCCATAGATGTAGACCATCGCACCTGTATAGGCCTGCATCCCTTCAGGTGGAGCCCTAGTCCTCAATGAAGCCAAATCCCTGAGCTCTGCACCAGTTTTTCAACCAGTCATTGAATCCCATGTTGTGGAGTGCCCTACCCTCATCTATGCCATAGACAGGTAGCACTTCTGAGAAAGTTACAGTGTGTGCTACTTGTTTAAGGCCCCTCCCCAACTCCACAAACTCCTGTTGCATTGTTCTGATCCCATTCTCAGCCAGGTCATTCATCCCTAGGTAGATAATGACATCCAGCTCACTCAACCCTGCAGCTGCTCCCATGATCCTGAGGATTCATTTCCTGTCCCTCCAAGCCATGGCACTGGGCAGGCACCTTACCTCCCTTTACCCTCCCTCCTCCAGTTCTACACCCCTAACAATTGAGTCCCCCAACAGGAGTTGTTACCTTCCCCTGTGGGGTCCTGTGCCACCCTCTTGTGGGTCTCCATTGTGGAGGTTCCCAGCAACCTCCTTGGTCTCCACTGTGGGTGCCTTCATAGAGGACCCAAGCTCCACCAGAGTGGAAAATGAATTGTGGAGAGGCACAACTGGAGGGATGCACCTCTGTTCCACCACCCTCACCCTCCCTGAGCCCACCATGGTCCAACCACTCCTCTTTCTTGTCAACCTCTGAGGTAGTGGCAGTGGCCTAGGTGGTCCCTGGGTGGGGGAGCAGGTTTCCTGAATCCTTGCCCAGTCAGCATGGAGACGAACAACCTCCTCCCTCAGACCAGAGAGGTGCCTGCAAATAGGGCAGCAATGCAGTCTCCAGAATGTCTCCTGGAAGACTGCTGCTCCACAGCCAGTGCATTGCACCACTCCCCACATGTCTGTGTCCCTTCCTGTTACAGATACTTTTTTTTGTTCTTGTTTTAGTGTGTGCAAGCTTGTGAGTGTTTCTACCTCCTATTCAGTGTGCTGTGCCTTTAAGGATATGAACCGGTGTATGTTGTTAGCAGTTTTGAGAAGTGATGTTAGAACCCCTGCTATAAAGGAAGTTATATGCTTGGGGTGGGTGGGGTGAGGTAGGGTGGGTGGGAGTAAACCTATGCCATCCAGAAACAATCAACTACAACTCTGACCCTCCACCCCAGGGAGTGCCTTCCTTCCTTTCAGACATCTATTTCACAGAGGTTAAGTAACAGGTCTAGTCACAAATGACTGCAAATATCTCCCAGCTACAGTTCCTCCCTGGCAAATTAAAGTTAAAACTAAGAAAAGTCAACCCCAAAAACAGAATCAATACTAGTTACTTACACAGCTCCAAAAAAGTAATAATTCAATTCAGTGTAGTCTAGAAAATAACCTCCTTGATTTAAGGAAGCTGTGGCTGCTTTCTCTCTCTCCGTCTTTCTCTGTGTCTCAGCAGGAAAGTGGTTCTGCCCCTATTCCTCCTCTGCCTGCTCTTCTAGGGAGGATCAGCTCTGCCACAAGTTGCGGTGGTGCTGCGAGGAGCTCATGTGACAGCAGAGCTCCTTTTGGTTGCTGGACCTATGATGATGCCGGCTCCCACACCGCGGAGCTTTCATGGCTGTCGCCACCTATGCATGAACTTGTTCTGGCTCAGCTGCTCCTGGCCTCTCCACTCATTCCTGCCAGGATTGAGAAGTCCAGTGCCACTCTGAACTCCATCACCTCCACCCAAAAGGATGTTAAGGGCTCTAAACCCCAGAAGGAGTTCTTTCAGCCATACTAGGCCCCTGCAGCCAAGCTGTCACCGTCACCGGCTTTGCACCAGCAGGCCTGGCATCCCAGACCTAGGCCTCTTGCTTCTATGGTCCAGAAGCCTGGAAGTCGAGGTCCAGCCATATCCTCCGCTGGCCCTGCCTCAGTCTCAAAGCCTGACCAGTGATGGTTCGGGTATGTCCCCTCCCTGCCCATCCTGTCTCCCTTGGGTCCTCCTGTAGGGGGCTGGCTCCATCAGTTTCTTTCTGCCTGGTCCAGTGTTACCACGGACAGGTAGGTGCTAGAAGTGGTTGGCCAGAGCTTGCTTCTGGAGTCTGAGGCTCTCCCGCCAAGCTGAGATGATGCCATTGGGAGGATATGGTGTCCACAGACATGTTGTCTGCCCTTTGGGAGGATAACACCCAGCTCCTCCAGAAGTGGTTCATGTCCTGGACCCACTAGCTAATCCAGGGTTTGTTTCCAGGTATTTTCTGGTTCCAAAATAGACGGAGGATGCTGACCCATCTTAGATTTGCACAACGTCAACAAGTTTCTGAGGTCATGCACCTTCAGGATGGTCACTCTGAATCAAATCATTCTGTCCCTGGAGCAGGACATGTGGTTCTGCTCCCTGGACCTCCGGGACTCCTTCTTTCATGCCCCATCCATCATCCCACTGGTGATACCTCCAGTTCCACATGGAGGGGGTCCTCTGTGATTTTCAGGCAATGCCCTTTGGCCTCTCTTCAGCTCCCAGGGTCTTCACCAAATGTATAGCAGTGGTGACAGCCTTTCTAAGGTGCCAGGGGTCTGGGTGTATGTGTACCTGCATGACTGGCTGATTGCAGGCTCCTCCAATGTGGAGATGGAGTGGCTCAGGGACCTGCCCTTCCAGACCTGCTTGAGCCTTGGCCTTCTGGTCAACAAGGTCAAGTCAGAACTTGTTCCCTCACAGGGGATTCACTTGATCAGGGCAGAGCTCGAAACTTGTCAAGCCTGAGCCCGGCTCCCAGTGGACAGGGTAGGGGATCTTTCCTCCTTTGCCTGATCATTTTAGGTTGGGCAGTTGCACCCTGCCAGAGATTTCCTGCACCTCCTGGGCTACATGGCAGCCTGCACCAGTATGGTCCATGAGGCTGCTGGCAAATGTGCTCCCAGCAGTGGGGACTGGTCTGTCAGTGGCCTCAACACCATGGTTATCTTGACCAGCCAATCACAGTTATTCAGATGATGTGGGACACCATCCAATGGTGGTTGGTCCCTGTACATCTCCAGGAAGTAGTCCAGTTTGTTGCTCAGAGCCAACAGTCACTCTCACAACTGGTGCCTCCCTAAATGACTGGGGTACCAACCCGTGGAAACACAGATTCCATGGCCCCTGATCCCCCAAGGAGTCCCAATGTCACATCAACCTGCTGGAACTTTGAGATGTTTGCCTGGCCCTGACAGCCTTCACTCCACATCCCCGGGGTCAGGTTTTCCAGGTCCAGATGGACAACATGACAACCACATACTACCTCAACAAGCAGAGAGGAACACATTCCCTATCTCTGTGCAGGGAAGTGCTCCACATCAGGATCCTCATGCTCAGCCTCCAGGCCAACCTGCTGGACATTCATGTGGCCAGTGTGCCCAGATGGCTGGTGAACACCCTCAGCCGAGTGGGCGAGGTGTCTCACAGGTGGTCTCTTCATCAGGAAGTGGTAGTAGACCATCTGTTCTCCAAGTAGGGCACCCCTCAGGTGGATCTGTTTGCCTCCTGGGAGAGCGCCAAGCTGAAACTGTTTTGTGCCCGCCACCTTCAGTGGGGTATGCTGCAGGGGGATGCCTTTATGAGGCCCTGGACCCTGAGCCTCCTTTATTCCTTCCCTCCTTTTCCTCTAATCCACAAGGTCCTGATCAAAGCTCGGAGAGGCAAGGCACAGATGATCCTGATGGCTCTGGACTGGTACCACCAGTTCTGGTACCCTAATCTCTTCAGCCTCAGTAGCAGGCCTCCATGACATCTAACACTTCACCTGGACCTGCTCTCATGCCCCAGGTGAAGGTCCTCCACCCAGACCTTCAGTCCCTGCCCCTAACAGCCTAGTTCCTGAGCAGCTGGAGTTCCAGGTGATCCAAGACCCTCCATGTAGTTGAGGCCTCTCAGAAGAAGTTGACTCATCAGTGCGATGCCTTCAAATGGAAAGTATTCTTCATTTGGTGCCAGGGCAAGGAGCTTGACCCCCTGTCCTGTCCCATGGCTAGTATCCTCAATTTCTTATGGTCCCTCTCTCAGTTGGGCCTTAAAGGTGCACCTGGCAGCCATCTCTGCATGGGGAGGTATGCCAATAGTGGTGCATGGGTGGTCGGGTACTTCTTTAAGGGCCTTGATCACATTTTCCCTCTGGTGCGTGAACCACCACCACCTTGGGGCTTGCTGCTGGTGTTGGCACTGCTCATTGGCAAGCCATTCAAACCAATGCACAGGTGTGAGATGTCACACCAGTCATGGAAAACCACCTTCTTGGTGGCCATCACATCTGCCAGAAGGTCAGAGAGCTCCAGGCACTCTTGTGGTTTCTCCTTACATGGTCTTCTACAGGGACAAGGTTGCCCTTCGCCCGAACCCAAAGTTCCTTCTGAAGGTTGTCTCGGAGTTTCACCCTAACTAAGGTGATCAATCTCCCGGTGTACTTCACCAACCACACCTTGGAGACTGAGCACAGGCACCATATTCTGGACCTGGGACGTGTGCTCACCTAATACAGGGAGCACACGGCTGGAGTTCAGGGAGAGGTTTGCCAGCTGTTTGTCACATACGCTCATGCCATACCTGGCAGACTGACAGCAATGTGGATGACTGGAAGGTGGATAGTCTCCTGCATTGACCTCTGCTATAGGTTCACTGGTAGGGAGCCTCCCATAGAGCTTAGGGCTCATTCCATCAGATATGCCACTGCCTCGGTGGCTGCTTCCAAGGACATCCCTATCTTGGAACTCTGCAGGTCTGCTTCCTGGAAGTCAGCACACACCTTCATCTCCCATTACCACACTTGACCATGAATCATGCTGGTTTTGGGGCCTCGGTTCTCCAATCTCTGTTCCCCAAATAGTGGGTGTGCACCTTGCCCCCCCCCCTTCCTGGAGAATTGCTAGGAGTCTACCAGAAGTGTGGATAGTACACCATATCCACGCCCCTAGAAAGACAGGTTACTTACCTGTAAATATAGTTTTAGGAGTGGTATATGGTGTACATCCACACAACCCACCCAGCCTCCCTTGGCAAGTGTCACACTGGTCTTTTTTCCAGTGGGTAAAATCTAACATCATGGGGCAATGCTGAGGAGGATACCACCGGGAGGGTGGGAGGAGACAGCTTGAAGACCTTCCAGCAAGTCTTAAAGGGGGAAGGACTTCTGCTAGAGGGGAAGGAGTGATGAAAAATTATTGATCACATAGGGTCAGTGGCCATATACAATGTAGAGGGCCTATGGGCAGACTGGATGGACCTAGCAGTCCTTATCTGCCGACAATTTCTATGTTTCTATGTTTTTATGTATACCATATACAACTCCTAGAACTACAGTTACAGGTGAGTAACATGTCTATTCCTGTTTCCAGTATGCAGGATCAGACATCAAGGGGGCAGAGCCAGAGGACTTGCACCATGGGTGGTGGGAGGAGCTTAGCTTGAAGATATCTGGTGATAGAGCTGGTTCCAGCTAACTCCCAGAGTGTGGATGTGAACTGAATACCTATATTAGAACTACAATTACAGGTGAGAAACCTATATTTCCACCAGTTAGAGATGACTGTTCCCTCACCTACAAATAGGGGTGAGAGTTCCCACACCTAAACATTTCCAGTTTTAGCACTGTGCCCACCCCAGTGGTTCTCTGGCACTGAAGGGGTTTTCTTTAACAACTGCCCACTGTGGCAGGTCTCCAGCATTTTTGGTCGCTTCTGCCCTCTTGTCCACTCACGCTGACCTGTGGCACTTTACAGCACTTTCCACCCACCCCTTCGAGCGGTCCTTTCATAATAAGGAGCCATCTGGTGGGCATCAGAGCAGATATGAGGGTGGACCTAAAGTGGTCCATCATTAAGGAAGGAATACTGGTTGCCACAGATGAGTGTGTTAGGCTCAGGGGGAAAAACACAAGGGCCAAAGCACCCGGCTGGTTCAGTTCTGGGGTTGCCGAGGCAGTAAGGGAAAAGAGGTTGGCCTATAGAAAATTCAGGAAGACCAAGAGAGAGGTGGATAGGGAAAATTACCTAAGGTTGGCTAGTGAGGCAAGTAAGGAAGTCCGGCGAGCAAAGGCACAGAAGGAGCTTCAAATACCTTAAGGAATTAAGAAAGGGGAGAAGGCTTTCTTTCACTATATAAATGAGAAAAGGGACAAGAAGGAAGGGATTGTTAGGCTTAAGAAAGGTGTGGAGTGGGTGGAGGATAATGGAGGAAAAGCAGGGATATTAAATGAATACTTCTGTTCTGTCTTCACCAGGGAGAAGAATGGACCAGTGCCTTCAGGAGGGAAAAGAGGAGTGGGGGGGGGGAGGGGAACACAGACATAGTGATAGAGGAGGATAGAGTGAGGGAGGGGCTGCTGGCATTGAAAGTGGACAAATCAACAGGCCCGGACAGAGTACATCAAAGCGTACTAAAGGAACTGGCCGAGGAGCTGGCAGGGCTGCTAGCAGACCTATTTAATAGTTCACTAGAGTCAGATGTGGTATCACAGGACTGGAGAACAGCACATGTAGTGCCCCTTCACAAAAGCAGTCCCAAGGATGATCCAGGGAATTACAGACCAGTCAGTCTGACTTCCATTGTGGGCAAGCTCATAGAGACCATACTAAAGGAAAGGTTGGTGGAATATCTAGAGGAACATGGTCTCCAGGATGAGAGGCAGCATGGGTTCATGGGGGGGGGATCATGTCAAACAAATCTGATTGACTTCTTTGACTGTGTCACTAAGACAGTAGACAGGGGCCAAGCGGTAGACATCCTCTATCTTGATTTCAGCAAGGCCTTTGACTCTGTGCCACACAAAGGTTGATCAGGAAGTTGGTGGATCTTGGAGTTGGGGAAAAGATGGTCAGATGGGTGGAAAACTGGCTGAGAGACAGAGACAAGAGGGAGTGGTGGGGGAGAGTTATCTGGCACCAGAGAGGTAACAAGTGGGGTCCCACAGGGTTCTGTGCTGGGGCCGGTGTTGTTCAATGTCTTCATCATTGACATTGGGGATGGCATTAAAGGCAAAATGTGCCTATTTGCAGATGACACCAAGCTCTGTGGGAGAGTGGACACAGCTGAAGGGATACGGGACCTATAGGAAGATCTGGAAAAGCTGTGGAGGTAGTCCAGGATCTGGCAGCTTGGCTTCAATGCCAAGAAATATAAAGTTATGCATATTGGAGCCAAGAATCCCGGGACAGAGTATTACCTGGGTGCAGTCCGAGTATCTGCATCAGAGGAGGAGAAGGACCTGGGATTGATGATCACTAGTAACCTAAAGCACTCCACGCAGTGCAAGAAAGCAGCAGCAAAGGCAAACAAGATGCTGGGATGCATAGCTAGGAGGATCAGTAGTAGGAGAGAGGAGGTTATACTGCCCTTGTATAGGTCACTGGTAAGGCCGTATCTAGAGTATGGAGTTCAGTACTGGTGCCCACACCTCAAAAAGGACATTAACCTGCTGGAGAAGGTACAGAGGAGGGCTACAAAGATGATAGCCAGTCAGCAGGGCAAGGCATACGAGGAGCGGTTGAGGGCACTGAACGTGTACTCCCTGGAAGACAGGAGAGAGAGAGAGAGGGGACATGATTGGGACATTCAAGTACTTGAAAGGGATAAATAAGGCTGATAAGTAGAGTCTCTTAAAGCTGAGTGGCAACCATAACTCGAGGGGGCAGTCTTAAGCTGGAGGGTGGGAGGTTTAGGAGGGAGATCAGGAAGCACTCCTTCACAGAGAGGGTGGTGGACACTTGGAATGTGCTGCAGGAAGAGGCCATCTCATTGAAGACAGTGGTCAGCTTTAAGAGAGGCTGGGATAGGCATGGGACAGGTAAGAATCATGGGTAGGGAGGATGGGAGGAGTGGGGAGGGAGGGCAGGGACATTAGCTCAAGCTGTGGATCCTGCAATATGAGCAGACTTGATATACCAAATGGCCTTCTACTGCTGGCTTCTTCATATGTTCGTATGTTCATATAATTACTGGCAGTGCTGATGACAGAGGAAGTCACACAGTGGCGCATTTCATTACTTCATGTCTGCCTGTCTACCCACCCCTCTGCAATTAATGGCAGCACTGGTGTTAAAATGGAGTTGCTCAATAGCATTCTCAAGCTCTCCCACTGGGTACGTTCCACCTGCCCTCCTAGACACGCCACTGGCCATGGAACTCTGGGATCTAGACAGCATGTTGTGAGCAGCAGCACCATGACACTTTGCTCTCCTCCAAACCCCTCAATCTCCCACTGCAGTCAGGAGAGTAATACCCAAGCACCAGGCCACATGGGAGGGAAACAAAAGAAACAGATTCCCCTCACACCCATCACTAACTTAACTAGGGCCGCTAAGGCTTCACAAGTCACCCAAACCTGGAAACACAATGACCTAGACACCAATCACTTCAAAAGTAACTACCATGGGAACACTCCAGCCACCGCTGGTGCAGGAACCCATTTTTGGACAAGATTGATGGAAGAGGGATGCCTGGATATCATAGCAGTCACAGAAACATGGTACACAGAGAACCATGACTGGGATGTTAACATACCAGGGTACACAACCTACAGGAGAGACAGGGAGGGGAGAAAAGGGGGAGGAGTAGCTCTCTATGTAAGGGAAGAGATAAAAGCAACTGAACAAAAGAGTAAACAAGGAGGAGAGGAGGCACTGTGGGTCACCTTAGAGACTGGAAATGGCACCACAATCAGCACAGGGGTTGTATACAGACCCCCATGTCAGGGGGAGGGAATGGACAAGGATATGATTGAAGGCATCCTTAGGATGGCAGAGAAAGGGGAGATACTGTTGATGGGGGACCTTAATATGCCAGATGTTAACTGGAACACCTTTGCTGCAGCCACATCCAAGAGCAGAGCCATTCTCAATGCCCTACAGGTGGCATGCTCAGACAGCTAGTTTTGGAACCCACTCATGAGGGAGCAATCTTAGACCTCATACTCTCAAATGGGGACAGTGAGAGGATCTCAGATCTAGAAGTGGGTAGCCATCTGGGAACAAGTGACTACCAAACAGTGTGGCTCATGATAAACTCAGCTACAGAGTCAAGCCATACAAAAGTGAGGGTGCTGGACTTCAGGAGGGCTGACTTTGGTAAGATGGGAGAGTATCTTAGAAAAGCACTAGAAAACAGGCTAGAAGGAGGGGTGGAGCAACAATGGGGAAACATCAAAACTGCCATCACAGTGGCAACAAGCCTTTGTGTGAAGCAAATAAACAAATCAAAACGAAAGAAAAAGCCACTATGGCTCTCAAAAGAGGTGGCAGGGAAGGTCAGGGAGAAAAAGGTAGCATTCAGGAAGTATAAGAAAACACAGAAGGAGCAGAACAGAGAGCTGTACCAGTTAAGGCAGAAGGAAGCAGGGAGGGAAGTCAGCCCAAACTGAGGAAAAGATAGCCAACTTGGTTAAGAAGGGGGATAAAACCTTTTATAGGTACATCAGGGAGCGTAGAAAGACAAAGGGAGGGATAGTGAGGCTGAATAGAAAGGACGGTGGGTGGGCAGAGAGGGACAGTGAAAAGCAGGGATACTGAATGAATATTTCTGCACAGTGCTCACAAAAGAGGAGGAGGGGGAGGTGCCTAATCCAATTAACAGAAGCACTCTGGATAGGGTTGTCGATCCCAGTTCTTTCACAGAAGAAAGAGTTCTGAAAGAACTCCTAAAACTGAAGGTGGACAAAGCAATGGGACCTGATGGAATTCACCCCAGAATTCTAAAAGAATTAAGGGGAGAACTAGTGAAACCACTGACTACCCTTTTTAACAAATCATGGGAGGATGATGTGGTACCTGAGGACTGGAGGAAGGCGGATGTGATTCCCCTTCAAAAAAGTAGGACCAAGACAGAGGCAGAAAACTACAGACCTGTCAGTTTGACTCTGTAGTAGGGAAAGTGATGGAATCACTTCTGAAGGAAAAGAATTGTTGAGTACCTAGAGGCCAGTGGGGCACAGGACCCAAGGCAGCATGGATTCTAGCCGGAAAGGTCATGTCAGACAAATCTAATTGATTTCTTTGACTGGGTGACCAAAGTAGTAGACCAGGGAGGAGCTGTGGACATGGCCTACCTAGACTTTAGCAAGGCACTTGACACAGTCCCACACAAAAGATTAATAGTCAAATTAACCAGCCTGGGAGTGGGTACCAGGGTGGTAGCCTGGGTAAAACATTGGCTGGACAACAGGACACAGAAGGTAAATGTAAATGGAGTCCACTCTGAAGAAAGAGGGGTTACTAGTGGGGTACCGCAGGGTTCAGTACTGGGTCCAGTCCTTTTAATGTCTTCATAAGTGGCATTGCAGCGGGACTAGAAGGAAAAGTATGCCTCTTTGCAGATGACATAAAGATCTGCAACAGGGTTGATACACAAGGAGGCATGGAAAGGATGAGAAGGGACTTGGCAAGGTTGGAGGAATGGTCAGAAGTAAGGCAGCTTGGATTCAATGCAAAGAAGTGCAAAATAATGCACCTGGGAAACAAAAACACAGGGGAAGATTACACAATGGGGGGGAGGTTAGTAACAACAACAAAAATGGAAAGGGACCTGGGGGTAATCATATCAGATAACCTTAAGGTTTGCAAGCAATGTGAGAAGACAGTAGGGAGAGCTGGGGGGATACTGGGATATATAGGGAGAGGTATCACCAGCAGAAAACAGGAAGTTATTATCCCTCTGTACAGACAGTTGGTGAGACCCCATCTGGAGTACTGTGTCCGGTTCTGGAGACCCCATCTCCGCAAGGACATAGACAGGATAGAGGCAGTCCAGAGGAGGGCAACTAAAATGGTGCAGGGTCTGCAAGAGAAGCCATACAAGGAGAGACTAAAGGAGCTTAATATGTATGCCCTTGAGGAAAGGAGGAAGAGGGGGGACATGATAGAAACTTTTAAGTACCTCAGTGGAATCAACAAAGTCCAAGATGGTAGCATCATTCAAAAGAGATGTGCAAGAACAAGGGGACACAGTTTGAAGTTGGGGGCGGTTCAGGGGGCAATGTGAGGAAGTATTTTTTCACAGAGGGGGTGGTGGATGCATGGAACAGCCTTCCTGAGGAGGTTGTGGGGTCTAAAACTGTGGGAAAATTCAAGAATGCATGAGACAGATATAAGGCAATTTTTGTGGGGGTAGGAAGAAATAAGCTGTTGGTTAACTAGGATCTGCAGCTTATCCTGTAGGTAGGGAAATGTTCAGACTAGTTGGGCCAAGTGGTCCTTATCTGCTGTCAAAGTCTATGTTCTATGTTTGACATACCAGCTAGGACAACCAACCCGTGATCTTTCCAAAGAAAGTAAGTGAATGTAATAGGAATGCTTGGAGTCTCTATTCTGTCATCAGCCTGCTGGAATTTCAGAAGTTCAGATTCCAAGTCCCACACTCCTCTTCCTCTGATTAAGGTATAGGAGCAGAATCAGAGATGGAACCAGAAGTTCTGATTCTGCAATACTGGCTGAAGTCAAACCTCCCCACACCCGGCCGGTACAAATCTGTAAAAATCAGTCAATTAGTCAATCATACATTACACTGCTGGTGTGAAATGCCCCCTTTTCCCACCCCTTGTCTCCCCAGTCTATATCCCTACCTATACGTTGAATGCTTTCAGTGCTGCTGGAAAAGTCTAGTGGTCCTGCTTCCTTCTGGTGAGATCTGATGACCTTGGCGCTGAACGGCCTCCTGCTGTTCCACTATTGATCCAGGTGAGACAGGGGCCGGCTGAGAAGGTAAGGGTGAAAAGGGCTGCATTCAGGAGGTACAAGGAAACACGGTGGGAAGAAGACAGGGAACTGTATTTCAAAAAGCAGAGGGAGGTGGGGAAAGCAGTCAGGAGCGTGAAGGTACAAACAGAAGAATAAATAGCTCAGGCAATAACAAAAGGGGACATGAACTTTTTCAGGTATGTTAGGGAAAGAAAAAAAGACTAGGAGTGGGATTGTGAGACTAAGAAGGGAAGGAGGGAAGTGTGCAGCAGGGGGACCAAGAGAAAGCAGAAATCTTGAACAAGTATTTTTGTTCAGTATTCACAGAAGAAGGGGAAGGGGAGGGACCAAAAATAGGCGACTTAAGCACCACTGGGAGGGAGGTGGACACCAGTCCATTTAAGGAGAGAGTCTTAAAGGAACTTGCTAATCTGAAAGTAGACAAGGCAATGGGTGCAGACGGGATACATCCCAGAGTATTAAGAGAACTCAGGGAGGTGCTGACAGCACCACTGACAGCCCTGTTCAACAGTTCCCTGGAAACAGGTGTGATACCAAGGGACTGGAGGAGGGTGAATGTAGTCCCTCTCCACAAAAGTGGGAGCAAGGAGGAGGCAGGCAATTGCAGGCCAGTCAGCCTGCAGTGGTGGGGAAAGTAATGGAATCACTACCAAAAGAAAGGTTTGTGATATATCTCAAATCAAACGGAGCACAGGATCTGAGGCAGCATGAATTTACATCGGGAAGATCTTGTCAAACAAATCTGATAGATTTCTTTGACTGGGTGACTAGGCAGGTGGATCAGGGAGGGGCGGTAGATGTGGTCTACCTGAATTTTAGCAAGACTTTCGACACCGCCAAGGCTAGTAAACATGCTGGGCAGCCTGGGGGTGGGTCCCAGGGTGGAAAACTGGGTCAAAAATTGGCTGAGCAATAGGACACTGTCACAGTGTGTGGGAAATAATATCAGATGAGGCAATTTGGTAGGATTTAAAACACTTTTCGTGATATTTATTTACAGACTCCAAAAAAGTAAACAAAAATAATAAAGAAAATAATGCAATATTAACAACCACTCTACTTCAGTGGTTTCTTGCACAAACAGTGTTATAGTCTGAGATCGTAGAATTACTATGATCTTCTACCTTCTGTACTCTAGACACCAGTCTACCAGCACTGTGGACCTTCCTTTACTCCATCCAAGGCTGATCTGTCTGAAGGACAATGCAGAGATCCATTTATACCCGACAGGTGAGGTCACCTGACTAGACTTTTAACCTCAAATACATATGTAACCCAGCCTACAAATGGTGGGGTACCCAAAAAGTCTTCCTCGAGCTTGCCTAAATGCTCACTGCTAGGCTGGTGTCCTGCGTTTTAATAGTTTAAAGGTGATTGCCAGAGAGTGCCTGTATAGCCTCTGTGTACTGTCTCTTTAAGAGCTGCCTGGATTGCAGTCATAAGTAATCTAAGAGGGAGCTCTGTTGAAAGATGTTACTATTTGCTGAAAATCATTAGAGTAGTAAGAATAATGTAGTTTGTCTAACCTGCCTTCTTTGCAGCAAGGACTGTTTTGTTTATCCCCACCATTTTGGCCTGGAACTGCCGAACTGGACCAATCAGTCTGGTGGGACCTAAAATGGAGTCAGACTACAGGAGCTGTCTGGAGTCAAAATCTGTAGGAATTGTAGTTTTGGGCTTTTGGCACCTTTTTACACCTGAATGGGGAGCTCCTGTTGTGACTGACAGATGAATCAGCCAACCGAACCTTTTGGATCTGAGGGAAATCCCCAAGCTGCCTGCTGTTTCAGTCAGATCTCAGCTGGGAGCTGAATGAGTAAGAGCTTGAGACAGTCAAGCAGCCATCTGAGTAGTTTCGCGTGGAAGAACTGTGTGTAACCCCTAGGTGGCACTATCCCAAGGGATACTACCCCTGCCTGCTTGGCTAGTAGCAGGTTAAGGGGCCTGAGTTCTGAAACGGGTGCCTCCACCCAGAGGTCAGGGTTGGTAGTGGCCAAGCTAACCTGGGCACAGCCCTCTGGGACACTGTAACCCTCCTCTTTGACCTCTAGTGGCCTGAACATTGTACAATAATCACTTTCACAATACCCCTGGTACACCACACAAGTACCCACACTGTTTGCACTTACCAACAGGGCTGGTTCTTCTGGCTCGACCCTGGAGACCCCCTGTAAAACAAGGTTATGCACAGCAAATAGCAACGGTACAGTACTTTGAGCACAAACTGGAACCACAGACAGATTACATGCAGAAAAAGTTAGATCTGATTTATTCAGTGGACTTGAACAAGGGAGGGGCACAATCAGGTTAATTAGCTTAAAGGTTATATCAATCAAGTAGTTATGCATGCACTTTGAGTCCCCCCACACAGTCCACCTCTGGGTACCCAGGTGGAGAAGAGATGGGCTAGCCAGGACAGTTGCCTGGGGTTGCAGCTGGTTGGGGCCCTGTGATGGAAAACACAACATGCACAGTACACAATATTTGTAATCCGGAGCCAGAGGGCTCAGTTCGTAAAGGAAACAAAACAACAAGACAATCAGATGACACACTCAGATTAAGCTGTTGTTGCAGGAGCTACCTAGTATTTACTCACGATACCCAAGACTGGACACAGGCTGGACGAAAATCGAGACTGCAGGTGGTTGATCTGGAATGCCAGGAGAAGCAGGGCCCACACAAGTCACAGGCGTCATTCCTGTTCAAGCGTGGAGTAGGGGGCTGATCCCAGGCAGGTGTCTCGTCGATGGCTTCTCTGTGCAGTGGGTAGTCTGGCTGGGCCAGTCTGGCAAGCCCAGACCGCATGGAGACAAATTCGGATGCAGTCCGTTTTGGGCTGGATACAGCTTCCAGCAAGCAGAACACAGTTCACACAGTGGGGAACTAACTCACAGCCCACTAGCAGTTTATAGCATTTACACATGTCAGAATTCTACTGTACCAGGCAAAGCGCTCCCCGGTCACAATCGCAAAGTCTCTGCACACACCGAGAGCTTAGGGATAGCTGGAACTCCTGACAGGCCGATTGCATTCAGCAAAATCATCGGACTTCTTCAGGTTGAGCCTGGCCCACTTCAGTAGCTTACTTTAGTCACACAAACTTGGATTTAGTCCACAATAATTCTCTTCTCTCCCTCTCAGGAGCAGCAGGCAGACATGCAAGCCAAACTCAGCCCTTTCACAGTTTTCCCATGCAAATCCACTCAGGATTGCTGCCCAAAATCACTTCAGCTCACCTCATTTCACTTTCCAGCTCAGAACTAACTAAAACCAGACAGCCTGGGACTTCCCAAGTCCAAAAGTCTGGATGGCTGACGGCTGTCGGTCAACAAAACTCCTTCAGTTGCAAAAGACCAAAAACAACTACAGTTCCTACATGTAACCCCCTAGGCTACCCTTAGGGCTACTACCCCTGTCTGCCCCTCTGAGGCAGGGTAAGGGGCCCCTTGTGGATGGGTGCCTCCACCCAGAGGTCGGGGTTAGACCAAGTGAACTACCTCGATTCAGCCCTCTGGGCTGCAACCACACTTTGTCCAACTAGTGACTCCCACTGGGTACCAACAATTCTATTCAACCAGTACACTTACCCCACGGAAATATAATCCAGCTCCTAGAGACCCTGAAAAATAAGGCACAATTATGTTGCAATACAAGCAGCAGTTCACCATTAATGTACAAATAGCCAGGATGTAGCTGTACCAAACAATATGATTTATTCCAGGAAAGAAAACAAGGACAGGGAATCAAGTTAATTAGCTTATCACTATACTATCTACCTAGGGCTCTGTGCACAGGCCTATCCCTACTAGTTACTGTCCTAGGTACCCAATCCCTAGTGGCTAGTCCAACCGTGGCAGCTGATGGGGGCCCTTTCACACCAGAGAAAGAAAAAAAGTTGAAAAACAGTCAACAGTACAGTAATTCCATTTGGATCAATGTGGCAATTCAACGGGAGCTACCGAATTAGTACTCACGATCTCAGACAAGATAGGGTCCTTCACCGTCAGCCAGGGCTACTCTGGGCTCACGAGACTCTTCACACATTTATATGGCAAACTGCAACAGGCAAGATCCTTTAATGGCAGCAGATTTGCTAGGCTATACAACCTCCTCACACATTTATATGGTAAGCAGCAACAGAGGGTACCACACCAGGCAGCTGCTTCCAATGCTCACAAACTCACCGTCCACTGAGATACTGCAAATGGCAGCTTCCATTGTCTTGGACCAGCGGCGACCGGTTCAACAATTTCTCCAGTCCTTCTTCAGGTCGAGCCTGGTGGGTAGCTGTACAGCGCACAGCCTCCTCTGACCGCCCGCCGACGGGTTTCGTCCGCTGGAGCCGACAACACAAAACGGCCGCTTCAGGCCTTCACTGGCGAACACTCTTCAGCGCAGAAGCACACAGCTCCTCACTCCTCACTAGCCACAACACATCTGGCTCTCCACAGCTTGGGGCACTCCTCTCCACTCAGGCGCGACCCGATCAATTAGCTGGTTGAGCCTGCCGACCCACTTCCTCTGCCTCTCACACAGATCTGAAGCCATAGCCATAATGCCTTTCTCAAGACTGATAGTTCCTCTACTGGTCAGCCCGACTCAGGGTCCGAGGTACTGATTGGTCAATTCAGCAGTTCTGGACCAAATTGGAGACAGTCGAAACAGTCCTTGCTGCAAAGGAAGGCGGGTTAGAACAACCACAGTATCATTACTACTTTAATAGATGATCAGCAAACAAACACATCTTCTATCGAAGCTCCCACTCTCAGCGCTAGCGGTGGCAGAAAGCGGGCGATTATTCACTAACCAGGCGGAGTCAAGCATAACAACACTCAAACCCCTCCATTTCAACTAACTCCTGACTGCAACAGGCAGCCCTTAAAGGACAGAATACAGAGGCCCTAAAGGCACTCACAGACCCCATTTGGCGGCTTTATGCTGTTACCAACAAGGCCATATGCACGTTAGAAACCCCCATTTGCAAGGGGTTACACCCTCTCTGGCCTGGAAAAACTTGGTGTCCGTGTCAAGCCATTACCCTAGAGGCAAATTGGTGAACATTCCAATTAACACTACATCACATTTAAACACATACAGAAATATTACATTTACAGTGCACTATAGTGTATACACGTATACATATAAATCTTACACTTTTAACTCAGGTCATAGGGTCCTACCAGTGACCCGAGACTGAGGCTCCTCTTCTGTTAGCTACTAACTGGTCACTCCAAGAGCAGGGCACCACACTCAAAGCTTTACTAATAGTCTGGTTATCCCCCAAGGCTAACTTAGGCAAAAGAACTTGAGGTACTGTACCCCATGTGAACCACATTTGAGGCAGGTCCACTGGCTGACCCAGGGATTCATGACTCAATTTGATTACTGGCTGTATCTATCGGCCGGATCGTCCTAGGGTCTCAGGATTCTGAACCAGGCCCTGACTCACTTCCATGTCAGGAAGTGTAGCAGGGGAAGCCCTTCAAGGGAATCAGGCTCGACATACGCATGGTACTATTAGGAGGCTTGACCTTCTGTCCCAGAACCCACCCACTGGGCTTATCCAGGAGCTGTTTAGAGTACTAAAGGGGACCACCAGGGCATTCAAAGTATCCTTCGATTCTGACATATGCTGCTTGTTCCCCGTCTCACTTCTTCTTCTGAAAATCAGATAACTCAGCCAGGACAGACAGTTCAGCCAAACTAAGGACTCAGCCCTTGAGGGTTGTCTGCTACCCCATTATCTTCTGGGCATTTTCCTCCGGGGACAAAGTAGAGGCTCAATCAACACAGATCTGGGCCAGCTTCAGTTCCTGAGTTAATAAGATTGCCCGAAACAATTGACTTAGTTCATACAGAGGATAGTATTCAACATCATCTTAACTGTCTTCTGACATAGTGTTGACCATCTCCTTCTGCAGGGGGTTGGACAAGGCTCCCTGGATGGACTTGTTGAAGCTCCACAGGCTTGAGTTCTTCTCTTAGTGACAGATCTAGTCATGGGCCTGGAAGGTGGTAGAGGAAAGTTCAGCTTCAAATCAAGATCTGCCCAATTGGCAGCAGATGATTTCTGTGTATGGTTTACATCTTCAAGTTGTTTTCGGGCGCACTTTATACAGGTAGGTCTGCCAGCTGTCCCACAACAATATGAGGGAGGTGATGCCATCTGTCAGCAATTTATGTTTGCATGCAGTCCCAGGTTTTCTCAAACAACCTCTATCCTTCTCTCAACTCTACTGTTTCCACTTTTTGTCATATCTCTCCTTGTTAACCAGATTTCATTTAGCAGCCATGGTCTGGGCCAGTTGGTGAGCATGATTTAATTGGGCCTTTAATTTCTGTACATACTGTAGATGGTTTCTGCTCACACACCCATCAGAAACCAAAACACACATCCATAGCAATCTAGCCTCTCTTCAAACATCAGTCGATCAGAGAACCCTGTAGCATCACTTTCGATACAATGATGAAGGCGTGAACTAGAGTACTAATCTGTTGGCTCCATCTCAATTTATCCTTAGAATGTAAAAGTGCCCAGCATGTCAAAGCATTATGCGATTGAACCTTTCAGGCTGAGGTCCCCTGCAGATGGTGGGGTGGTACGTGAATACCCCCACAAAAGAGCATCTCTTTATCAGCGACTTTCAAAGTCCCTCATGAAAGGAATGAATCATCCGAGGGCCCCATAGTGGACGAAAAAATTCTCAACAAGTATCTTAGCACTGTAGTTGCTGCAGTCCTTGGTCGGAAAGCCTGTGATACCGGGTAAAATGATCAGCCACCAATATGTGCTAACCTTTTCAGATCAGGTTCAAAACTCAGAAATCAACCGAACAGTTCCATAGGAGCTAGTAGTAATGTTGACAAGGGGCAGCTCTCTGAAACGCGCTCTTTTACAAACACGCACAAGTCTTGACCTATTCCACATCCGCATCATCTTTGGCCAATAGAATGGTCCTACCAAATCAAGTGTCGATCTGTGCCCAGGTACTCATCTGATTATGCATGTAAACTAGTTCTCTAAGCTGAGACGCACAAGTTGTTGTCTTGCCAGCCCTCCTTACTCACATCTCTCTATATAGTAGTTAATTGATCAGCTTTAATTTGTACCTTTGTACACAAAAAGGAAGTCTGCAAATCAGTGGAGCATGGTTGGATACATCCCTTCGCCCATAAAACCTACGGCTGTTCTTATCATAAGGTACAAGGAGTGTGCAGATCATCATTGTTGAGTTGCGGCAGAGCTAGTGTCCAAGGCAGAAATGCGTGACAGCAGTATACGGTTCTCCGGCCCAAAATCTACATGATCCACCGTGTCAGAACACCTGTTCTTCATATCAAACTACGGCACAGAGGCTCTTATATCAGGAACATGGACCCATTCAGTCTGGGACACAAGCCTCCAGCATCACATCTTATGGTTTAAGCCGCCTGTTCTGGCATGAAATTATATGGCCAAGGCAGAGCCACCTATGCCCAAGCATCAATTTAACGAGGTTTTGTACATAGGTCAGGATTATCAGTCTTACTAATATCTTCCCACCACAAAATAGTCATGGACTGATCAACAGCCCCTTCAAAGCCAAAAACATAATTTATACGGGTAGTCTTCTCTGCGGCGTCAGACTTCTACTAACAAATACTACAGAACCGAACATTCGTGCTCAGTACAATGCCCCAGTCCTTGCAATGGCATCGTAAAAGAGTGCAAAACAGCTGGATCAGCACAAAGAACAAGGGGCGTGGGGAGATATATGATGTCATGGGCCTCACACTCAGCAGTCGCAGTCCCCAAACATATCATTTGGCTAAACCTTTTTCTATGTCAGTGCACACCTCTTGTTTTGTGGTGGCGGATACCCTGGGTGAGATTAAGGAGGCGAATCACTCGTGAATAGTCTCTGACAAACACGCCTATAGTGACCACAAAACAGGAATTATTGCGTCTTTTAAATTTCTAGTTGAGGCCAAGTGGTCCCTCCACCTTGCTAGGGTCAGTCTCTATGCCTTCAGTGGACTATGTGGCCCATATTTCAGGAAGTCTGGAAAATGTGAACTCGTCGATGACAACAGGCCATCCAACCGTCGGACTTCTAAATAATCGTTGCTCATGTTCTAAACTGATAAACAAACACTATACGTCATCTAAATAGACCAAACACGTACTGGTTCATCTCCCCCACAGCTCGTTCATCAAACCGAAAACAAGCAGAGACACCCGAAATTCTAAAAGCAAATAAACTCACTAAAGCCTAGGGGCAAATGAAAAGCATTCTTCGGTAGTCCGGGGCCACCAGGATCTGGTAATCCACTCAAGATCAAGACAGAGAACCATACTACCATTCAGACAATCCAGGCGTCTTGTATAAGTGGCATGGTAAATAAATCCGAATAGTCACCTATTCAATCGATAATACACACATCCGAACTGCCCATTCTTTTCCTTACACTACAATGGGGGATGTAAGGCTCTAGACTGTGGATTACACCAGCCAACATTTCTTGAAGATGCCGCCGTATATCATCTATCCAGCAGGGCAGACGTAAGGATCTCTCGAAAAGATCTTTAAGACGTGCAATCAAATGATGCTCAGCCCCTTACACATCCTACATCCCTCCTTCGGAAAAACCTGGTTCCTCTTGGCAAAATATCACTGACCTAAGCTGCCACAGTCGGCATGGAAGTCACCTAAGTCAAACAGATCGAACAACTCCATCACC
Source organism: Neoceratodus forsteri (assembly GCA_016271365.2). NCBI lineage: Eukaryota > Metazoa > Chordata > Ceratodontiformes > Ceratodontidae > Neoceratodus > Neoceratodus forsteri. Next base: position 112,661,528 of record CM057449.1, read on the forward strand.
TGTCAGAACGCTCTGGTGGACAGCAATATCCGCACAATGAACATGTGGGGCACCTTCGCTTATCCAGTCTCTTTATCAGACATTGCACGCAGACATACCCTCTTAACGTAGCAGGGGCTCGCCGGCAGATGCTGGGTCTGAGCAACACCCTCAACTAATCCTCCTCCCCGGGAGCAACATCAACAACTTATTCTTGACGCGGTTTAGTGCGTATCTCTCCATGAAAACATTGTCATTTAGAGACCGCAAGTACCATGGGGGCGGTCCTTTCCAGTCCCACAGATCTAGGGTTCCTCAAACTCCTTCTCCGGGCAGCCCTGATCTTTTGAATCAGCCAGTATGTCAAAGCGACCGGTTGAAATACAGCTTCTCTGAGCACTGGGGAATCATCAAACATGGGCATTGTTCCAATCAACAAAGCACCCCCATAAAGTCAGTGGCAGACAACTAGCACTAAGTTTCCCCTCATCTATTCATTTACAATTGCGAGAATGATAACAGACGGATGTACCCCAAATATGGATAAGCATCGTCGCCCAACCATAACAAACCAGTTAGGCTGCAGGGTCTTCAGAAAGTGGGCTTCATACCAGTCTGAAACATGATGATACCTGGAGCCACTGGCCAGACAGCTGGGAAATCCACCACCTACCGGGTCTCCATGAGCAGCGACCACATCAACCAGTTGGGGTAGCATTGTTAACCAGACATGAGCAAGTCACACTTTTCTTGGGGCCGAGACTGGGTCTGGGTGTCGGCGATCAGTCTGCTGTGCTTTCCTCAAATTTTCCGGCCCTGGCAATCAAAATGCCCATCTTCCCCACAGTGATAACAAAACTTAAGGTCCGGTCACTATTCAGGACCCTGAGGGGAGAAAGCCTCTGGGCTGGGGTTGGGGCTCTACATGACTCAGGGTTCCGGGCCGGTAGGGTACCAGTAGACTGCTTTAATCCCCACCAATTCCATAAATACCAGTCTCAGCCTCAACTCACCCTCACGTGAGGTCAGGCAAACAACCGCATCCCAGTACCTGGGAATCGGGGACCTAGGACCTCAAGCGACCAGTCTCTCAGGGTATAGTCTTGGGGTCCCACACAAGTTCCGCACCAGGGTTCCACCTCTTAGTAGTCTCCCTTCCAAGTCTCCTCATCAATGGCATATTCAGGCGGGGTGCACCCGATCATACAACGAGTTTCAGCAGTGTTACCTAGAGAATCTGGAACTTTAAAACTGCTTGAACCTGATTTAGGACACCAGAGTAATTCCCCCTTTCTATGGAAACTCTACAAGCCCTCTCCCTCTAGTAACAAAGCGGACAGTTTTCCCTTCTCACTGCTTAGCAGTTACAATTTCCTAATAAATCTTCCAGTCTCTGTACTCCCAAAACCCTTCAAAGCAGAGATACTCTGAGAGTGCCTTCCGGAGAGTGGCCGGAAGATCTAGCTTCTAAGGCGAACCCTGCAGACTCTCCTAACCTCTTCAATTCTCCCCCTCAAACATGCCCTCCTGGACCAAGGGTAGCACAGCCCCATCAGGCCTCAGGTCATCTTCCTGGGGCACTGGTACGTGCCAGAAAAGTTTAATTTGGGAGAATCGCTATATGGAGGGACTGCAAGGGCAGAAGCCCACTGAACTCTTGGGTGGGCAGGGAGGTGCCAGGGAACCCGGGGTGATATCATGGACAGATCCAAGACATGGCAACTCTGGGTGTCCTCCCTCCACTAACAGTTTAACAGTTTATCCTTAAAACTGTTCATTTTGAGAAACCCCGGTGACTGACCCACTTTGGATATGTTCGAAAACATGTGGGCATTTGTGACAATCAACAAAGGCACCCCATTGTAAAGTCCAGTGGGCGGACAAACTAACACTAAGGTTTCCACTTGCTCATCTATTCCATTTACAGTTGCAGGGAACAATAACCAGACATGGATGTACCCCAAATACGGATAAGCCTTGTCGCTCAACCCCCATACATGTAGGCCAATTAGGGACTGCAGGGGCACTTCAGATAAGTGGGCTTGGTACCAGTCCTGAAACATGATGGTCACCTGGGAGCCACTGTCCAATACAGCTCTAGTGAGAATTCCATTCACCTGCACCCGGGTCTCCATAGACGGCCCGACCACATCAGACCAGTTGGGGGTAGCAACATTGTTAGCCCAGCGGGCATGGGCCTGAGTCACACAACTTTTCTTGGGGGCCCGAGACTGGGTCTGGCGGTATCAAGCGATCAGTCTGCTGTTAACTTTCCTCAAATTTTCCGGCCTCTGGCATTACAAATAGTGTGTGTTGTGCATGTTGTTTTCTTCCAACACAGGGCCCCAACCAGCTGCAACATTCCTGGCTAGCCCACCATTCTCCATCTGGGTACCCAGAGTGTGTGACTGTTTATGGACCCTGAAGTGCATGCTTAACTGTTTGATTGATAGATCCTTTAAGCAAATTAATCTGATTACGCCCCTTCCTTGTTCAAGACCCTTAAATAAATCAGATCTAACTCTTTTTTGCATTTACCCTGACTGTGGCTCCAGTTTGTGCAAGAGTACTGTACTGCTGCTATTTTCTGTGTATAACCTTGTTTTAGGCAGTTTCCCCAGGGCCAGGCCAGAGGAAAGCACTGGTGGTAAGTGAAAACAGTGTGGGTACTTATGTGGTGTATCAGGGGTATTGTGAAAGTGATTAGTGCGTATTGTTCCGGCCACTAGTAAGGAAAGAGGGGGGTTACAGTGTCCTGGAGGGCTGTGCCCAGGTTAGCTAGACCACTACCAACCCTGACCTCTGGGCGGAGGCACCCATTTCAGAACTCAGGCCCCTTAACCTGCTACTAGCCAAGCAGGAAGGAGTAGTAGCCCTTGGGATAGCGCCACATAGGGGTTACATTTTGGAGGCTCACTGCTCAGATTTTGTGCCTTCTAGTGGCCAAAAATTATGAATTATTGTCAAAGATTAATGGCTACCCCAGTAAAAATGACTGTAGACCAGTTGGAGGGGTGGTGTACTGGGCAGGAGATCAACCCCCAAAATGCTCTACTTATACTGGATATCCCCCTGGGTACCAGTAAAGACTCTGTAGAGGGAGCACTCCCCAAAGTTGAATGTTTAAAAAACCCTGTGGTTGTGGTGGGTCGAGAGGCTGATTTGATCGCCTAAACTTTCATAGCCTTGGTAGAGTGTAGTGAACTCGTGGACAGCTCTAAAGTGCCACAGACTATTTCCCCAGAAGGGATTCCAGCTGCCTGGAGAGTGATAACAAAAGATGGTAAAGACCCCAGGGAGGATGAACTCCCATTATCTGAGACTTTTGAGGAGAAATTTGCTAAGTTGTTGCTGGAGGAAGGGAAACCCGTAAAGGACTTTAAGAAACTATTCCTGCCACCTGGGGGTGTTTCTTCCCCAACACCCCCTACCACTCCAGCACCTGTTACTGCTCCACCTTCTGTGCCTGTGCCAATGCTGGCCCCTATATCTGTACCTGCCATTAGTCACGACTCCTACCGAAGGCTGAGAATCTTCTCGGGCACCCTCCCCACCCTCCAAGGGGAGGATGACTGGGAGACCTGGATAGACTATGTTGCCCCTCTAGTACTTGAATGGCAATGCTCAGAAGCAGAGAAATGAAAGAGGTTGAGTGAGAGCCTCCGAGGTCCTGCCCTGGCTACCATCCATGCCAAACGGGCCAATAACCCTGAGGCAACTGTACAGGACTATCTTAATGCATTGGAAAATGCATATGGGAGCCCGGATTCAGATGAGGATCTGTGGTGGAGAGTAAGAAATGCTCAGCAGTACTCAGGGGAGCCATTGTCTGTGCATGTACCTCGGCTTGAAAAGCTGCTACAAGAGTGCCTCAGAAAGGGTAGTTTGCTGTCAAATGAATTAGATCGAACTAGGCTGGACTGGATCCTTAAGTCTGCTCCATTTTCAGAATTGTTACTGCTTCAGTTGCGCCTTGCCACCCGACTGGCATCACCCCCCTCCTATGATGAGCTAATGAAAGAAATTCAGGGGGTTGAGCAAAGGCGACCCTGTGGGGAAATTGTGCCCATATCTGCTGCTGCTGCACAAGAGACTGAGAGTGATCAGCCAGAGTGAGGCTCAGGGGAAAGTCGGCACTTAACAAGCACTCTGAGAATGCAAAGGACTTCCCACCCTGGGCCCAGCATTGGAAAGACGAGCTACTAAAGGAAGTCCGAGAGTTGAAGACGGGTGCCTCTGCAAGGGTTTCCCCATGGAACAAGATTCTGGTCCCTTTCAGGATGTGACTGCCATTGGGGTGGGGATGCACCCTCAGGCATCTGCTACCAAGAGTGGGTCCAAGGCTGAGATCACCGGATTGACTGCCACTCTAAAGGAACTGTTAAGACACGTTGCACCACTCTCACCACTGCAAGCAGATACTAGACCCTAATCTCTTACTACTGCTTCAGTTCCTCATGCGATGTTCTCTCCCAGGATGACCCAGGAGTCTATCATTTGTCACCACTGTGGAAAGGATGGCCATGTAAAAAGAGAATGCCGGTCTCAGAAGGACTTAGAAAGAGTAGTACACAGACTCCAAGGGAAGCTACGAAAAGCAAATCAATGGCCAAGGGGTGCCCGAAATGACTGCAGTGAGGGTTTGAGAAACCCTAACTCAAATTTCTTTGTGGCTAAATCGTCTGTCCAGGCCTCCGTTACTGCCTCTCCAGACTGGTCCAAAATAGTGGGCCCTTCAATGGAGACTACAGTGATTGTGAATGGTATTCATACTCGGGCTGTGCTTAACAGTGGGTCGCAAGTGAACATTGTATTCCAGGACTGGTATGACAAACACTTATCTGATGTGCCTTTGCAATCCCTGGAAGGCCTACATATGTGGGGCCTGAGCGACAAGTCTTATCCCTACCTAGGGTATGTCCACCTCTGGTTGTCTTTTCCTGCAACTGTAACGGGTGTAGAGGAGCAAGTAGAGACATTGGCCCTAGTGTGTCCCCACACCAGACTGTATGATGGGGTCCCCCTGTTAATTGGGACAAATGCCCATATGTTTGGTAGACTGGCGCAACTCTGCCATGAGAAACAAGGGCAATGGACTGGGAGGACCCTGAGAATTCTGGCTCTGATCAAGAGGGCCTATGATTTGTAACAGAAACCTGAGGAAGTAGACCAGGATGAACCAGTGGGGATCGTGTGGAAGAAGGATCCCGATTCAATGGTACTGGCCCCTAATGCCCAGTGTACTATTCAAGGGGAGGTCTGCCTCCGGAAAGATGTCAAGAACAAAATACTGATGTTGGATGCGCCAGGTGATGGAAGATTGCCAGAAGGATTATTGTCAAGCCCAGCATCTTGCCTGCTCATGCCCATGCCTATGCATGATGAGTGATGGTCCAGATTCACAATGTGTCAGATCAGGAGATCCGGGTGAACAGAGGGTGCACCCTAGCTATGGTACACTATGCAGACACTGCAGTATTGCCCAGCAACAAGCACCCTGGTGAGAAGGAGAGAGTGACCCCAGACTTGTTCGACTTTGGTGGCTCCCCATTGCCAGCTGAATGGAAGGCTAGAATTAGCAAGAGACTTGCCCAGAGTGACCAAGTGTTTTCATTGAAGGGATGGGATGTGGGATGTGTCCAGGGTGTGGAGTATCACATACGCCTGCACGATGAACGGCCATTTCAACAGAGGTCCTGACGCCTAGCCCCAGCAGACATAGATGATGTGAGAAGACACCTGCAGGAAATGCTTCCTGCTGGCATGATACAAGAATCTAGGAGCCCATACACCTCTCCCATTGTGGTTGTGCATAAGAAGAATGGGTCTGTGAGGATGTGTGTTGATTATCATACCGTGAACCAGTGGACCATCCCAGACCAATACACTATGCCTCGTATACAAGTTGCCCTGGGCTGCTTGAATGGGAGCAAATGGTTCTCGGTGTTGAATCTTCGCAGCGGATGCTGTCAAATCCCAATGGCCCCAGAAGACCATGAGAAAACAGCCTTCACCTGTCCAATGGGGTTCTACGAGTTTCTGAGGATGCCACAGGGGATATCGGGCACCCCGGCCACCTTTCAACGACTGATGGAACGTGCAGTGGGAGATATGAATTTGCTAGAATGCCTAGTGTACTTGGACAATGTCACTGTGTTTGGGAGCACCTTAGAGGAGCATGAGAACCGACTGTTTAAAGACCTAGACCAACTGGAAGACTTCGGCCTCAAGCTGTCCATTGACAAGTGGCAGTTTTTCCAAACCTCCATAAAGTATGTGGGGCACATAGTATCTACAAAAGGGATAGAGACTGATCCCAGTAAGGTTGAAGCACTGACTACTTGGCCCCAGCCCCATAATCTGAAAGAACTACAACATTTCCTGGGGTTCTGTGGCTACTACCGCAGGTTCGTAAAAGACTATTCCAAGGTGATTCACCCACTCTTGAACCTTACCCAGGGTTACCCTCCTACCAATTTTAAATACAAAAAAGGGTCCGTTAAAGAACCAGAAAAAATATACTTCTGCCCAGGTGAACTCTTCTGGCCCCGATGGACGCCCGACTGTGAAGCAGCCTTCCATGAGATCATATACCAGCTCACCCACGCCCCCATCCTCGCCTATGCTGACCCCACCAAACCCTATGTGCTTCATACAGACGCTAGTCTGCAGGGTCTAGAAGTGGTGCTGTACAAAGACCATAAGGATGGCCTGAGACCAGTAACTTTCGCCAGTAGTAGCTTGACCCCGTCCCAATGAAACTACCCTGTGCATAAGTTGGAGTTCCTTGTGCTAAAATGGGCCATCATTGACCAGTTTCAAGAATACCTCTATGAGGCAAAGAAATTGGTGAAGACTGAAAAATAACTCGTTGACCTATGTACAGACTTCAGCTAAGTTAGACGCCACTGGGCACCAGTGGCTTTCTGCATTATCAACCTATGATTATGCTGTCAAATACAGACCGGGTCTGAACCATATTGATGCTGACACCCTATCACGAAGGCCCACTTCCAAGAGTGATTGGGTCAGGCTGCCTGAACCTGATATTCGAGCATTGTGCCAAAAGTTTGATAGAGATGAACAGATGTCTGCGGACACAGTGGACTGTTTAGTAGATTGCTTGTGCCCTTCTGACACATGCATACCAGCTGCTTAGTGCAACTTCTCTGCTCTAGATATTAATGCACTACCTCAATTTGACAATGACAGCATTCAGTTGGCTCAATCCCAAGATCCTATGATTCAGCCAGCACTTGATGCCCCGCATGCGGGGAAAGATGTGTCTAAGTTACGTTCCACTGACTTGCGAACTGCTTTATTATTTAAAGAAGGCCCCAGATTGAAGTTGCTCAATCAGTTGTTCTATAGAGAGACAATAGATCTTAGTGGCAAAGTAGACAAGCAACAATTGGTCCTGCCCATGTCCTTTAAACATTTAGTACGAGGTCCCTCCACAATCACATGGGGCACCTCGGTATTGACAGAACCCTTGACCAGGTACGATTTCGCTTCTACTGGCCCAAAATGGGGGCCGATGTTGAGCACCATGTAAAGACTTGTAGTCGCTGCCTGCAAAGAAAAACCCTGCCTCAGAAGGCTGCCCCCCCTTGTTAATATTACTATCAGCACCCCCATGGAACTAGTCTGCATAGACTTCTTGTGTTTAGAACCTGATCAGCGGAACATTGGCAATGTGTTAGTGGTTACGGATCATTTTACATGGTATACACAAGCTTTTCCCACCAAAGATCAAAAGGCATCGACCGTGGCCAAGGTGCTAGTGGAAAATTTCTTCGTCCACTATGCTGCCCCCCCCCCGCGGATTCATTCTGATCAAGGCAGAGACTTTGAGAGTCGGCTAATCAAAGAAATGCTCTCTCTATGGGGGGTGCAAAAGTCAAAAACCACTCCCTATCATCCACAGGGAGACCCTCAACCAGAACGTTTTAACTGCACCCTGCTAGACATGCTGGGCACCCTCCACCCAAAAGACAAGCATAAATGGAACCAGCAGATTAGCACCTTGGTACACTCATACAATTGCACAAAAAATGATACTACTGGGTGCTACCCCTACTGCTTCAAGTTCGGGAGAGAGGCCCGGCTTCCTGTTGATGTCTGTTTTGGGGTCTCTCCATATGGGGTCCAAGCCAAAAACTACTTGCAATATGTACAAAAACTGAAAGCTCAATTGAACCATGCCTATCAACTGGCCCAGACAATGGCCGCCAAGAGAAATCTAGCCAACAAAGAGAGGCATGATAAAAAAGTAAAGGCTCAAGAGCTTCGACCTGGAGACCATGTGTTGTTACACAATTTGGGACTGCATGGTAAACACAAAAATGCTGATCGGTGGCACCATCTTCCCCATGTAGTAGTTGGAAAGTTGGATGATTTACCTGTGTACAAGGTGCGCCAAGAGAACAACTCCATAGCTGTCAAGACCATGCACCTTAACCACGTGCTACCTATCGGCCAAGTCATGATTGAGGCTGAACCCCCAGAAATTGAGCCCTCTGGGCCAGTGACTCGTGCTGCTGCAAGAAAGAGACAGAGTCAACCTACCCCAATGGTCACAGATTTAAGGTTTCCTCCGCAGCAGGCCCAGAATGATAGTGACTGTCAGTCCACTTCTGACGAAAGTGAGTGCGACTATGCCTATTACCCCTCTTATGAACTGAGTCAGCTGTTTCGAGGTAGCCCCATGATTAATTGTGGGGATGAAGCTGGGCCTTCTAGACTGCCTAACCCCCCAGCTTTGTCCTTGGAGCAAATGCTCCCTGAAAGTGAAGCATAAACTATCACGGCTGAAGATGCTGAGTCTCTGTGTATTGTGGAACTGTATGATTTGCCTGAGGGAGGGGTTGATGGAATGAGTCTTTCTGGTGACATACCAGAATTTGAAGAACACCATGAGAGTGCTGACCACCCCACTTCAGTGCCTCAAAGCTTGATTGTGGCTGAGCCTTCACAAAATGAGTCAAGTGTTGTAGAAATTGAGCCGACAGTGCCCCAAGTTTGGACGTTCCCACCCAGGCAGAGGCACCCCTCACAAGTGACGAGAGTCCCCAGACCAGTGCTAAGAGTACAGAGACTGTAGTTGTCCCCCTCAGAAAGGCTGTCCGAGCTGTCGAGCCAGTAGTAAGCCTCAGTTACGATTCTTCCGGGAGGCTAGTGGATTTGCCTCTCAATGTGGAGCACAAAGGTGTTTATGTCTCACCAAGCTCACTGCCCAAATTGAGCTTGACAGCCAATTCAAGGTTGCTTGTCTTTCGCTCTCACCATGGTGCCCCTGCCCCCTCTAGCCCCAAGTTAGCTGATAAGAAAGGGCCCCCTCTTGCATTGTTTAAGGTACAAGAAGTTATTACTTGATTCAGTATAGTAATGTTCAATTTACCTGTGTGAAATATGCACAATGTGTTGTCAGAATGGATAGAGTATCATAAAGTGTAGTGAATATGTAAAGTAGTAAGTTTATGTTAACTGATGCATGATGGTACAGACTTGACGCGGATGCCAAGTTTTCTCCAGGCAGGGAAGGTTGTAACCCCCTACAAATGGGGGTTCCCGAAAAGTCTTCCTCGAGCTTGTCTAAATGCTCACTGCCAGGCTGGTGTCCTGTGTTATAGCAGTTTAAATGTGATTGCCAGAGAGTGCCTGTATAGTCTCTGTGTACTGTCTCTTTAAGAGCTGCCTGGATTGCAGTCATAAGTAATCTGAGAGGGAGCTCTGTTGAAAGATGTAACTATTTGCTGAAAATCATTAGAGCAGTAATAATAATGTAGTTTTTCTAACCTGCCTTCTTTGCAGCAAGGACTGTTTTGTTTATCCGCACCATTTTGGCCTGGAACTGCCGAAGTGGACCAATCAGTCTGGTGGGACCTAAAATGGAGCTGGACTACAGGAGCTGTCTGGAGTCAAAATCTGTAGGAATTGTAGTTTGGGGCTTTTGGCGCCTTTTTGCACCTGAAGGGGGGGCTTCTGTTGTGACTGACAGACAAATCAGCCAACCAAACCTTTTGGATCTGAGGGAAATCCCCAAGCTGCCTGCTGTTTCAGTCAGATCTCAGTTGGGAGCTGAATGAGCAAGAGCTTGAGACAGTCAAGCAGCCATCTGAGTAGTTTCACAAGGGAGAACTGTGGAAAGGCCTGAGTTGTGGCCTGCATGTCTGTCTGCTGCCCCTGAGAGGGAGAGAAGAGAATTATTTTGGACTAAATCCAAGTTTGTGAGAACGAAGTAAGCCACTGATTTTTTATCAGGCTTTAACCTGGAGAAGACTGAAGATTTGCTGAATGCGATCGGCCTGTCAGGATTTCAGCTGCTTTTGAATCCCCGGTTTGTGCAGAGACTGCGATCATGACCGGAGAGCGGTTTGCCTGGTACTGTAGAATTTCCTTATATGTAAATGTGCTGTGTGTTGAAAGTGGGTCGTGATTTGGTTCCCCACTGTGTGAACTGTGTTCTGCTTGCTGGTACTGTAGAATCGTTTACATGTAAATGTGCTGTGTATTGAAAGTGGGTCGTGATTTGGTTCCTCAGTGTGTGAACTGTGTTCTGCTTGCTGGAAGCTTTATCCAGCCTAATCGGACTGAATCCACGTTCATCTCCATTCGGCCTGGGCCATGCCACGCTGGCCCTGCCAGACTACCCCACTGCACTGGGAAAGCCACCAACGAGAGACCTGCCAGAGGATCAGCCCCCTACTCCACGCTCGAACAGGAACGACGCCTCGGCAAATCGTGTGGGCTCTGCTTCTCCTGGCACTCTAGATTAACCACCTGCTGTCTCGATTTTTGTCCAGCCTGTGTCCAGTCTTGGGTATCATGAGTAATCATCAAGGTAGCTCCCTGCAACAACAGCCTAATCTAAAAGTGTGTCATCTGATTGTCTTGTTTTCTTTTCATGAACTGAGCCCTCCGGCTCCAGATTACAAATAGTGTGTGTTATGCATGTTGTTTTCTTCCATCTCAGGGCCCCAACCAGCTGCAAACGTTCCTGGCTAGCCCACCATTCTCCATCTGGGTACCCAGAGTGTGTGACTGTTTATAGACCCTGAAGTGCATGCGTAACTGTTTGATTGATAGAGCCTTTAAGCAAATTAACCTGATTACACCCCTCCCTTGTTCAAGCCCTTAAATAAATCAGATCTAACTCTTTTTTTGCATTTACCCTGACTGTGGTTCCAGTTTGTGCAAGAGTACTGTACTGCTGTTATTTGCTGTGTATAACCTTGTTTTACAGGGGGTCCCCAGGGCTGGGTCAGAGGAAAGCCCTGGTGGTAAATGCAAACAGTGTGGGCACTTGTGTGGTGCATCAGGGGTATTGTGAAAGTGATTAGTGTGTATTGTTCCAGCCACTAGTAAGGAAAGAGGGGGGTTACAGTGTCCCGGAGGGCTGTGCCCAGGTTAGCTTGACCACTACCAACCCTGACCTCCGGGTGGAGGCACCCGTTTCAGAACTCAGGCCCCTTAACCTTCTACTAGCCAAGCAGGCAGGGGTAGTAGCCCTTGGGATGGCGCCACCTAGGGGTTACACATAATATAAAAGTTCTCGGTTAGTCTAGCTAACATTTGTGACCCACCAGAGCTGCTCTTATTGTAGGTTTAAATATCCTGTTCTTTGTCATTTACTAAGCAATAGTAACAGGGCTGCAATAACCATGTTACTGTTAATTACAATTTTAATTACCTAGTAACCATCAGGGGATTTGCTTGGTTATGTCATGGTTGACAGACGGCATACTATAAAACTGGGACAACAGAGGGCGCTGGTCCCTTAAGAAAAACATTCAGAGATCAAGAGCCAGGTAAGAAGAAGGTCCTATGTTTTTTGTATTTACCTGGCTGTATTGTTTAATTGCATGTAAAACCTCCATAGTACTTTCCAAAGGGAAAGACAAAGCTTGACACTCATCTGGCACCTATTTGTTGGGTTCACCAGAGAAAACAGAGGTAACTGGGTTGGCTTCCTTGTTTTATTACTTACCAGCATTCCCCTGTTAGTTGAAAGAATGATGATCTGGGACAGCTCTTTTGTCCCTCTGTGTCAGGTTTTACGGTAAGAAATGATCAGGGAGCGCGAGTAGCACTAGGAGCGGCGGCTGACATTGACTAAAGTACTGTAGAGCCGCTGACTCCTTTTTACTGCTGCTTCTCGTGAAGTCCGGAGAATTAAAGGAGCTTACAGACTCCTCTCCTCTTCTCTATTTAACTAAGCAGCTCCCTCCTCCGCAAGGCAAAGCGCCTTTCTCTTTCAGTGCCCAGTTCACCTACAGTGCGAACTGGGTGAAAACAAAAATTACTTTTGTAACCCCTAGGTGGCGCTATCCCAAGGCTACTACCCCTGCCTGCTTGGCTAGTAGCAGGTTAAGGGGCCTGAGTTCTGAAACGGGTGCCTCCACCCGGAGGTCAGGGTTGGTAGTGGTCAAGCTAACCTGGGCACAGCCCTTCGGGACACTGTAACCCCCCTCTTTCCCCTCTAGTGGCCCGAACACTGTACAACAATCACTTTCACAATGCCCCTGGTACACCACACAAGTACCCACACTGTTTACACTTACCACCAGGGCTGGTTCCTCTGGCTCGACCCTGGGGACCCCCTGTAAAACAAGGTTAAGCACAGCAAATAGCAACAGTACAGTACTTTGAGCACAAACTGGAACCACAGTCAGATTACATGCAGAAAAATTAGATCTGATTTATTCAGGGGACTTGAACAAGGGAGGGACAAAATCAGGTTGATTAGCTTAAAGGTTATATCAATCAAGTAGTTATGCATGCGCTTTGAGTCCCCCCACACAGTCCACCTCTGGGTACCCAGGTAGAGAAGAGATGGGCTAGCCAGGACAGTTGCCTGGGGTTGCAGCTGGTTGGGGCCTATGATGGAAAACACAACATGCACAGTACACAATATTTGTAATCCGGAGCCACAGGGCTCAGTTTGTAACTGAAACGAAACAACAAGACAATCAGATGACACACTCAGATTAAGCTGTTGTTGTAGGGAGCTACCCTGGTATTTACTCACGATACCCAAGACTGGACACAGGCTGGACGAAAATCGAGACTGCAGGTGGTTGATCTGGAATGCCAGGAGAAGCAGGGCCCACACAAGTCGCAGAGGCGTCGTTCCTGTTCAAGCGTGCAGCAGGGGGCTGATCCCCAGGCAGGTCTCTCATCGATGGCTTCTCTGTGCAGTGGGTAGTCTGGCTGGGCCAGTCTGGCAAAGCCCAGACCACATGGAGGCAAGTTCGGAAGCAGTCCGTCTTGGGCTGGATACAGCTTCCAGCAAGCAGAACACAGTTCACACAGTGGGGAACTAACTCACAACCCACTAGCAGCTCATAGCACGTTTACATGTACGGGAATTCTACTGTACAGGCCAAAGTGCTCCCGAACAATCGCAAAGTCTCTGCACACACCGGGAGCTTAGGGGTAGCTGGAACTCCTGACAGGCCGATCGCATTCAGCAAAAATATTCAGTTTTCTTCAGTTTGAGCCTGGCCCACTTCAGTAGCTTACTTTAGTCACACAAACTTGGATTTAGTCCAAAATAATTATCTTCTCTCCCTCTCATGAGCAGCAGGCAGACATACAGGCCAAACACTCAGCCTTTTCCCAGTTCTCCCATGCGAATCCACTCAGGATTTCTGCTCAGAATTACTTCAGCTCCTTCTTGCTCAGCTTTCAGCTTAGTTCTAACTGAAAACTGCAAACAGCTTAACCAAGATCCAAAAGATTTGGTTGGCTGATTTGGCTGTCAGTCAAAGCAAGAGCTCCCCCTTCAGTTGCAAAAAGGGCGCAAAAAAACTCCAAACTAAAGTTCCTACAGATTTTGAATTCAGACAGCTCTTGTAGTCCAGCTACATTTCAGGTCCCACTAGTACTGTTTGGTCCAATTTGCAGTCCAGGACCAAGATAATGGAGACAAACAAAACAGTCCTTGCTACAAAGAAAGCAGGTTAGACAAACTATATTATCATTATCACTCTAAATGATTTTCATTATATAGTTACATCTTTCAACAGAGCTCCCTCTCAGATTACTTAAGTTGCAATTAGGCAGCTCTTAAAGAGACAGTACACAGAGGCTATACAAGCTCTGGTAATCACATTTAAACTGCTAAAACGCAGGACACCAGTCTGGCAGTGAGCATTTAGGCAAGCTCAATGAAGACTTTTTGGGAACCCCCATTTGTAGGGGGGTTACACCCTTCCCTGCCTGGGAAAACTTGGCATCCGCGTCAAGTCTGTACCATCATAACTTTGAAAATGCAACATATACAAGATATTTATACAATTAGCATGCTATACAGGTACTATCTGATTCCTCAATTGGCATAACTTGTCAGTTTACTATACATTTCAATGTACTCCACTATATAATTTCCATTCTGACAATACATTATGCATATTTCACACAGGTAAATTGAACATTACTATACAGAATCATGTAATAACTTCTTGTACTCTAAACAATGCAAGAGGGCCCTTCCCTATCAGCTAACTTGGGGCTGGATGGGGCAGGGGCACCATGGTGAGAGGGCAGGACAAGTAACCTGGAATGGGCCATCAAGCTCAATTTGGGCAGTGAGCTCTGACAGACATAAACCCCTTTGTGGACTACATTGAAAGGCAAATCCACTGGCCTCCCGGGGGAATCGTAACTGAAGCGTACCACTGGCTTGACAGCTCAGCCAGTCTTTCTGGGGTGAACAAACAAAGTCTCTGTACTTTCAGCAATGGTCTTCGAGCTTTCATCACTTGTGAGGGGTGCCTCTGCATGAAGGGGAATGTCCAAGCTGGGAGCACTGTCAGCCCCTAACTCTGTAGTCTCTATTTCTACAACACTTGGCTCATTTTAAAGACATTCTGGCACTGAAGGAGGGTTTTCAGCACTCTCATAGTGTTCCTCAAGTTCTGGCATGTCACCAGAAAGACTCATACCATCAGCCTCTCCTTCAGGCAAATCATACAGTTCCATGATACACAAAGACTCAGCATCCTCAGACGTGATACTTTGCACTTCACCTTCAGGGAGCATTGGCTCCAAGGATGGTGCCGGGGCATTAGGCAGTCCAGAAGGCCCAGCTTAATCCCCATAATTCAACACAGGATTTCCACGAAACAACTGACTCAGTTCATATGAGGGGTAATAGGCATTATCACACTCACTGTCATCCGAGTTAGACTGGCAGTCACTATCATTCTGGGCCTGCTGGGGAAGTCTTAAATCGACAACCAGCGGCAGGCGGCTCTGTTTCTTTCTTGTGGCAGCACAGTCACTGGTCCAGGGAATCAATCTCGGTGGTTTAGCCTCAATTATAACTTGACCAATAGGTAGCAAGTGGTTACGTGCATGGTCTTGACAGCTTGGAGTTATTCTCTCAAGCACTTTGTACACTGGCAAATCATCCAGCTTTCCAACTATGACATGGGAAGATGGTGCCATCGATCAACAATTTTGTGTTTACCATGCAATCCTAAATTTGTAACAACACCGGTCTCAGGCCTAAGCTCTTGAGCCTTTACTTTTCTATCATGTCTCTCTTTGTTGGCTAGATTTCTTTTGGCCGGCCATTGTCTGAGCCAGTTGATAGGCATGGTTCAATTGAGCTTTAAGTTTTGTACATATTGCAGGTAATCTTTCGGCTCAGACCCCATCAGGAGGAAACCCCAAAACAGACATCAACAGGCAGCCAGGCCTCTCTCCCGAACATGAGGCGGCAAGGAGAGAACCCGGTAGCATCATTCTTTGTGCAATTGTATGCATGTACCAAGGTGCTAATCTGCTGGCTCCATTTATGCTTATCTTTTGGGTGGAGGGTGCCTAGCATGTCTAGTAGTGTGCAGTTAAAGTGTTCAGGTTGAGGATCCCCCTGTGGGTGATAAGAGGTGGTTCTTGACTTTCGCACCCCCATAGAGAGAGCATTTCTTTGATTAGCCGACTCTCAAAGTCCCGGCCCTGATCAGAGTGAATTCGCTGGGAGCACCATAGTGGACGAAGAAATTTTCCACTAGCACCTTGGCCACGGTAGATGCTTTTTGATCTTTGGTGGGAAAAGCTTGTGCATACTGTGTGAAATGGTCCGTAACCACTAACACATTGCCAATGTTTCGCTGATCAGGCTCTAAACTCAAGAAGTCTATGCAAACTAGTTCCATTGGGGTGCTGGTAGTAATGTTGATAAGGGGGGCAGCCCTCTGAGGCAGGGCTTTTCTCTGCAGGCAGTGACTACAAGTCCTTACACTGTGCTCAACATCAGTCCCCATCTTGGGCCAGTAGAATAGAGATCGTACTAGGTCAAGGGTCCATTCGATACCGAGGTGGCCCATATGATTGTGGAGAGACCTCAGTACCAAATCTTTGAAGGCTGTGGGCAGGACCAATTGTTGCTTGTCTATTTGGCCACCCCGATCTACAGTCTCACTATACAACAACTGATTAAGCAGCTTCAACCTGGGGCCTTCTTTAAACAATAAAGCGGTTCTCAGATCAGAGGAACGCAACTTGGACACATCTTTTCCTGTACGAAGGGCGTCAAGTGCTGGTTGAATCATAGGATCTCGGGATTGAACCCATTGAATGCTGTCATTGCCAGACTGAGGTAATGCACTAATATCTAGAGCAGAGAAGTGGCAATATGCAGCCAGTATGCAGGTGTCAGAGGGGCCCAAGCAATCTACTAAGCAGTCCGATGTGTCCGTAAACATCTGTTCATTTCTATCAAACTTTTGGCACAATGCTCGGATGTCAGGTTCAGACAGCCTGACTGAGTCACTCTTGGAAATGGGCCTCTGAGATAGGGTGCCAGCATCAATATGATTCAGGCCTGGTCTGTATTCAACAGCATAATCATATGTTGACAATGCAGAAAGCCACCATTTCAAAGTCTAACAGGCTGAAGTCTGTACATAGGTCAACAGGTTATTGTCAGTCCTCACCAATATTTTTGCCCCATAGAGGTAATAATGAAACTGGTCAACAATGGCCCATTTTAACGCAAGGAAATCCAACTTGTGCACAGGGTAGTTTCGCTCTGACAGGGTCAAGCTCCTACTGACGAATGCCACTGGTCTCAAACCATCCTCATGGCCTTGATACAGTACAGCTCCTAGACCCTGTAGACTGGCATCAGAATGCAGCACATAGTGTTTGGTGGGATAGGCATAAGAGAGGATGGGGGCATGGGTGAGCTGGTATATGACTTTGTGGAAAGCTGCTTCACAGTCAGGTATCCAACGGGACCCAAAAAGTTCACTTGGGTGGAAATATGCTTTGTCTGGTTCTTTGATGGACCCTTTTTTGTATTTCTGATTGGTAGGAGGGTAACCCTGGGTAAGATTCAAGAGCGGCCGAATCACTTTGGAATAGTCCTTTATGAACTGGCAGTAGTAGCCACAGAATCCCAGGAAACGTAGTAGTTCTTTCAAATTGTGGGGCTGGGGCCAAGTAGTCAAGGCTTCAACTTTACTAGGATCAGTCTCTAGCCCCTCTGTAGACACTATGTGCCCCACATACGTCACAGAGGTTTGGAAAAACTGCCACTTGTCAATGGACAGCTTGAGGCCGAAATCTTCCAGTCGGTCTAGTACTTTGAACAGTCGACTCTCATGTTCCTCTAGGGAGCTCCCAAACATAATGACATCGTCCAAGTACACCAGGCATTCCAGCAAATTCATGTCTCCCACCGCTCGTTCCATCAGTCGCTGGAAGGTGGCTGGGGCACCCGATATCCCCTGTGGCATTCTCAGGAATTCGTAGAACCCCAAAGGACAGATGAAGGCTGTCTTCTCACGGTCCTCCAGAGCCATTGGAATCTGGTAATATCCACTGCAAAGATCCAACACCGAGAACCATTTGCTCCCATTCAAACAATCCAGAGCATCTTGTGTATGGGGCATGGTGTATTGATCGGGGATGGTCCGCCGATTCAGAGTTCGATAAGCAACACACATTCTCACAGATCCATTCTTCTTATACACAACCACAATGGGAGAAGCATATGGGCTCCTGGATTCTTGTTTCACACCAGCCGCGAGCATTTCCTGCAAGTGTCTTCTAACATAGAAACATAGACTTTGACGGCAGATAAGGACCACTTGGCCCACCCAGTCTGCCCATTTCCCTACCTATTGGATAAGCTGCAGATTCTAGTTAACAACAGCCTACTTCCTGCAACCCCCACTATAATTGCCTGTGACTGTCCCATGCATGTTTGAATTCCTCACTGTTTTAGACCCCACAACCTCTCCGGAAGGTGGTTCCATGTGTCCACCACTCTCTCCATGAAAAAACATTTCTCCACATTACCCTGAGCCGTCCCCCTCTATCTTTAAATTGTGCCCTTGTTCTTACAAATCTCTTTTCTGAAAGATGCTACCCTCCTGGACTTTGTTGATTCCTTGAGGTAATTAAAAGTTTCTATCATGTCCCCGTTCCTCCTTTCATCAGGGTATACATATTAAGCTCTCTCAGTCTCTCTTCATGGTTTCTGATGTAGACCCTGCACATTTAGTTGCCCTCCTCTGGACTGCTTCCATCCTGTCTATGTCTTTGCGTAGATGGGGTCTCCAAAACTGCATAATACTCAGATGGGGTCTCACCAACTGTCTGTACAGAGGGATAACCACTTCCTTTTTCTACTTGTGATGCCCTCCCTATGCATCCCAGTATCCCCTGGCTCTCCTTACTGACTTTACATTGCTTACCCACCTTTAGGTCATCTGATATGACTACACCCAGATCCCTTTCCATTATTGTTGTTGTTAGTACCTCCCCTGCTATTGTGTACTCTTCTCCTGGATTTTTATTTCCCAGGTGCATTACTTTGCCCTTCTTTGCATTGAATCTAAGTTGCCATATGTCGTACCATTCCTCATCATCTCACATCATCTATGTCTGCAGGGGCTAGGCATCGAGACCACTCTCAAAATGGCCATTCATCGTGCAGAGGTATGTGATGCTCCGCACCCTGGACACATCCCACGTCCCATTCCTTCAACGAAAACACTTGATCTCTCTGGGAAAGTTTCTGGCTAATTCTAGTCTTCCATTCAGCTGGCAACCGGAAGTCACCAAAATCAAACAAGTTGGGAGTCACTCTATGTGTCTTGCCAGGGTGCTTGTTGCTGGGCAACACTGCAGTGTCTGTGCAGCGTACCGCAGCTAGGGTGCACCCTCTGTTCACCCGGATCTCCCGATCTGGCACATTATGAATCTGGACCATCACTCATCATGCATAGGCATGGGCATGAGCTGGCAAGATGCTGGGCTTGACCAATAATCCTTACAGCAATTTTCCATCACCTGACACGTCCAACGTCAGTATTTTGTTCTTGACATCTTTCCGGAGGCGGACCTCCCCTTGAACTGTACACTGGTTGTTAGGGGCCAGTACCATTGACTCGGGATCCTTCTTCCACACGACCCCTACTGGTTCATCCTGGTCCACTCCCTTGGGGTTCTGTTGCAAATCATAGGCCCTCTTGATCAGAGCGGGAATTCTTAGGGCCCTCCCAGTCCGTCGCCCTTGTTTCTCGTGACAGAGTTGTGCCAGTCTTCCAAACATATGGGCATTGGTCCCAATTAACAGGGGAACCCCATCATACAGTCCAGTAGGGGGACACACTAAGGCCAGTGTCTCGACTTGCTCCTCTACACCAGTTACAGCTGCAAGAAATGACAACCAGAGGTGGACATATCCTAGGTAGGGATAAGACTTGTCGCTCAGCCCCCACATATGTAGACTTTCCAGGGATTGTAAGGGCACAGCAGATAAGTGTTTGTCATACCAGTCCTTAAATACAATGGTCACTTGTGACCCACTGTCCAGCACAGCCCGAGTAGGAATACCATTCACAGCCACTGTAGTCTCCATTTAAGGGCCCACTATTTTGGACTAGTCTGGAGGGACAGCAGCAGGGGCCTGGAGAGATGATTTAGCCACATAGGGAATTGAGTTACTACTTTTTGAACCCTCACTGTGGCCATTTTGGGTACTCCTTGACCGCTAATTCGTTCTCCGAAGCTCTCCTTGAAGCCTGTATACAACTTTATCTAGGTCTTTTGTGGACCGGCATTCCCTCTTCATGTGCCCATCCTTCCCACAATTATGGCAAAATATGTTTTCTGGGATTTGGGGTGGCCGAGACATCATACTGGGAGCTGGGGCGGTAGTACTACCAACTGAAAACCTTGGTTCCATCTCTGTCTGCTGTGTGGTGAACATTTGGAGACATCTCATCAATTCTCTTACTTCCATAGTCAAGGCATCAAGTTTCGAGCTGCTGTCAGCAGGAGATGCCTGGGTGGGCACCCCCAACCCCATAGTAGATGCAGTTGGATAATGGTCGGTGCCTGTACTTGCAGAAGCGGTCTTCATAAAGAAACTGTTTTTTGGTTCCCTGAACTCCATCAGCAGTTCATCCCATGGCGGCACACCTCATTGGTCCCTACTGGAAGAAGGGCCTTCATGCCGTGATCACTTGGGCTGCGCCACCCTAGAATTACAATCCCTCTTCATCTTCAACCTCCTGGAGTTCTTTTATCAAGTCACAATAGTCTGGTGGGTTACCCTTCTATCTGGGAGCCTTAATTGAAGAAGCTGCAATTTAGAATGTTTTGCATGTTGCAGTATGTGCCCCAACCTCACATGGTTTAAGTCACTGGCGGCTACCCACTTTTCAGTAAGCCTTTTGCAGCTCTTTCCAGGCAGTAACATATGCAGAAAACTTTCCCCTGGCCATTGTTTTGTACCTCAAAATTTCCACATCAAGTTCTCCCCTGACTCAATGCTCCCAAAATTGCCTTCAAGTGCAGATAGGTACTTCTGGGTAGATGCATCAGGGTTTGTGGACCTCAGAAATTTAATGGCCTCTGGGGCGGGACCCCTCAAACTTTCTATGATCCTTTTCCATTTCTCAGCCTCCGCACACTGCCATTCAGGTACCAAAGGGGCAACACAGTCTATCCAGGTCTCCCAATCATCCTCCCCTTGGGGGGTGGGGCGGGTGCCAGAGAAGATTCTCAACCTTCGGTAAGAGTCGTGACTAATGGCAGGTACAGACATAGGAGCCAGCATTGGCATGGGCACAGAAGGGGCAATAACGGGTGCTGGAACGGGAGGGGGTGTTGGGGGAGGAACACCCCCAGGTGGCAGGAATACTTTCTTTAAGTCCTCCACAGTTTTCCCTTCCTCCAGCAACAACTTAGCAAATTTCTCCTCAAAAGTCTCAGATAGTGGGGGCTCATTCTCCCCGGGGTCTTTACAGTCTTTAGTTATCACTCTCCAGGCAGTGAGGGCTCCTTCAGGGGTGATAGTCTGTGGCACTTTGGAACTGTCTACTGGGTCCTTACACTCTACTAACGCCATGAAACTTTGTGCAAGCAGATTAGCCTGTCGACCCACCACCACAGGGTTTTGTAAACATTCAACCTTGGAAAGTACTCCCCCTAAGTGTCCTTATTGGTACCCAAGGGAATATCCAGGATAAGTATAGCATTTTGGGGGTCGATCTCCTGCCCAGTACACCACCCCACCAACTGGTGTACAGCCACTTCTGTTGGGGTAGCCATTTATGTTTGACAATAATTCGTAGTTTCGGCCACTAGAAGACACAAAATCCCAGCGGTGAACCTCCAAGATGTAACCCCTAGGTGGCACTATCCCAAGGGCTACTACCCCTGCCTGCTTGGCTAGTAGTAGGTTAAGGGGCCTGAGTTCTGAAACGGGTACCTCCACCCGGAGGTCAGGGTTGGAAGTGGTCAAGCTAACCTGGGCACAGCCCTCCGGGACACTGTAACCCCCATCTTTTCCCTCTAGTGGCCTGAACACTGTACAACAATCACTTTCACAATACCCCTGGTACACCACACAAGTACCCACACTGTTTGCACTTACCACCAGGGCTGGTTCCTCTGGCTCGACCCTGGGGACCCCCTGTAAAACAAGGTTAAGCACAGCAAATAGCAACAGTACAATACTTTGAGCACAAACTGGAACCACAGTCAGATTACATGCAGAAAAAGTTAGATCTGATTTATTCAGGGGATTTGAACAAGGGAGGGGCAAAATCAGGTTAATTAGCTTAAAGGTTATATCAGTCAAGCAGTTAAGCATGCTCTTTGAGTCCCCCCACACAGTCCACCTCTGGGTACCCAGGTAGAGAAGAGATGGGCTAGCCAGGACAGTTGCCCGGGGTTGCACTGGTTGGGGCCCTCTGAGGGAAAACACAACATGCACAGTACACAATATTTGTAATCCAGAGCCAGAGGGCTCAGTTCGTAAAGGAAACGAAACAACAAGACAATCAGAGGGTCTGGAGGGAAAGGTATGCCTCTTTGCAGATGACACAAAGATCTGTAACAGAGTTGATACACAAGGGTGGGGTAGAAAGGATGAGAAGGGACTTGACAAGGTTGGAGGAATGGTCAGACATATGGCAACTTAGATTCAATGCAAAGAAGTGTAAAGTAATGCACCTGGGAAACAAAACCCAGGAGAAGAGTGCACAATAGCAGGGGAGGTACTAACAACAACAAAAATGGAAAGGGACCTGGGGGTAGTCATATCAGATGACCTAAAGGTGGATAAGCGATGTGAGAGGTCAGTAAGGAAGCCAGGGGGATACTGGGATGCATAGGAAGGGGCATCACAAGTAGAAAAATGGAAGTGGTTATCCCTCTGTACAGACAGTTGGTGAGACCCCATCTGGAGTACTGTGTGCAGTTTTGGAGACCTCATCTACGCAAGGACATAGACAGGATGGAAGCAGTCCAGAGGAGGGCAACTAAAATGGTGCAGGGTCTACATCAGAAACCATATGAAGAGAGACTGAGAGAGCTTAATATGTATACCCTTGATGAAAGGAGGGACGGGGGGACATGATATAAACTTTTAAGTACCTCAAGGGAATCAACAAAGTCCAGGAGGGTAGCATCTTTCAGAAAAAGAGATGTGTAAGAACAAGGGGACACAATTTAAAGAAAGAGGGAAGACGGCTCAGGGGTAATGTGAGGACATTTTTTTTCATGGAGAGAGTGGTGGATGCATGGAACCACCTTTCTGGGGAGGTTATTGGGTCGAAAACAGTGGGAAAATTCAAACATGCATGGGACAGACATAAGGCAATTGTAGTGGGGGGTGGCAGGAAGTAGGCTGTTGGTTAACTAGAATCTGCAGCTTATCCAATAGGTAGGGAAATGGGCAGACTGGGTGGGCCAAGTGGTCCTTATCTGCCATCAAAGTCTATGTTTCTATGTTTCTAAGATGACACACTCAGATTAAGCTGTTGTTGTAGGGAGCTACCCTGGTATTTACTCACGATACCCAAGACTGGACACAGGCTGGATGAAAATCAAAACTGCAGGTGGTTGATCTGGAATGCCAGGAGAAGCAGGGCCCACACAAGTCACAGAGGCATCGTTCCTGTTCAAGCGTGGAGCAGGGAGCTGATCCCCTGGCAGGTGTCTCGTCAATGGCTTCTCTGTGCAGTGGGTAGTCTGGTTGGGCCAATCTGGCAAAGCCCAGACCGCATGGAGACAAGTTCGGAAGCAGTCCATTTTGGGCTGAATACAGCTTCCAGCAAGCAGAACACAGTTCACACAGTGGGGAACTAACTCACAACCCACTAGCAGCTCATAGCACATTTGCATGTACGGGAATTCTACTGTACCAGGCAAAGCGCACCCCGGGCACAATCGCAAAGTCTCTGCACACACCGGGAGCTTAGGGGCAGCTGGAACTCCTGACAGGCTGATCGCATTCAGCAAAAATATTCGTTTTTCTTCAGGTTGAGCCTGGCCCACTTCAGTAGTTTATTTTAGTCACACAAACTTCGATTTAGTCTAAAATAATTATCTTCTCTCCCTCTCAGGAGCAGCAGGCAGACATACAGGCCAAACACTCAGCCTTTTCCCAGTTCTCCCATGCGAATCCACTCAGGATTTCTGCTCAGAATTTCTTCAGCTCCTTCTTGCTCAGCTTCCAGCTTAGTTCTAACTGAAAACTGCAAGCAGCCCCGGACTTCCTCAAGATCCAAAAGATTTGGTTGGCTGATTTGGCTGTTAGTCAAAGCAAGAGCTCCCCCTTCAGTTGCAAAAAAGGCACAAAAAAACTCCATGCAAAAGTTCCTACAGATTTTGAATTCAGACAGCTCTTGTAGTCCAGCTACATTTCAGGTCCCACCAGTACTGTTTGGTCCAATTTGCAGTCCAGGACCAAGATAATGGAGACAAACAAAACAGTCCTTGCTACAAAGAAAGCAGGTTAGACAAACTACATTATCATTACCACTCTAAATGATTTTCAGTAAATAGTTACATCTTTCAACAGAGCTACCTCTCAGATTACTTAAGCTGCAATTAGGCAGCTCTTAAAGAGACAGTGAACAGAGGCTATACCAGCTCTGGTAATCACATTTAAACTGCTAAAACGCAGGACACCAGCCTGGCAGTGAGCATTTAGGCAAGCTCAAGGAAGACTTTTTGGGAACCCCCATTTGTAGAGGGTTACACTTTCACTTGGACTTTTTCTTTCCGGGCGGGTAGCTGTAATTGTCAAATGCCACCCTGCCTGCACATGCTGAGCACTCGCTCCAAACTTCAGGGGAAATGTTCAATTTCTAGGCACGGAAAGGTGCCTTTGCCCCTGGATATTGCTCAGTTCACTTTTGCA
The DNA here is from genome assembly GCA_016271365.2 of Neoceratodus forsteri. Classification (NCBI taxonomy): domain Eukaryota; kingdom Metazoa; phylum Chordata; order Ceratodontiformes; family Ceratodontidae; genus Neoceratodus; species Neoceratodus forsteri. Next base: position 112,686,186 of record CM057449.1, read on the forward strand.
GCATAAACCAAGTGCTTTTTAAAACAATTACTTTCCTTTTTGTCTTGGGGCAGCTGCTAGTTTCAGAAATGCCGTACGCCGAGACCATACAATTCTATGCAAAGGGAGAAGTACTTTAAATCATCACCTCTCATATCTAGTGGTTACCACGAAGGCAAATATTCTGGATGCATATTTTAATAACCCCATAAATAAAGGGATATTTTAAATATCTTTTTAAACATGGCTGTTTAATACGGGGTCTCTTAATTCTCTCCTATGCAGCATCACATTGTCAACAATATACATTTTTAAGGATCCTATTTACATGCTGCCTTTCCATGGTAGCAGCATATAGTCCCATTTGTCTTCATGGGACCTACACCATTCTTTTATATGCCCGTAGACGTAAATCATTTTACCCAGTTGCAACTGTCAAGCACACCTTCTAAGGTGTTATTTTAATCTTAAGATCATGTAAGGGACTTAAAGGATGGAAATGAGACTAAGTAACAGCAAAAGACTTTAGTAGGAAAATACAGGAGATAGAATAGTACTTTACTAGGTGGCCTACCTAGGATAGTAGAACAGAATAGTAGTATAGGTTTTAAGTGGTACTGTTGCGCAACAGAAGTTTTATAAAGGAGATGAAAAAAAGAAGGCGATAGGAAAGGGTCCAATAGTCCAGAATCAGGGGGTGTAGCCAACATCTGTCATAGACACAGAGGGTTGTGATGAACAGATTTCAATCCAAAGAGAGGGGAGTGACCATCGGGTCCCACAGGGATCAGTGCTTGGACCAGTCCTCTCGATTGTCTTCATAAGTGACATTCCAGCGGGGCTGGAAGGGAAAGTGTATCTCTTTGCAAATGACATGAAGATCTGCAAGAGGACTGACACTCCAGCAGGGGTAGAGAAAATTAGAAGGGATCTAAGCAAGCTTGAGGAGTGTTCAAGCATGTGGCAGCTAAGATTCAATGCACATAAGTGCACAGAAGGGGCACAGAAATGCAGGGGAGGAGTATATGATGGGTGGGGGGGTACTGCAAGCCACCAAACAGGAAAGGGACTTGGGAGTAATATCTGATTATCTAAAGGTTACCAAACAATGTGAGAAGGCTGTGAGAAGAGCCAGTGGAATGCTGGGGTGCATAGGGAGCAGTATCTCCAGCAAAAGGAAGGAGGTGGTGATACCACTGTATAGAACATTGGTGAAACCAAATCTAGAGTACTGTGTGTAGTTCTGGAGGACACATCTCCGGAAGGACATAGACAGAGTAGAAGCTGTTCAGAAAAGGGCGACAAAAATGGTGCAGGGGCTGCACCAAACGTCATATGAGGGGAGACTGGAGGATCTCAATATGTATTCTCTGGAGGAGAGGACAGGAGAGAGAGGAAGGATATAATAGAGACTTTCAAATACATCAAGGTACAAGAGGCTAGCATTTAAAAAAAAAAAGATGTTCAAGAACAAAATGAAGATTGAGGGTGGTAGACTTAGGGGTAACATGAGAAAGTTTTTTTTTTTCAGAAAGGGTTGTGGATCCATGGAACAGCCTCCCAGCAAAGGTTGTAGGGGCAAAAATGGTAGGGGAAATTAAAAAATGCATGGGACAGAGATAAAGGAACTCTAGTGGTAGGAAAGAGAGGGTAAGCCACAGATCATGTAGGATCTGCAGTATATGAAATAGGTAGGGAAAATGGGCAGACTAGGTGGGCCAAGCATCCCTATCTACCATCAAATTCTATGTTTCAATGTTTCTATGTCACATGATCCCATATGAACATGCCCCTGAGTTTCCAACTGAGTGAGACCCCCAGTCCACTACCCATCATTTTGTAAGTTGATCTCATCACCAAAGTGGCAACTTTGGGACACTACGCCAGTGTTCTGTTCTCAAGTCACCATCCAACAAAATTCGCAAATGAACACTCAGCACTTTTCTCCAAAGATATCATGGCCCCTAGCATCCACAGCCAGCCACTGTCAGGTAGCGTGACTCACAAGTGACCAACAACAGTAGTCCACTGTCCCTAGTAGTGTACTCCCAACTCGAATACCAGCTGACAACGAGGCTAGCAAATGAAAACTGTCTGCCAGCCTGGTCATCATGTCCCTCCATGCTGGCATCACTTGCTCCCATATGACAGTGCCCATGAGTGACCTGGGAAAACTGGGTAGTGAGGATGTGGCCTACCTGTGCCAATCCCTAGGCAACCTCCAGACACTGAATATTATTTCAGTGTCTGGAGTGGCTTAAAAAACTGGATGTTCTGCAAGTTGGCCACCGCCTTACCATCCAGTTTTCCCAGGTCATTCAGGGTCCTAGTCATATGAGAACAAGTGATGACAGTATAGAGTAACATGATGTCTGGGCCAGCCTTCAGTTTTCATTTGCTAGCCTTGTCACCTGGTGTTAATCAGATCAGGAAGGGGAGATACTCCTTGGGGCAATGGACTAGTGGTGGTCACTGGTGAGTGCAACTACCTGACAGTGGTTGGCTCTGGCTGCTAGTGTCCAAGGCATCACTGAGTACAAGTGCTGTGTGTGCATTTGTGTATCTTGTTGGTTGATGACTCAAGGTCTGGACACTGATATAGTGACCAAAGTGGCCACTCTGGCATTGAGCAACTTACGAGATGGCAGGTTGTGGTGGGGATCTCTCAGTTGGACACTCAGGGGCATGGTTATATGGAAATGAGAAAATTCAGAAGGGATGTGTACAGCAGGAGGAAAAAGATTTGAAGATAGAAGTTGAGGTTGGTCTGAGAGAAAACTGGTCCAGAGAAGATCTGAGGGCAAAGGATCTAAGATGATGTGCACTCTAATTTCAATATAAAGTGACTTAGTCTTGGATCCAGCAGTGCCCTCCTTCTCCATGTGAGGATACGTGACTGTGAAGTTTCAGAATTCTCATCAGAAAACAGGAATTTACTTCAGAGTGCAAATGTGGGCCAGTATTGCCCTACAAGTTCTGGATAGTGCCAGTTAGCACCAAACCAATGCCCTTGTGGGTGAAGTGTGAAATTTAAAAGTTAAATCTGTGAGAAAGTGTACAGGAATAGACTCAGTGGGAAGTCAGAGTTTATTCAGAAGTCCACATACGGGATCCCGTAGTGCTAGACAGCATTATCACTGGAATTATGAAACTGCCAAGTTTAAGTGAAATGGGAAAAACCGGCTAGGAAATGCCCAGAGAGTCCCCACCTGTGCTGCCTGGGGAAGTGGACTCTGAAAGTTTTTGGTTACTTCTCTTGGGCCCAGTTTTATGCCTTAAAAGTACCCCACCAGGGCTTAAGTCAACCCAGGCATAAATGAATGCTCTCCCTTTGATGAAAAGGTGAAATGAGTAGAAAGTGTGCCAGCTGAAGTGTGTGAAGGGAGTGACAAGATGTCTTCACATCAGTTTCTGTGAGCTCACATAGGAGGAAGAGAGAAGGATCCTGCTGGAATGGTTTTATCATCCCCATCTGGATATTTGCCTTTGTTCTATATCCAAGCTCTGCTAGTTTGCAGCTCTGATTGCCCTGTCATGTGCCCATGGAGCTCCAAAGGTCATTTAGATCACAGGAGGTCGAGTAAGTGCAATTTGTATATTTTTGGGGTGTAAGCCCCCTCCCTGAAAATGTTTATGCCATTAGTTATACCTCTAGACCAGAGAAGTTGGCTTACAAACCCAAGGGTCCTGAGGGAATTAGCAGACGTGCTGGCAGGCCCCCTGGTGGACCTGTTTAACACTTCTCTTGAAACAGGAGTGGTTCCCTTGGACTGGAGAACAGCTCGTATGGTGCCACTACACAAGACTAGGCAAAGAGATGACCCAGGTAATTACTGGCCCGGTTCATCTGACCTCGATAGTGGGCAAGCTCTTGGAGACCAATCTGAAAGAAAGGCTGGTAAACTTTCTAGATGATAAGAGACTCCATGATGATAGGCAACGTGGGTTCATGTTGGGCACTCCTGCCAGACCGACCTGACTGATTTCTTTGATTGAGCAACAAGGACAGTGGACAAAGGCAAAGCAGTGGGCATACTATATCTGTATTTCAGCAAGACCTTTGACTCTGTTCCCCACAGGAGATTGATTAGGAAGCTGGAGGTCTTGGGGGTTGGGGCAACACTGGCTAGGTGGATACAACACTGGTAATAGGGCAGAAACCAGAAGGTGGTGGTCGGGGGGGCTAATTCTTGGAAACTAAGTCAGTCACTAGCAGGGTCCCACAAGGCTTGGTGCATGGACCAGTATTATTCAGCATCTTCATCATCTTCCTCAGAGATATTGCTCTGAAGAGGCAAAAGGCAAAATATGCCTCTTTGCAGATGACACAAAGCTCTGTGGGAGGGTGGAAATGAAGGAAGGGAGACAGGACATTAGGGAAGACCTAGCTAAGTTAGAGAGATGCTTGGGTATTTGGCAACTGTGTTTCAATGTCAAAAAGTGTAAGGTAATGCACTTGGGGGCGAATAACCCAGAGACCTCATATTGGCTGGGGTGTGTGTAGGTCACCAAGTCAGTGGAGGAGAAAGATTTGGGTGTGAGTAACACGAGTTGCATGCACATGGAGCACACTGCAAAAGAGCAGCAGCTAAGGAAAATAGAATGCTAGTTAAAAACACAGATACTTCAGCACAAAAGCACTAAGAACAGGGTTACCTAGAAAGGCTTTAGCAACAAAACCAGGTTGCCAAGAAATACAAAATCATACATGCCCCATACTGCAAAACATCATGGGATGTGTATATATATAGTATATATATACATATATATATATATATATATATGTATACTGTATATATATATATATATATATATATATATATATATGCAAATCACCATGGTAATTTAGACTAGTTCTCTTTTCAGCAGAAATGCATGGTGCCAAAGGATGAAAACAGATAAAACCTGAGATGCATTTTATACTACATAAAACAATCAGCATGCCTCGTCTCTAGCTCACCCCAGTGGAAAACGTGCCAGCCCTAATGTGGTCTTATGGGTTTGGGTCATGGCGGGCCCAAAATGAGAAAGCAAGATAAAACGACAAAGAACCTCAGCACAAAAGCACTGAGGCAAGGGTTACTTTTTATTTATTTATTTATTGAAATGTTTCACCAGGAAGGCACACTAAGCAACAAGTTGCTCATCTCACGGTGTGACCTGGGGGGAGTGGGTACAATGAGGATGGAACAGTAATACATTCCAGTTGCATAAGTGAACATTAACGTACATTTGCATAAGACAGTTGTTACATACAGTGCAATAAGATACATTGAGAGAACAATAATAAATGCAAGGGGAGGTGGAGCAAGGGGACGACACAGGCATAGACCAAAGTACAAAAATAAGCAATGGAAGAAGGAGTAGAGCTAATAAGAAAAAGAAAAGAAAGATGGAGCAGAGAGATACAACAAGTGAAATCATTCAGGGAAGAGTAAAAGGTAGAACAAATGCTGGAGGAACAGGTGGATCTCAAAGTCTGCGGGCAAACAATATGGAAATTGGGCAAAAGTAAGTGAACAAGTGCAAATGTGAAAAGGTAAGGTGGACGGAGGAGGAAGGAGGGAAAAGCTGAGTCCCAGAAGGACACCTTCAGGATGCTGGGAACACCTGCAAGGGTGCTGAGAGGGCTAGAGAAATGGGGTAAAGAGATGGCAGTAGGAATTTAGAGTGGGTAAGGGAGAGAGGGAGGAAGTGGGAACTAACACCTAAGAGAGGACAGGACCAAACCCATGGATCCCTTCAGGATGCTGAGAACCCAGCAAGGGAGCAGGGAAGGCCAGTAGAGATGGGAGAAGGTGGGGGGGAAGAAAAGCTGAGTCCCAGAAGGACCCCTTCAGGATGCTGAGAACCCTGCAAGGGGGCTGAGAAGGCTAGAGAGATGGAGGAAAGAGATAGTTGTAGGAATTGAGAGGGTAAAGGAGAGAGGGAGGAAGTGTGAACTAACACCTAAGAGAGGTTAGGACCAAACTCATGGATCCTTCAGGATGCTGAGATTCCTGCAAGGGTGCAGGGAAGGCCAGTAGAGGTGGGAGAAGGGGGAAAGAGAATAGTTGTTGGATCTAAGGTGGAGGGAGATGGAGCTGCATCTGTTAGGGGCAATCGGTAAGTACTGAATGGAGGAGAGAATGGGCAAGAAGCAGAGAAGATGCATTTAAGGAGGGTCATAGCAGGAGCAGCTAGGTGAAAGATAGTTTTAGAGGGCAGTGCTGATGGAGTAGAAGGAGGAGAAGTGACGAATTTGAGGAGGGAGGGAGTTCCATATGTAACCCCCCTACAAATTGAGGTTTACTAAAATGTCATCCTGGGCTGCCTAATGCCCACTGTCAGGATGGTGTCCTGTGTCTGCAGTAGCTATATGTGCCTGAATGAGAGTGCTATAGGAAGCCTCCATGCCTGTCTCTATAAGAGAGTCATTATGTTGAGTTAGAAATTAGTCTGGGCTGGGTCTGAGTAGTTTAGGGCTCATGACCCGCCAGGCGAGTGATATTGCTGCTCCATTCTGCAGTCGCTATATGCACAGAGGGAGCTCTGTTAGGAAATGTGTTCATTTACTGTTTATCTGCCTTAATTAATAATAGTATAGAAGTTGTTTAACCTGCCTTGTCTTGCAGCTTGGACTTTTTGCATAAGAGTCACCATTTTGGTTCTGGACTGCCAGAGTTCGACCAATCTAACCTCAGGGGACCTAAAATGGAGACTGTCTCCAGAGGTCTTGTGGGATTGAAAATCTGTAGTAATTGTAGTTTTTAAGGTTTGGCACCTAAATGGACCTGGAGGGGGAGCCCTTGCTGTGACAGACAATTTCCTCAGCCAACCAAACCTTTGGATCTCAGAGGAAATCCCCAGAACTGCCTCCAGCAAAGTCAGTTGTGAGCTGGAGTTTGGAGAGTGAACAGCTCAAGCCATCGAGCAGCTGCTCCTATACAAGAGCACAGGAGAATCAGCAGGAAGACTGCACTGGCCTGCCTGTCACATCTTCCAGTGAGAAATCCTGTGAATGTGAAAGCTGGACTTAAATCTAATTCCTTTGTTTGAGATCTGAAGCCTGAAGAGAAAGAGAGTGATCATTGCCTGAATTTGGGACCAAAGATTTGCTCCAGAAGCGATCAGCCTGCTGGGTACCGCATGAGTCACTGATTGAGAGTTTTGCGCAGAACTTCTGCTAAATTGCAACCGGACTTTACCCGAACTGTGACTAAGAGTTGTGCTGCGTGGGTCATGATTTGGTTCCCCACCTTCAAGTGTGTTAGCTGGAAGCTGCTCCAGCACTCGCATGGACTAAATTCGAACTGCCTGCTCCGGACTGGGCTCTGCCATCTTGGCCTAGACTGCCACTCCCATCACAGAGACATTTTCTGATGAAAGACCTGCTCGGGGATTCAGCTCCCTGCTCAACATCATCGAACAGATAGCGACCACCTCAGTGAGCCATGTGGGCCCTACTTCCCCTGGCAAACCAGAACAACATCCAGAGGTCTTCATCTCGTCAGTCCTGCCTCCTGGTCTGGGTAGCATAAGTACCAAACAGGGTAGCTCCCTGTAACAAAGCTGCAATCATAGAAACATAGAAACATAGAATTTGACTGCAGATAAGGACTGCTTGGCCCACCTAGTCTGCCCATTACCCTACCTAATTGATAAGCTGCAGATCCTAGTTAACCAACAGCCAACTTCCTCCTACCCCCAACTAGAATTGCTTTATGTCTCTCTCATGCATTCTTGAATTCCCCCACTGTTTTTGACTCCACTACCTCCTCAGGAAGGCGGTTCCATGTATCCACAACCCTCTCCATGAAAAAATACTTCCTCACATTACCTCTGAGCCGTCCCTCCTCTATCTTTAAATTGTGCCCCCTTGTTCTTGTACATCTCTTTTTCTGAAAGATGCTACCCTCTTGGACTTTGTTGATTCCCTTGAGGTGCTTGAAAGTTCTATCATGTCCCCCCCTCTCCCTCCTCTCCTCGAGGGTATACATATTAAGCTCCTTTAATCTCTCTTCGTATGTCTTCTTGTGCAGACCCTGCACCATTTTAGTTGCCCTCTTCTGGACAGTCTCCATCCTGTCTATGTCCTTGTGGAGATGGGGTCTCCAGAACTGCATGCAGTGCTCCAGATGGGGTCTCACCAACTGTCTGTACAGAGGGACAACAACTTCCTGTTTTCTACTGGTGATGCCTCTCCCTATGCATCCCAGTATCTTGCCAGCCCTCCTTACTGCCTTCTCACATTGCTTGCCCACCTTAAGGTCATCTGATATGACTACCCCCAGGTCCCTTTCCATTTTTGTTGCTGTCAGTATCTCACCCCCATTGTGTACTCTTCCACTGGGTTTTTGTTTCCCAGGTGCATTACTTTGCACTTATTTGCATTGAATCTAAGCTACCATACATTTGACCATTCCTCCAACCTTGCCAAGTCCCTTTGCATCCTTTCCACCCCACCTTCTGTATCGACCCTGTTGCAGACCTCTGTGTCGTCTGCAAACAGACATACTTTTCCTTCTGGTCCCTCTGCAATGTCACTTATAAAGACATTAAAGATGAGCAGTCCCAGCACTGAATCCTGCGGTACCCCACTAGTAACCCCCCTTTTTCAGGTAGAACTCCCTTTGCTATTACCCTTTTCGTCCTGTTGTCCAGCCAATTTTTTACCCAGGCTACCACTTTGGGACCCACTCCAAGGCTGGCTAACTTGTATATTAATCTTTTGTGTGGGACTGTGTCAAATGCCTTGCTAAAGTCTAGGTAGACCATGTCCACAGCCCCTCCCTGGTCTACTACTTTGGTCACCCAGTCAAAGAAATCTATTAGATTCATCTGACACGACCTTCCTGCTGTGAATCCATGCTGCCTAGGGTCTTGTGCCCCACTGGCCTCTAGGAACTCAACAATTCTTTCCTTCAGAAGTGATTCCATCATTTTCCCAACCACTGAGGTCAAACTAACAGGGCTGTAGTTTCCTGCCTCTGCCATGCTCCCACTTTTGTGAAGGGGAATCACATCCGCCCTCCTCTAGTCCTCAGGTACCACACCATCCTCCCATAATTTGTTAAAAAAGGTAGTCAGTGGTGTCACTAGTTGTACCATTTCTTTTAAAATTCTTGGGTGAATCCTGTCAGGCCCCATTGCTTTGTCTACCTTCAGTTTTAAGAGTTCTTTCAGAACCCTTTCTTCTGTGAATGGACTGGTATCAACCTCCCTATCCAGAGTGCTCCTATTCTTTGATTTAGATACCTCCCCCCCCTCCTCTTCCTTTGTGAATACTGAGCAGAAATATTCAATCAGTATCCCTACTTTTTCACTGTCCCCCTCTGCCCACTCTCCCTTCCCTTTATTAAGCCTCACTATCCCTCCCTTGGTCTTTTGTCACTCCCTAATGTACCTATAAAAGGTTTTAGCCCCCTTCTTAACTGAGTTGGCTATCTTTTCCTCAGTTTGGGCCTTTGCTATTCTGACTGCCTTCCCCACTTCCTTCTGCTTTAACTGGTACAGTTCTCTGTCCTGCGCCTTCTGTGTTTCCTTATACTTCCTGAATGCTACCTTTTTGTTCCTAACCTTTCCCGCCACCTCTTTTGAGAACCATAGTGTTTTTTTCCTTTGTTTTGCTTTGTTGATTTGCTTCACACAAAGGCTTGTTGCCTCTGTGATGGCTGTTTTGATTTTTTTCCCATTGTTCCTCCACCCCTCCTTCCTGCCCATTTGTTAATGCTTTTCTGAGGCACTCTCCCATTTTCCCAAAGTCAGCCCTCCTAAAGTCCAATACTCTTGCTTTTGTATGGCTTGACTCTATGGCTGTTTTTATCATGAACCACACTGTTTGGTGCTCACTTATTCCCAGATGGCTACCCGCTTCTAAATCCGAGATCCTTTCTCCATCCCCATTTGACAGTACCAGGTCTGAGATTGCTCCCTCTCGAGTGGGTTCCAACACCAGCTGTCTGAGGCATGCCCCTGTAGGGCATCGAGAATAACTATGCTCTTGGATGTGGCTGCAGCAAAGGTGCTCCAGTTAACATCTGGCATATTCAGGTCCCCCATCAACAATATCTCCCCTTTTTCTGCCTTTCTAAGGATGGCTTGTATCATTTCCTTGTCCATTCCCTCCCCTTGAGATGGGGGTCTGTATACAACCCCCGTACAGATTGTGGTGCCATATTTTGTCTCCAGGGTGACCCACAGTGCCTCCTCTACTCCCTGTTTATCCTTTAGTTCCATTGCTTTGATCCCTTCCTTTACATAGAGAGCTACTCCTCCACCTCTATTACCCTCCCTGTCCCTCTTGTAGCTTGTGTACCTGGTATGTTGACATCCAAGTCATGGTTCTCAGTGTGCCATGTTTCTGTGACTGCCACGATATGAAGATGTCCCTCTTCCATCAAGGCCACTAATTCAGGGGAGCTTGTTACACAGACTATGGGCATTGGTACTCACCGCCCTCCATTTTTTGATGGCCTTGTCCCTTTTAGCTCCATCCCTGTCCTTACTGTCTTTTTCTGCATTTACCCCGTCCTGCTCCCTATCTACTCCTCTACCTTGGTGTTTACCTCTCTAACTACTGTGTTTTGTGGGGGAGGCTGGGTTTTTGCTGCTCCTTTTCAGTGCCTCCCCCCCCCTTGCCTAGTTTAAATGCTTGCCAATAAAGCATTGTGTGTCATTTGATTTATTTGTTTGGGTTTATTACAGTGAACTGAGCAATCTGGCTCCAGATTACAAATTCTGGGTTGATCTGCATGCTGATTGTTTTCTTTCCTAAGGGCCCCAACAACAGCTGCAATGCCAGCCTAACCCAAGCATCGCTTCAGGCTAGTCTGCCTACAACTGGGTACCCAGGGTTGTGTAACTGTATACAAGGGACTCTGTGCATGCATTTTCAGCCTGAAATAATCAGATCTAAAAATCATGTGCTAGATTCATGCCCCACCCCTGTTCACATGCCCCTGAATAAATCAGATTGTGTTGTTTTATCATTTAATCTGGCTAGTGTGTACCTTTTTGGTGGGGTTATTGTACTGCCATTGAACTGTTGCATTACAGGTCTTATTTTACAGGGTGTCTTCAGGGCAGCTGCAGACTGTCACAGGGTGTGGGAAAAAATTCAGACAAGGCAATATTTCAGGATTAAAAACACACAGGAATGTAACATTTATTTACAAAAAGTCAGAAAACCAAAAACAATCGAAAATAAAGAAAAGTAAGTTGCAATGTCCATAACCACTTTTTCCCTCAGTGGTTTCTTGCAATTTCCAGTACACAGTCAAAGACCACAGAATAGCTATGGTCTGCTTACTTCTGTGTTTACATTACTCTCACTGGAGACCTCCCTGTCTCACTTCCAAGGCTCATCTGCCCAAAGAACAGATTTGGGAGGTATTTATACTCCTGGACAAGGTCACCTGACTAGACCCTTAACACACTTAACACAAATACAATGCTTATGCAAAGTGCTCTGAGGAGTAAGACTGTATGTATACTCTGGTCTCCAAATGGAAGGTTAAAGATGCAGGTTCAATTCCTATGGGTTAAAATGTAACTGAGGCTTGGAAAGCACTGTTAACAGATGAAGAAGCTTGCTGTAGAATGACTCTTTTCAGCCTGTTTGGAGCACTATAGATGATTATCCAAAGAAAATACCTTCTGCTAAAATGAAGAACTTTTCTGTTAATGAATAAAATTCTGAACATATATCATACTGCTATGGTGTCAAGTTGCTTGATTGCCCACATATACCTGCGCCCTACGACACAGACGATCCAGCCCTGGTGGTAAGTGCAAGGGGTGTGAGCAAGTCATTAATGCCATATGGTAGGTGTGATGTTTTGCTGATATATCGTTTAGGCCACTAGAGGGGTTGGTGGGGGGTTATAGCATCCCGGAGGGCTATACCAACAGCAGTTACGCTACCCCAGAACCATTCCTCTGGGTGAAGGCACCCGTTCAACAAGCTCGGCCCCTCAACCTGCACCTAATCACGTAGGCAGGGGTAGTAGCCTTTAGGATAGTGCCACCTAGGAGTTACACATATTTTAGGGAAGCAGTGAGCATACCCAGACTGACCGATGAGGGTGGAGCGGTGGGGGACAGCCAGTGTACGGAACTCGGTAGATCTAAGGGAGTGGGGGGGTGTTATAAATGAGGAGAAGAGGTAGGATAGGAGTTCTCCCAACCAGTGTTTGAAGGTGAATTTAGCACAGTGAGAGAGGTGCCTATTGGTTACTCAAAAAGAGCACTGGCAACAAAGACAGGTTTTCAAGAAATATAAAATCACACATACCCACCATAATGCAAAGCATCATTGGATAAATATTCAAATCACTATCAAATCACTATCAACATTTAGGCTGGTTCTCCTTTAAAGTGATTTTGTGAGCTTTGCCATAGCAAAAGGGATTAGTAACCTGTAGGAGTTGTGATTCAATCTCCTACCATTCAAACTGCCAAAAAGTGTTGTTTTTCCATGAAATAAATGCTTTTATTTCTGTGCTCTGCTTCATTTACATAACCCAACCTCTTTTTTTCTCAGTGCTGCAACCCCCAAGCATGACATCATGCAAGGGAAACAAAGTTTTTAAGCACTGTTTTGAAACAGAGACCTCTGTTGGTCAGTCTTGATATTGCAAGACATCTACACTACCAACATAGACTACATCTCTCAGTAAAGAAATCTTGTCAGCTAGATACTTTATACACAGTGCTTTGTTTTGCAAATAAATATATGAGAGCTTTTATTGTTGAAGCCACCACAGAAATATGAGACTGCACCTCACAGTAAGGGAATCGGAAAACAACTTCTTATTGTACCCACAACACCTTGCTATATACATCTATGTATTAGGTGCAGTCACCACCACCAAAATAAGGGACTGCTCCTCTGAGTAATTAGCAACATTATAATTTACTTAGCATGCCATGGTGCTCTATATAAAACACTGACTGTTCCCTTGTATGACATCATTCTGGGGGTGTGACCACACACAGAAAACTGGAGGACACAATGCAGATAAAACATAAATAAAAATAACTATGACAGATTTTTTTTTTATAAAACAAATTGCAGCTTCAACATCTGAAGCATGGGCAGCAATGGCATATCATGTGAAAAAGGCATCTGTGAAAGTTCACAAAATCACTTTAAGCAGAATTGCATGGCGCCAAAGAGCCTCTCACACTCTGCAAAGGGTGAGAACAGAAAACAATATCCCATAGAAACATAGAATATGCCAGCAGACAGGGATTGTCAGATCTAATTAGTCTGCCCTTTACCCTACCCCCTTCCTAATTAACTTCATGCACTATGATACCCTTGAGCCTGTCCCATGCATTTTTAAAGCCTACAACCGTATTAACCACCACAACCTCTTGGGGAAGGTTGTTCCTTGTCTCGACCACCCTCTTGGTGAAAAATTACTTTCAAACAACATGAAGTCTTGCTATATTATAGACATTAGCAGTTTGATCCAGCTCTAGAACTGCCCCGGAGTGAAATGGTTAAAACCATTCCAAAATAGAATTTTGGCACGAGAGCAGCTCTATCTGTGTCATTTCAAACTTGAACTGTCAGATTCTTTACTCTGCCTCAGTGAACAGTCGCTCCGGAGATTTCTTCCTGCTCGCGTTCATTTCTCGGTTTAAAAGTGTTTTCTTGGTTGGATTTAACGAGAATAGTTTTATTTAACATAAAACCGTTAGTTCAAGCTCTATCTGTGGTAACCGTAAGTAAATGAAGGTTTTGTCTGTGTGGAACTTGTGAGTTATCGGTTCGGTTTTGAACCGATCAGTGGGTTTAAACTCATTTAAAACTAAAAGTTACTATTTTAGAGTGGGTTCCGGTTCTTATCGGTTCTAAAAAAACAGATTTATTCGTTTTTCCAATACCCGTGATTATGATTAGGAACCGATAAAGGTGTCTTGCCTGGCACTGCCATTAAAAGGAAAGTTTTTGGTTAGGCTGGCATTATGTCTGAAAACCCAAAAGAAAACCCGGGCCACTGAGTTTAACACTGTGATGTTTGTGGGAAGTCTTTTGCCAGGCTGACCCACACCTCATGTTTGATTGTCTGGGGTTTGACCACCTCCAGTCAGACTGCCAGGTATGTAGAATTTCCTGCAGCCACCCTGGAAAAAACATTGGGCAGGCTCAGGGAACGAGAGGCAAAGTCCGCTTGACCGGATGGCCAGCCTGGTTCGGTGCCAATCAACCAGAGGGAGTGCCCTCTGACCAGGGCCAGACTTCCTCGGGCAAAAGAAAAGCTGGTTCTGAGGAACCAATTCCAGTAAAGAAAACAAGAAAATCAGCAGGTCTGGAGTCCAAAATTCCTTCTCTAACTGCTGCAGAGATAGCAAAAGCCATACAAACTGTCCAGTCACTGTCTCAGGGTCCGTCCGAACCACCACTATCTGGTAAAAGGTCGGTTGTCCGGTCCCAGTGGTTCAGGATTATGATATTGAGGAATTTTATGAACCAGAGGAGGGAGGAGGATTATGAACAGTATGAATGTGGCTGGGAAGGTCTGGGTGTGCCCATTGAACGGACATCTCCCCAGACAGACCTTTAGAATCTCCCCTATGCTGTCTGAGTCCCCATCTCATTTTATGTTTTATAAAAGTTGCTGAAACCCTCCAGCTTCCTTTAGAAGAGGCTGTGGATGAGCAAGAGGAGCCTGATTTTGTAGAAATTATGGATATTCCAGAGTCTAGGAGATTGTCTATTCCTTTACATAAGTCTTTAGGAAACAAACAATTAAAATTTTAAAAGCTCCTAATTCTGTGCCTCCTGTAAATAAAAGATGGACAGAAGGTATACATTGTCAGGCCCTGATACAGAATTCCTTTCTCAGCAATGCAGTCATGTTAGTAGTTCAGGCTGCTGCCTGTGATAAAGCTAATATTCCTTGGCTTCACATCCTCCTGACAAGGATTCCAGGAAGATTGATGCCATGGCAAAAACAGTATATGGCAGCCTCTCTGGGACTCAGGCAAGCAAATTATATGGCTTATGTAGCTAGGTATCAGAAATCTAGATGGGATACTGTTATGCATTGGCCAAGCAGGCCCATGGCCAGCTGGCTAGTGAACTAGAACAGGTGGCTGCTGATGGCATTGAAGCCTCTAAGGTTCAGTTTCATGCTGCTGTGGATGTTAATGATGTTTCCTCTAGGGTCATGGCCACATCTGTAGCTTTTCGTAGGTTGGCCTGGCTCAGGTGTACTAGTTTGTCACAGGATACCCAGACTAAGGCTATGGATTTTCCTGTGGTGGGAAATTCTCTGTTTGGAGAGCAGACAGAGAATTACATGAAGAAGATGGATGAATATAGGACTACTTACAAGAGTGCCCAGGCTAAGGAGCGGCAAGCCACTCCTCAAAGGCATGCCCCCAGGGGTGAGGTAGGCCTTTTCACGAGCCTTTCTACCAGACTCAGGCCTCCTCTGCCTATGCTCAGAGGGCTTCTTCAGAGGCAGGGCAGACGAGGGGTGGGCAGACCTGCTCCCACCCCCAGCCTAAAGCTCCTGAAACAGGCACCCTGATGGGTTGCCCAGGGCGGAATCTCCTGTACCAGTGGGGGCAGGCTGGCTTACTTCAGTCAGAATTGGGCTTCTTTAACCTCAGACAAGTGGGTTCTGGAAGTAGTAAGCAGGGTCTGGTTCTCAGCTCAAAAAGTTTCCCAAGTTGAGAAGCAGACTTTTCTACCTGCAAGTGCTTCAGAGACCCTCGCTCTGGAAACAGAGGTCTCATCCCTGTTAGCTCTCAGAGCAGTAGAAAGGGTTCCTCCCCTGCATCAGGGCAGGGGTCTGTATTCCAGATACTTCCTTACCCCAAAAAAGACAGGAGAATGGTGGCCCATTTTAGATCTCAGATATCTGAACAAGCATCTTTTGAAACCAAAGTTCAAAATGGTAACTCTGGCAATGATTTTACCTTCCCTAAGGCCAGGGGACTGGCTAGCCTCCCTGGACCTCAAGGATGCCCTATTTCCATGTCCTAATCAGAAGATCCCATCGAAAGTACCTCAGATTTGAACTGCCCTCAGGTCATTACCAGTTCAGAGCAATGCCCTTCGACTTACCTCTGCTCCAAGGGTATTCACAAAGTGTCTAGCAGTGGCAGTGGCCCATTAAGGAGGCAGAGGATTGCTGTTTTTCCTATCTAGACGACTGGCTCATTGTAGGCCAGTCCCCAGAACAGGTAAAATCTCACCTGCAGGTCACCAGCAGCTTCTCACCTCCCTGGGTTTTCTGCTAAACCTACCAAAGTCGGTTCTGGAACCAGTCCAGGTACTCACCTTTATAGGGGCAGAATTGACACAAAGCTAGCCAGAGCCTTTCTTCCCAGAAAGGGTAAGGAATTTAGTGGCTCTGGCCTCTTCCTACTCTGCAGGTCTCTCGACCAGCAAGACACTTTCTGCAGCTCCTGGGGCACATGGCTGCATCCACAGCTGTTGTGCAGGGAGCCAGATTTCAGAAGAGAGACATTCAGTTTCACTTGAGAACCTTTTGGTCTCAGAGAAGAGACCCCTTTCCAAGTTAGTCCCAGTGACTCGAACCTTGATCCTAGCTCTCCAGTGGTGGCAGGATCAGAGCAATTAGAGTGGGGTCCCTTCATTTCCCCTTCTCACGACTTGACTCTCACTACAGATGCTTCCCTTCTGGGTTGGGAGGCCACATGGGCGACCTTTCCACTCAGGAAGTTTGGTCCCCCCAGGAATCTCTGCTCCACATCAATTTACTGGAACGCAGAGCTGTCTTTTTAGCTCTTCAAGCTTTTTCTGCCTCTGTCCACGACAAGGTGATACAAGTCAGAACAGACAACACCACAACAATGTGGTACATCAACAAACAGGGGGGCACTCGGTCTTCAGCCTTGTGCACCGAGGCAATGAAGTTGTGGTCTCTGGCCTATTCCCTGAACACTTCCTCATAGCAGTTCATCTTCCAGGGAAGGACAATGTCCTAGCGGATGCCCTCAGCAAGATTTCCCAGGGCCATCACGAATGGTCCCTGGATCCTCAAGTGCTGGGGATAGTTTTTGCCAGGTGGGGCATCCCTCGGATAGATCTTTTGCAGCCCCAGACAATCACAAACTTCCTCTGTTCTGTTGCAGGCCTCCAGTGCTGGGCTCAGTTCCCTGGATGCCGTTCTTCTGGATTGAGAGGAAGTTCCTCATGCTTTCCCCCTTCCTCTCCTATTCAAGTACTAGTCAAAATCAGATCTCAGCCTTGCAGGGTGATTCTGATTGCCCGGATTGGGCCAGGCAGCCCTGGTACCCACTCCTTCTGTCTCTGACAGTCCATCTTCCCTGTGCCTCCCAGGAATCACAATCTGTTGACTTGTGCCCAGGGAAGGTTTGGTATCGGACCTCAATCCTCAACCTCAAGGCCTGGCTCTTGAGGAGTTAGAGTTGCTGATTTACACCTCTCTCAGGGTGTTCTTGAGATCTAAAGGCTTCCAGAAAGCCTTCCACTAGAGCTACTTATAGTTCTAAATGGAAAAGGTTTTCCATTTGGTGTGCTGGGAAAATATTTCCCAGAATCTGCTGAATTGCCCATTTTGTTAGATTACATGGTACATCTTAATTCCTTGGGTCTCAGACCAGCTACCCTGAGAGTTCATTTGGCAACTGTGTCTGCTTTTGTGTCAGCAGGAAAGTCATCCCCTTTCCTCTCATCCTGTGTTTTCAAGTTTTTAAGGATTACTCCATACTAATCCTCCCTTTGGGAACCGCCCTGCTTGGGACCTTAATGTCTGCATTGCCCAGTTAATGCAACCCCTTTGAACTCTGTCTTCTGCAGAGCTTAAGTACCCAACTTGAAAACTGTTTTTCTAGTGGCTATCACTTCTGCCAGACGCATAAGTGAATTGCAAGCCTTGTCAGTGGAGACTGACTTTATTTCTTCCACAGGGATAAGGTAGTCCTTAGGACTAATAGGACGTTTTTGCCTAAGGTGGTTTCAGATTTCCATCTTAATCAATCTATCTCCCTTCCAGTATTTTTCACTGATCACTCCTCTTTGGGTGAGAGGAGGTTGCACAGCCTGGATGTTAAGAGAGCTCTTAGTTATTATATAGCGCACCAAAGGTCACAGGTTCAATCCTCCAACTTTTCCTTACCTATGGTGAAGTTGGGAAAGGCAAACCTGCCACTAAAGAGATCAATAGCCAGGTGGATTGTCTCTTGTATCAATTTTGTTATCAGAAGTGGGCAGAGCCCCCCGTTTGAGGGCTCATTCTACCAGGGGTACAGCTGCGTCTCTAGCTGCTGCCAGAGATATCCCTTTATTAGAGATTTGCCAGGCTGCTACTTGGAAAACGGTACACACTTTTACCAAGCATTACTCCCTGGATGTCCAGGCCAGGAGAGATGCTCGGTTTGGCACAGCTGTTCTTCAGAGCCTATTCCTAAGTAGGTTCTGCCCTCCTCCATGGAGGTACAGCTGTGTATTCTGCTAATGTCTATAATATAGCAAGACTTCATGTTGTTTGAAGAAAAAATTACTCACCTTAGTAATGTTGTTTCTTCTAACGGAGTCTCTATATTATAGACCTCCCCAACCTGCCCCTCTCAGAACCTCTACTTGGTGGAGTGCGGCAACTTAGTGTGGCACTACTTATGTCCTGTTAGCATTTTGTCCCTTTGGGACTTTGGGGTGTGTATGTGTACGCGTGTGTGTGTTTTATTATACTTATGTTCCATTTTCATATTATTAGAATGGTGTTAGTATTTCTGGTCCCCTGACTTGAGTCTTGGGTGTTGGGACCATCAATGGTTGTTATTATTTAGGTAGCCATTTGGCTAGTGTAGGTTACAGCTTCCACACAGACCTTAGTGAGTTTGGCTCGTAAAGATCTGACAGTTCAAGTTTGAAATGACACAGACAGAGCTGCTCTCATGCCAAAATTCTATTTTGGAATGGTTTTAACCATTTCACTCCGGAGCAGTTCTAGAGCTGGATCAAACTGCTAATGTCTATAATATAGCAAGACTCCATTAGAAGAAACAACATTACTAAGGTGAGTAATTTTTTTCTTCTCATATTACCTCTGAACTTCCCTCCCCTTAGTCTCCTATTGTGACCCCTAGTCATTGTGTAGTTGTTTATCTGAAAAAGGTCCTGTACCCGAACATTGTTTATGCCTTTGAGATATTTTAATTACTCTATCATGTCCCCCTCTTTCCCCTTCTCTGCTCGAGGGAGCACATGTTCAGATCTCTTAGCCTTTGCTCATATGGTCTCTGGTGCAGTCCTTGTATTATCTTTGTTGTCCTCCTTTGCACTGACTCCAGTCTGTCTGTGTCCTTCCTGAGATGCGGCCTCCAAAACTGGATGTTGTACTGCAGATGGGGGTGTACCAGGGAACTGTACAGAGGCAATACCACTTCCATCCTTCTGCTGGTGATGCACCTCCCAGTGCATTCCAACATGCCACTAGCATTCATCACTGCTGTCTCACACTGTTTTCCCACCTTTTGGTCCTCATTAATAATCACCCCCGATCCCTTTCCTGCTTGGTAGCTGTTAACTTTTCACCCCCCCCCATGAAGTATTCCTCTCCTGGTTTATCTCTCCCCATGTGCATGACTTTGCATTTTGTAGCATTAAATTTCAACTGTCGAGTTTTAGATCATTCCTCCAACTTCCTCAGATCTGATTTCATTTTACTTACCCTTTCAGGTGTGTCCACCCAGTTACAGATCTTTGTGTCTTCTGCAAATAGACACACTTTCCCTTCCAGCCCATCTGTAACGTCACTTATGAAGACATTGAAGAGGACTGGCCCCAACACTGACCCCTATTGCACACCACTTGTCACCTCCCTCTCCATTGACAAGGTAACATTTACCATCACCCTCTGAGTTCTGCCCTTTAACCAGCTATTTACCCAATTTACAACCTTATTCCCAATTCCCATACCACTTAATTTTCTTAGTAGTCTCCTGTGTGGGACAGAATCAAAGGCCTTGCTGAAGTCAAAGTAGACTACCTCTACTGCTTCTCCCTAGTTCACTATTTTGGTTACCCAACTGCAAAAAATTGATCAGGTCAGTTTGGCAGGGCCTACCCACTGTGAATCCATGCTGCTTCGGATCCTGCTGTCTGCTCATTTTTAGAAACGATACTATCCTTTCCTTCAGCGATGACTCCATCAGTTTTCCCAGAACTAGAGTGAGACTGACTGGTCCATAGTTCCCTGCCTCCTCCGTGCTTCTGCTCTGTGTAGCGGGACCACATTTGCCCTTTTTCAGTCCTTGGGGACCTACCCCCTTTCCAGTGTCATGTTAAAAGAGTGTGGCCAGAGGCACCGCCATTTCATTTATTTATTTATTTAAGAGTTTCACCAGGAAGTGCACACTGAACAATAAGTTGCTTATCTCATGGTGCGTCCTTGGGGGTGGGAGAGTTGGAAGGCACACAATAACATGTAATCAACACAACAGTATACATTGCCAATATATGGGAACTGGAAGACATACAAATAAGTCATAGGCAAACAACAAAACAGTATATAGTGCTAATTATGCATAGAATACGTTACCAAGTAGAGAACAATTAACAAGCAGTAACATGCAGCAAGAAATTACAGTTGGCATGTATATTCCATTACATCATAGTGAACAGAGGCCCGCAAGAGCAGTAATAGGATAACTATTACAGCCCATTTAGATGCAACATGGTCAGCTCAGTTGCAGCTGCAGTTCACAGACAGGTAATTGTGTAAGGCTGAGGAGACAGAGGAAGGGGAAGAAGAAAGGCAAATCTGGGGGGGAGGGAATTCCACAGTTTAGGGAAGTGGTACAAGAAGGCTGCCTGGCAAACAGTAGTCATACGGCATGGGACACCTAAGGTATGGGAAACTGAGGACCTAAGTGATTTGGTGGAAGGTGGGGGGATTGTTAGGGAAGAGTTGAGATAAGTAGGGATGGAGCCAAACCAAAATTTGGAGATGAATTTAGCACACTGGAGGAGAAGTCTGTTATCAAGAGATGGGAATGCCAAAGTGTGGTAAAGTTGACAGTGATGAGTGAGGATATGAGTGTCGAGTGTGAAGTGGCAGAAGGAGTTAAAGAGGGTGTCCAATCTGACTAGGGAGGTCTTAGGCATGGCACTGTAGACTACGTCGCAGTAGTCAAAGATGGGGAGGATCATCTTCTGGACAAGTTCACGCCTACCCAGGAGAGGGAGGCAGTTCCGATTCCTAAATAGTGTGCCTAACTTGGGGCACAGCTTTTTAAGGATGGTGTCTATGTGACCAGAGAAGGTGAGGTGTTGGTCAAGCCAAACCCCCAGATATCTGAATGAGGAGGTGTCCTTGTCACAACGTGTGGGAATAAACTTCAGATGAGGCAAATTTACAGTTTCAAACACATCGTGGTGTGATATTTATTTTTCAAAAGTTTGAAAAATAACAAATCAGAACACAAAAATTGCAAAGAAAATCACTACTTAACATCAGTAGTTCCTCCCCTAATACAGTCCTGGATCTCAGAGCTCCTAAGACCCTTCTCATCTGCATTCAACAGCTTGTCTGCACAAACAGTAGAACCTATCCTCCTCTCCTAGGGCTGAGCCCCTCTGGGCTAAACTGAAGTGAACTCAGTGAAGAGGTATTTATATCTTCTGGTGGGGGGGGGTCACCTGACTAAGCCCTTTCTATTTACAAGTCTGGACATGTTTCAAAACCAAAGGGGGAGGGATTATTTCAGGGGATTTCCTGGTTCAGTTAAAGGTACAGTGCATATACAGTATATCCACAGATGTTGATTTTCTATATCTCTTATCCACAGTGACTAAGCTCTTTTATACATAGAACCTTATACAGTAACAGGTTTATAGTGTGAATTTGTGAAAATACCTTAAGAATTTCTTATAACTGTATTAATCATGAAATTATTGTAAGGTACCGCTGTATTATGCACTGTGTTTCAATGCTTGATGGCCAAAGTGAGTGCATGAAAGGTTCATGAAAGGTTGAAAGTAAGGTTCATGAAAGGTTCAGAGTAAGGTTCATAAAAAGTACAAGCCTTGTGGTCAGGAGCTAGTTGAAACTGACATCATTCTGAACTGACATTATTTTGACCTGACATTATTCTGACCTGACATTATTCTCACCTGATGTTGAGTACGTGATGGAAAGAATGTACTAAACTTGCAAGTCTTATCTATTCAATACGCTATTCAGTAGCTATGTGTCTGTTCAAAAGACTATTCATTAGCTCTATTCATTAGCTATCTGCATACCTTCTAATAGGCCATTCATCAGTTCTTAGCTCTATTCATTCGCTCTTATTTGAATATTTGCATACCTTCTCTGGAAGCAGCTATCAGGCAGAGTGTAAAATGTATATAAACTGGCTGAATTAGCCAGAGTTGAGCTGCAAATCCTGACATCCTAAGAACCTGCCATCAGCTTCCAAGAGAATGGGTAATATAGGTTTCATAGGTAGTACAGAGCTTAAAAGACTAATGTCCATGATGCTCACAAGTATTAATTATAGCCCACTATAGAATTGTGACCTAAATGTTTGTCCAGGCGTACCTTAAAGGTATCCATACTATCACTAGCTACCACATCCAATGGCAAACTGTTCCAAATTCTAGATACTCTAACTGAGAACCATGAACTCCTTTTTTTTGTTTTACAATAATCTACTGTAAGTTGCAGTGGGTGTGCCCTAGTGTCATAAACTGTTTCCTAAGTCCCAGCCCCAGCAGTTCCCATAACTGGTCATCATACAGAGCTTTAAATACCATACATAGGTCCCCTCTCATTCTACAGCATTCCAAGGTATAAAGTCCAAGTTTCCTCAGTCTAGCTGCATAATCCAGGCCCTTCACGTCATCCATTTTTCTAGTGGCCCTCTTCTGAATTTTTTCAAGAGCAATTATAGAGCCCCTATCTCCTGGAGCCCAAAACTGGGTGCAATATTCCAAATGGGGCCTTTCCAAGGAGGAGTATAATGGCAACAAAACTTCACTGCTTCTGCTTCCAATATGTTTATGTATACAATGTAATATGCCTGCAGCCTTCTTAATTACCTGGTGACAATGAAGTTCAGGACTTAAATCATTTGTTACTCTAATTCCCAAATCACGTTCGTCGTCAACTGCCTTTAATACTTTGACACATAATTTATAATTTGCATACTGATTATTTCTCCCAAAATGCATCACTGTACACTTGTCTACATTAAAAGTCAACTTCTTATTGTTTGCCCAATTTTCTAATTCTCCAACAGCATACTGTAAGGTATTGATAGCATCAGAATTATTAACTGGGGATCCTAAACGGGTGTCATCTGCAAATTTGGTTAACCAAGCAGTGGTCAAAGTGTTAAGTGACGAAATATAAATGTTAAAAAGACACAGACCCAGCACCGATCCCTGAGGGACCCCACTGGTCATGTGCTCCCATCTGAAATAAGAGCCTTTTATACAGACTCTCTGCGTTCGATCTAATAACCATGATTCCACCCATCGTGTTATATTTCCCTCTATTCCCAAATTAATAAGGTCATTAATGAGTTCTCCATGGGAGACCTTATCAAAAGCCTTTGAGAAATCAAGGAGGATGACATCCACCACCTCACCCCTATCCAAAGCCCTACTTACTCCACCATAAAATCCCAACAGATTGGTCTGGCAAGATCTTGCCTTGACAAAGCCATGTTGTGTAGGGTCGGGCTGAATAAATTTTCCAATATGATCTTTTATGATACCTTCGAGAATTTTACCCAGGACAGATGTCAGACTGATGGGTCTATAATTGATTTTATCTTGTCTGGATCCCTTCTTGAAAATAGGGACCACTGTAGCCTGTCTCCATACATCAATACCCTGTCCATGCTGTATGGATTTAGTAAACAGGGCAGCAATAGGGCCAGATAGGGAAATAGCCAGTTCCTTGAGAATGCGTGGGTGAAGGCCATCGGGGCCTGTTGATTTATGGGGATCCAGTCCCTGCAATAGTTTTTATACTTGGATTGCATTCACAATGTGTTGCCCAGTCCTAATATCATCATTATGTTTTTTTTTAATGACTGTTTTAGGGTTAAAGACTGAAAAGAATTGTTGGTTACAAATTGAAGCCATTTGTAACATATCAGTTACTAATTTACCTGAGTTATCTTTTAATGGACCAATAGTGGGAGTACCTCCCCTTTTATTATTGATATATTCGTAAAAGGTTTTATGATTGTCTCTAACTTTATTAACCAATCTCAATTCATAATCCCTTTTTGCTTTTCTAATGCTAAATTTAGTCACCCTCAAAAGGTACTTATAATTCTCCCAACTTTTCCGGGTCCTACTGAATTTAGCCCTCCCAAATGCCCTATTCTTATATTTAATATGTTTCTTAATATTTGCATTCATCCATGGTGTTTTTAACTTAACTCTGTCAGCTTTTTTAATAGAAGGAATGTGTGTATTTGTATCTACAAAACGTTTATCAACTAGAATCTGCCACATATCAGAAAGGGATTTATCCAAAAAATCCTGTTTCCAGTTCCAGGTTAACATATCATTTATCAAGCCCAAAAAAATCCCTTTCTTAAAGTTATAGACCACTGGACTTCCTATATCAGGCCCTAAATTACCACTGTAAGTACATTTGACCATAGAATGGTCACTTGTCCCAAGTGGGTGGATAACCATACAATTTGTAATCCTACTACCCAGGTTATTCAATACCAGATCCAAGGTGTTATTTCCCCTAGTACATTGTTTAACTATTTGTTCCTTATTAGACAACAGAAAGGTCTCAAGAAATACATTTTCTACAGGGGTTACAGAATGTAGGGTATTCCAGTTAATTCCTGGGAGGTTAAAATCGCCCAACAGTAGAGCACTATTAGTAGAAGATAGTCTCTTCACAAAGTCTAACAAATGAGAATCCTCACCATGTGAGACTGATGGGGGCCTATAGATCACTCCCACGTTGATACAAGCAGAGGATCTTTGGAATATTTTTATCCAAAGGGCTTCAATATTTGGCCATTGGGTTATTTCAATATTCTCGGCATTAATATAATTGGACATATACAATGCCACCCCACCCCCTCTAGTAATGCTCCTATCTTTACGAAACAGTGTATAACCTGGGATATTCTTATCCCAAGAATCATTTTCACACCACCGGGTCTCTGTAATTGCACATATATGAATGTTCTGTTGATCCAAGGTATAAATGAGCTTGTCAAACTTATTATTAAGACTTCTAGCATTAATAAGTAGACAATTCCATTCTGAGGGGCTAATGGGTGTAGTTTTTTTATTTGTCTTTTCTGCAAGGATAGTTCCCCCCACCTACTAGTTTAAACTTTGATCTATTTGGTGTCTTAGCTTAGTAGCAAAAATCCACTTGCTCTGTTTATTTAAATGCAGGCCATCTCTGGCAAACAGTCCCTGGTTTAAAAACCCATGCCAGTTTTCCAAAAAGGTAAACCCTTCTCTAAGACACCACCGTTTGAACCATCCATTTAGTATCATGATGTCTTTTCTTTTTGTATGGTTTGCTCTAGGGATGGGTAAAAGTCCAGAAATTAAATCGCCCCCTTGGTTTTTAATCCTGTCCCCTATCGCTTCAAAATCTCTTTGGATATCTAATAGAGATCTTCTACCCAAATCATTTATTCCTGCATGAATGAGGGTAAGTGGAGAATTTGTGTGCTCCTGTAGCCCAGAAAACATTTGTTTAATATTATCTATGCCTGCTCCAGGTAAGGTACTAACAGTAGTATACATGTTTCTGTTCCTACATAAAAAGTGGTTTGTGTAGCGTATCATCGAATCACCTATAACCAAGACATCTCTAGGAATGTCTGGGTAACTGTTTAAACTAGCACTTGATGCAACCTGAATGTGGAGGGGTAAAGCTGGTGTCGTTGGTTCAGATATATCAGTCTCACCCGGGTTATCAGTAATGGGCTAATATCCATGCTCTATTATCTTGTAAACTATTGCCAGCTATGTTTTTATTATAGTGCCTGTAATGCTAATGCCTATATGCTGAAATAAACCTCCTCCAGGTGAGGAAACAACATCCCACTGTGTGGTGCTACATTTATACTTCTCTCAGTACTGGGATCCCAGAGTCATAAGTCCAAATCCTGCAAGAATCTGACATTATTATTGTTTTATATGGCTTCTAATAATTTTTCTTTAAAAAAGGCTTTACTGACTGAGTTTATTCCTGCTATCTAAAATAGCCTTCATGCTTTTTGTACACAAAATGCACTTATGCACTTTTCACAACACTTCTCCGAGTGTCAGCCATCATTCCAGGGACTGGATGGATGGAAATGGAAAAAGAATGAAAGGAGAGAACTAGTAGGAAGTTTAGTAGGGACAGTAAAGTGCTATGTTAGGTGTCCACCCTAGGATAAGGGGGAAAAGAAGAAAAGCAAAGAGAAAAGCATTAATTGTTGCGCAACAGATGTTTTGGTAGCTAGGAAATAAGGAGGTAGAAAAGTGGTCCATCGTCATAGCTGAGGGTGTAGCCTAACTCTGCCACACACCTCCCTCCTTAAGAAAAAAAAACAGTTCTCAAAACTATACTGTTTTTTCAAGAACCCCCTCTCAGTCATAAATATTCTACCAAAACAGTAGAATGGGGGTTGGTTGAAACTTTCTCTTGCCCACTATGACAGCTTCACCCCAGGGTCCCTTAATTCAACTATTTTTAGTGTTGTCCACCATACCCAGTTGCTGCAATATGACAATACTTTCACATTACCCTGGGGCTGTCATACAGTTCAGCACAGTACCCATCTGTGCTCTCAGAAGATTATGGTCTGTAGTGACTGTCTACCCCCTATTTCACTTTGGTTACTACAACTCAGACATTTCATATGTAATATCAGGCACCCATCAATAGGCATTGTTTCAGCACCCATCACTTAACAACATTTCAGAATGCATCACTTGGCACCGTTCCAGCACCCATCACTTGGCATCTTTTCAGAAACCATCACTTGGCATCATTTCAAAACTCTGTGCACCAACTATTGTACCTTCATCAGTACATTAAAAAAGAGAAAACAATACACAGCAGTTTTATGCTGACTTCCAGCTTCCTCCATACCCATCACTTGGCATCGTTTCAGCCCTGTGTACCCACTATCGTACCTTCATCATTACATTAAAAAAGAGGAAACAATACACAGCAGTTTTATGCCGGCTTCGAGCTTCCTCCATACCCATCACTTGGCATTGTTTCCACTCAGGGGCCAAATCATTGGTTCCACCCCATACCTAGATCCTCCATGACCCCAAGCTCCTCATTCTACATCATACAGTATAGACATTTCTCTTATGTTATACATTTCTTGTAATCATTTCATACATTTCATTTATCCATGTCCCCCTCATACATTTTCTGGTAGACAAGGAACTTTCTCATGCTGAACATCAACCAGCCAGTTCCTAACTCCCAAAACCTTTGGGGTTTCCTTTCAACCCTTATGTTTAACATACCAGGGGTTTCCTTTCAACCCTTACACCGTTCTGGTACCCTCAACTGACTGTGCTCAGCACCAGCCTTAATGCTACTGTATATTCATTTTAAACATTACAGGTTTCAAACATTTCATACCATATCACAAGGGTTCAAAACATGGGAAAGTCCATTCAACCATCATGGTGTCTTCCATGTTGCTTGTAATCTTCACCCCAGTATGTAAATGTTCTGAAACAGTCTTACCTGGGGCCTTCATCTCATCATCCTCCAAGTAGCAGTAGCCCGGGAAAATGGGCAACAATAGGATTTCAAAAGTGACTGGCAACAAAGGCTCCATCAGGTGGGTCCTCCACCTCTAGAATCCATGGATCTTGGTCCTCTGCCTTCACCATGGAATCCTCCGGTTGGGAACCCTCCATCAGCACCTGGCAGCGGTGCTCCGCCTCTCTCCAGCACTGGTCCACCTCTGCATTCCATCGAACTCCAATACAGGCAATAGCTCCTCTCCAGTTCTCCTCACCTGGGCTCTGGTATGCACACCAGTAAGCCCCTCCTCCAGATCCTTGTCATTCACGAGATCTTGGAGGTATGCCATCCTGCTCTTTGCCCCCTATGTCTGGATACCAGGGCTGGTATCTGGGTACTGGTCTCCCCCTCATTTCTCTGGACAACCAGTACTATCCCAATTCTGACACCAAGTTTGTCACAGCGTGTGGGAATAAACTTCAGATGAGGCAAATTTACAGGTTTCAAACACACCGTGGTGTGATATTTATTTTTCAAAGTTCGAAAAATAATAAATGAAAACAAAAAAATTACAAAGAAAATCGCTACTTAACATCAGTAGTTTCTCCCCTAATACAGTCCTGGATCTTAGAGCTCCTAAGACCCTTCTCATCTGCATTCAACAGCTTGTCTGCACAAACAGTAGAACCTCTCCTCCTCTCCTAGGGCTGAGCCCCTCTGGGCTAAACTGAAGTGAACTCAGTGAAGAGGTATTTATATCTTTTGGTGGGGGGGTCACCTGACTAAGCCCTTTCTATTTACAAGTCTGGACATGTTTCAAAACCAAAGGGGGAGGGGTTATTTCAGGGGATTTCCTGGTTCAGTTAAAGGTACAGTGTACATACTGTATATCCACAGATATTGACTTTCTATATCTCTGATCTACAGTGACTAAGCTCTTTTATACATAGAACCTTATACAGTAACAAGTTTAAAGTGTGAATTTGTGAAAATACCTTAAGGATTTCTTATTACTGTATTAATCATGAAATCATTATTATTTTATATGGCTTCTGATCATTTTTCTTTAAAAAAGGCTTTACTGACTGAGTTTATTCCTGCCATCTAAAATAGCATTCATGCTTTTTGTACACAAAATGCACTTATGCACTTTACACAACACCTCTTTAGGGTGTCTGGCATCATTCCAGAGACTGGATGGATGGAAAGGGAAAAAGAATGAAAGGAGAGAACTAGTAAGAAGTTTAGTAGGGACAGTGAAGTGCCACGCTAGGTAGCCACCCTAGGGTAAGGGGGAAAAGAAGAAAAGCAAAGAGAAAAGTGTTAATTGTTGTGCAACAGATGTTTTGGTAACTAGGAAATAAGGAGATACAAAAGTGGTCCATCAGTCACAGCTGAGGGTGTAGTCTAACTCTGCCACAATCCTCGAGGACCATTACATTGAGGATGTGGAAAGTGGGTAGGGAAGGGAGCCTTGAAAGTCTTTGCCTAGTGCCAAAGGTCATGGAGACAGTCTTCTTGGCATTTAGGAAAAGCTGATGTGAACAAAACCAGCGCTGAACATTGTTGAAATTGTTCTGAAGTCTGGCTGCAACATCAGTGGGGGAGTGACCGGAGGTGTAAAGGACCATGTCATCAGCATACATATGAATAGAGGTAGATGTG
This sequence comes from Neoceratodus forsteri, assembly GCA_016271365.2. Lineage (NCBI taxonomy): Eukaryota > Metazoa > Chordata > Ceratodontiformes > Ceratodontidae > Neoceratodus > Neoceratodus forsteri. Next base: position 112,715,528 of record CM057449.1, read on the forward strand.
CAGACAGATGGCAAGTCTTTGAGAAAGATGGAGAAGAGTATGGAGCCCAACACTGATCTCTGAGGGACTCCTGTGTCGATAGAGAGGGGAGAAGATATAGAATCTGCTATTCTGAGTCTGACCTACCAGGTAGGCATGGAACCAGTTTGTGGCAGCAGCCAACAAGCCTGCAATGGAGAGCGAGTGTAACAGGATAGAGTGGGAGACAGTGTCAAAAGCCTTGGCTAGGTCAACAAAGATGGCAGATGTGATTTGACCACTGTCCATCCCAGTGAGGATGGAGTCAGTGAGCTTAATTAGGGAGGTGGTGGTGGTGGAGCGATTTTTATGAAAGCTAGATTGGAAGGGCGTGAAAAAGTTAGAGTAAGAGAGACAGGCAGAAAGTTGGGTAACAACTAGGTGTTCTTGCATCTTAGCGAGGATGGGAAGTAGGGATATAGGGTGATCGTTCCCAGGGAAGGATGGGTCACTGCCCTTGTGGAGGGGAAGAGCAATGGCATGTTTCCAGACACAGGGGATAGCTTCCAATGTGAATGAGAGGTTGAGAAGCTCAGTCAGTGGGGCAGAGATAGCCACAGCAGAAAGGTAAAGCAGCTTGGGGTCCAGCCCATCAGGTGAACTGCCTTTAGAAGGGTTTAGGGCATCCAGGGTGTCAGAGGGTATAATGTTAGTGGATGAGAAAGGAAGGGGCTGGGGACAGGTGTGTGGTGAGTTAGGGGGAGGATCAGACTGAGGAGATGGTGGGGAGGATAGAAGGGCAGAGGCACAGGAGGTGAAAAAAGAATCAAATTCAGAGGCGGCAATCAAGTGGTCAGAGGTAATAGTGTTATTTATAGTGAGAAGGGGTAGGAGGAGAAGGGGGGGGAGAGAGAGTGAATGACTTTCCAAAATTTTAAGAGGCTGTTTATGTTCAATTGAAAGGTTGAGGTAAAGTAGTCGGCTTTAGCCAAATGAGTGGCTTTGGTGTATTTGTTGCAAAACTAACAATAGATGTCACAGCCTTTCTGGAGCTTGGTGATTTTGTGTTGTTTCCAGGCTTTGTCCCTTGCTCTTGTCATGCTATGAGTTCCGATGTGACCCAAGGAAGGTGGTTCCTGCGGATTCTAACTTTGCATAGAGGGGCATGCCAGTTCCAAACCTCGAGAAATTTACCTTTGAAATATTCTACGGCTGCATCAATTGTGTTTGCTGAGGTTACAGGGGACCAGTTTGTGCATGATAGGTCAAGTAGTAGTAGTGGCCCAAGGTGCATGGGTTTGTATGAGCAAGTCTCTAAAATTTTGTGGGGAACTTTGGCACAGTAGATGTTGCGTACTAGGAAGGTCATGTGATGGTCACTCAGAGCATCTGATAACACTCCAGATTTGATGACTCTGTGGGTGGGAAATGAGAGCCCAGCCATTTAAGGAATGGTTGCTCGTTTTCGGGTTTATTCTAGTAGGTTCAAGGATGACTTGGGTTAAATTTATTTATTTATTTATTTATTTAGCTTTTGTTTACTGGGTAAGTACACTAGACAAGTAGTATGCCTATTTTCAGGAACGACCCGGGAGAGCACAAAACATACAGTATACATACATGGCAACATTGGAGAAACAACATGATACAGTAAAAAACAGCTATAACAACGCTTGTATAAGGGCAGAGATACTGCCACACATAGTACAAATTGTTACAGGACATAGATAGACATTAGAATCACTGAATACATATTTCATAGACCATCATGATCATGGGCAGCAATGTTGTTTTTTACTTTGAGTAGGGAAGGGGATAACCAGTTTAGTTTAAAATCGCCCATTATATAGACTTCACCCAAGGAGGTGTGGGAAACTATGGTAGAGATGAGGTCAGTAACCAGGGAGGGGTTGAGGCCTGGGTGGCAGTAGGCCCCTGCAATGAAAATAGGGATTGATAATGGGAGAGATAATTGTAAGATGAGTACTTCATATGCTTTAGGAACAGAGATGGAATAAATGGTAGTGAACTGGATACCCGGGGAGATGTATATTGCCATACCTCCGCCCCTCCCGGAACAGTCTTGTCGTGAAATAGAAAAGTCCGGGATGGCGAGTGGTGGGGTCACCTGTTTTATTATTTAGCCATGTTTCAGTCAGAATAATTAAGTTATATTTCATTCCCCAGTTCCTTTAGAATTCTGGGGTGAATGTCATCTGGACCCATCACTTTGTTTACCTTTAGTTTGCTAAATTTCTCCAGAACTCATTCCTTCATGAATGTTGCTTTGTCCATTTCCTCTTCTGGGGTGTACTTTCTTCATTGTGATGGACCATTTCTATCCTCTTCTCTCGTGAATATGGAAAAGAAGTACTTGTTAAGGATCTCCACCTTTTCTTTATCATGCTCTGCAAGTCTTCTGCCTTCCCTTGCCAGCCTTACAATACCTCCCTTAATTTTCCTCTGCTTCCTAATGATCTAAAGAAGGTTTTACCTCCCTTCTTGACTTTCTGCACTATCCTTTCTTCAGTCCGTGCTTTTGCTGCCCTGATTGCTTTACCCGCTTCCTGAAGTTTTTCCCTGTATGTTTCCAGGTCATTCTCGCATTTAATTTCTTTGAATCTTCTGAATACGCTCCTTTTTTCCCCTGACCTTGAGGGTGACTTCACTTGTGAACCAGAGTAGCTTCCTCCTTTTTTTCAGTTTTCTTACCTGTCTCACACACAGACTAGTGGCAGCTGTTATAGCCTTTTTAGACATGACCAACACTCCTCCACCCCTCCCCGTGTCATGTTATCAAGGCTGTTGTTTATACAATGTCTCACTTTAGTGAAGTCTGCCTTTTTAAAGTCCAGAACCCTTATTTTGGTGTGACAGGGTTCATATGTCATGCACACCTTGAACCACACTGTGTGATGGTCACTGGACCCTGAGTGGATCCTTACTACTACTTCAGTAACTCTTTCATCGTTTGTGAGCATCAGGTCCAGGGTTGCTTGACCCCTAGTGGGTTGCTGCACAAGCTGCTTCAGGTCTGCTCCTTGGAAGGCCACGAGAAAGTTCCTGCTTCTTGCAGATGCTGTCATATAGGAACTCTGATTTACATCTGGTTAACTGAAGCCTCCAGCTAGTATCACCTACCCCGTGGACATCATTTTATGGATAGCCTTCTTCAGTACCTTGTCCCCATCCTCCCCTGTGTTGGAGATCTGCAGATCACCCCCACCCATATGGTCTCACCCCCACCAGCCTCAAGGGTGATCCTCAGTGCTTCCGCTTCATACTGATCACACTGCGTTTCATTTGCATTTATGTCATAGTTTGCATATATTGCGACAACTCCCCCCCCCCCCCATTTTTTCTCCTTCCTGTCCAGGTTGAATCCAGGTATTGTCATATCCCAGTCATGGTTTTCACTGTATCATGTTTCAGTTATCACTACCCAATCCAGTCCTGCCTCTGCAATTGTGGCAGAGAGGTCATGTATCTTATTCACCAGGCTCCGCACATTTGTATACACAGCCCTCCAAACCTAGTTTTCACCGTCGTTATTACAGTTTTCCCTTCTTTCTTGAAGCTTTCCCAAATTCACTTTGCTGGCTTCATGTGGCTTTAGGCATGTTTGTTGTGGCTTCTTTTCTGCATTGTGGTTCCTACTGTGAACCTTATGCACCCTTGTGATTTTTGGGGGAATGGCAACAGGGTGACTTATTGCTATTTGCATTACTGTCGCCATCTCCCCTTCCCCTAGTTTAAATACCCGGTGAAGACATCAAACTTTTGTCCCAATGCTCTCACCCACTCTTTTGTGAGGTGCAGGCCACATATACCTGAAGATCCCCCTTTCCCAGAAGTCCTGCCAGTCTCCAATAAAATGATGACCTTTTGACTGACACCAATCCCGAAGCCATTTGTTTAACTCCTGGATCTCATCTGTCCTGATTTTCCGCCTACTATTACCCCCTGTCCTACACTGGCAGAACCTACGAGAAAGTGAGGGTGGCTGTGTGGGTAGCCACCTGTCACCTAACTGGAATAGGTGAACCTTGGCCTCATCCACAGTCGGTTTGCAAGATTGTTACTTCTAAGGTGAATAATGCTGCCAGTGCAATCTCCTTCCCTATGCAGTAATCTTTCTATACGAGCAGAGTTAAGTTTTGCTGAAGCACCAGGTAGGCACTTGACAACCACCTTTGTATGGTTGCTTTGATGAAGGTGAGGGCAGCTCCTTGACCATGGAGTCCACCACCGTGAGTATTTTACTCCTTCATGGTTACTTTTTTTTTTGTCCCCCCAGATAGTCCTGTTTGGGTAATCACTTGTTTGTTTCCCTACCACGACATTTCGTTCAGTCATGTTTTTGGCTCTCCTTCTACCACCCTAATTTCATTCATGTCAGGCAATGCTATAAGAGGTGCATAGCAATTTGTCATCAGGAGGACCTTTTCCTGGTAATGTTTCCTTTGCATGGTTCCACCGTTTCCAGCACCACTTTCTGACCACCTGCCACCCCTGGTCCGGGTTCCTCTGTGGATGGGGGGGAAGCGATGGTGTGTGGTGGTGAGGAGAAGGAGTGCTTGTAGTTTGGATGCCATGGAGTTGTTGCTGAAAGCTGAAGATTTGTGCCCAGGCTTCCCTGAGCTGGGATCTAATGTCATTTAAGGCCCAGCATGTGGGGTAATGACCCATTTTCTGGAGCTGCACCCTGTGGAAGAGTGACTCACAATCCAGACAGTTTGTAAGATCCATTTATCCCCCTGTTGTTTTGCAGATTTTATGATCAGTGAAATGGGAACATAGAAACACAGGAATTGTCAGCAGATAAGGACTGATGGCCCATGCACTTTTGAATTCTGTTACTGTTTTTGCTCCCAGAAGCTTTGCATTATTGGGGCGTGTGTGATTTTTGTATTTCTTGAAACCCCAACTTTGCTGCCAATGCCCTTTTTAGGTAACCCTTGCTTTAGTGCTTTTGTGCTGAAGTTCTTTGTCTTTTTAGCTTGCTTTCCTGTTTCAGGACCACCATGGCCCAAACCTGTAAGACCACATTAGGGCTGTCTCATTTTCCTCTGGGGTGAGATACAGATGAGGCACACTGGTAAGTCCTATGTAGAACAAAACACATGTCTGCGTCCTGCAGATTGTATGATTGTATTTATTTGGTACCATGCATTTCTGCTTAAAGCAGAATCATCCTAAATATTCATTGTGATTTGCATATATAGGTCCCATGATGCTCTGCATTATGGGGGTATGTGTTATGTTGTATTGGTAGGATGCCTACCTAGGGGTGTAACCAGTAGAGATGCAGAGATCATTCTGCCATTATACAAGACACTGGTTAGGCTGCACCTGGAACACAGTGTGCAGTATTGGAGCCCTTACCTAAAGAAAGACATCAACTTACTGAAGACAGTGCACAGAAGGGTGACCAAGATGATACAGGGACAACTGGGTGGGCCCTATGAGCAGAGACATAGAGATCTCAACATGTACTCCCTGGAGGATAGAAGGGAGAAGGGTGATGTGATTGGGGGTTGGATCACTCAGTAGATACTGAGTGGTCAGCAAACTTGAGCAGACTAGATAGACCGCAAAGCCTTTTTCTGCTGGCTATTTTCATATGTTCATACGTCTTCTGCTGGGTTTTCAAGTACCATGCCCCCATTTTGTACTGTGTTCTCAATTTATTTTTTCCCAATGTAGATTACCTTACACTTCTGACGTCACTAGTAACCAATCTGACAGCTGCTGAGTGGTTTTTCCTGAGTAGTCGTGATGTTACGGGCAGTGAGGTTACAGTGCTGATGAGGTATGAAGAGGACGGGAACCAGATATGTCTGCCTCCAGGTAGTCATGCTGCTCCACAAATATTAGTAGCACCAGGTAAAAACCCTCCTAATTAGCCAAAGGGAAAACCAAAATTACCTTGGGTATATAAAAAGTAATAGTGGACAATATGTACATTTAAAAATTAATACTGATTTCAGGAAGCATATTAGCTCCTTAAATCTAGCTCAAAAATCACCTTATTGTGGTATTTTGGTGTTGGCCTCCCATTAGGACCCTTCTGTTTTCTTCAGGTATGCCATGCCCCTCTCTGTATCGGCACCAGTGGCATTGATGTATCTGCACCAGTGGACGTTGAGTTACTGAACCCAGTTGAGTAACTCGGGCAGACACATAACAATAACGTAGTAACAAGTTAATTACAGAACACAAGAGCTTTGGCACACCATAAAGCTAAGCCATGACCTGTGGGGTTTCCAGAGCCCCTGCTGTAATAAGGCACTGTCTGGCAGTGTAACAATTTGTAACAGCAACAGTGTTATGAGTTTTCTTAAAGGGGTGGCAGCTAAACATTAAGCACCAAGCTTAAATGTGTACTTCACATCACCCCTAGGGTCGTGCAAGCAAGTACTGCTCAAACAAGCAATGATATAACAGTATAAACATGAAAACAGTTGAGAAATAGCACCCAGAACATGACACAACTTGATCACTGGAGTACTCCATTGCTGGAGAAGAGGGGGTGGATGGAAGGAACTGGACTACAATGTAGACTACTCAACGTAGTATCAGGATAGAGAACACCATAGCGACCTGAAACTTGGTCTGAGCAAAATGTGCCCCAGTGCAGGGAAAGCCAAAGGAAGGGGTAGCAGCTGGAGAGTACCCAGACCAAGGATATGTAGACCTTCAGTAAACAGTTGCAGAATGTGAAAACAGGAGAGAACTGTCACTTTGCAGGAGACGTTATTGTAAAGTTAATGCAGTATATGCAGCGTTCAGTATAACTGAGCAAAAACAAATGTATGCATAGAAACAGCTCCATTAGGACATTTACTGCAGAAGAACAATTAAACAAAGACAGTGAGGAATACCATGGATGACAGAGTCATTAGTCCCAAGAACTGCACACATGTTCAAGACTTGCACTGACTTTTCTAGTCAGTGGGAATGGCATTATGAGTTGCTTGAACTAGTTCTTGACAGGATGGGGTAAGGTATGCAAAATTAAGCCGAAAATTTCATGAACTGTCAAAATCACACCATTTGAAACCACTGACAAATTTCCTGTGTAGAATCTTCTCACTCTGGTACACAGAGAGTATGCACAAGGTAGTCCTGAGGAGAAGAGGGCTGAGAAGTCCCAGAAAGTTCACCAGCGTGAAGGTCAGGTGCAACAGACTCCAACTGGAGAGAGTTTGGGATGTGAGGATCCAAAAGCACTGGTTGCAGACTATCAGGAGGAAGTTCCGATTCCGAAGGGGTGGCAGACTCCAGTGCAGCTTCCTTACTGGGAGGGCTGGGATCATCCAGGAGCTTGCTGCTTAGATACCCACGCTTCAGGCGACTGATGGGGACTTTGTTAAGTACAAACTTTCACAAGCGGACATGAACTGGAGAAAGCTTTTCTACAAAGTAGACAGAACCAGTTCAAGGGTGGAGCAGCTTCTGTGTGGCACCTAGAACTAAGGCAGGTCAATACAAGTAGACCCTGTCCCCCACAGAAATTGAAGGTCCGTGCGACTTGGCCACTGACATTTTCTGCATGGAAGTTTTGTCTGCCCCAGTTTGGTTATTGCAACGCATCTGGCAAGTTCAAGCTGTTTCAGTACAGGGATAATGTATGATGATTTTTTTTTTATTTTTTAGTCTTTGGTAACCAGTCAAGACCTAAAAGGCACAAGTGCCTGTTTTCAGGGGTGACCTGGGAGCACTAGGAAGGTTACATGACTTCCTCAGAGTCACACAGTATGCACGTGGAGGTTGTGGGAATCAAACCCAGATCTAATGGATATACCACGCTCATTCACAGCTTGTTACTCTAACCTCTAGTCTATACTGCAAGCCTCAGGATCTTGGAACCTTAAAGGGAAATGTCCACCAACTGGCTGTTTGCAGAGTCACACAGCAAGTACCTGGCACCCCCTCCTCAATTAAAGCACGTTTTTCTTCCCTTTTGCCATTTTTTGTAATTTCACTCCTAAATCTGTGTTTTCAGTGCTCTTCCCCGGCCTGTGCTGTGACATGCTGTGAAAGTTCGCACACGCGCAATAAGTACATGCAGGAGAGTGACGTCCCATATGGGGAGAATTTATACAGTGTGCAGCGCAAAGTTCAAACTGCAAATTACTTTACTCTCATGTGCGCACCTATCAAGGAAGGCAGTTCCTAAGTCTGGGATTGTTTCTTCCTGTTTTGGATCCATAACAGTCTACTGTGTTATCGTTTGTCACACTATCTGCTTTGTTGTACGCAGCTACTAATTCCACCACACAGTACTTCTACAATTCCTGAATGTGAGCTACTTTCATTCCTGCCCTCCATAGCACTGATTCCCCGGTTCCAATTCTGATTCATACTAGTGCCTAAATCGAGGAGTTTTGATGACGGCAGTACATTTTTTTTTATTTAGAAATCTATGCATTTGCAAGCATTAGTTCAGATCCAAATCAGGTTGGTTTCCCTGTCAAAGTACAGTCCCTTGGAAGCTAAGTGGGAATTACTAATCTTTTGGATGGGAAACCAAGAGCAGGACACTGAACCACAACAAGAGAGTGCAAATACCCAACATATACCCCACCTTTACAAACAGAGACATCGAGCGTAAAACCATTGATCTAGTGCATGAAACAAGCAATGCGGTTCTATTTTCGCCACACCAATCGTTTTACTGTTAGACCTGCTTATGCCATACAGTTAAACACATTTCATTGTCAAAACAAAAATACCAAACTTTGCACTGAGCACCCTAAACTTTGCACTGTTGTCATGCTAAAAAGTCTGTGCTGCTCATTTCACCACTGCGACTGTGCCTTGTGGTTTGTTGACTGTTGCCATGACAATGGCACAGCAACTAGCTTTGGCCTCCCGGACTGTGACCTGTGTGCATTCCAAATTTTTATCTGTTCTAATACTCCATGTCATGCAAGTAAATCATTTTCACACTTCTGCACTGTTGGAACACTTGTTCAATTCACTAGATCTAGTTTTTCACACTCAATGTCTCTGGCTGTCACAGTGGGGTGTACCTTGGGTATCGGGACTCACGGTCTGTTGATCAGTCTTCTGCCATCCCTTTCCCAGCAGATAGATTAGTATTGCAGTTCATTACAGCTAAATTACAGCTAAATAAAAATCAATGCTGAGCTACACAATACGACTGCTATTGTTATTTCAGGTAGAGCTGTCATGAAGCCCGTGAAGCTATTTGCTGTCAATGACCTCAGGCAAACTTCAACACACCACCAAGCAATTCTGAAAAAATATACTTGTTTCAGCACACATTGAAAACACATATTAATAAAGCAAATACAATTAGCGCAGTGCAGAATAAGAGGTGCAGAAAAGACTGAACTGTCACTCTCAGTGCCAGGCATGCAGATAATGCACATTGGCTGCCAGAGGAGACATTTTCCTGGACAATTGTAGCTGTAAATCAGTGTTTTGTGTGAATAGAGAGTTCATGACTTCCAGAGAAACCAGTAAAGAAACTGCCAGATGAATTTTTAACTGTCCCTCAGATGACTCCTGTATGCTGTTCATGGTAATGTGCTTTCCAATTGAGAATGTGAGGGAGAAATGAAGAGGGAGTGGTGCAGAACAGCTGAGCGAAACTCCAGAATGCACACTTTCAAGGGAACAGCAATTGAGAGTATAATTTCTTATCCCAAAAACAGGCAGCTAAAGGGATCCATGGTGGGAGCCAATGTTGAAAACTGCAGGCTTCCAACAACGAAACACACAGCATGGCTCAAAACAAGTGGCACTCACCCCCGCTGTTGGCACACCACAACAAACTCCTTACACACAAAAAAGTTTGACGTGACAGCAACTATTTTAGCAGATAATAAAAGAATTTATGTTTTTATCCTGTAACCAAGCGTGGTCGGCTTTGAAGTACTTATCTGTTTTGAGCAGTGCCATGTGTTATTTAGAAAATAGCATAATCAATGAAGCCCCAGTGGAACCAACGGCACTGAGACTTTGGCTTCAGAGCACAGCTGGATAAGAGAAATAAAATGGGAGCACACAACTTGATTCAAAAACTATCGCTGTAAGTTGTGCATAAGGATAATCCACCTCCACCTGCACCCAGCCATCTTATGGCAGCAATGAAAAGAATGGTTCTGCTGTTCAAAAAATCTAACCTCTACATGAACCGCAATTTATTCCAATATGCGAAACCAGCACAGCAGTGATACTGAGTAGCAGCATACCTGGTGCAGTTACATCCCCTGTGACACACGCTACTTCCGTTCAGCGAAAGTCGCCACAGATCAGCAGGGGTCACAGACAATGCAAAACGGAGGAGGGACTGGAGAAATGCTGAAAAGTTAAAAATAAAAGGTCATTTTTATGTTTGTTGTTTGATGCGCACTGCAGTTGCGCTAGCATGGTACCTCACTAACCTACGATGCTTTGGGCAGCATGTGGATGTTTCCCTTTAAGCAGTGAGAGACCCATATCTAATCGAGTTCTTGGATGGCATTCATGGACCAAGAAGAATAGAGTGCCCTTTACTGTCAGCTCAAGGGCTTATGTTTTAGACAAGCTGAACAAAAGGAACAGAGCAGTCCCAAGTGTTGTGAGTTTCATCCAGGTACTTAGAGAGGGCGTTTAGAATGGTAAACAAACATTCTTCTGCTTTGCCCATTGCATTGCAATTCATAGCTCATTTTGTGAGCCTTTTATGTTGAGGGGTTTGCATTTTTCTCAAACAATGGCAAATAGATAATGTTTCTGCCTGAATGCAGGTATGAGGGGGTACCATGATGCCACATAACTGTGTTGAGGAGGGCATTTACTACTGTAACAGCTTTGATGTCCTTTAGTGGGATTAGCTCTCAGGTTTTTGTAAGGTAGTCCACAAAAACAAGAACAGATTTGTTGCCAGAGTCAGAGTATGTAGGCAGGCACAAATAACTGTACATTGTACTGGAATTCACTCCCACTTAATGTTAGGATTGCTCTCTTTGTTTTAACTTTTAAACAAAGGTTAAAAAGTTATTCATTACATAAATCTGTTTGTAACTGCAGTTTGTAATTTGTATTTTTGGTTTCGTATTGCTGTTGATTGTATTTGTGTATTTTTGTATGTCTTTTTGTCCGGGTCGGGCCTGAAAAGGGACCTTTGGTGCAGAGCCTTTACCTGGTTACTAGAGAATAAATGAAAATGAAATGAAAAATGATTTCTGTCCGTGCAATGCTCCTTGCCTTCCTTGGTCCAGATGTGGAAAAGCACACCGTCATTGAGGAAGTATTGGGAAGCTAGGAAAAGAACACCCTGGTGATGTTGCTTCTGTTGCCGAAGATTTCCAGACTCTAAGTAAGTGATTATGTCTGAGACTTGAAGATCTGCTCTCCGATGAGTTTTGATGATTGCCAGGTAGAGTGCAGATGCAGAGGAGGTGAGAAGCTCTTTGACGGATTGCAGTAACTGGTGATTGGTGCTGCTTTCTGAAGGAGCATTTGGAAGCAGCAAAGTAACTTGTATTGTAGAAGTGCCCTTAGAAAGCATGTCTGCGGTGTGGACAGGAAGATCTTGAAATAGAGATGTGTTGTGCTATGGAACAGTTCAGTACTGTGTGACAGCCCATCAGCTGCATAAACTAAATAATGTTTAACTTGTTTTTAGCTTCACTGTGAGCTGAGTGGAAAGGTCACTAGACTGTGAGGAGGGTGACCCAGGAAGTGGAGGGAGTTGTAGTTCATAGTAGAGACTCCACGAACTACAAAGCACTCAGGCAGCACTAGAGAAATTGTTTAGTACACCCTTGGTCATAGGAAAGGCAGCTTATCTGTGCAGTAAGGCTCTTTCATATTTCAAAATCCATATTTTATTTTTAAAATCAAACAGAAAGTACCTTGGAACCAGCATGACCCTGGGGAGTGACATTCCGGGCACAGACTGCTCATAACTCACCCCTTATCGAGCGGGGTGAGCTCAGGCCAGGTGAGCATGCGATATCACACATGGAGACATGCACTGGGACAAGTGTGTCTGTGGATGTCTGCAGTGTCCACAGGGGACAAAGGGAGGAAGGCCTGCAAGGCAAAACGTCTTAGTAGTTACCATACTGTATACTTTTTGAACAGTGTAAAACACCTTTTGGGGTATTTAAATTGAAACATTGACTATAGCAGCCTTTCAGGCTCCTAAAAGACAGATATAAGCTTTGTGCGTTTGTTTGTTTTGGTTGTTTGTGTGTCACAGAAGGATGCAGGGGGGAGCCAAACTGCCCACCCCCACAGGACAGTGAAGTCAGCATGGAGGACCATAAAGTTATGGTATCAAAAAAGGAAACGAAACCCTTAGAAGGGGGGGACAGTGGAGGACAGGAGGAAGGGGGTTGAAAACAGGAAGGACAAACAGAGGAGGCAAAAAGACAGCAGGGGAGATGATAAAAAGGACAAACGGCAGGAAATGGAAGACCATTTATACCAGTGCTCGCAGCCTAGGGAATAAAATCCCAGACCTGGTGGCCTTGATAACAGAGGCTGACCTGGACATTGTAGCTATTACTGAAACGTGTATACTGGAAACCATGACTGGGATGTAGTAGTACCAGGTTATACTCTGTTTAAAAGAGACGGGAGGTGGGGTAAAAAAGGATGGAGGTAGTTCTTTATGTTAGGAAGGGTATTAGGGCAACTGAGATACAAGGAAAGCAAGGGGGGGGAGCAGAGGTACTTTGGGTCACCCTTGAGACAGGCACTGGCAGTGCTATCTGCATGGGTGTATACAGACCTCCAGCACAGGGGGAGGAGTTGGACAGGATTCTAGTGGAATCGATCCACATGATGGCAGCTAAAGGGGAGGTGCTGCTGGTAGGTGATTTCAATCTGCCAGATGTGGATAGGAACATCCCAGCTGCTGCCTCAGCCAGGAGCAGGGACATCCTGTACTCTGTGCAAGGGGCAGGCCTCAGGCCGCTAGTGCTAGAGCCCACCAGGGAGGGTGCAGTTTTGGACCTGTTACTCACCATTGGGGACAGAATTGAGGAAATCAGGGTGGGCCAGCACCTGGGATCCAGTGATCATTATACAGTGTGGTTCAGCATGAGTACAGTGGCAGAGTCAAGTCACACAAAGGCAAGGGCCCTGGATTTCAGGAGGGCGGACTTTACTAAGATGGGGAAATGTCTTAAGCATGCCCTGGCAGGGAGGGACAAAAGGGGGGAGTGGAGGAGCAGTGGGCCCATCTGAAAGGAGCCATAGAGGAGGTGACAAACTTTTGCATTAGGCAAGTAAACAAGGGCAAGAGAAAGAGAAAGCCACTATGGCTCCCAAAGCTTGTGGCCAGGAAAGTAAGAAAGAAAAAGATGACTTTCAGGAAATACAAAGAAACACAGAAGGAGGAGGACAGGGTAGTGTACCTGGATAAACAGAGGAAGACAGGGAAAGCAGTCGGGAGATCAAAGGCCCAAACAGAGGAGAAAATAGCACCAGAGGTAAAAAAAGGAGACAAGACTTTTTATACGTAAATTAGTGAAAGGAGAAAACCCAGGGGTGGGATTGTAAGGCTTAAAGGGGAAGAAGGAGCGTGTGTGGAACAGGACCTGGAAAAAGCATCAATACTGAACAAATATTTTTGAGGTGTATTCACAGAGGAAGAAGGTGAGGGACTACAGTTAGGCAACATGAACAAATATGGGAGGAAGATGGACATAAGTCCATTTACAGAAGAAAGAGTCCTAAAAGAACTCACAAAACTGAAAGTGAACAAGGCAATGGGATCAGATGGGATACATCCTAGAATATTAAAGAGCAGCTAACACTAACCGGAAAACGACACCCGACATTCCTGGCAGCATTCTGACACCCTACTAACTGATATTGTGAAATTAATGTCCTTTTTATGTCCATTACCCCTACTTTTAAGATATGATGCTTATGTATCACTGTTTTTGATACCACTGTACTCACTGTATTATACGTACCTACTGTATTATACCTTGTACCTATTGTCTGTTCCACTGTATGGCCCAGGTTGCAACTGAAAATGGTCCTTTGGATCAGTTTGCTCACCTAGTTACCAAAAACATAAATAAATGTTTTTATTTGTCATATATTCTGTAATTTACAGGAACTGTAATATTGTTTTGTAACAGGTCATCGAACAATGTTAGTGACCCTCCTGCTTTTTATTATTGGCTCTGTATCATCGTTGTCCTAAATTCATGCCATTGTTTTTCTGTCTTCATTGATTTGCTGTACAGTATTTTTTTCTCTTGCACTGTGCTCTCCCGGGTCGACCCTGAAAAAGGGACTGCAATTGTCTCAGTGGTCTTACCCGGTTACCAAAATTCAAACAAATAAATAAAATTCAACCACACCATGACTGTGCTTCAGGAGAGTCTGAGAGTGCAGCGTGAGCGGGGCCTGAGTGTGTAGTGACGTCATGTGGGGAATGGTCGCTGGTACTACCTATAGCTCTCCCCCAATGTACAGCATATGTCCCGAATTTTGTATGACATGTTACTAAAAATGTGTACCCTCCACTCTTGGCTTAATATTGCCCAAAAGTCCTTCACGTATGAGTACGTAAATAAAGATGGTCTGTTGCTTCCCCCTGCTGTGAACTAGTACCCATTATGCACGTTCTATCATGGTACACGTTCCTTTGACATGAATACAGAGCTACACAACGTACAACATTTCAACAGATATCCATATTACTTCGAGTTGTTTAGTGATAGTCTGAGGACCATCCCCCCCCTCCCCATTTTAGAGCAAAGACCAAATCTGGTGTAAAAGCTGTAGCGCTAACCCGATTTACATATGTAGCCCAGGCACCGTATGCCACAGTGCTACCCTGCCCCCCTTGCCAGCTGTCCCTAGTACCAGGCAAGGGGCCTAGGTCTTTCTACAGTGAGAATTGAGGGTTCGTTCCCGGAAATGTTGACAATAGCACAGTGCCTTCCCCCAGAGTAAGATGTTAGTGGGCCAGGTATCTGCCTGGTACAGCCCCCTAGGATACTGTACCTACCCACCTCCCCAACCAACCACTCTGCACACTGTGTCCCCAATAACCTTGTTCCACCATAAACCATATATCTTTGCAATAGGCAAGTGCAATGAGCTTCATTAACACAGCAGTTTCAACAAACACATTCACAGCTTTATTCAGGGGGAGAGGTCTAGGGAAGGGATACTGGGACAAAGGGATTGCTGTGAAGGGAAAGAAAACTTAAGTGAAGTAAGCAACACTAATAAGTATTTGGGTCCGCAAGCTGAACCCACCCCCACTGATACCAGTGTCCCCAATCAGTCCCTCTAGGTACCCACTAGGTGCAGGCCTGATCGGTGCTGTGGGTTGGCCGGCTGTTGGGGCCCGGAAACTTCTTAAAGAAAATGATTTTAAGTAAACCACTCCAATTCCCTTTTTCCCTTCCTGGAGCCAGGTCCTGGGTATTCACTGTTTGTTGACCTCAACACCTGGTGTTTGGAGCTCCTTCTTCAGTTCAGCAAGGCAGAAAAACAGGCCGGCTAGGATCCCTCCGACCTGAATGGGCCTTTTTTTTTTTAAACTTTATTTCTGCACCCCTTCCAGAGGAACTCTCTCCAGCATCCACCTGTACAACTCTCTACCTCCCACTGTGGTTCTGCAGCTACTCTCCTCACTCCGGCTGACAAACCCCCAAGGGGAAGGGCCACCCTATCCTCCCAGGGTACTCTATCTAGAGTGTGGAGTGCCGGCTGGAGTGAGAGGCTCAGAAAGAGAGCCGAGAGCCCAGTGTTGGGAGCGTGGAGCAGAAGGTGGTGCCTTTGCCTATCCTCCAGGAGGGGGGGGTTTCTGGATACTGTTTCCCTCTGGAGCTCGGTCATGCCATGGCATCTGGGCACTGAGTGCTGACGCCCACCGCAGCTCTGCCCCTCATAATTGCATGGCGCCGCAGTCCTGGCCATCCTTTGGCCACCACCAGAGGTCGCTCCTGTGCGATGCATCCCCAGAGCCCTCCCCAGGGAAGAGAGAGCAGTCCTCCAGATGCTCGATCTCTTCCCTCCCCTGCCAACCCCCAGAGGCCCGAGTCTGTTCCTGAGCCTGGGTTGCCGGCATGGTGCGAGGTGTGGCGTCCAGCACCTCAACCCTCAGCGCAACTGGCCAGCTCCTGAATGGGACTTGCTCGAGGCTCTTGCAGCTGGTCACCTTGATTATAGCACCCGCCCCAGAAGGCCCAGACCCGAGAGTGGCTCCACAGCCCGGCTCTCCTGATGGGTCGTAGGTGCCCTAGCACCCCAGCAAGTGCTGGTGACCTCCTGTGACAGGGAGTACCACTTGGGAGGGGTTAGCAAGTTCCCTCTCTGGTTCTGGGTGAAGACTCACCAATGGTGGTGGTCCTCCTGCAGTCCCTGCACTGAGTTCTAAGCAATAAAGGTTTCCAGGCAGTCGCTCCAATAAAATCCAGTGCCAATTTGAGTGGGTGCTAGCCTCAATTCCAAGAAATGCAGGTGTTATCCAACAGGAGAATCCAAGAACGACAAACTCCCTGCACACCAATTGACACTTTTCAGTTCAGCAGTGTCCACAACCTTTTCTTTAGCTGCAGCTGGGCCTCGGCTCTCAGCCACTTTACCCAGTTCACGCAGGACATACACAGCACCTGGCTAGCACCCCAATGACCAGAGATGCTTTGCCTCTTCAGAATTTCAATTAGAGTTCCACACAAGCAAATGACCTCTCGGCAACAACTGTAGCACTCAGATAATCCGCACAGTCCCCTAAGCTAGTTCAGCCTCCTAGAGCAGGGTTTCTGCAACATTTAGTTGCTTCCATCAATTATTAAGCAACTTCTCCATACTTGGGGAATCAGAATCACAGTTCAGTCTCTTTCTCTCTTTCCCCTTTTCAATCCAGCTCTGCCAACAGGCAATCTCCAAATAGGGCCTGGATAAGCCCAAGAAGTCCAACGTCCACTCTCACAGGATAGTCCTGACTCGTACAGAACTTGGGAACAGACTGAAGAAATATCAGAAAGTCCACACAGTTTCAGCTGAAAATCCATGTTCTGATTGGCTGATGGAGCCCATCAATACTCGATATCCATAGAGATCAATATTTCCTGCTCATTTATTGGGGCATGATCTAGGCACCTGAATTGCTCCCCTCCTTTTCCCAGGAGTCTCCCTGTTCAAGATTTGGATGCCTAGATCACGGATAGGCTGTAGGGTTGGGGTTAAGTGCCACAAACATGTCAGCTCCCATTTGTTTATATGGAGTCCCATACAGTTAGTGCAGTTTCTCCACTTTGAAAATCTGGTGTAGCCCGACACAGTCCTTTTTCCAAACAAGCACCCTATCAAATCATAGTCCTAAATGTCCCCTGCAAAATGAGCCTACTCTCACTCTGTGGATCCCTGTAGTTTCCGTGTTACTGCCCCCGCAACACCATGCCCCTAGGCGGCAGACAGCAACCTCATTAATATTCATGGACCCGCTCATTAATATCTATGACCCCCAAGCAGCCCCGCTAGTCAAACTTCCGTTCCATGGCCGTTCTGGGCTGCTGCCTGATCCCCTTCAGATCTCCAGTCCCCAAGGACATAAGGAGGGGCACCAGGATCATGGACAAACTCCACGGATGACTGCAGAATTGCAGGTCGGCACACCAAAGCGTGAGTCTGCGCATGTGCAATTGCCGCTATGCACCGATGCACAAGGGAAGTGCAGCAGTCGCAGCTAACTTTTCCCCAGCCCAATGAGGCTGAAACCAATACAATGCCTCTCCCTAAAGGTCTGTGGCAGTTGAAATCTTGAGGGGAAACTCAGGGAACACCAGAAAACTGGGAGGAAGAACTGGGAAATCATGGGGCAACAAGTACCTATTTCTTAGTAGATGTTCAAAGCTGATGAGAGGTTCAACTCAATTGTATGATTCTCCTTCTGAGAATGTATACAAAAGCGGTTTGGCAAAGTAAACTGCGATTATTTGAAAGTGATCACTGGTAAGTGTCTTGTTCCTTATTTAGTGCAGGATTCATGTGCAGTGAGCTGCTGATCTGACTTACAAACAACGTTCAGGGACTGGCACCTACTAAAGGGCAACGTTGCACTTACTCCACTCCAATGTGTGTAATAAAAGTCTTGGACTCCAGGGAATTCCATGCAGTATAAATCTTTATTACAAACCAGCGCTAATAAAATCACACACTGTTGCTCCACATATATCCAAATTTTGTCCTTTAGAAGATGCCAGTCCCTGAACTTTTAAGTCCATTTTTTTTGGTCTGTCACTGCTTTTCCCTGGCTGTGGTCCTGTCCCTTTCTACAAGTGAAGATCTTGTTCCCTAAAGCGATCATCATTCGCAGTTTTGTTTTCACACAAATTGTATTGTAACTACTTGAATGTGACTGCTTCTTTAATGCCCTACCAATGCAGACAAAACATATTGATGGCCATACTTCAAATACTGGGACATGCACCAGTATTATTCAATAGCCGAACTAACAGTAGCTCCCGCAGAGTGAGACCTGTTCCTTACATGATGTCAAGACGTCACACGTGTGGCAGCATCTCCGATTGTGGTCGCAGGAACACACAGCATGTGAATACTAAGTAAAACAAGAAAAAAAAAATAATGAAAACCCCTACAATATGAACTGATACAGCATTTCAAGACATAGAAGCCGATTGGGAAAAGCAAGGTACATTTTTTCTTGTCAGCTGCTCTTTAACAGAACTACGGGAGGTGCTAGTGGTACCACTGGCAGCCCTGTACAACGAGTCACTTGATACAGAAGTGGTTCCGGAGGACTGGAGGAAGGTAGAGTCTAGACATAGTCCCTCTTCACAAAAGTGGCAGTAGGGAGGAGGCTGAAAACTATAGACCAGTAAGCCTCACCTCAATAGTGGGGAAAATTATGGAATCCCTACTTAAACAAAGGATGATTGAACACCTTGAATCCAGTGGAGCACAGAATCCTAGACAGCATGGATTCACAGTGGGAAGGTCATGTGAAACAAATCTAATTGATTTCTTTGACTGGGTGACTAAGGTCCTGGATCGGGGGGAGCAGCGGATGTGGTCTACCCGGACCTCAATAAGTCCTTTGATACTGTTCCACATAGAAGACTTGTGAACAAGTTGGGCAGCCTGGGAGTGGGTCACAAGGTGGTAAACTGGGTTAGGAACTGGTTAGTGATAAAAGACAGAGGGTCGTGGTAAATGGTGCTCAATATGAGGAAAGGAGTGTGACCAATGGGGTACCAAAGGGATCATTCCTGGGCCCAGTCCTGTTTAATGTCTTCATAGTGACATAGTGGAGGGGCTGGAGGGGAAGGAGTGCCTCTTTGCGGATGACACTAAGATCTGCAACAGGGTAGACACTCCGGGAGGGGTGGAAAAATGAGGAGGAACCTAGGTAAACTGAAGGAATGGTCCAGAATGTGGCAGCTGAGATTTAATGTGAAAAAGTGCAAAATTATGCATTTTTGGCACAAGAAGTCAGGGGAGGACTACATGATTGGGAGGGGGGAAACTGATGGCCACCAAACAGGAAAGGGATTTGGGGATAATTATATCTGATGAACTAAAGGTGGCCAAACAATGTGCCAAGGCTGTGGGGAGAGCCAGTGGGATGCTGGGGTGCATAGGGAGAGGTATCACCAGCAGAAGGAAGGAGGTGGTGATGCCACTGTACAGATTATTGGTGAGGCCTCATTTGGAATATGGTGTCCAGTTCTGGAGGCCACATCTCCGTAAGAAAGTAGACAGGGTGGAGGCAGTTCATAGAAGAGCAACAAAGATGGTTTAGGGCCTGCACCAAAAGTCATATGAGGAGAGACTGAGAGACCTCAATATGTATATCCTGGGGGAGAGGAGAGACAGGGGAGATATGATAGAAACCTACAAATATCTAAAAGGCATAAATAGGGTACTGGAGGGTAGCATCTTTCAGAAAAGGAGATGTCCAGGAATGAGGAAGCTTGACATGAGGTTGGAAGGGGTAGACTAAGGGACAATGTGAGGAAGTATTTCTTCATGGAAAGGATGAATGGAATAGACTCCCAGTAGAGGTGGTAGGGGAAAACATAGTGTGGGGATTCAAGCATCCATGGGACAGGCATAGGGGAACCCTAGCAATAGGAACAAGGAGGTAAAGCCGAAGATCAAGTAGGGTCTGCAGCTTTTGCAGTAGGCAGGGAAAATGGGCAGACTAGATATGCCTAGCGGTCCTTATCTGCCATCAATTTCTATGTTTCTGTGTTGATAATTTAGCATAGATTATAGGATAATAGCTGTATTACACAGCCCTCAATACAAAACCTTAACTTTAAGAGATACTACTACAGTGAGCCAGTGCCCTTTATTTACATAAAAAAAAAAATGGTGGATCCAACTAAGGATCTTTTAATATTTTATGCAGCACAGGCTCTGCACAGTGTGTAAGCTGCTGTATGTCGGACCCTTGTGACATGATTGGAGAGCAATTTAAATTTACCAAGTGTCTTGAAGTGGATAGCCTATGGAATGAAATAGTATTACTGAAAACGTCAATAACCGAACTTAAAAATGCACAAAGTAGGAGCAAGGATGAGCTGTGGGCCGAAGCCTGTTAGATCTCATCAAATAAAAAAAAAAAAAGAAAGAAAGAAAAAACCTCCAATAATGGAGACGATAGCTCTTCTGATCCAGAAAACATTATGATGGGGGAAGATAACGTAGACTGGACCATAATTACAAACAAAAAATATTTCAAAAAAAGAAGAAAAGCCCTTAGCAGGGAGGACATATCTCGAGCAAATAGGTATTCAGTCCTTGCAGACCTTGGAAACCAGCAAACTAGGAACCCCCCCTTCTAACTCATGTGGTAGTTCAAACAGTAATATGGGAAAATGAAATAAGGATGGAAAAGTACTGGTTATAGGGGACTCAATAATCTATTTATTTTATTTTATTGACATCTCGGATTATTCCACCTTTGAGCTAAGAGCTCGTTTACAGAGGTTCCATGTCATAAGGTTAAACAATGCAGTAAAAAATACAGAAAGCATGTCAGTTATTACAAAGTTACATGAAATTACATACATTAATTCATACCTGTGATAACTTGCATTACACAAGGTATAGTGGTACAATGGAGGGCAAAGAGGAGGAGGGGAGCAAAACAAGGATAGGATACTTGGAGATAGCAAAGAGCACGGGGCAACAAGAGACCTATTCATGGGAAGGGAGAAAACAAAGGGGGAGATAGGGGATAAACAGGAGCAAGATGGAGATAGGGGATATAAAGAGAAGTCTTCAGGACCTTGTTAGCAGCATGTGGGATAGAAGGTAACCAGCAGGGCAGGGTAGGAGTGGGCAGGCATGGGGAGGTAAAACATTAACAGGAGAGGGAGGTAGGAAGGGGGAAGGAGAGACTGAGAGGGCTATGGAAATAGGGCTAAGAAAAGGAGAGAAAATGGGTATAGGGTTTGGGTAGTTTGGGAAGTGCCGAGGTTGTGCAAGAGTGCCATTGGAGATACAGAAGTAGTTTAGGAGTTACAGTCACAAATGCTGTTTGCAGCAAGGTGTGAGCATAGTTTTGCTTTGAAAGGGCCAAGTCTAGGTTCTGCCAATATATCATTCTGGAGCGAGTTTAGCCAATAGGGTGCCCGGTACTCAAATGACAGATGTCCTTGAGAGGTGCAGCAGAAGGGGACTCTGAGCGGTTTACTGTTAGCTCATCTTGTTTGCATAAGGTAAGTGGAAGGGTGAAGGAGGCCCAGGACTCCAAGGGGTGTTAGTCCTAGGGTAGTCTTTGCAAGCAGGCATACCTGGTACTGAATCCTGCAGTGGCGGCTGAGCCAACCTGAATGAGAATAGAGATTGTAGATATGAGTGAGGCATTGTGCTCCTAACCGAAAGGCTTTATTTAGGGCACTTGATTCTCTTCAGGGCTGTGCCTGTAGCTGTATAATAAACAAACTAGCCCATAATTGATTACTGATAGGACAGAGCTGTTCACAGCGAGTTTTAGGGCTGCATCAGTTAAGCAGTGTTTGTGCCTATAAAGTTGGCCGATTTTGAGGTTCACAGACTTGGCTGCTTGGTCAATGTGTTGAGAGAAGGTAAGGGAGCTGTGTAGGTTTACACCTAGATATTTAAACCTTTGGACCACTTCTTGTGTGATATTTTGTTTGTTCAGTATTTTTAGTTGATGAGATCTGTGCCTGTTGTCGAAGAAGGTGAACAGCATTGTTTTTGTCTTTTTGTAGTTTAGTAAGAGCCTGGAGTTGAGAAACCAGGCCTCTACTAGCGAGAAGCTTGCCTGCATTTGCTTTTCCAGGGTAATGGGGTCTTCATGGCTAGCGTAAAGCATTGCATCATCGGCACACAATAGGACTATGTCTTGACATGCCATTGGGAGGTGGTTTAGAAACAGGCTAAACAATAAGAGGCCTAGGACTGAGCCCTGTGGAACCCCTGTACTGATCTTCTGGAATTCAGAAAGAACATCAAGGATTTTTATCTGTTGCCTTCTCCCAGAGAGGTAGCCCCAAAATCACCTCACTGATTCTGGGGATAGTCCAGTGAAGGTCAGCTGGCTTAATAGTAGCTCATGACTGACCATGTTGAAGGCATTGGTGAGGTCTATGTAGGTTGCCCTCATCATGAGCCCCCGATCCAGTGCATCATGAAAGTAGCCAGTGAACTCCACAAGAGCAGTTGTTGTGCTATGCCGTTTCCGGAACCTGTGCTGCTGGGGGCACTGAAGTTAGTATTTGTCAAGGTAGTTGATGAGTTGGCTGTAAATAACACATCTGAGTGCTTTTGAGACTGGACAGAGTATTGAAATTGGTTGGGAGTTGGAGTGACTAGTCCGTCCCCACTTTTAAAGATAGGGGTGACCACTGCAGCTTTCCAGAGTCATGGGAATTTTGCGGTTATTAGGGAGAGATTCATAATTCTGGTTAGAGGAGTGAGTAGCTCATCGAGGGTGAGTGCAATTAGCTTGAGGTCCGGGGTGTCACCGCTGGTTCTTGTTTTCCCAAGTACATGTTGGAGGTATTTTTTGGCCTCGGATTTAGTGATAATCCTGAGGTAGAATGGTGTGGGGGGGGGGCAGTGCTTGCATGTGGACTTTTATCGTTTATGTAGTTAGTGTCTCATGGGGGGTTCTAGGAAGTCAGGGGGAAGCACTCTGCTAAGGGCAGTAAAGGCCTTATTGAAGGTGTTGGCGATGATTTTAGGGTCCTGGGTTATTGTACCCTCTGCTTTAAACATTGACGGCAGGGTTTTGTTGAGTTTCCCAGTTAGAGTCTTGATGCCCCAGAATTTTCGGCTATCACCCCAAGAGTTGGAAAGTATTTTTTTGGAAAATTGGCTTTTTGCTGTTCGGATAGCCCAAGTACATTTATTGCAGGCTGCTTTGTAGTTATGCATATCTATGAGGGAACCATACTTCTTGCCTTGTGCCAGAGGTTGTCTCTTTGCTTCATCTGTTCAGTGAGGGGTAGAGTGATCCAGGACTTGCATGGTCCCCTTATTTTCCATTTAGTGTAAAGGGCATAAATGTTGCAAGTGACATTGAAGGTCTTAATGAAATGTTCAAGTGCTATGTCAATGTCATCAGCAGCGTCTATGACTGTCCTGTCTTGCTGACTTAGGTGCGCTTTGAATGAGTGTAGCCGCCTTTTTTTTAGTACTCTCGACATGAGAGTTTTTGCTGGGGTTTTGGGGGACTTATTAGACCATGTACAGAGGATTGGAGTCAGAGGGTGTGACTCAGAAATTTGCAGAAATGATAACTTAAAAAGGAAGGTCACATGTTTGCCAGGTGCTAGAATCAAACGGCTACAGGAAAGTCTCCCTCAGCTCTTAAAAAGTTCTAATCATTCCTCAGTTGCTATACAAATAGGAATCAACAACAGGCAAAGAGCATGAAAAAGATATAGCAACAGGTATAATTGAATTAGGAAAACAAATTAAACACTTTGGAACAACCCCAAATATGTCTGGTATTTTGCTTTTGTCAAAATGTCAACCAGAGAAAAAACAAAAGGATTAAAAGGATTAATGCACATCTGTCAAATGGAAATGGAACTATGGAGTTTAAATTTTTGATCTCCTAGGACAATTTTCATGTCAAAAAACATTTGTAAGCTAAGGATGGACTACATCTGAATGCAGCTGGAAAAGAACATATTAGAGAAACTATTCATCAAAGAGATTCCAGAATTGACTTTAAACTAAAGAGAGATGGGAGAGGGGTACCTATGGAAATGTCAGACCTAAAGGTGCTATTAGTAAATGCATGGAGTATGAACATAAAAAGGATGAACTGGAATACATACTATCCACTGAGGGGATACATATGTATGCTCTAACAGAAACTTGGTGTAGTTATGACAACCTGACTACGAAGAGGCAAGAGGGGTGGTGGTGTGGCCCTTTACATATCAAACTCTACTGAAGCCACGGAAATAAATGTCCAGGAACATAATAACCACAGTTTAGAGGAAATATGGGTAAGCATAAACCCAAAGGCAATAGGAAAGATATGAATTTGTGTTTGTTATAGGCAAGGCCCCTAGAATTATGCGGCCGCAGAATTTTGTACAGCACTTGCAACCTACCGCATAACTTCTGCAGTGCCGCAGAATTGACTGTTCTTGGTGATTCTTTATTAATATTTATGTTTATCCAAAGAACTTGGTTCTCTTACCCTCTTTTTATATCCAAAAACCCTCTATACTCAGAATGTGATGTTATCAGTGATATAACATCATACATTAGCTAATGAAATGGCTGCATTCGGTCACAGAAATGAATAGTTAAGCAATAAACCACGACAGGGTGTCAGTGATGCTGGTTTTACCCACGCCTGGTGTGGTTTGGTCACAAGACCGCAGGCCAAGTGAGTAAACCTCGTCAGGCGTGGAAAAAAACAGCATCACCAACACCCTGGAGTGGTTTATTGCAATTATACAATGTTCCCCATGATTTTTTTGTAACAAAAATGAAAAGAAAAATAGAGTTTTTTCCACTTATAATAATTTTTATAACATTTGTCATTCCACCACAAAAAAATAGTTCCCTATTTATCATAATGCAACTATATATAGAGAAGTGCTGTTTTGTTTGGGTGAGTTTGTTTTTTTCAGCATTAAAAAGAGGACTACAGTTGTGGGCTAATTATTATTTTTTTTTACAGAGACAGCATGGGAGATTTAAGTGACTGTCAGTGCTGAAAGCGGTAACGGGTGGCACCAGAGACTGTGTGCTTCCGGGTTCAACTGTTCAGGAAGGAGACAGCAACTGTATAGGTCGGAAGAAATTTTTTTCCACTTCTTTTTACTTTTTTTTTTTTTATTTAAAGTTAAAGTATTCGGAAAGCAGCAGTAGGAGTTCAGGTAGAGAACAGACTACGAATGAAGCGGGAGCGGAGTGACAGACCAGGAGAATGGCGCGAGTGGGAGTGGAGTGAGAGATCGTGAAAGTAGTGATGAGAGACATACAGAGGAGACACAGGTACAATGAAAATTACATTTGTGGTGTGGTGAAAAATTGTCCCCTAGCTGTTCTCTGCTGCTCGGATGCAGTAAACGAAAGTATGTGGTGTTTGTGAGGGTTCGGAATAACAACGGCCGCATGTTTCAGTTGAGCTGGTTGGGTCGAGGTAAAAAAGTATGCAATGTTCTCGGGGGTTCTGAGCAGCAACGGCCGCATGTTTGAATTGACTGAAATGTATTGGACTGGGTGGAAGTGGCAAGAGGGTAAGTGTGGAGCAGCCGTGTGATAAAAAAAACACACATTATGTGCTGTTTGGCGGGCATCCAAGATGGCGGTTTCTCACCCCTAACATTTGGTGTCGGATTGATTTTAGAAAGGCGGCTGACTGGCACCTTTTGCGTTGGTAATGCTGAATTGTACAACGCTGCAAAGGTGCCAGTCAACCAATCCAGTGTCTTGTTTTTAAAGCCCATTGTATAATCACTTATCTACCACAGCTCCCACTGCCAGAGGCGGTGGCACAGCACATCAGGCATGGTGATATTTGCTCAACCTGCACTACAGCCTAATACAATTTTCAGTCTTACGTTATTATACTAGGACCAACTTAAACAAGACCTTGACAATATAATAGACCTGTTAAGTCCATACTTTACTTTGTACAAACTTATTTTTGCATTTAAGGTATAGAGATACCATCTGAAATGAATAACTGGTAAAATAAATGTATCTGTTATTTAAGAAAAATAAAGTAATTATGCCCAGGAAAGTGGAATATAATAATGTGTAGACCTGTTGAAAGAATAGACCTGTTAAATAAATAATTGTACTGTACACATTTTACCAGGGTTATTGATTACATATTGTCATTAGTTGATAGGATCGCCTAAAAGTTATGGAGAAATGTTGTGTGCAGGGCCAGCTCTTGGGCCAGAGGGTAGCATGTTGTGTTCCTGTGCCAGCAACTCAGGTTCAGAGATGAGTTCTGGGAGCTGGCTGGGCAGCATAAGAACTGGAGGAACACACCACTGCTCTGAGCCTGGGAAGGTATGGTGCAGTGTTCTGTCACACGGGGAACACATTGTGATGGGCTGGAGAGCTTTATCTCACAGCTGGTTCACATGCATGTCATGGCCTGATGGTGTTACGTAGTGTGTCTGGGAAGCGGGTTGGCATGAAAAATGAGTTTTGCAATATCTCCTCTATTCTGTTTATTCCATTTCCAAAGGGATCTGTATGAATGGGGATACAATTTCATATATATATATATATATATATATATATATATACACACACATATAATATATATATATATATATACACACACACACACACACACACACACACACACAATGGGGGCAGTGGTAAATAAGTGTGATAAATTATGTTATTTTCACCAGGGTGTGATAAATATAAGACCTGACATTTACCACACCTCGCAAAACCCGCGCATACACGGCATAGCTGACTAGTGGTACATTTTGCAACAATGAACCCCCATTGTATATATCGGATACGAATGGGCTCTCATGATATGGGAAATATGTTCAGTCCTGTACAGTGACCTCTGAAACCTCAGTCGTGGCTTCACCACTCGTGAGTATTCAGAGGTCACTCTATAGGAGTGAAGATATTTTCTATATCACACTCGTGCCCATCATGTATCCCCTATATATATAGCTACATACATATATATGTACACACACATGCATTTGTATGTATGTTACAGATTGCATATAAATATATAAGTGATACACAGTGGGGACCTCATGAGTGGTATAGACAGCATGAGTATAGAAGTACCTTATTTATCACATAAGGTCCCCTCTGCATATTTCATTTGTGCAATAGGCTAAGACCTTAAGGGACAGATAATTTTTTTGCTTTTTTAGGCATAAAATTATTTCTGTAAGTCTGTTATTTTTTGAGCTAGTGTTACTGTGCTTTCCCCATCCTGATTGCTATAACCATTGCCATGGATGTGAAGTCAGGATGACAAGCTGACACTTTGATGTGGTAGTTAGTGCCGCAGAACTTCCGCAGAAATTACAAACCACTGAGGCAGAAATTCTGCTGCAAATGGTAATCTTGCTGCAGAACTTGGTCCCAATGTGCCACAGAAAAGTAGGGGCCTTGGTTATAGGGCTCCTAACATGAACAAGTATTTGTCAATGCCAAATGTTTGCTTGCTGGCATTGGCATTGGTAGTGTAGGAGTTTGAGAGCTACATAATAGGAATGGCAGTGAAGTATTGAACTGAAGCCAACCCCGCCACCACCCTGCAGAGAGTGACAGGCATTGGGGTGTGCCTTTGGGTCATCAGGCATAACGGCCACGCCATTTCACCACACCCTACCCTGCAGACACCGACAAGTGTCATGGTGTGCCTTGGGGTCTTTGGCCCTTATGCTCACCCCATTCCATCAGGAAATACGGTGAGATGGGTGCTGTATAGGAGAATGGGGTGAACTTTGGGGCCGAAGAGTCCAAGGCACACCTCGATGCCTCTCACTGGCTGCAGGGTGTGGAATGGTATGAGCATTACAGGCGAGAATCCCAAGTCACACCCCTGATGCCTGTCAGTCTCTACAGGGTGGGGCGTTATGGTCGGAAACCCTAACATCTCAGGCGTTCGTTACCATTTTCACTCCAAATTTTCAACATGGGTTTTTTGTGACCCCCACCTTATGAACAGTGGCAATATCAGTTTGTTAGCCGAAAATTGATTTTGCACAGCGTCTACGCCATTTGGCACCACAGGTGCGAAAACACATTTCGAACAGGGTGTGAAAAATGACAGCTGTACTGTTCATGTGGAGGTGGAAAAAATGGCAATGTTGAAAATCTGCAATGAAAATATAAAAAAAAACTGGTGAAGTCACGAGCGTGTAGAAACTGCACAACGCACACCCATAATGCAATTAGTTTGGGGATTTTTTACAGCAGATTGTCAACACAGGCATTTTGGAACCTCCGCTCATGAACAGTGTCACTGTGATTTTCTTAATCTGTCCCGAACAGTGATTTCCCACAGCAAGCAGCAAGATTTCTGCGCTGGAAGTGCTGAAAACACATTTCGCCATGGTGTGAAAATGACAGCTATACTGTTCATAAGGAAGTGTGGAAAATGCCAGTGATGAAAAATCTGACTGAAAATATTAGAAATCCATGAACTTACGAGGGTGCGTGGAAACCGCGCAATGGTCGTCAGTAACGCAGCTCATTTTATGGACTTTTTCACCAAATGTTTAACATAGCCATTGTAACACTTTACTCATGAACAGTGTCACTGTGATTTTCTTAATCTGTCCTTTAACATTGATTTCAAGACACCGACTAGCGCCCATTGTGCACTACATGCATGGAAACACGCTTTTGGGCTAGATGAAAAATAACAGCTGTACTGCTCATAAGGAGGTGTGGTAAAATGGCAGTGTTGAAAATCTGGAATGAAAATAGTGAAAAATTCACGAACTTACAAGCATGCGTAGGAACAGCGCAACGCATGCTCGTGAAACAGTCATTTTGGGGAATTTTTTCACCAAATTTTTAACATAGCCATTTTAACACTTTTGCTCATGAATAGTGTCACTGTGATTTTCTTTATCTGTCCCAAACATTGATTTCACACACCGACTGTGCCATTGTGCGCTACATGCACGGAAACACATTTTGGGCAAAATGTGAACAATGACAGCTGTACTGCTCATAAGGAGGTGTGGTAAATGACAATGTTGAAAATCTGGAGTGAAAATATTGAAAATTCGCGAACTTCTACGAAGCGTGGGAACAGCGCAATGCATGCTCGTAAAACAGTCATTTGGGAATTATCAATTTTCAACATAGGATTTTTAGCCTACCTCATGAATCAGACACTGTCATTTTGTAATCGGTCCCAAAGGTGGTTCCGCAATGACCACGAAATCACCTTTCTGGGCTGATTAACAAAATGACAGTGACAGAATTATGAGGCGGGTCCCAAAACCCCATGTTGAAAATTTGGTGAAAAATCCCAAAATGCCGAGATATGTATCAAAGTTGAAAAAACTATTTATTACATTATACAGCTTACCGGCATTTCCTCAGTTCAGCGGTCGGCTTTGAAGATTGCAGATGTGTTCCTTGTCCACGAAGATCATCGTGCCAGACTCTGGAGGTAAGTATGGGGTGAGGGGGTGGGAAGTAGGGGTGCGCAGAGGGTGGGCGCAGGGAGCGGGGTCGGACAGTCAGCGAGGGAAGACTTCTCTTTCAGGTTTTTTTTTTCTTGATGACACAGGACTTTGTGCCACACTGGGGTGGGCTCCCAGCATGGCAGCTGGAAGGCTGTTTGGGGCGGGGGACAGTGGAGCCAATGAGATTGGGCACCCCATAGGGCCATACGTGACTGTTGCCACGCTGGGGTGCCCCGTGTGGCACCCGTTGTCTGTTGGGGATATTGGAGCTGACGGGGGATTGGGAACCCCATCGGCCATACAGTGTGTGGGGGTGCATTAGCATGCAATATGCGTAAGCGTGTGTATGTGTGTGTGGAGGGGAGGCATGCACAGGCAGTAGCTTCTCGCTGCTCACTGAAGCGGAGCTCGCCTTCAACTGTACGGCACTGCATTTTCACCGCTGTCATAGACAGCTGCAGCATTCATTGGCAACTGGCGGCTGCCTTGCAAGCACACTGACTGCATTGGAAGATGGGTGCTACACCTATTTAAAACTCAGATGATGGCACTATGTTTCTTGCACGTGCGTGACAGCAAACATAAAAATGATGATACTAACTGCTTCTTGGATAGGTTGGAAAAAACAGACCCTGGTTCCAGAATAATAGTTATGAGGACTTCAATTTCCCGATGATTAACAGGCAAGAGTTTAAAGGGGCTACCCAACATGAAAAAAGATTACTAGACTTAATGATAGTGGACAATTTCGAGCAACATGTACAAGATAATACTAGAGGTGACAGAATAGTGGACCTGGTAATAAGCAATATGGGGAATGTGATCAAAGAACATAGAGCTAGAGAACCGTTATGCGATAGTCACCACAATATGGTGCAATTCATACTAAATAGAACATGGATACCTACTGCAGGTATAACTAAGATAAAAAATTATATCAAGGCAAATTTTGAAGAAATTGAAAATGTTCTAAGTAACTGGAATTGGGAAAAAGACTTTCGGGGCAATCACTTGATAAGAAATGGGACATATTGTACTCAGAATTAAGCTACTGCATTAAAGCCCTAGTACCTAATAAATCTAAATATAACAAAACATGTAGGATACCAGTAAGGTTTATATCACATATGAAGAAGTTGATTTAAAAAAAAAAGAAGAAAGCTCATGCGACTTATAAAAATATCCAACAGACACAACTTGGTCTGCTTACACTGAAATCAATAAAAATGTAAAAAATGAAAACTATCAGAAAATTACAAATGGACCATGAAGTGAAACTAGCAGTAAATTCAAAGGTTAATAAGAAATCTTTCTATACTTATGTTAACAGCTTCAAGCATAAACAACCAGTGGTAGGACCCTTAGTTAGTACTGATAGAGCAGTAAATAGTGAATCTGAAATGGCTAAACTTTTTAATACATATTTTGTGAATATAAACCAACCCAAGGACCCAGGTATTACTATCCAGTCAGTATGCAGCAAAAATAACTTAGTGATCATGAAATCTGAAGTAATAAAGAAAACATCTGGCCTAAAATAAATAAATTTCCTGGTCCGGATGACCTACATCCGGTATTGTTTAGGGCAGTAGTGGAAGAAATATCAGGACTCTTAGATGACATATTTTCAACTTCATTATCCGAGGACAATGTTTTAAATGAGTGGAAGATGGCCACTGTAATACCTGTACACAAAAAGGGCTCTAAGAATGACATCACTAACTATAGGCCTATTAGTCTCACCTAGTAGTGTGCAAAGTCATGGAAGACTTTGTTAAAGAAGGAATAAATTAACATATTACAAAAAATGGTCTTTGTGACATAAACCAACATGGATTTGTAAAGGGCAGGTCCTGCCAAACCAATCTATTGCACTTTTTCAACCCAGTTAGTAGAGCACTTGATGAAGGTCTTCCAGCTGACATCCTGTTTTTGGACTTCTCAAAGGCACGTCTTCCTTTAATCAGAAAATCACATAGCATAAATCTTGATCTCAGTATTACAAATTGGGTAGCCTCGTAGTTGGAGGATAGACAGCAACTGGCCAGTGTGGTGGGTCCCACCTCCTCATGGAAAGAGGTGACTACTGATGTCCCCCAAGGGTCGGTCCTGGGACCTACCCTGTTTAACATTTACATTTCCAGTTATAAAACATCTGCATCAACATGGAATTGTAAATTTGCCGATGATCTAAAAATAGGTGCAATTGTAAACAACAATAAATTTAGAGTGTGTTTCCAGGAAAAAATTACCAACTTAGAGCATTGGATCAGGCAACACAAACTAGCACTAGATATAGATAAATGTAAAATTGTGCATCCTGGAAGCAAAAATATGATGGCACGATATTTTCTACAAGGGAAAAAATTACTTGAAACAGACAGAGAACGTGACTTAGGAGTTATCATAACAAACTCACATCAGATGAACAATGTAAGGAAGCAGTAAAACATGCAAACAGAACACTAGGTTCCATTTACAGACACATTAAGAGTTGGGACAAGAGAGTTCTCATACCTCTATACACATCATTGGCGCACCCACCCCTGGAGTATTGTGCTCAGTTTTGAGCCCCATATAATAAAAACAATATTAAATTGACTGAAAGAACACAGAGAAAAGTCACCAGATTGGTTGAGCCTTTATCAAACAAATCATATGATGAAAGGTTGAGGGAGCAAGATTTGTACTCCTTGAGGTAGAGGAGAATCAGAGGTGATCTCTGCATGGTGTTCAAGTCCTTTAATGACGATTGCCTGTGGGATTACATAGGCCTAGAACACAAAGAATTTGAGAGGAAAAGTAGGCTCCACAACCGACAACTGAGAGGGGAGTTTTATAAATCATCAAGAAGAGGTGCATGGTTTAGCCAAAGAGTTGTAAGCACCTGGAACAGACTGCCGGCTGAGGTAGTACTGAGTGATAGCCTTACAGCATTTAAGACTGCACTTAATAAATACATGGGTGATAAGAAATTTGCATTTTCATAATATACGGTTGCATCAATATGGTCTATGGCCACAGATTTGTATTACCTATGAACCTATAAGCATCTACATAGGATTCTATAGAGGGTGGTGCAGAGAGATACTGTTGTCAACTAATGACACCCACATTACAGTGAACTTGATCTGGTCTGTACTGAACTTCAGAGTTGTAGGGTTGCAGCATTGCTGTCACAAACTAGTTCTTTCCCAGAACTCAGCCTGCCACTGTTACCAATTTTCTCAACCCTTCAGATGCCTCCAAGGGTACCTGCATATGCTGCCACCACTCAGCATGACTCCCACTTGGGGTATCTCTCGGTCTGAATCCCACCAGGGCCACTGCTCACACACAGTACAGCGCTTCTTACCAAAGGGCAAATGATCCACACCTTCTGTCACCGATGAAAACAGTTCACTAAATATGGTAACCATAGCCTTCCTCTTCAAAGACAGACCATAGCATTTGCCAAATTACCCCGGTTATCTGTACCAGAAATGACTCAGTCACAGAAAGCCTGAAGTATTTAAAAATAATATTCAATACTCCAAGATATTTATATATGTTACAGGATAATACACACTAAGACTATATGGAAACAATATTTCTACAGAGATAAAAAGATTTTTGAAACAGATAAGAAACACAGAATAACCTAGCATGCTTTTATCTAAATACTAAGATTAGATGCTTACCCCACCTTGGAACTCAACGAGTTTAGGCAGACTCAAACCCTTGGTGTTGCTTGCTCAGAGTCTCAGTCCTAACTGTCTTCTCATGGCCAAGCACTGACCATAAATGTCTTTGGCTGGCTGGCCCACCATGCCCCATCTTCGTACACCCTCTCTCTGACACCACAGGTTTGGCCATCTCTTTGTTCCCTGGAGAGCAGGTCTAAAATGGATTTGTAGTCCAGACTGTGATTTTGTTGGTTGCATTTACAGTCCTATTGTCCCCCTGGCTGCTCTATCTGAGGGACACTATCTCATTTGAACCTGGCCCTGTTTAAACTCACAACATGTCTTTTTGGTTATGAAAGGGAAGAAGTTCCCCTTTGTATATGTTACTCACTGTCATGCCATCATCTCATTTATGTTATTCCCTGTTATTGCATTGTATCTTGTCATTATTTTTCCCTTTTTTAAGTGTGTGTTTTTTTGTACATTGCTGGTGTATGTTCAGGACCTCCTTGTGAATGAATCTGCTCAATGGAGCTTTCCTGCAATAAACTTGAATTGAATTGAATTGAAGTTCTTTTGAAGTTTAAGTAGACAAAAGAACTGTTTCCAGACCAGAAACAGTACTTGCCTCTATCCAACCTAAGGGAGAATTCAAGAGTGTAATTTTAAAGTCACACCTCTTTTCCCCTCAGCAGCAAAATGTCACAGAGGCAAGTGTATAATAAAAATACACACAGTAAATAAGTTGTTACATCATAATCCCCTG
This sequence comes from Neoceratodus forsteri, assembly GCA_016271365.2. Classification (NCBI taxonomy): domain Eukaryota; kingdom Metazoa; phylum Chordata; order Ceratodontiformes; family Ceratodontidae; genus Neoceratodus; species Neoceratodus forsteri. The sequence goes on from CM057449.1 coordinate 112,749,535, forward strand.
AAAAAATATACAAATTCTTCAGCCACCCTAAATAATGTTTGTTTTTCAATGTAGCAGGTTTGTACTATCTGCTGTCCTCAATTGTCTTTGTCCCAACACATTAGTAATTCTTTGAAGCACTTCCCTTTCTTCACTGGATGGCTGATTATTGCCTAGACAACCCATTCCCCATTCCCATTCCTAGGGTTCCCACCAGACCAAGTGGGCAGGCAACCAGCGAGGCTGCACTGTCCATCAGTCCCCTGAAGGCAGTGCTTTGCAATGCCAGATCGGTCAGAAACAAGACTGCAGTTAAAGCGGACTTGGTTTCTTTGGCCAATCTGGCTTGCATCACGGAGACCTGGATCGTTGATGATGCTGGCCTGGTTCTAGAGGCCACCATCCCGCCCGGGTATACCGCAGTGCACTGCCCCAGAGCGGAACGCAGGGGTGGCGGGGTAGCTATCTGTTTTAGGTCTGAGCTGGTTTTCACCCTGCACCCAGTGAGAGCACCATATGCATTTGAATGTGTGGCCATCTGTGGGGGTCCAGGTGCAGGTTGCTTGATTCTCCTGATTTATCACCCTTCTGGGTCAGCAGGAGATTTCTTGCAGGAGATGGCTGATTTCATTGTCGGGGAAACATTGGAGGCCCCCAGATGCTTAGTGCTGGGGTACTTCAGTGTTTGGGCCGAGGATGAGTCTTCTCAGCTTGGTTACAACTTCCTCCAGATTATGTCATCTCTGGGCCTTGCACAAGGAGTTTTTTCTCTGTGACTCATCAGGAAGGCCACATGTTGAATCTGGTGTTCTCACTGGGGCTTGAGGTTAATAGTCTCAGGATTGATCGGGTCTTCTGGTCCGATTATTGCAATGTCAAGTTCTTGTTCGGAGCTCCCTTGAAATCCCCCCCCACAGAGATAGTCAGCTATTGCCCTTTGAGGGGGTTGACCCCTGAGGGTTTTTTGGCGGTGGCTGACCTATCTAGTGTGGACAGTGCATGCACTGGGGGTGTGTGCACAGCAGTGGATGCCTATAATAAGGCACTGTCTGGTGCACTCGACTCCCTCGCACCAGTCTATGTACGACCCAGGTCTTCTCACTTCAGGTCCCCTTATTATGATTGGGAGCTCAAGGCGATGAAGACTTCGGGTTGGAGATTAGAGTGCTGCTGGTGGAAGTCTGGCCTGGAGGTAGACAAAAATGGCCCTACATGTGCACTATGATACATACCAGGGGGCAATCAACCGTAAGAAGGCAGAAGTCCTGTCCAGGGAGATTGCTTCTGGGAGGAACAGACCAACTGTGCTCTTTCAGACTGTGGACAGGCTTCTCCATCCTTCTTGTCTACAGCTGAAGGTAGCCTTTTCAAACACATTGTGCAAGGAGTTTGCTCGGTTCTTCTCAGACAGGGTGTCTGCCATCAGGCAGGGGGTTCCACCAGTGGGCCTGAGTTTGGCCGACAGTGGTCACCAGGAGTGACCGGAGAGCACACCACCTGGTTGGGGTGAGTTTAGACTGGTGGAGGTGGCTGAGGTCACTCAGATTGCATCCAAGCTTCGGCATACCTTTTTTTGAACTGGACCCGGTGCCGACTCGGTTTTTTAATGAGACGTGTTGACTCCGTTGGCCCGGTGTTTGCCTTGATTGTCTGGTGCTCATTGTCAGAGGGAGTCTTCCCTGATGTCTTGAAGGAGGCATTGGTGAGACCCCTTCTGAAAAAAACATTGTTGGACCCTGACGTCTAGGCAAATTACCATCCTATCTCCAATCTTCCATTTTGGAACCATAATGGTGTCCACTCTCTTGATCTCGTCTTCCTCCTAGGGATTGAGGCCTCTGATTTGGGGGTGGAACCTGTCACTTGGTCTGATCACTACACAGTGAGGTTAATTTTTTCAGCCCCCCTGGATAGGTCTGCCCCTGTGGAGATGGTCAGTTACTGCCCTTTGTGGGATGTGATCCCTGAAGACTAGGCAGCGGCGATTGACCTCTCGGTGTTCGATGAGACCAGCACAGATCCAGAGCAGTTAGTTGTGGCCTATAATAAGGCTATTTCTTTAGCTCTTGACTGGATGCTATTGTCCATGTTCGCCCCCTTCCACTTTTCCCTCGGGCCCCATGGTTCAATGGGTCTTTGAGGAAGCTGTGGAAGTTGGGACACAGGTTAGAACATCGCTGGTGGAAATCCGCGTTGGATGCCGACCATCTTATTTTGTTAGAGCATTATCAACTGTAATCAGCAATCTCCCGTAAGAAGGCAGAATTCCTGTCCAGGGAAATCGCTGTTGCTAGGAAATGACCAGCTCAACTCTTCTGAACTGTGGACAGGTTGTGCAACGCAGCCTGTCTGCAGCTCTGTCAAGTTTTTTCACAAATGGAGTGTGATGAGATCGCTCAATTCTTTGTGAATAAGGTGGCCGACATCAGGCAGGAGATGCATCTGTTCCATTCTATGGGGGATGCTGATGGTTAGTGCATGGTCACTATGCCCAGCGTTTCCTGGAGTACTTTTGACATGCTGGAGTTCGTTGACATTATGAGGATTGTCCAGGGGATGCGCTCCATGTACTGCAGTTTAGACCCTGGCCCTACTTCCCTGATTTTGGGTTGTAGTGATATCATTGGCCCGGTCTTTGTTCAGATTGTCTGGTGCTCCTTGGAATCAGGTGAGTTTCCAGGCACCCTGAGGGAGGCAGTGGTGACACCTCTTCTGAAGAAAGCTTCTTTGGACTCAGAGATTCTAGCAAACTACAGACCTATCTTGAACCTTCCTTTTGTAGTAAAGGTTATCGAGAAAGTGGTGTGACTCAACTGGAGAACCATTTAACCATCCATAACTTATACAAACCTCTCCAATCGGGCTTTCATAAGAGGCATAGTACTGAGAATATTCTGGTTTGGATGCTCAATGATCTCCTGATGGCGAGAAATCAGAGACATTGTTCCATCTTGGTACTCCTTGACCTCTCCTCAGCCTTCAACACTGTGAACCATGGGGTCCTGTTCGAGTGCCTGAGGTCCATCTGTGGGCTGACTGGACAGTGCTCTGATGGTTTTCATCTTTCCTCACTGGTAGAACTCAAAGAGTTGTCTCGGGAATATCTTTTTCCGAGTCTTTCTCTCTGTCTTGTGGGGTGCCCCAGGGCTCAGTACTGTTCCCCATGTTGTTCGCAGTGTATATGCTGCCCATTGGAGACATTGCAAGACGGGATGGGCTGAGGTTTCACTGCTATGTTGATGATACCCAGCTCTACCTGTCTTTTGCCCCCAACCAGGTTAGTGCCGTCTTGGTATTTAACAGCTGCCTCATTGAAATCCAGGATTGGATAAGTTCCAGTGGGTTAAAGTTGAACGCAGGAAAGACAGAGGTTTTGGTGGTGGACCCGGGTCGCAGGACAGAGGGGTTGAGGACTGATTTGCCCTCTGGTTTATTGTTGTGGGTGCACAGATCCTTACCTCTGAATGGGTGTGTGACCTGGGAGTGATACTTGATGATGGGCTGACCCTTCGTCATCAGGTGTCGGCAGTCGTCAAGTTAGCCTTTTATCATCTTAGGAACATTGCCAGGACCAAGCACCTTGTTCCGTCCAGTGATTTACCTGTTTTGGTCCACGCCTTTGTGACCTTGCGCCTTGACTATTGTAACTCCCTTTACTTACGGCACCCTGGGGTCAATATCCGCCACTTGCAGCTAGTGCAGAATGCTGCTGCTGCATGTTTATTGACTGGGGCATCAAGGAGATCTCATATTATCCCAGTGCTGCTCGATCTGCACTGGCTGCCGGTTCAGTGGTGGATCACCTTTAAGGTAGGTGTGTTAACCTACAAAGCCCTACATGGACTTGGTCCTGACTACTTCAAAGAACGTTTGATTACACCCCTGTGCAACAGCTGCATTCGGCTGACGAGGGGTTGCTAGAGATTCCAAGGGTTAGTTTAAATTCATCTGGGGCTCGTGCTTTTATGTTTGTTGCCCCAACCCTCTGGAATTCTCTGTCACGTCAGCTATGGGAGTGCAGAACAGTGGGGAGCTTTAAGCAGGCACTGAAGACTTTTTTTATGGAGCAAAGCTTTTCCTGAGTTTGTATGATTTTATTTATATTTACCATATTCATTGAATTTGTATGTATTTGTGCAGCGCCTTGATATTTTGAAAGGCGCTATATTAAATAAAGCTATTATTATTATTATTATTGGGTAATATTGTGGAGAAGGTGGTGGCACTTCAGCTTGAGGAGCATCTCATGGACCGTGATCTGTGTGAGCCACTGTAGATGGCATAGCACAGAAACAGCGATAGTTCAGGTGCATAATGGTCTCCTTAGGGCTAGAGATTGAGGAGAGGGGACAATTCTTGTCCTCCTCGATCTCTCTTCAGCATTTGACATGGTGGACCGTCGAGTGTTACTTGACCACCTAAGGGAATTCTGTGGACTCACTGGCACTGTTATCTGCTGGTTTGAGTCTTTTTTTTCTAACAGGAGGCAGAGGTTAGTGGTGGAGAATTTCTCCTCCTCCCCCTGGCCGCCTGTCATGCGGAGGTCCCCAGGGTTCGGTCTTGTCACTGATGTTGTTTGCCTTGTACATGCTGCTCCTGGGAGTGCTCATTAGGAAGTACAGTCTGGATTTTCATTGCTATGCTGATGATACCCAGCTGTATCTTTCCTTTTCCCCTGGAACATCTTGTGCAGTGGAAGTGCTTAACAGCTGCCTCACTGAGATCAATGACTGGATGGCCTCCAGCTGGTTACAACTGAACCCTGATAAGATGGAGGTACTGGTGGCGGAGTCGAACAGAGGGCATGATAGGTTGGCTTCTGGTGCAGAGACAGGGCTTTGTCTTGGCTCTGTATCATTGAAGGCCTCCTCTAGGGTGCGTGATCTGGGTGTTATTCATGACAGCGGATTGACACTTGAGTTTCAGGTGGCGTCCACTGTCCGTACCAGTTTTTATCATCTGAGGAATATCGCCAGGATAAAGCCCCTAGTTCCGCCACTGGACCTCCCCACTTTGGTGCATGCCTTTGTGACATCCAGGCTTGACTACTGTAATGCACTCTATCTCGGGGTCTCTGGGGGTACCCTGGGCCAACTGCAGCTGGTGCAGAACACAGCAGCAAGGCTGTTGACAGGACAACTTAAGTATTGTCACATCACTCCGGTGCAGCATCAACTGCACTGGCTGCCAGTTAGGTGGAGGGTCCTGTTTAAGGTGGGTTTGCTCACCTTTAAGGCCCTACACAGCCTGGGCCCCGATTACCTGAAGGACCTTCTTACACCTGCTGTCTCGGTCCACTCCCTCCGCTCCTCCTCTAGGGGCCTCCTCACAATTCCCAGGACAAGGTTAAAAACTGCTGGCGACAGAGCATTTAGTGTCACCACTCCCGTCCTGTGGAAGTTGCTTTCTTGAACCGTCAGGGAGGCCCCTTCTGTGGAGGAATTTAAAGCCCACCTCAAGGCCTTCTTGTATAATCGGGCCTTCCTGGACTGTGTTTTATAATCCCTACCTGTTTTTTAGAATTTTATGCTTAAGTTAGCCTTTGGCTATTTTGAGTTTAGTTGCTGCTGTTGAGGGTAGCATTTATACCAAATCTTGTCTTAATTGCTGGAATATTGTATATTTATGTTTAATAGTATGTTGTTATGTATTTATCATGATTTGTTGTATGAAGTTTTAATATGTTCAGCGCCCAGAGCCTCCAGGATGGGCATCTCTTAAATAAAATTTGCCTTGCCTTGCCGTCTTCATTGCCATGCTACGACCTAGTGTGGTGCCCGATGTCCATATTCTAGAATTGCAGTACCCGAGTTTCTGTTCATTGGTCCTATGCAGCCAAGTGAGGGGTTGTGGACAGTGACCAGTGTGAAATCACTCCTATACAAATATGGGGGCAGCTTCTGTATTGCCCAGATGATGCCTGTGGCATAGGCTTCTACACTGGGCAGCAACTTCCTGATCAGGTGCATGACTGGGTGCTCTCTCCTTGTGTTTATGACCTGACTCAAAAATGCACAGAGCCCTTGATTGGATGCTTCTACATGCACAAGGAACCCTCAAGAATAGTCAGGGCTCACAAGCACAGATTTCTGACACACGCCTCGTTCAACTGGTGGAAAACTGTTTCACAGTAATCAGTTCTCTGAATGTTTTCTGGCTTTTTCTTCCTTGTGAGATTGGACAGGGGTTTGGCCACGCTGCTGAAGTTCTGACTCAAACTTTCAATAGTATCCTGCAATACCAAAGAAGACCCATATTTTTCTCTTAGTTGTGGGCATGGCCCTTCTCCGTATGGCTTTACTTTTTACTGGCTCCGGCTGGATGTACCCACTCCCCACCCTGCACCCAACATATGACATCTCTGCCATCCCTGTTTGTCACTTTTCCACCTTGACTGTCAGCCCAGCAGCTCTCAGTCAGCGGAGCACCTTGGTTACAGGCCTGACATGATCCTCCCATGTCTGGCTGTATATGGAAATGTCTTCCATGTACAAAGGAGCAAGGTCTACTGCCCCAGACCGAGTACAATCCATGGACTGCTGAAAGGTGCTTAGGGCATTCTTTGTTCCGAATGGCATTACTTGAAACTTGAATAAACCAAAGTGATGAAGGCTGACCTACAGTGACTTCCCCCAGGATGAAACCCGCTTTTAAAGCACTCTGCAGTACGCTGCAGCAGACCTACTGAATAAAGCAATGTAATGTCAATGGTAATTAGTCCCTTTTGGCATGCAGGAAACTGTGAAATCCACTTCATCCTGGCTGTGTCACATTTTCCTGAATGACAAAAGGGACTAATTGCCATTGAAATGACATTGCTTTATTCAGTAGATCTGCTGCAGCATTCTGCAGAGTGCTGCAAAATGCTACAGAATTGGGTTTCAACCTACGGGATGCCACTGTATCTCTGACTTCAGAGATCGGGGTACCTGCCAATAGTACTTTGTCAGGTCTACTGAGCACAGGTACAGGACTCCCTGTAACCTTTCTAGGATCTCATCTATCCTGGCATGGAGAATGCATCTGACTCTGTACAGGTCTTGAGCTTTTGGCAACCATCACAGAACCTCATGGTCCCAGTCTTCTTGGGGGATCAGTATTCCATGGGAGCCCAGGGACTGCTGACACATGTGTAACCCCTAGATGGCACTATCCCAGGGTCTACTACCCCTGCCTGATTTGCCACTAACAGGTTGAGGGGCCTGGATCCGATGGCGGGTGCCTCCACCCAGAGGTCAGGGTTTGCAATAGTTAAACTAACTTGGTCACAGCCCTCTGGGACACTGCAACCCCCCTTTCTTCCCACTAGTGGCCCACACAGTATATCAGAATTACCTTCACAGTATACACTTACCCCCAGGACTGGTTCAGGCTTTGGGACTCCCTGTAAAATAAGCAGATACAGTGCAACAATCACAGTACAATACTTTAACATAGACAAATACCTCAGGCAGTATAACTTTGCTGAAACAAGCAGCTCTGATTTATTTAGGGGATGTAACAAGGACAGGGGAAATCAGGTTAATTAGCTTATCACTTTACTCATCTACTTATGGCTCTGTGCACAGGCCTATCCCTACAAGTTACTGTCCCTGGGTACCCAAGCCCTAGTGGCTAGTCCAAACCGTGGCAGCTGGTAGGGGCCCTTTCACACAGAGAAAAGAAAAATTAGTTAAACAGTCAGCAGTACAGTAATTCCATTTGGATTCAATGTGGCAATCCAACAGGGAGCGACACTGAATTAGTACTCACGACCTCCAAACAAGATAGGGTCCTTCAACATCAGCAGGGCTACTCTTGAGCTCCACGAGACTCCTCACACATTTATATGGCAAACTGCAACAGGCAAAAGTCCTTTAATGGCAGCAGGATTCACTTGAGCTACACAAGCCTCCTCACACATTTATATGGTAAAAGAAAGTACTATACCAGGCAGGCTGCTTCTCTATCCCGATCGCAATTACTGCACAATACCCGGAAAACACACAGCAGATTCAGTTCCTGACAGACCGAGCGCATTCAGCAATTTCTCCAGTCTTCTACAGGGTGAGCCTGGTTTCTACTCTTCAGATATCCTTGATTCTCTTCACAGGACGGATTCAGTCCTAACAAGCAGTTACACAAGCTGCAGACCGGAACTCTGGGCCTTACACGTTTCCCAATAAAACTGCACACACCGAAAAGCACAGGGCTCCTTCCCTCTTCACTACCAGAGCTCAACTGAAACTCCAGCAGACAAAACCGGGCACTTCCTTTGAGTTCCTCCCAGATCTTGGCTGGATTGGCTGTCACTCACAATAGACTGCCCCTGTTGGTCCAAAAAGGCGCAGAAGTCCAAACTACATCTCCCAGAGTCACTGCCCATACAATCCTCTTGTGGCTGGCTCAGATTATGAGTCCAAGTTCTGATTCATCCAAGGCACCATTTTAGAGCTACCTTAACCCACACTGATTGGTCCAGTTCAGCAGTTCAAAACTAGAATGGGGAACTAGGCAAACACAGTTCTGACTGCAAAGAAAGCAGGTTAGACAAACTGTATTTTCATTATTACTCTAAATGATTTCTGGCAAACAGTTACATCTTTCAGATAGTTCCTTTGCACTCTAGTGACTGCAAAATGGAGTGAATTAGCAGCAGCTCAAGTGGTACTCAAGCAGAGAAGCACACAGTCCCCCATACAACTAATTATGTCTGCAAGCAGACAGTTCTTAAAGAGACAGTACCAGAGGCTCTAAAAAACTTCACTGATAAATGGCTTAAACGCCAAACACCATTCAGGCTTGGAGCATTCAAGCAAGCTCCTGGAAGTCTTTTGGGAACCCCCATTTGCAGGGGGGTTACACCCTTCCTGGCCTGGGAAAGCTTGACGTCCGCTACAAGTACCCCCATAAGTTTTAACTGCAACCATATACATTTGCATTAGGCTCCCACATGTAATCATCAGTCAATATATCATTTTACCAAGAACACATTTCTGAAACATTGCAGTACGTCACTTTACACAGTATTACACACATTCATTGTACCATAACTCAGTTATTACCTGTTGTACATGAAACCTGAAGAGAGGGGGCCCTTCCCTATCAGTTACCTTGGGGCTGGATGGGGCAAAGGCACCATACTTAGAGGGCAACACAAGTAACTTGGAGTTAGCACTGACGCTCAGTTTGGGCAATGAGCTCGGGGACACATACACTCCTTTATGGACAACATTGAGAGGCAAGTCCACAGGCCTCCCAAGGGAATCATAACTGAGGTGCACCACAGGCTTTACAGCTCGACCAGTCTTTCTAGGGGGAACTGTTACAGTCTCTGCACTCTGAGCCTCATTTTCAGCATTGTCCTCACTTGTCAGGGAGTCTCCATGGGGGTAGAGAGGCTAGAACTTGGGCACTTTCAGCTCCAGGAGTTACAGTTTCTGAGTCCACAACATTTGGCTGCATGGAGAGCTTTGGACACTGGCAGTGGACTGTCAGGGCACTCAAAATACTCTTTCTTGTTCTGGTGTATCACCAGTCTGCCCTAACTCCATCATTTTCTCCCATGAAAGCTCAAACAGTTCAACCATGCACAATGATTCCATTTCATCTGATCTGATACTTTGCACTTCACTTTCTGGGAGCATTGGCTTCAGGGACAAGCTGGGGCTTAGACAGTCCAGAAGGCCCAGCTTCATCTTCAGTATTGACTAGGGGATTGCCCCGAAACAAGTGACTCAGTTCGTAAGAAGGATAGTATTCAAAGTCACTCTCACTTTCTTCTGATATGGACTGACAGTCATGCTCAACTAGGACTTGTGGAGGGGAACACTTTAACTCTGCTTCTGTAGGTGCAGACTTTCTTGATCTTTTCTTAGCAGCACCTCTAGTCACTGGTCCAGAGGGGGCATCTTCTGGGGGCTCAGACTCAATCAAGATTTGTCCAATGGGCAGTAAATGATTTCTATGCATTGTTTTTACATCTTTTGAATTATTCTCAGGCCTTACTTTGTACACTGGCAGATCATCTAGTTTGCCCACTACAATGTGAGGGAGATGGTGCCATCTGTCAGCAATCTTGTGTTTGCCATGCAGTCCCAGATTTCTTAGCAATACCCGATCTCCTCCTGGAGTTCCTGTGCTTTCACCTTTTATCATACCTTTCTTTGTTGGCCAGATTTCTTTGGCAGCCATGGTTTGAGCCAGTTGGTACGCATGAGTTAGCTGGGCCTTTAACTTTTGCACATACTGTAAATAGTTGTCAGCTTGAACCCCATCAGGAGAGACCCCAAAACACACATCTACCGGTAGTCGAGCTTCTCTTCCAAACATCAGGCGGTAGGGGGAGAACCCAGTGGCATCACTTTTGGTGCAGTTATAAGCATGTACCAGGGTGCTAATTTGTTGGTTCCATCTAGGCTTGTCCTTTGGGTGCAGGGTGCCTAGCATATCTAGCAAAGTGCGGTTGAAACGTTCAGGCTGTGGGTCCCCCTTGGGGTGGTAAGGAGTGGTTCTGGACTTTCGCACTCCCCACAGAGAAAGCATCTCTTTGATCAGACGACTCTCAAAGTCTCTCCCTTGATCAGAATGGATTCTTTGTGGAGCCCCATAGTGAACAAAAAAGTTTTCTACAAGTACTTTGGCCACAGTGGATGCTTTCTGGTCTTTGGTGGGGAAAGCTTGGGCATATCTCGTGAAGTGGTAAGTGACCACCAGCACATTACTAATATTTCTTTGATCTGACTCCAAACTCAGAAAATCAATACAGACCAGCTCCATGGGTGCACTGGTGGTGATGTTAACAAGGGGGGCAGCCCTCTGGGGCAAAGCTTTCCTCTGTAAGCAGCGTCTACAAGTTCAAATGTGTTGCTCCACATCAGCCCCCATCTTAGGCCAATAGAATCTGGATCTCACCAAGTCAAGTGTTCTGTCTATACCAAGGTGCCCCATGTGGTTGTGCAAGGACATCAGTACTGAGTCTCGAAAGGCAGTAGGCAGCACTAGTTGTTGTTTGTCTACTTGTCCCCCTCTGTCTACTGTTTCTCTGTATAACAGTTTATTGATCAGTTTCAACTTAGGACCTTCTTTGTATAACAGTGCAGTTCTCAAATCAGTGGAGCGTAATTTGACACATCTTTCCTGCATAGAGGGCTTCTAAAGCTGATTTGATCATGGGATCGCGGGATTGAGCCCTCGATCATACTGTCATTGTCCAGCTGAGGCAGTGCACCAATGTCTATTGCAGAAAAGTGGCAATAAGCAGCAGGTATGCAATTCTCAGAGGGTCCCAAGCAATCCACCATGCAGTCCACTGCATCCGTGGACATTTGTTCCTCCCTGTCAAACTTCCAGCAGAGTGCCCGAATGTCAGGTTCTGCCAATCTGACCCAATCATTCTAGGGAACAGGCCTCCAGGAGAGAGCATCAGCATCTATGTGGTTCAGATCTGCTTGGTATTCGAGAGCATAGTCATATGTAGATAATGCAGAAAGCCACCTATGGCCAGTGGCATCCAACTTAGCTGAGGTCTGCACATAGGTCAAAGGATTATTGTCAGTTTTTACTAGTATTTTAGCCCCATACAAGTACTCATGGAATTGGTCAACAATAGCCCACTTCAAAGCTAGGAACTCTAACTTATGTACAGGATAGTTCTCTTCGATGGGGTCAGGCTTTACTGGCAAAGGCCACTGGTCTCATGCCATTCTCATGCTCTTGGTACAACACAGCCCCAACCCTTGCAAGCTAGCATCAGTGTGCAGGACGTAAGGTTTTCTGGATTGGCATAGGCCAGCACTGGAGCATGGGTAAGTTGATATATGATCTCATGAAAAGCAGTCTCACAATCAGGAGTCCAGCGGCCCCAAATACTTCACTGGATGAAAATACACTCTTTCAGTCTTGAGGACGCTGACTTTTGGTATTTTTGTGGGTTGGGGATACCCTTGAGTAAGGTTAAGTAAAGGGTGGATCACTCTTGAATAGTCCTTGATGAAACGCCGATAATAACCACAGAATCCCAGGAATCTTTGCAGTTCTTTTAGATTTTGGGGCTGTGACCAGGTGGTCAAGGCCTCAACTTTACTTGGGTTGGTCTCTATTCCCTCGGTGGATACTATGTGTCCCACATACTTTACTGATGTTTGAAAGAATTGACACTTATCAATGGACAGTTTAAGGCCAAAGTCCTCCAGTCGGTCCAATACCTTAAATAATCTGCTCTCATGTTCCTCCAGTGAGCTGCCAAACACAATAACATCATCTAGGTATACCAGGCACTCTAGTAAGTTCATGTCCCCCACTGCACGCTCCATCAATCGTTGAAACGTGGCTGGGGCACCTGAAACCCTTGAGGCATCCTCATGCATTCATAGGAGCCAAGCGGACAGATAAAGGCTGTCTTCTCATGGTCCTTTGGGGACATCGGGATCTGGTAGTACCCACTGCGGAGATCCAACAGAGAGAACCACTTGCTCCCATTTAGGCAGTCCAAAGCATCTTGAATGCGGGGCATTGTGTACTGATCAGGGATAGTCCGCCGGTTTAAGGTGCGATAATCCACGCACATCCTTACTGTCCCATTCTTTTTCCTCACTACCACAATGGGGGAAGCATAAGGGCTTCTGAATTCTTGTATTACACCAGCAGCTAACATCTCTTGCAGATGCCGTCTCACATCATCTATGTCAGCAGGTGCCAGGCGTCGAGACCTCCCACGAAATGGTCTTTCGTCATGCAGCCGGATATTGTGCTCAGCTCCTTGCACGCATCCTATGTCCCATTCCTTTAAAGAAAACACCTGGTCTCTCTGGGCAAGCTTCTCACTGATCCTCACTTTCCATTCAGCTGGCAACGGGGAGTCGCCGAAATCAAACAAGTCAGGCGTTACTCTGTCATTCTTCCTCAAACTCTTGCTGCTGGGTAGCACTGCAGTGTCTGCACAATACAACATTAGCCAGGATGCAACCTCTATTTACTCGAATGTCTCTTTCGAGACACATTATGAACTTGGACCATTACCCTTCTGGCATAAGCATGGGCTCTAGCGGGCAAAATACTAGGCTTGACCAGCAGTCCCTTTGGCAATTTTCCATCGCCTGGTGCATCCAACATTAATATTTTATTCTAACATCCTTTCTGATACGGACCTCTCCTGTAAGGTACACTGGGCATTTTGCGCCAGGATCAGAGACTCAGGATCCTTCTTCCATACAATTCCGACCGGTTCCTCTGGTTCTATTTTTTAAGCATCTCTCTGTGCCTCATAGGCCTTCTTAATTAAAGCTGGAACTCTTAAAGCTCTACTAGTCTTTGACCCCTGTTTTTCAAAACACAACTGTGCCAGCCTTCCGAACATATGAGCATTTGTTCCAATCAACAAAGGGACACCATCATACAGTCCAGTGGGGGGACACACTAAGGCTAGGGTCTCTACTTGTTCGGCCACTCCAGCCACGGAGGTGGGGAAAGACAGCCAAATTCGGATATACCCGGAATAGGGGTAGGCCTTCTCACTTAACCCCCATACATGCAGTCCTTCTAATGGTTGTAAAGGTACATCTGACAAATGCTTCTGATACCAATCCTGGAACATAATTGTCACTTGGGAGCCACTGTCTAATACAGCTCTTGTAGACACTCCATTCACCTTTACAGTGGTCTCCATGGAGGGACCCACTATTCTGGACCAGTCTGGAGAGGTGGTAGTGGGGGCCTGGGCAACTGACCTTGCCACAAAAGGACGTGAGTTAGCATTTTTGGTGCCCTCACTGGGATCATTTCGTTGCACCTCTTAACCACTGATTTGTTCTCCCAAGCTCTCCTTGTAGCCTATATGCAACTTTGTCAGTGTCTTTTGGGACCGGCATTCCCTCTTCATGTGCCCATCCTTCCCACAATTATAGCAAAACATACTTTCTGGAGTTTGAGCTGGCTGAGGCGCCACACTGGGAGCCAGGGCGGGGGTACTACTAACTGAAAACCTTGGTGCCATCTCTGTCTGCGGTGTGATAAGCATTTGGAGACATCTCGTCAGTTTCTCCACTTCCATGGTCAAGGAATTGAGTTTGGAGCTGTTATCAGCAGGAGATACATGGGTGGTACCCCACCCCATAGCAGATGCAGTCGGATATAGGTCGGGGCCTGCACTTGCAGGCGTGGCCTTCATAAAGGAATGTTTTTGAATTCCGGATCTCTCTCAACAGTTCTCCCATTGTGGCATATCTTTTTCCTTGTCAGAGCACTCATTGACTGCCAACCTCTGCCCCTGAACTTCACTTGATGGGTCACCCTCAGTCACTCGGGTCATAGCCGCAGCTATTGGTGCAGGTCCCTCCCGAGGTCGCCTTTTCTCAACTCCTCGAATTTCTCTCATTAACTCATCATAGGAGGGTGGGGATTCCAGTCGATTTGCCAGAGTAACTGAAGCAACAGCAGTTCTGAGAAGGGGCAGACTTAAGGATCCTGTCCAGCCTGGTTCGGTCCAGTTCAATCGCTGGCAAACTACCCTTTCTGAGGCATTCTTGCAACAATTTTTCCAGCCGAGATACATACACAGACAACAACTCCCTTGGTACTGTTGTGCATTTCTTACTTCCACCATAGGTCCTCATCAGAATCTGGGCTCCCATACACATTCTCCAAGGCCTCAAGATAGGCCTGTGCAGTCACTTCAGGGTTACTGGCCCATTTAGCACGGATGGTAGCCAGGGACGGACCTCGAGGCTCTCACTAACCTCTTTCGCTGCTTCCGAGCATTGCCATGCTAGCACTTGGGAGCAACATAGTCTATCCAGGTCTCCCAGTCATCCTCCCTTGGGGGTGGGAGGGTGCCAGAGAAGATCCTCAACCTCCGGTAAGAGTTGTGACTAATGGCAGGTGCAGAAATAGAGTCTGCATTGGTTCAGCCACCATTACGGGTACTGGGCGAGAGAGGTGTTGGGGAGAACACCCCAGGTGGCAAGAATAGTTTCTTCAAGTCCTCCACAGTTTTCCCTTCCCCCAGCAACCATTTAGCAAATTTCTCCTCAAAAGTTTCAGACAGTGGGTGGGGCTCATTCCCCTCCGGGTCTTTACTGTCCTTAGTTATCACTCTCCAAGCAGTGAGGGCTCCCTCTGGGGTAATGGTCTGTGGCACTTTGGAGCTATCTATGGGATCCTTAAACTCTACTAGGGCCAGGAAAGTGTGGATGAGCAGATTAGCATGCCGACCCACCATCACAGGGTTTTGTAAACCTTCCACCTTGGAAAGTACTCTGTACAGTGTCCGTATTGATACCCAGGGGATGTCCAGTATAAGCATAGCATTTTGGGGTCGATCTCCTCCCAGTACACCACTCCACCAGCCGGCGCACAGCCACTTCTGTCGGGTACCCATTTTTCTTAACAGTGGTTCTAAATATGGCCACTAGGACACACAATCCCAGCGTTGAGCCTCCAAGATGTAACCCCTAGATGGCGCTATCCCAGGGCTACTACCCCTGCCTGATTTGCCACTAACAGGTTGAGGGGCCTGGATCCGATGGCGGGTGCCTCCACCCAGAGGTCAGGGTTTGCAATAGTTAAACTAACTTGGTCACAGCCCTCTGGGACACTGCAACCCCCCCTTTCTTCCCACTAGTGGCCCACACAGTATATCAGAATTACCTTCACAGTATACACTTACCCCTAGGACTGGTTCAGGCTTTGGAACTCCCTGCAAAATAAGCAGATACAGTGCAACAATCACAGTACAATACTTTAACATAGACAAATACCTCAGGCAGTATAACTTTGCTGAAACAAGCAGCTCTGATTTATTTAGGGGATATAACAAGGACAGGAAATCAGGTTAATTAGCTTATCCTTTACTCATCTACCTGTGGCTCTGTGCAGGCTATCCCTACCAGTTACTGTCCTGGGTACCCAAGCCCTAGTGGCTAGTCCAAACCGTGGCAGCTGGTAGGGGCCTTTCACAGAGAAAAGAAAATTAGTTAAACAGTCAGCAGTACAGTAATTCCATTTGGATTCAATGTGGCAATTCAACAGGGAGCAACTCTGAATTAGTACTCACGACCTCCAAACAAGATAGGGTCCTTCAACGTCAGCAGGGCTACTCTTGAGCTCCACGAGACTCCTCACACATTTATATGGCAAACTGCAACAGGCAAAGTTCCTTTAATGGCAGCAGGATTCACTTGAGCTACACAAGCCTCCTCACACATTTATATGGTAAAAAGAAAGTACTATACCAGGCAGGCTGCTTCTCTATCCTGATCGCAATTACTGCACAATACCCGGGAGAACACACAGCAGATTCAGTTCCTGACAGACCGGGCGCAATTCAGCAATTTCTCCAGTCTTCTACAGGGTGAGCCTGGTTTCTACTCTTCAGATATCCTTTGATTCTCTTTCACAGGACGGATTCAGTCCTAACAAGCAGTTACACAAGCTGCAGACCGGAACTCGGGCCTTACACACGCTTCCCGACTAAAACTGCACAACAAAAGCACAGGGCTCCTTCCTCTTCACTGCCAGAGCTCAACTGAAACTCCAGCAGACAAAACCGGCACTTCCTTTGAGTTCCTCTCAGTTCTTGGCTGGATTGGCTGTCATCACAAAGACTGCCCTGTTGGTCCAAAAGGCGCAGAAGTCCAAACTACATCTCCCAGAGTCACTGCCCATACAATCCTCTTGTGGCTGGCTCAGATTATGAGTCCAAGTTCTGATTCATCCAAGGCACCATTTTAGAGCTACCTTAACCCACACTGATTGGTCCAGTTCAGCAGTTCAAAACTAGAATGGGGAACTAGGCAAACACAGTTCTGACTGCAAAGAAAGCAGGTTAGACAAACTGTATTTTCATTATTACTCTAAATGATTTCTGGCAAACAGTTACATCTTTCAGATAGGTTCCTTTGCACTCTAGTGACTGCAAAATGGAGTGAATTAGCAGCAGCTCAAGTGGTACTCAAGCAGAGAAGCACACAGTCCCCATACAAACTAATTATGTCTGCAAGCAGACAGCTCTTAAAGAGACAGTACCAGAGGCTCTAAAAACACTCACTGATAAATGGCTTAAACGCCAAACACCATTCAGGCTTGGAGCATTCAAGCAAGCTCCTGGAAGTCTTTTGGGAACCCCCATTTGCAGGGGGGTTACACCTGGATTACCATAAGAGCCAACATTTCCTTAAACTCCTCTCAATGGCATGTTTCACTTTTTTGAGAATTCTGTGGGGTGGCTGCCTTAGCGAGGCCTTGAACCCTGTATCCATGTGATGCTCTGCCAGCTTCCCAATGAACATTTTGCCAAATTTATGCAGCACCCCACCCATTTCAGCAGCTTGGTCCCAGTGTCAGTTGCATTGAGGGATTGACATCTTCCAGTGATGATTCTCCCTTAACCTTTGCCAGGAGATCCAGCAGTGGGCTTGCTTCTGCTTCCTCCTCTGGATAGCTGCACACTGCTAGGGCCGTCTTGCCCCAGCCATGATAGGGCTTCAGCATGTTTTTGTGGTAGAGTCACTGCTTGCTCCTCCTATCTGGTATCTCCACCATGTAATTAGCATCATTCACCATCCTGAACACCAAATAAGGACCCGCCCAAGCTGCCTGTAATTTATTCTTTCAGAGAAAGATGAGTACCTGTTAAACTGCTGACAAACTTTTAACAACATTTTAATGAAATGTGTAACGTTTCCAAACTTTTAAAGAGTAAGTGTAGTGAGTGTGGTCAAAGGCTGGTCCACGACTATAAACACATTCCAAGACTAACACGCTCTATTTTTTCGTGGAGATAAAACCTAAGAAAATAGCCAATTTAGGTGAAAAAAAATGTTTACTTTCAGATTTACCTGTGTGTGTGGGGGTGCAATTGACTCTATTTGTTACATGCCACAAAACCAGAAGCACCCCTCAGCAGAAATGTGAATTTAACTTTGTAAATATTGTAAAGGTTAGAGTGTGCTAGTCTTGGAATGTGTTTGGAGTTTGGGAGCCTGTGGTACTCCTTTTAGCATGCTCCCTTTGATCACCTGTGAATTACCTATGTGGAAAGCACTTTAAATGAGCCAATTTTAGGCAATGCTCTCTAGTTAAGAGTAGGCCACTGCGGGCATTTTATAGTTAGGACCAAACCGTGGGGTTCCGGATAGTTCACACTGGAATTCCAATCTGTTAACTAAGAAAACCCTTTTTGTGTAGTGATAAAAGTAAGAAAATAGCCAATTTAGGCAGTAAAAATGTTGTACTTTTCAAATTTCCTGGAGGTGCGTGTGCACTAGACCCTGTTTTGTTTGGCGCGCCACCAAAGACTAGTCATGTCAAAGGTATTGTAACTGAACACAACTTCATTCATTGACTGCAGTAGGTCTATACGTTGTAATGTGTACAGACCTCTAATTGCACTGGTAAATTAATAAACTTCAAGTTTAAAAAAAAAACAGACGTCTGCAGCTCGTTAGTAATGGCAAAACAATTTTATTTATAAAGGTCCATATCCCAAAGAATCAGATCACTGTCAATTTCAAAACACAGGCATCAGATAAAACAAAGCAAAAAATAAACACCAATCATTACATGCTGTAACTTACATTCCTTTAAATTATTTCAGATTTACTTATGACCCCCAAAATATAAAATCAGACTCCTGGAGCTCTCAGTTCCCACTAAAATCTTGCTTGAAATATGGTACTTCATTCCTTTTTTACATGCCTCTACTGAGGTGTAATTTCAGAAAGAAATGAGCAGATAATTTCAGATGTTGGGGGCAGCAACTGAAAAGCTCTATGCTAAGATCGCTTTAACCTAACTCTAGGGACAACCAACTGACTCCAGTCCATGTATTATAGGGTTTTGTATGTCAACAAAGCAATCTTGAAGATGGTACGCCACTGAACTGGCAGCCAGTGCTGTTCACATAGCACAGGCATGATATGCTCAGAGATAGAAACATAGAAATATGGACTTTGATGGCAGATAAGGACCACTTGGCCCACCCAGCCTGCCCATTTCCCCTACCTATTGGATAAACTGCAGATCCTAGTTAACCAACAGCCTACTTCCTCCTACCCCCCACAAGAATTGCTTTGTCTATCTCATGCATTCTTGAATATCCCACAGTTTTTGACTCCACAACCTTCTCAGGAAGGCTGTTCCATGCATCCACTACCCTCTCTGTGAAAAAAGACTTCCTTACATTGCCCCTGAGTCATCCCCCCATCTTCAAATCGTGCCTACCTGTTCTTGCACATCTCTTTTTCTGAAAGATGCTACCCTCTTGGACTTTATTGATTCCCTTGAGGTACTTAACTGTTTCTATCATGTACCCTCTCTCCCTCCTTTCCTCATGGGTATACATATTAAGTTCCTTTAGTCTCTGTTCGTATGGCTTCTGATGCAGACCCTGCACCATTTTAGTTGCCCTCCCCTGGACTGCCTCCATCCTGCCTATGTCCTTTCAGAGGTGGGGTCTCCAGAACTGCACGCAGTATTCCAGATGGGGTCTCACCAACTGTCTCTACAGAGGGATAATAACTTATTGTTTTCTACTGGTGATGCCTCTCCCTATGCATACCAGTACCCCCAGCCCTCCTTACTGCTTTCTCACATTGCTTGCCTACCTTTAAGTCATCTGTATGACTACCCTAAGGTCCCCTTCCATTTTTGCTGTTGTTAGTACCTCCCCCAACATTGTGTACTCTTCCTGTGGGTTTTTGTTTCCCAGGTTCATTACTTTTTACTTCTTTGCATTGAATCTGAGTTGCCATACTTTTGACCATTCCTCCAACCTTGCCAAGTCCCTTCTCATCATTTCCACTCACCCTTGTATATCATCCCTGTTGCAGATCTTTGTGTCATTTGCAAAGAGGCATACTTTCCCTTCCAGTCCCTCTGCAATGTCACCTATAAAGACATTAAAGAGGACCGGTCTAGTACTGAACCCGCAGTACCCCACTAGTAACCGCTCTTTCTTCAGAGTGGACTCCATTTACTATTATCATCTGCATCCTGTTGTCCAGCCAATGTTTTACCCAGGCTACAACCCTGGGACCCACTCCAAGGCTGGCTAACTTGTTTATTAATCTTTTGTGTCAGACTGTGTCAAATGCCTTGCTAAAGTCTAGGTAGGCCATGTCCAGAGCCCCTCCCTGGTCTATTACTTTAGCCATCCAGTCAAAGAAATCAATTATATTCCTCTGACATGACCTTCCCGCTGTGAATCCATGCTGGCTTTGGTCCTGTGTCCCACTGGCCTCTAGTTACTCAACAATTCTTTCCTTCACAAGTGATTCCATCATTTTCCCTACCACTGAGGTCAAACTAACAGGTCTGTAGTTTCCTGCCTCTGTCTTGCTCTCACTTTTATGAAGGGGAATCACATCTGCCCTTCTCCAGTCCTCAGGTACCACACCATCCTCCCATGATTTGATAAAAAGGGTAGTCAGTGGTGTCACTAGTTCTCTCCATGGTTCTTTTAGAATTCTGGGGTGAATCCCGTCAGGCCCCATTGCTTTGTCCACCTTCAGTTTTAGTTCTTTCAGGACCCTTTCTTCTGTGAATGGACTGGTATCGATCCTCCCATCCAGAGTGCTTTGATTCTATGGTTTAGGTACCTCCCCTTCCTCTTCTTTTGTGAATACTGAGCAGAAGAATTCACTCAGTATCCCTGCTTTTTCACTGTCACCTTCTTCCCACCCCTCCCTTTATTAAGCCTTACTATCCCTCCCTTGGTCTTTTCTTCACTATCTAATGTACCTCAAAAGGTTTTATCCCCCTTCATAACTGAGTTGGCTGTCTGTTCCTCAGTTTGGGCCTTTGCTATTCTGACTGCCTTCCCCGCTTTCGTCTGCTTTAACTGGTACAGTTCTCTGTCCTGTTCCTTCTGTGTTTCTTATACTTCCTGAATGCTATCTTTTTCTCCCTAACCTTCCCCACCACCTCTTTTGAGAACCATAGTGTTTTTTTCCTTTGTTTTGTTTTGTTGATTTGCTTTACACAAAGGCTTGTTGCCTCTGTGATGGCTGTTTTGATTTTTCTCCATTGTTCCTCCACCCCCCTTCTTGCCTATTTGCTAGTGCTTTTCTGAGGCACTCTCCCATTTTCCCAAAGTCAGCCCTCCTAAAGTCCAATACTCTTGCTTTTGTATGGCTTGACTCTATGGCTGTGTTTATCATGATTCGTGAACCACACTGTTTGGTGGTCGCTTGTTCCCAGGTAGCTACCCACTTCTAAATCTGAGATCCTCTCTCTCCCTACCGAGTGAGTTCCAACACTAGCTGTCCAAGGCATGCCCCCTGTAGGGCATCAAGAATCACCCTGCTCTTCTATTCAGGTCCCTCATCAACAATATCTCTCCTTTTTCTGCCATTCTAAGGATGCCTTCTATCATTTCCTTATCCACTGCCTCCCCCTGAGATGGGGGTCTGTATACAACACCCATGTGGATTGTGGTGCCATTTCCTGTCTCCATGGTAACCCACAGTGCCTCCTCTCCTCCCTGTTTACCCTTTAGTTCCATTGCTTTGATCCCTTCCCTTAAAGAGCTACTCCTCCTCCTCCTCCTCTTTGTACTCTCCCTGTCCCTCCTGTAGATTGTGTACCCTGGTATGTTGACATACCAGTCATGGTTCTGTGTGTACCATGCTTCTGTGACTGCCATGATATCCAGACATCCCTCTTTCATCAATGCCACTAGTTTAGGAAGCTTATTACCAAGACTATGGGCATTGGTACGCATCATCCTCCATTTTTTGATGGCCTTACTCCTTTTAGATCCATCCCTGTCCTTACTGCCTTTGCCTTTTTCTTCATTTACCCCTGTCCTACTCCCTATTGACTTCTCTACCTTGATGTTTACCTCACTAACTATGCTGTTTAGTGGGGAGAGGCTTGGATTTCCCCTGCTCCTTTCCAGTGCCTCCCCCTTGGCTAGTGTAAATGCTTGCCAATGAAGCATTTAAACCTATCACCTAGGATCCTGGTTCCTCTCCCTGACAGATGCAGATCATCGTGCCAGTATAGACCTGCATCCCTCCAGGTGGATCCCCAGTCCCCAATGAAGCCAAAACCCTGAGCTACGCACCAGTTTTTCAATCATTCATTGAATCCCATTGTGTGGAGTATCTTAGCATCACCCTTGCCATAGATAGGCAGCACCTCCAAAAAGGTTACCGTATGTGCTACTTGTCTAAGGCCCCTCCCCAACTCCACAAACTCCTCTTGCACTGCTCTGATCCCATTCCCAGCCAGGTCATTTGTCCCTAGGTGGAATATGACATCCAGCTCCCTCCCCCGTGCAGCTGCTCCCACTATCCTGAGGATTCACTTCCTGTCCCTCCAAGCTGTGGTGCCAGGCAGGCACCTTACCTCCCTCTCCTCTCCATCCCCTAGTTCTAAACCCCTAATGATTGAGTCCCCCACCAGGAGTAGTTTCCTTCCCCTGTGGGGTCCCATGCCACCATCCTGTGGGTCTCCTTTGTGGAGGTTCCCAGCATCCTCCTTGGTCTCCACTGCAGGTGCCCCCATAGAGGAACCACTCTCCACCAGAACGGCATATGAATTGTGGAGAGGTACAACTGGAGGGATGCACCTCTCTTCCACCACCCTCACCCTCCCTGAGCCCACCTTGTTCCAACTGCTCCTCTTTCTTGGCAACCTCTGAGGCAGTGGCAGTAGCCCTAGTGGTCCCTGGGTGGGAGAAGATGTTTCATGAATCCTAGCCGGGTCAGCCTGGAGACAGGCAACCTCCTCCCTCAGACCAGAGAGCTACCTGAAAATAGGGCAGCATCCCAGCCTCCAGAATGTCTCCCGAAAGACTGCTGTCCCACAGCCATTGCACTGCATCACTCCCATCATGTCTTATTTTGTGGCCTCTCTCTTGTTGCTTTGTATGCATACTCTCTCCTCTCTCTATTTATTTTTCCACCTACTTTCCTACTGCCTATGTGCCCTTACAGCTCTCGCCTTTCCTGTTCTGGGACAGGAACTTTTTTTATTCTTCTGTAGCCTCCTTCTTCCTTGCTCAGAGTCAGACCTCCAGCAGCTGGGGGGGAAGGGAGAGCTACTCTTTTCCTTCAAGGATGATGAAACTTATGTGTCTCAGTGATCATTCCCTTCCTACTGCTAAACAGAAATTTCTTGTCATCAGTCAAATCCAGTGCCTATAAAAGTGGAACTGGCTAAGGGTGGGAGGGTGGAGGGGAAGGAAAGAGGGTAACTAGTAAGAAAAGTTCTAGCTCTTTAGTCAGCTGCTCCTCGCTCTGAAAGCAAGATTCCTTTCTGCCAAAAGCTAGCAGCAGGGCTGAATACTAGTCAGGTTGGCCTGGAGACAGGCAACCTCCTCCCTCAGACACCAGAGAGGTGCCTGCAAACAGGGCAGCATCACTGCCTCCAGAATGCCTCCCGGAAGACTGCCACCCCACAGCCATTGCACTGCACCACTCTGGAGTAGAAACTTCAGCACTCATTCTGGCTGCAGCTTTTCGGGCCAACACAGGCTATGTGCCAACTTCTCAGTTAGCCATAAGCAAAGAGCATTACAGTAGCCAAGTCTAGATGTAACGAAACCATGTACCAGGAACGCCAGGTCCTCATGTCCTCATGTACTAGACAGGGTTTCATCTGGGAAATATTCCTTAGTTGGAAAAAACAGTGCAAACCATTATTACCACCCATTTTTCTAGTGGGAACCTGCTCCACAATGGCCCACAGACTTTTACCCTAGCCACAGCTCCTAGCCTTATTGGTCATGGAAACATAGAATTTGTTGGCAGATAAGGAGCTCATGGCCCACCTAGTCTGCCCACTTTTCTCTGCATCCTCTGTCACTACAGACCCTACCTAATCTTGGCTACTTCCCTGCACCCTGATTTCCTACTAAGATTCCTTTGTGCCTATCTGGTGCATGTTTGAAGCCCACCATTGTTTTCACCCCCATCACCTCAGCTTGATGTCTGTTCCAGGCATCCACCACTCTTCCAGTGAAAAAGTATTTCCTCATATCCCTCCTAAATTCCCCCATGCAGCTTCATTGCATGCCCCCTTGTTCTTGTGCACTTTCTGCACTGACAAATACTCCCCTCCTGTACCTTATTTACCCCCGTGAGGTATTTATAGGTCTTTATCATACCCCCCTCCCTTCTCTTTCAGGGCGTACATATTGAGATTCCTCAGTCTCTCCTCATAGGGTATTAGACGCAGTCCCTGCAGCATTTTAGTTGTCATCCTCTGGACAGCCTCTACCCTATCTAGGTCCTTCCTGAGATGTTGTCTCCAGAACAGGACACAGTACTCCAGGTGGGGTCTCACCAGTGATATTTATAATGTTAAGTAAGTAAATAACATTTTATTTATCAAGTGCCCAATCCCGGAGGCTCTGGGCACTGTACAGGCAGACAAAAGTTAGAATACATAACATACATCAATATACAAACTGTGAGTAGTGGTAGTTCCCTAATCTGAATCTAAGGTATCTTCTGTGAGTGGGCTTTACTGGAATGTGAAAAGAGGCATTTTTCAGATCCACTGACCCCAGGCAGTCTCCTGGTTGCAGAGATGGGACTGCTGATCCCAGTTCTACTATCTTGAACTTTTCCTTTTTTTAGGTGTTTGTTCAGGTATCTCGGGTCTAAAATGGGTTGCCACGCAGGTGGCAGTGTGGACCACCCACTCATGAACAGGGTGGGGAGTACAGGTACTTGACACCCTGCTTGTCCACCTGATATTTCTTCTCTGTTTTCTTGTCAGCTGAGGTGGGTGCTGCCAACATTTATAAGTGGCCTTTTTGAGCGATTTGTGAATGGGCAAAAGCAGCTCTTAGTGGGGTTAAGCCCATTATGTCCAAAAACTCCACCTCATCCTCATCTTCAGCAGTCCCCTGCAGTGAGATGTTGACAGCATTGACCATTTGTCTCATAAAAGAATAGTGTGAAGTGCAGTTATCTGAGAGACGAGAGGGGAGCCGAACTCCCAAACGGGGGACTCATCAGGCTCTTTAGGTTCTCCTTTCTCCTCCTCCTCCTCCTCCTTATAGTAAAATTCAGCCTCCTCTTCTTCCACAGGCACTGAAACCAGTACTGGAGCCTAGGGGAGGTGGTCAAGCACATTCATAAAGGTCCCCATAGCCTAGAAGGCCCAGAAGAACTGTCACACCTTATTCAAGTCCTCTAATGAAGACATTTTATTTTTGTCCATGGTGTCTCTTTTCCTTCATTAGGAGGAGGGACAGCAGTATGCTTTTCTTTTTTTTTTTTCTTAGCAGGCATCGAGTGAGATGCCTTCTCAGAGTCTCTTTTATTTTTGCTGGATTCTGCTGTCCAGACACCCTGACCACTGAACCATCTTTAGCAGCCTAATTCTTCTGCTTACTTTGAGGGTCTGGACTGTTTTCCGTGCCTTTAGGTGACATAGAGGAAGAGTGAGAAGCCATAAAGTCTTCTAATTTCTTAGCTCTTTTCTTTACTGTTCTTGGGGCAAAACTTGATGCAAAGCTCAAAATTAGTAAAATTGTGATCTGGACCCAAGCACCTCATGCACAACTTGTGGTAGCCTGCCTTAGCCAGGAGTTGAAAACAAAAATTAGCAATTTTTAAAGCCTGTAGATCGTGTCCCCTTTTTGGGTCTGTCAGTCATGCCAATTTCTGATGACCTTTAAGCACTTCATTTCCCCAATACAAAAATAGAGAACTGCAGTTTTGTTCCTAATTAAGCAAGCATTTATCAATGCCGAAGTGTTTGCTTGCTGGTATCAGCATTGGAAGTGCATGAGTTAGACAGATGCAGAATAGGAATGGCAGTGAAGTACTGACGTGATGCCAATCCCAACCTCACCCCCACCCTGCAGAGATGGACAGGCATTAGGGTGTGCCTTTGGGTCGATGCCCATAATGGTTACACCATTTCACCTCACCCTATCCTGCAGACACTGACAAGTGTTGAGGTGTGCCTTGAAGTGTTCGGCTTTCCAGACACCCCGTTCCTTTAGGAAATACGGTGAAATGGGTGCAGTATAGGAGACTGGGATGAACATTGGGGCCGAAGAGTCCAAGGTACACCTCGATGCCTGTCGCTGGCTGCAGGGTGGGGGTGGGGGTGGAATGGCGTGAGCATTACAGCCGGCAATCCAAAGGCACACCCCGATGCCTGTCAGTCTGTACAGGGTGGGATGTTATGGTTATAAACCCTAACGCCCTAGGCGTTTGTTGGTATTTGCACTACAAATTTTCAACATGGCCTTTTTGTGATTCCACCTCATGAAAGCATTTGGGACTTCTGCTCATGAACAGTGGCAGTGTAATTTTGTTCTGTCCTGAATGTTGATTTCCCACAGCGACTGCGACATTCTGCACCAGATGTGCAAAAACAGAGTTCAGGGAGGATGTGAAAAATGATAGTGCTACCATTCAGAGGGAGGTGTGAAGAGATAGCAATGTTGAAAATCTGGAGTGAAAATATAAAAAAATCTCAAACTTTCGAGCACGCATGGAAACTGCGCAATGCACACTTGTAACACAATCATTTTGTGGAATTCTTTCACCAAATTTTCAACATAGTCATTTTGGGACCTCTGCTCATGAACAGTATCAGTATGATTTTCTTAATCTGTCCTGAGAGTTGATTTCCTACAGTGACCGCGCCATTGTGTGCCGGATGTGCGAAAACATATTTTGGGCAGGATGTGAAAAATGGCTGCTGTACTGTTCGTAAGAAGGTGTGAAAAAATGCCAATGTTGAAAATCTGGGCCCAGATATTCAAAAGGGTTGAGCCATGCGCAATAGGGTTGCACATGCACAAGTCCGAAATTGCGCCATTCTGCGATATTCAGCAGGAGGCAGTTGCGCCCCCAAAATCATACTGAGCAACAGCACAATGATAATGAAGGTATGTGCAACCGAAGGGGAGGAACCATGCATAAATGGCACAGTGCGATATTCAACTAGTTGCGCCATGCGCAATAGGGGAGCAAGCGGAAGTTGCACCATAGCGGAAATGAGCCAAAATAAAAAGGAGCAAGGGAGAGGCGCAAGAACGCTACAGAGAAGCCACATGAGGCAGAACTCTAGCCAGACAGGCAGGGCAGGAGGCACAAACAGGGCAAGCCAGGGAAAGGGCACTCTGAACAGCCAAGCACAGGGAAGGTGTGGGGAGCCACACAGCACAGAGGCCAGCACAGGCAGATGTACCCAGTGCAGGGGAAGTAGAAGCCAGGACAGTGGAAGGAATACAGCAACAGCTGCCAGGGGGTGAACACAAGCCAGGGACATGGCCAGTGCCACCTTCCAAATGGAGGCCGTTACCAGGGGGGTGAGGAGGCAGGCGGCAGGCGGCAGGAGGGCGTGGCCGTGGAAGGGCCCGTCAGCGGTATCCCCCCAACAGGCAGTACCGAGCCCACACCAGCTTTGAGTTGTACACTGATACTGAGATTGTGGGCTGGTACCACCTGAATAGGGCAATTCTGAGGCAGCTCTGTGAGCTGTGCAGTGATGTGATGCAGGCACCCGCACGACAGAGCCATGCCCTGTCAAGAGACTAAGGTAACAGCCTGCATGTGCTCGCTCGGGTACCTTCCAGAGACCAACTGGGGACACCACAGGCATAACCCAGTCAGCCACGTCACGCCACCTCACCCAATTCCTCAGCACACTGCTGCCACATGCTGTGGAGTACATCCATTTCCCCAGCACAGTGACAAAGCGCACAGCAAACATACAGGAATTCCACAGGGTAGCACATATATATGCATGGCATGCTAGGGGCGATAGACTGCACCCATGTGGCCATAAGCACACCACCTGGCCCCGAGGAGGCTGCATACATAAATCGCAAGGGCTTTGCTAGCATCAACTGCCAGGTGGTGTGCGATGCCAGGGGGCGCATAATCAATGACTGTGCCATGCACCCTGGGGGAGCACACGATTCTTTCATCTGGCACCAGTCGGCACTGTGCCACAGATTCGAGAGTGGGGACATCCCCACTAGACACCTACAGGGTGAGTATGCAAACCACATGGACAATCATAGGGCCTGGGGGGCATGGCCAGAGGTGGCATGGGTAGTGGCCTACATGACCTGGGGCAGGGCGATGCTGATCACAAAACTAACCTCCACCCTCTACACACAGGTGACAGTGGATACCCACTCCGTCCCTGGCTGCTCATACCCTACCTGCAGCCCGCGACCCCATCGCAGCAACACTACAATGAGGCACATGCCACCACACGTAATGTCATCGAGCGGGTGTTCGGGATGCTGAAGGCACGTTTCTGCTGCCTGGACACTTCTGGCGATGCCCTACAGTACAGACCCTCAAAGGCCTGTGGGCTATTCCTGGCCTGTTGCATCCTGCACAACATGGCCAATGAATGTGGGATAGCCATACAGGTCAAAGAGGGGGACAGTGATGGGGAAGATGGGGACGCCGGTGATGATGGTGATGGGCAGCCCCCCATTAGCCGACGGGACCCCCGACAGCTCCAGCTGGCACAGCTGCACCGGGACACCATCATGGAGGAGCACTTCAGCCAACCCAGGTAAGTCATGAGGCCATGCGCAACCACCAGTGGCTAAGGCACAACCCACAAACATGCATGGACACACACCAAGGGTGCATGCCATTAAGGGAAGTGGCAGGGCACAGAAGCACACACACAACCAGGGATGGGTGAGGAGTAACATGCCACGCAGATGGACACACACACACACACACGCTCACACACAATGCAACAAACGTGCACAGAGGGCAGGAGGCACACCGACCCAGAACGCACACCCTAGCAACACACATGTCCATAGGCCACCATGCCCACTGCCTGTCAATGTGCGTGTGTAAGATGCTGAGCACCATTGCACATTGGTGTACAGTGCAATGCAGGCATCATCATGCACACGCAACTGCAGAAAGCAGCCAGGAGGGTGTGTAGGTGGACTGTGTGTCTGCGTGCAGGGCCAGGTACCCACCCGTGCACTGTCCACTGAAACACACAATGCACACAGGGCAGCACCAGACAGTGGCCATGCTGGGAGACAGGTCAGTCATGTGACACAGTGCTCCGGCCACCACGAATGCATGGGCGGCCCTGCCAAGACCCGCCAGTACTGACAGGCTGACCACTGGCCTCATGGGGTTGCACCAATGGTCCCCCAGGGGTTCCACTGTGTGAACGTGAACGTGCTCGCGCAAAGGTCTGCAGCACACCGAACATGCCTGCACCAGGAGTGCTCGGGATGCCCACAGCTGAACCCGGCGTCGACAAGGTGGGAGTCGCATGACGCCGGGAACGAGGGGTGGATAGAGCACTGAGTGGTGTCCGCGATGCATGGGCACCTGACTGTGTGCCCATTGTGGCCATGACAGCAATGAATGCCTGTGCATGCCTGTCAATGGCAGCAGTCACATCCTCCCGCAAACGGTCCATCCCTGCCAGGATCAGTGTGGTGTCCCTGCTGCGACGCTCCTCTGCCCACTCCAGAGCCACACGCAGTGCATCCACGGACGTTGCAAGCCGCATCTGCTGCTGGACCGATGCTTGCAGTAGGCGGGTGTGCTCGGCCAAGAGGTCATCAGCCTCCTCGGCATCCTGTCCCTCAGGGTGTACACGGTCCCAATGATCAGCACCCCTTGAGGGTGGGTGCTGCGCACCAGGACCAGGCCTGGGCTTGTCCACAGGCAGTGCACAGATGCCGCTGCTAAACCCTGTACCCCCAAGCCCATTGGGTGACTGCTGATGCTGCCCTTCTGGCTGTTGCTCCCAAGGGCTCAGTGGCCGCAACAGTACCACTGTCCTGAACAGACACCAGTGCTGCCCCACTGGTGCTGACAGGCACAGCCTGGGACTGTGCTGACATGCAGGCCTCCACGGCGGCACCACCCACAGCCATGGGTGCAAATTGCCCTGCTGTGTGGCCATCTCGTGGCACACACGTGTCACTGCCCATGACGGTCGTGTCATCATCACCAGTGACAGACTCTGCACCGGCCACAGTCACAGCATGCTGGCATCTGTGGACGCCAGCATGCTGGGACACAGGCAGGGATTCCTCCACACCTGTTACAACGACATCAGTGTGGACAGCCAGGTGGCCCCACTGTTGCAATGATCCACGTATACCTGTGGAGGTGGATAGTCCCTCCTCCAACTCCAGCTGACTGTCCACAGTGAACAGGCCCACCACCACTGACCGATGTAGATGCTCAGGATCTGTAAGGGAAAGCAAAGTCGCGTTAGTGTGTGTGACCTACCCTGCCCCCCCATAGACAGACCATGACTTACCATGCAGTGATGGGCCACTGGCTGTCTGGAAGCCACCACCCGGAATACCCTCAATGGCACTGTGCTGCATGCTTCCAGCAAGCCTCTCCTCCTGTGGGGTCAGCTGTGCCACCTCCAGCTGTCCCCCACCTGTTGCAGCACGTGCTGCCCTGATGGCAGTCACCTTCTCCTTTATCCTCCTCCTGTCCGTGCCCATCTTTTTCTTACACTCCTGCATGGAGCACTGGAGGCTGCCATGCAGGTTCACAGTACATGCCACCTCCTCCCATGCAGCAGCACGGTCTTGAGGTGTTCCGCTCCATCCACTGAGAAGTGGCTCCTGATCCAGATAGGCCTCGAACAGGGCCTCGGTTTCGGCCTTTGTAAAGCTAGGCCTCCTCCTCCTCCCACCACTGTGTTCCTCCTCTCCAACAACCTGCTCGGTCATTATGTAGCCTGTAAGAATGGCAGTTGCTACCTGTGACTGTGTAGTCTCATGCATGTCCCTGAATCCACAGTCCACACTCCCAAACAGCATGCAACTCACCAATAGACTGCAGTAACCGACTATGGCCACTGCAGCACATTGTCGCACTTTTATGGCACAATCCATGCAAATGAGGCGAGGAGCAACTTTAAGTAGATGCAATTTGCAGTGCTGTGCCATTGAATGGCTGATTAGATGATTTGCATATGACGGCGGAATATCGCACTGTTGCACTTTGCGCAATTGTGTTGAACGTGCTGAGCCAATGACGCAGTTCTGTGACATGCGTAGTACACCTCACTGCACATGCCTGGGTTGCTGATGCAGGCGTCTGCCATGCTGATGATGTGCTGTGCACGGTACACAATGCAGGACATGGCCACCATTGTGCCAGTGGCGCTATAACGATGGTCACTACATGGCGCTGTGGCACTGGTCCATCATAGGCGCAATGGGCCAACTGCTCGGTAGGCCGCTATGGTGCTGGCACACAGGCAGCCAATCACGCTACATGCATTGTCTTCCAATGGCGCTGTGCATGGCCATGCACCAGAGACCCTTGACCCTGTGTCTGACCTTTGCCCCCTAGGTGCCTTGCGTCAGGCATGGGTGCACCTCTGCGCTGTTCGGTAACAGTGCGATAGGGAATGGCAGCGCTGTACCGCACAGCATCTGCACGTGGGGAGCCGCGCTGTAGAGCGCCATATTGCCTACTGTTACTGTGAGAATGGGACGGAGACAGGCAGCCCAGTGGTCTGCGATAGAGTTAGCCAATCTGGTGGCAATTTTGGAGCCACACCATGGGCCTCTCTTCGGGGAAGCGCCCCTGGACAGGGCCAGGACCCAGGTGTGGCAGGAGGTGGCCACTGCCCTGGAGGAGGCCACTGGACGGGGGAGGAGCACGGAGCAGGGCAGGCACCGCAATGGGGACCTGCAGAGGAGGGAGCCGGAGCTACTGGCATGACTGCGAGCATGTGCTGGGAGGGGCACAGTGCCACAGCCAGGTAGGGGTTCCGTCAACACACTTTTATCATCCATATGGGCAACAGTGTTGTATGTGTCCAGCACATAGGGGAGGGACTGTCTGGGGTTGGCTGTGGTGGTGTTCACAGGGTGTGGGGTAGGTGGGTGGGTCTGGCTGGGTGGGAGGGAACACACCTGGGGGCAGGGGGACTTTGCTTATGATTGTACTGATGTTCTTCTGTCCTTGTTTGCCCCACAGGCCTAGAAGAATGCCACCGTTTAAGAGAGGAGTGGTGGAGGGAGGAGGACGGTGCTGCCAGGCAGGACGAGGGCCATCACCGCCCACCTGACCGGGCCGATGAGGGTGGGTGCCATACATCCATGATTACTATTGCATGCTGTGTGACAGGGTGGGCAGCGGGGCATGGCCACCATACACCGACACCACTGCCATGCACGCAACTTGTTACAGTCAACACTGTCCAGTGGCAATGCATGTCTGGGAATGCGTCAGTGGTGGTCCATGCGTGCACCAGGTACATGATTGTGCCACTGCCTTTGCACCACATAGCCATGTCACTAAACGGCCACGGTGGTGCTGTGCGTGACTTGGCCGGTGGGTGTGTGCAGCGTTCCGCATGGCTGTATGTGCCTGGGTGGGCAGGTCCTGTGGACGTGATCACTGTGGGTGGTCACACACCATCACAGTGGTATGTCCCATGGCTGTATGCCATGCACAGTGGGTGGGCTGTATGGGGTTGTGCAGTCACACCTATTGACTGTGCTCCCTTGTCCTAGGTACCCGCCATCTATGGGAAATCAGGGAGGCACTGAAGGAAATACTACTGGTGGCCAGGGCATTGCTGGACATCCTCAGGTGGATAAATAACACCGGGGTCCTGAGGAGGCACAGAGGCCGAAGGAGTCAGAGTGGGGAACAGCGCTTCCGCTAGGTATCTATCAGTCCCTGTATTCCCCTACCCCACTGTACCCACCCTCACACCCCTCCTTTTGTGTCCCATTTGTCCACCCCTGCCCCCTACCCACCCCCACCTTGTTTGTGGCCCCCCCCAACCTTGTATATAGTTTTTGTGATATTGTAAATAGCTAAATTTTATATTTGTTCAATACATTTAATTTTGATATGAATACTGTGGTGGTCTCTGATTTGCAGCAGGCTATAGATGCTCAGCTGCAGTGGTGTGCATGGCGTCAGGGGTGGTGCAGTCATGGGTTTGTGTGTGTGTCCATGTGGAGGTGACTATGGTGTGGGGGTAGCTATCAGTCAGTGTCTGTGGTGTGTGTGTTGTGCCCTGTGCACTGGATGACTGTGTGCAGTGGTCCATGGCACGTGCTCTGTGTCCATGGTGCACCCATCGGCCCATCCATTGCCTGTGCAGCTGACACACGTGCATGTCTGTGACCTGCACAGTCTGCTGGCATGTCAGTGGTGGCAGTCCCTGCAGGGTGGCCACTGTACCCGTCACTTTGCTGGGTTGCCTCCTGTCACTGATGTGGTGCATGCCTGGCTCGGGTGGCACTGTGGGCACCACAGTCGTTGTCCCACCTCGATGCTGTGCCTTGTGTGTGTTGCAGGGGATGTGCCCCACTGTCTGTGACTTGCATTCTGAGTGACTGCTAGTGGTGTACGGGTCCACAGTGCCTGCACAGGGTGGCTGGCACTCCAGTGCCATGCAGGACTGCGGGTTATGTGTACACAGCTTACATGGGCCCACAATGGGGGCTTGGTTGCCCTACCACTGCATCCCTGTGTTGTTGTGCCCTTGGGTATGGGTGGGTGTCTGTCCATACACTGTGTGGCATCCGGTGTGGTGCATGCTTCCACGCACCACTGTGGGTGGCTGTGCTGGCTGTTGTGGCCAGTGGTGGGTCGAGGTGTGTCACTGGACTACTGTGCAGGGTGGTGTACCACTGGTGGTGCTGCCAAGGGCACGCCCTGTCCCATGTGGAGTGCCTCTTATTCCGATGCATGGTTGGTCTCTCAGCAGTACCTCGGGGGGACTGGGCATGGTGGCACTGTGTCTGCCATTGTTGCATTGCTGTGTGCTGCCACCCGCTGATGGGTGCTCATGGTGGGGCTGGCTTGCATGGTTCTGTGGTGCACAGGGTTGCAGTGTCACAGTGGGGGTGGTGGTATGCATGGGGTTTCCCGCAGTGGTGGTCACTGCTCATGGGGGGGTGTCTGGGGGTCACGGTGCAGGGTGTGCTCTGCACTGGGGGGTGGTGTGGCACCGGGTGGTCTGCCCTCCTTGTGTGCCAGTCACAACTTGCCGGTAGGTGTGATGGGGCACCATGGCCCGGCTGTGGGTTGTTTGGTTGTCTCCATGGGCCAGTGGTTATTCCAGCCCTCCCCCAGTTGTGCAGTGCCTGGGGTGTGGGGGGACGATGTCTGTTCTGCTGTGTGTTCCTGTGCCCATCTGTGGCATGGGTGGTGGGCCCCTACCTCCCTGGTTGTGCAGTTACATTGCTCTGCTGCTGGGGGGTGTCCCTGGTTGCGCTATGGCGCCTCTGGACTGCTCAGCTGAACATCCCTTGTTGCGCTATGGTGCATCAGATCTGCTCAGCTTCCCCTCCCTAGTTGCGCTATGGTGCAGGTGGTGTGATATTCAGCCGTCGGCTGTAGGCGCAATTTGGCCTGCTCCGTTTTTGAATATCGTATCTGTTGCGCAAGGGCACGATAGACTTGCGCTTGCTCCTGCTATTGAGCACTTTTTGGGCGCAGTTTGAATATCTGTGCCCTGGAGTGAAAATATTACAAATTCTCGAAGTTATGAGTGTGCGTGTAAACTGTAATTTTTGGAATTTTTTTACCAAATTTGCAACATAGGCTATTTGGGAGCCCAACTCATGAACAGTGACACTGTCATTTTGGTAATCATTCCCAAAAGGTGATTCCACATAGTGACTGCAAAATCACCTTCTGGGACTGAATAACAACATGACAGTGACTGAATTCATGAGGTGGGGTCCCAAGAACCCCATGTTGAAAATGTGGAGCCAAAATTCACAAAAATGGCTGAGATATTCACCTAAGTTGGGGAAAAAAACATTTATGCCATTATACAGCTTACCAGCATTTCTTCAGAGCATGGTAGGCTTTGAAGAGTACAGACATGTTCCCACTCCACTGAAGATCGTCGTGCCCAGCTGCTTCGGTAAGTATGGGATGAGGGTGTGTGTGTGTGGAGGTGGGGTGCACAGAGACTGGTGTGGGGTGGTGGAGGGGTCCCGGAGACAACATGGGATGGTTTTCTGTTGTCACAGGAAAAAAATAAAACAAATACATTGTGGGATGGGTTTTGGTGT
Source organism: Neoceratodus forsteri (assembly GCA_016271365.2). Taxonomy (NCBI): domain Eukaryota; kingdom Metazoa; phylum Chordata; order Ceratodontiformes; family Ceratodontidae; genus Neoceratodus; species Neoceratodus forsteri. Next base: position 112,784,498 of record CM057449.1, read on the forward strand.
TACAGGGACAACTAGCACGGTGGGGTGGGCTCCTAGCATGCCACCTGGGTGTTTGTTGGGGGGGCACTGGAGGCGACGGGGATTTGGCACCCCGTTGGCACAGAAAATGTGTCAGTGTTTGGGGGGGCACATGAGCCAAGGGGGATTGGCACCCCTATTGCCACGCTACTGTTACACGGGGGGGGAACATTATGCCAATGGGGATTGGGCCCCCCATGGGCAAATGAACTGGAAAGGGGACACGCTGTCAGGGGGATTGGGCACCCCCGATGTTGGCTTCCATGGGGAGTGTGAGAGGTGGATGGCAACAGCTGCTGCCATGTTTATTGAAATGTTACACCACACAAGGCACCACCCTGCAATGACAGGTCTGTGTTAACACTGTAGGTAATCAGTTATTCTGATGTGGAGCCTTTGGAAATGAGTCTGAGTCAAAGGGTTGTAATTCCAATTTCTTAAATAAATAAAGTTCACTGCTTTGCACTGTATTCCATGTATAAACTTAAATGTTTCAATCATGTCCACTTTTCCTCTCCTGGTATCTAGCATATATATGTTAAGGTAGGACCACCTTCACTCATAGGACACCCTGCTGCCTTCAGTCATTCTGTTGGCCCTCCTCTGGACTGACTCCACCATAGTGGGAGAAACCAGTTTGTGAGTAGGTGGTGACTTTGGCCACTGAATTTCCAAATCTGGTAGCTAAATCAATATTTGTACTGACCAGCATTATTAAGGGCTGTAAAGTCATTTAATGGGTAGGCAACCAGTTGGCCGGTATCTTTCAAAATCTGGTAGCCAGAGCAACTGTTTTAGTGTTGGTCACCTGGTGACCTAATTTATTCTACCTTGCACTCCACTCTATCATTATCCTTTAGGTGAAGATTCCAGAACTACATGTAGGACTTTAAGTGTGATCTCACCAGGGATCTGTATAGGTGCAATATCTCCTCTGCATCTCCTACCAATCGTCCTACCTATGCATCTCAACATTCTGTTGGCCTTTCCCGCTGCCTTATTACGCTGAGCAGTTTGCTTTAGCTTAACTGGTGTAATAGCCCCCCAGATCGTTCTCCTCCCCTGTCGGCTCCACTCTCAGTCCACTCATTATGTATTCCGTTATCAGATTTTTTTACTGCTTTGTGCATTACCTCATATCTTCTCATCGCTCCTCAGCTGCCGTACCTTAAACCACCTTTCTCTAAGGAAATAGTTCCTTAAATCAGATTCAACCAATTGTTGAGTAAGGGAGCAATGAATTATGATCAGGAGAGAATTCCAGATTGTGGGCACAAAGTAGGAACATGCGAGCTTGCCCATGTTGGTGTGGTATTTTGGGATTGACAGCAATACCTGATCAATGGCCCTCTGGGTGTATGCACAGGCCTGTTTCACAAGACATGAGGAGAAGGGAGAAGGGGGTTGGTGTCAAAGTGCATTGCCAATGAGACAGCCAAAGATAAATGTGCCATTCAGCAGCAGGGGAAAGCTAACCCAGGCTGGAATAAACAATGATGTGTTTGATGGGAGGAAGTCAAGTCAAAATGGCTCAATGAATATTTTTATAGGTTATGTCCCACCTCCTCAAATTGGATTTGAAGTGTTGAAATAAGACACCATAGCTTAATTTAGAGAGTAGTTAAATTGTGTTATCACCTTGCAAACTGTAGGGGTTAGATACTTTTTAACTCTGCATGCAAGGCTCATTTTAGAGTTCAGTAGCTTACACTCCACTTGAATATGTAGTGAGAATTCAAGGGTGTTATCAACTTGCCACTAAAATATTTAAAGAGTTGACTATCTTAAACAAAGAACCATCAAAACACAATATATTAGTCTATTGCATCCACCACATAGTTTTTGTGCAGATCAAAACAACATAGCTTGGGTTTTGCATACATCTGAAACCAGCTTATTTTGCAGAAGTCAGTTTTGAAATGAGAAAATCCAGATTAATATGTCTATTGAGGTCATCGGTACGATTTGAGCAATACAGGAGGGCAAGATCATCTGCATTCAGAAGGGGATCACAAGAGAAAATGTTAAGTGGAAGACAGTTAGTGTGTAGCAAGAATACCAGAGAAGTTATCATGGATTTCAGCAAAACACCCACTAGGGTACAAGCAACATCTGAGCTCATTTTTTTCAAAATGGGGGGGTGGAACTGACAACCACCAAGCAGGAAAAAGACTTGGTGGTAATTATATCAGGTGATCTAAAGGTGGCCAAGCAGTGCGACAAGGCAGTTAGGAGGGCAAATGGGATACTGTGGTTTGTTGGGAAGGGTATCACCAGCAGGAGGGAGGTGGTAGTGCCTCTGTATAGATCACTAGAATACTGTGTCTGGTTCTGGAGACCACATCTCTGAAAGGACATACAGTAGACAGAGTGGAAGCAGTCCAGAGGAGGGCAAGTAAAATGGTGCAGAGTCTGCATCAGCAACCCATATGAGGAGATTAAAGGACCCAAATATGTACACCCTGGAAGAGGGTGGGAGGCATGATACAGATCTTTAAATACCTCATGGAGAATAAACAAAGGTACAGAGGAAGTATTTTCAATAAAAAGATGTTCAAGGATAAGGGGGATGATAAGAAACAGGGGGGTAGATTTAGGAGAGATGTGGGGAAGTACTTCTTCACAAAACACAATGGTAGATTGGTGGAACAGCCTTTCAGCAGAGGTGGTGGGGCAAGAACAGTGGTGGGGTTCAAGAATTCATGGGATAGGACTCTTAGGGAAGGGGGGGTGAATGGGCTGGAGATCAAGTAAGGTCTATGATGACAGTACAGGCAGGGAAAAATGGGCAGACTAGGTGGGCCAAGCAGTTCTTATCCGCTGGAAATTTCAGTTTCTAAGTTTCTGTGTTTCAAATGTCAGTTGTTGCTTCCTGTGGCTAAAGTACTTTCTAAACCAGGCTAGTGCAGTAGGGGAGACCCATCTAATTCATGAAGCTTAGTACATACCCGGTGATCCACAAGGTTTAATGCCTTAAACAATTCTACAAATACAGTCCTAGTCAATTATCGTCATCCATGACCAAGAACATATTGTTAGTAAGCTTGACCATGGCAGTAGTAGTGTGCCCCAGCCTAAAGCCATGCTATGATGAAGACAGGACTGGATAGTAAATCTAATGGCCCACTTGTACATTTCATAGCTGAGCCTATATATGTGCAGTACTGGTAGCACTTTAGTTGCAATTAGTATGTAGCTGTGTGCGTGCTGACTTTAAAAATGTATGAAATCAGGTTTATAAAATATGGAGTTACAGTGGAAAATGGAGCTCCTTGCAAACTCTCTCTGGCTTCATCACTTCTAAAGTTCTGTAAAATCTAGAAAAAAAGGAAGCCACTATGGTACGACAGAGAAGTGGTGGAAAATGTTAGGGGAAAGAGGTGTGCATTCAGCAGATACAAGCAGACATAGAGGGAGGATAATAGGATCGTATATCAGGAAAAGCAGAAGGAAGCAGGACCAGAGGTCAAGAAAGTGAAGGCAAGGACAGAGGAGAAATTAGCTAACTCAGTCAAGAATGGGGATAAAACATGTTTCTGGTATGTGAGTGAGAGGAAAAAGTTGAAGGGGGGATAATCAGGGTAAAAGACAAAGGGGAGGGTGGTGGTAGAAGAAGACCAAGAGAAGGCAGACATATTAAACAGCTATTTCTGTTCTGTGTTCACGGTAGAGGGTAAAGGGGAGGGAAGTGAGATCAGGGAAAAGGGGGTGTTGGGGGGGGGCTGGACACCAGTCCATTCCAGGAAGATGAAGTCCTGAGGGAACTAGAGGGGCTGAAGGTGGACAAGGCCATGGGCCCAGATTGGGTACACCCGAGGGTATTGAGGGAGCTAAGTAAAATAGTAGCAGAGCCACTGACTAGCCTCTTCAACAGATACTTGGAAAGGAGAGAGGTTCCTGATGACTGGAAGAGACTGGATGAAGTTCCCCTCCAAGAGGGAGGGAGGGGCCAAGGAGGAGATAAGCAACTACAGAGCAGTGAGCTTGACATCGGTGGTGGGAAAGGTCATAGGAAAACTACTAAAGAAAAGAATCACTAGCTACCTTGAAGCCAAAGGCCTGCAGGACCATCGGCAAGATGGGTTCACAGAGGGCAGGTTGTGTCAAACAAACTTGATAGGAGTTCTTTGGGCCACCACTGTAGTGGATCGGGGGGGGGACTGTGGAAATTGCGTAGCTTGACTTTAGCAAGGTGTTTGACATCGTACTGCACAGAAAACTCTTGCACAAAATGAGATGCCTAGGGCTGGGTCCAGTAGTAGTGAGATGGGTGGGAAAGTAGTTTGAGGGGAGAAGGCAAATGGCAGTCTAAATGGGGTGCTTTTGAAGGAGAACATGGTCACCAGTGGGGTACCACAGGAGTCTGTGCTGAGGCTGCTCCTGTTTAACATCTTTATAGGGGACATAGCAGAAGAGCTGGAGGGGAAGGTATGTCTATTTGTGGATGACACAAAGATCTGCAGTAGAGTTAATACTCCAGAGAGGGCTGAAAAAATGTGCAAGGATCTGCATAAACTGGAGGAGTGGTCAAGGGAGCGGCAGCTGTCCATCAATACAAAAAAGTGCAAGATCATGCACTTAGAGAGAATAAACCAGGGGACAGAGTACAGGATGGGGGAGCAGTGGAGGTAATCAAGCTAGAAAGAGATCTTGTTATAATCACTTCATGAGACCTCAAGGTGGCAAAACAATATGAGACGGCAGTGACGAGGGCTGGTAGAATGCTGGGATGTATCGATAAGGTCATCACTAGCAGAAAGAAGGTCATAAGTCCCTGGAGGGTTTGTGTTTTTAACCAGAGCTGCTTCAGTGCCCACAATGTGTTTCTTACTGTGAATAGTAGTATGATGCTATCTTGGCTTAGGGTTTCTGGCATCGTCGCTCTAGCTCCCAGGGGCATCCCCTCCATGGTGACCATTTCCAGTGTCTTCCAATGGGCGGAATAGTCCCGTGAGGACCAAAGCAGGGCCCATTTTAGTTGGGTGGTCAGGTAATGATCCTCTAAGTGGAGACATTCCTCCGTCTGTATTTTTTATTAGACTGCATAATCTGGCTTTTAACTCTAGGCCTTTTATAGTTCCAAATTAATTTAGAGATCACCCTTTGCCAAATTTGAAATTGGTTATGGTGAATTTTCATTGGGAGGCATTGAAATAGATATAGAAATTTGGGTAGGATGTGCATAGTAACTGACTGGATTTTTGAGTGGAGAGGCAAGTTAAGCATATCCCATTTCTCAATGTCTTGCCTAATCTGCTTTATCAAGGGTTCGTGATGTCTTGCTTTTGATCCTGTGGTCTTTTTTTCATGTTTAAAATAAAGCTGAGTCATCAGTACCATTTATATAATTTTTTCATAATTCCCAAACCTTCAAAAACAATTATAGTTCATCATATTTCTCACTTGGCTCCTGTCTTTGTTCAGGTAAGGATTTTTATTTATTGAAGTCCTTTTAAACTGCAGTTGAAACCCACTACTGTGAGTCTTTATTGTACATTTAGGGAAGGCCACCCCCTCAATTGCACCAACCATGTTTCCAGAGTGGCCCTGTTTTGTGTGCTTCCTGATAGTTGTCACACAGTAGAAGCCTGCTGCAGGACTGTCTGCTATTGGCATTGCTCTAATTAAAAGACAAAGAACCATAGTGCGCAAGCACTGAGGCAAGGGTCACACCAAAGGGCATTGGCCGGGAAGCCAAATTTCAAAGACATACAAAATCACACATATTCCCATAATGCAAAGTATCATGGGTTGTATATGCACATCACCACAAAATACTATGCTGGTTCAGCTTTAAGCAGAAATGCATGGTGCCGAAAGGCCTCTCACACAGTCCGCAAAGAGTGCCAACAGAACTCTACTCTAAGTTAAAATTTGCACAGGTACCACCATTTCTTTGTCTTTGTTTTACCAGGAGAGGCACACTAAACTGAAAGCTTGTTTACAGGTGCAACCTGGGAGCACAAGGAAGTTAAGTGACTTGCTCTGGAAAGTAGCGGGAAACTTGCCTTATGTAAACTAGAGCTGAGAAAAAGAAACATGAGCCTTTTAAGTCAGACAGTCCACTTCAGGCACTTTAAGCACTACAGCCCCATGGTAAAGAGGAGCGGGTTTGTGCCCCCACATCTCCCTCCCACCGCAGGCCGGCAAGCAGCTCTCCTCAAAATCTGAGGCTCGGTGGAAGGAGACAGATCACCAAGCCCGGCTGCCTAAACTTTGGAAAGTGTGTCAGAAGTGGCAGCAGCACAGTAGTGCAAGGGGGAGGGGGATTCCTCTGTGTTTAAAAAGTACTTACCAAGGGTCAGGAGAGGTTCTTTTCGCGCCAGGGCTCCCACTTGATGGAACAGTTACTGGATGTTTGTATGCTACAAGCTCAGGGCTGCTGTATTGGAGCTGCTGAGTGCACTCAGAGCCCAGTGGTGAGCTCAGCAGCCACCGCCATGTCTATTGAAATGTTACACCGCACAAGGCACCACCCTGAAATGACAGATGGCTCCCTCATTGTAGCAGCTAAATTGTTTCAAGTTGGTGGCAGCTTGCAGAACGAGTGCCCTCCACCCAAAGCTAGTTCTATTATTATAGGCACAGTATTTGACTGACAACAGGAACTTCCTGTTTGGGAGCAGGAAGTGAGTGATCACAGAACCACCAAAGACCCACCATCCTAGAAGGGCAAGAGTAGCTCTCTGGCCCCCTCTAGCTGCTGGAGGTCTGCCTCTGAGCAAGTAAGTGGTCTACTGAGAAATATAGGATATTCTTGTCTCAGAACAGGACAATCAGGAGCTTAAAGGCACACAGGCAGAAAGTAAGAGAGAGAGAGAAAAAAAACAGAGGAAAGAGTAAGGATTGCAAACAGTTAAGGGGCCAGAAATAAGACATGATTGAAGTGGTGCAGTGCAGTGGCTGTGGAGCAGCAGTCTTCCTCGGGAGACGCTCTGGAGGATGCAGTGTTGCCCCATCTGCAGGTACCTCTCTGGGCTGAGGGAGGAGGTTGCTCATCTCCAGGCTGAGTTGGCCAGGATTTGTAGGACCTCCTCTCCATCCAGGGACCAGTCAGTGCCACTGCCTGCCTCAGAGGTTGGCCAAGAAAGAGGAGCGGTTGGACCACAGTGCTCAAGGAGGGTGAGAGTGGTGGAACAGAGGCGCATCCTCCAGTGCTGTACCTCTCCACAATTCCTATGCCATTCTGGTAAAGAATGGTTCCTCTATGGAGGCACCGCAGTGGAGACCAAGGAGGATGTTGGGAACCTCCACAAAGGAGACCCACAGGAGGGTGGCAGGGGACCCTGCAGGGAAGGAAACAACCTGTGGGGGATTCCATTGTTAGAAAAGGTAGAGCTGGGGAGGAAGGAGAAGGAAGGTGCCTGCCTGGCCATGGCTGGAGGACAGGAGCAAACCTCAGGATTGCCGGAGCAGCTGCACAGGGAGGGAGCTGGATGTCATTGTCCACCCAAGGACAAATGACCTGGCTAAGAAAGGATTTGAGAAGTGCAGGAAGAGCTATGGAATTGGGAGGGCCTAGTCAAGTAGCACCCACGGTAACCTTCTCGGAGGTGCTGCCCATCTATGGCATAGAGAGGGTTAGGTGTTCCACCATGTGATTCAATCAGTGGTTGAAAACTGGTGTGGAACTCAGGATTTGGCTTCATTGGGGACTGGGGGTCCACCTGGAGTGATGCAAGCCTATACTGGCATGATGGGCTGCATCTGTCCTGGAGGGAACCAGAATCCTAGGTGATAGGTTTAATGCTTCATTGGCAAGCATTTAAACTAGCCAAGGGGAGGAACTGAAAGGACAGGAAATCCTAGCCTCCCAAACAATCACAGTAGTAAGTGCCAAACACCAACATAGAGGTGTCTATAGGAGAAGGCAGGGATAAATGGAGAAAGTGACAAAGGCAAGAAGGACAGAGATGGGGCAAAAGGGAGTAAGGCCATCAGGAAATGGAGGGTAATGAGTACCAATGCCCATAGTCTGGGCAACAAGCTACCTGAGCTGGTGGCCTTGATGGAAGAGGGATGCTTGGATATCGTAGCAGTCACAGAAACATGGTACACAGAGAACCATGACTGGGATGTTAACATACCAAGGTACATAACCTACAGGAGAGACAGGCTGGGGAGATGAGGGGGAGGAGTAGCTCTGTATGTAAAGGAAGGGATAAAAGCAACTGAACAAAAGAGTAAACAGGGAAGAGAGGAGGCACTGTGGGTCACCTTGGAGACTGGAAAGGGCACCACAATCCACACAGGGGTTATGTACAGACCCCCATGTCAGGGGGAGAGAATGGACAAGGATATGATAGAAGGCATTCTTAGAATGGCAGAGAAAGGGGAGATACTGTTGATGGGAGACCTGAATGTGCCAGATGTTAACTGGAGCACATTTGCTGCAGGCACATCCGAGAGCAGGGCCATTCTTGATGCCCTACAGGTGGCAGGCCTCAGACAGCTAGTTTTGGAACCCACTCGTGAGGGAGCAATCTTAGACCTGGTACTCTCAAACGGGGGCACTGAGAGGATCTCAGATCTAGAAGTGGGTTGCCATCTGGGGACAAGTGACCATCAAACAGTGTGGTTCATGTTAAACTCAACTACAGAGCCAAGCCATACAAAAGTGAGGGTACTGACTTTAGGAGGGTTGACTTTGGCAAGATGGAGAGTGCTCAGAAAAGCTCTAGCAAACAGGCTAGAAGGAGGCGTGGAGCAACAATGGGAATCATCAAAACTGCCATCACAGAGGCAACAAGCCTTTGTGTGAAACAAATAAGCAAATCAAAATGAAAGAAAAAGCCCCTATGGTTCTCAAAAGAGGTGGCTGTGAAAGTCAGGAAGAAAAAGATAGCATTCCGGAAGTATAAGGAAACACAGAAGGAGCAAGACAGAGAGCTGTACCAGCTAAGGCAGAAGGAAGCAGGGAAGGAAGTCAGAATAGCAAAGGCCCAATCTGATGAAAAGATAGCCAACTCAGTTAAGAAGGGGGATAAAACCTTTTATAGGTACATCGGCGAACGTAGAAAGACAAAGGGAGGGATAGTGAGGCTGAATAGAATGAACGGTGGTTGGGCAGAGAGGGACAGTGAAAAAGCAGATACTGAACGAATATTTCTGCTCAGTATTCACAAAAGAGGAGGGGAAGTGCTAATCCAATTAACAGAAGCACTCTTGATGAGGGGTCGAACCCAGTCCTTTCACAGAAGAAAGGGTTCTGCAGAACTCCTAAAACTGAAGGTGGACAAAGCAATGGGTCCTGATGGAATTCACCCAGAATTCTAAAAGAATTAAGGGAGAAACTAGTGAAACCACTGGCTACTCTTTTAATAAATCATGGGAGGATGTGTGTGGTACCCGAGGACTGGAGGAAGGCGGATGTGATTCCCCTTCACAAAAGTGGGGCCAAGACAGAGGCAGAAAACTACAGACCTGTCAGTCCGACCTCTGTGGTAGGGAAAGTGATGGAGTCACTTCTGAAGGAAAGAATAGTTGAGTACCTAGAGGCCAGTGGGGCACAGGACCCAAGGCAGCATGGGATCACAGCAGTAAGGTCATGTCAGACGAATCTAATAGATTTCTTTGACTGGGTGACCAAAGTAGTAGACCAGGGAGGGGCTGTGGACATGGCCTACCTAGACTTTAGCAAGGCATTTGACACAGTCCCACACAAAAGATTAATAGTCAAATTAACTAGCTTGGGAGTGGGTTCCAGGGTGGTAGCCTGGGTAAAACATTGGCTGGACAACAGGACACAGAAGGTAATTGTAAATGGAGTCCACTCTGAAGAAAGAGGGGTTACTAGTGGGGTACCGCAGGGTTCAGTATTGGGTCTAGTCCTTTTTAATGTCTTCATCAGTGACATTGCAGAGGGACTGGAAGGAAAAGTATGCCTTTTTGCAGATGACACAAAGATCTGCAACAGGGTTGATACACAAGCAGGCGTGGAAAAGATGAAAAGGGACTTGGCAAGGTTGGAGGAATGGTCAGAAGTATGGCAGCTAGGATTCAATGCAAAGAAGTGTAAAATAATGCACCTGGCAAACAAGAACCCAGGGGAAGAATACACAATGGGTGGGGAGGTAGTAACAACAACAAAAAAGGAAAGGGACCTGGGGGTAATCATATCAGATGACCTTAAGGTTAGCAAGCAATGTGAGAAGGCAGTAGGGAGGGCTGGGGATATACTGGGATGTATAGGGAGAGGCATCAGCAGCAGAAAACAGGATGTTGTTATCCCTTTGTACAGGCAGTTGGTGAGACCCCATCTGGAGTACTGTGTCCAGTTCTGGAGACCCCATCTGCAAGGATATAGACAGGATAGAGGCAGTCCAGAGGAAGGCACTAAAATGGTGCAGGGTCTGCAAGAGAAGCCGTATGAGGAGAGACTAAAGGAGCTTAATATGTATATCCCTGAGGAAAGAAAGGAGAGGGGGACATGATAGAAACTTTTAAGTACCTCAGTGGAATCAACAAAGTCCAAGAGGTAGCATCTTTCAGAAAAGAGAAGTGCAAGAACAAGGGGACACAATTTAAAGATAGAAGGAGGGCGGTTCAGGGCAATGTGAGGAAGTATTATTTCACAGAGAGGGTAGTGGATGCATGGAACAGCCTTCCTGAGGAGGTTATGGGTCTAAAACTGTGGGAGAATTCAAGAATGCATGGGACAGACATAAGGCAATTCTTGTGGGGGGTAGGAAGAAATAGGATGTTGGTTAACTAGGATCTGCGGCCTATCCTGTAGGTAGGGAACTGGGCAGACTAGATGGGCCAAGCGGTTCTTATCTGCCATCAAAGTCTATGTTTCTATGTTTCTGTGTTACCTGCTGTCTTGTCACACTGTTTCCCTACCTTGAGGTCATCAGAGATGATAACCCCAAGATCCCTTTCCTGCTTGGTGCATGCTATATCTTCACCCCCCAACTGTTATTTTGTGCCAGGGTTTTTGTGCCCCATATGCATTATCTTGCACTTCTTCGCATTGAATTTCAACTGCCAAACTCCTGACCATTCTTCAAGTTTCTGCAGCTCACTTCTCATTCTGTCTACACCCTCTGGTGTGTCTACTCTGTTACAGAGCTTTGTGTCATCAGCGAACAGTGAAATTCTGCCTTCTAGGTCCTGCGAAATGTCACTGATGAAGATGTTTAATAGGACCGGTCCCAGCACTGATCCCTGTGGTACCCCACTGGTCACTCTTCCCTCTGTGGAGTGACAGCCATTTACCACCACCCTCTGTGTCCTGCCACCCAGCCAGTTACCTACCCACCACTCTACTGTCCTGCCTACACCCCTATTTCCCAGTTTGTGTAATAGTTTTCTATGTGGCACAATGTCAAAGGCCTTGCTGAAGTCCAGATAGGCCATGTCCAGTGCCCTCCCCTGATCCACCTCCCTTGTCACCCAGTCAAAAAATTCAATGAGGTTGGTCTTACATGACCTCCCCCTGGTGAAACCATGCTGCCTTGGGTCCAGTAGTCCATTGACAACCAGATGTTCCACTAGTCTCTCCTTCAGCAATGCTTCTATGATCTTCCCCACTACCGAGGTGAGGTTGACTGGTCTGTTGTTCCCCGCTTCCTCTTTGTTCCAACTTTTGTATAAGGGGACTACATCTGCTGTCCTCCAGTCTTTGGGTACCTCCCCTGTTTCCAGTGATTGGCTAAACAGGATAGCCAGAGGTTCAGCTACCACCTCTCTTAGTTCTTTAAGGACCCTGGGGTGCACCCCATCTGGCCCCATTGCTTTATCAACTCATTACTTCCAGTTCCTTCAGGACCCTTTCTCGTGTAAAGGGAATTGTGTCCATTCCTGCACCATTCTCACCCCTTGTACTCCCTTCAGACCCATTACCCTCCTCTTCCTCAGTAAAGACTGAGCAGAAATACCTGTTCAATATGTCAGCTTTACTGTTGTCATCCTCCACGCGGCCCCCATCCTCCCCCTTCAGTCTCACTATTCCTCCCTTTGCCTTTCTTTTTTCACTTATGTACCTGTAAAAGGTTTTGTCCCCTCTACCCACTGATTTTGCAATGTGTTCTTCTGTCTGAGCTTTGGCTTCCCTTACTAACCTCCCTGCCTCCCTTTGCTTCTCCTCGTACTTCTCCTACTCCTTCTGCCTGTGTCTTTTGTATTGCCTGAATGCAATCTTTTTGGCTTTCACTTTCTTTGCTACCTCTTTGGAAAACCATAATGGTCTCCTCTTCCTTTTCCTTTTTGCTAACCTGCTAATGCATAATTCTGTTGCTCTTGTAATCCCCATTTTAAATACTGCCCACTGTTCCTCAACCCCTGATTCCTGCTCCATTCCCTTAATGCCTCTTTCAAGTATCTCCCCATTTTCCCAAAAGTCTGCCCCCTAAAATCCAGGATACGTGTCTTGTGTGGTTTGGTTCTGCTCTTTCTGTGATTTCAAACCACAATGACTGGTGGTCACTGTTCCCCAGGTGCTCCCCACTGTTACCCCCATCACACTGTCCCTGTTTGTGAGCACAAGGTCCAGTATTGCCTTCTGCCGAGTTGATTCCATGACCAGTTGCTTGAGGAAGGCACCCTGAAGGGAGTCCAGGATAAATCTGCTCCTAGTTGATGCTGCTGCTGGGATGCTCCAGTCCACGTCTGGAATATTGAAGTCTCCAACCAGTACTACCTCTCCTTTGTCTGTCATCCTTTGGATGGCTAGCATCAGCTCACTATCTGTTTCTTCCTCCTGGACTGGTGGTCTCTAGACCACACCTGTGTGGATGGCTGGTCCCATTTTCCTTTCCAGCTTAACCCACAGTATCTCTCCCCCATTTTGTTCCTCCTGGATCTCTGTGGCCCTTATATCATTTTTCACATACAGTGCCACTCCTCCTCCCTTCCTACCTGCCTTGTCTCTTCTGAATATGTTGTAGCCAGGTATGGCCATCTCCCAGTCGTGGTTATCATTACACCAGGTTTCAGTGATGGCCACAATGTCCAGGTCTGACTGCACCATGACAGCCTCCAGATCTTCCTGCTAGTTCCTGGCTTCTTCCCAAACTGTATTCATACCATACTGCATTATGTTCTGATAATCTCCTTGAAAGTGGCAATGTCACTGGCTGCTTAGCAATTGGTGTAACCTTTTTTTTTTCATGTTTTAAGAACTTTGTTGTGTATTTTGTTTATGCACCGTTGTTGTGTTTTACTGACAGTGACAATGCCTCTGGCTGCTCTGCAATTTTGTATACCCTTATTTTATGTTTAGGAACTTTGTTGTTTACCTTGCTTAAGCATTGTTTTCTGTTTTTACTGTCATGGAACCTTTGTAAAAGAGTCTTGGCTCAAAGGTACCTTCTGAATACTAAATAAATTACAAGTGTAAAGTGCAGCAGGTGGTATTATACATGTAACCCCCCGGGCCAAGTTTTAACTTGTTAGCACACATCCCCATTACAATCTGGAAACATTGGTACCCACATACTGGCATACCAATTGACCTTACAAAAGGTAGGTACCACCCTTGGCATTAGGATGTATACTTGGCTTATTTTCTAGAGGAAGAGAGGGGTGGGGTCAGAAACAAAACAACATGAACCTTGCGTAAACCACACTACCCGGGTCCTGGGTGGAGGCTGCTAGGCATATGCGCATAGGTGCCGGAACAGGGGGGGCCACTAGGGCCATGGCCCTACCACTTTCATAAGTGGCCCTATCAGTTTTTGCAATCATGTTAATGTATTTAATAGGGGAGAACTTACCTATTACTTCCTTGGCCCTATCACTTTTCAAACTGTTCCGGCACCAATGCATATGCTAGTTCGAACCTGCTAAGGGGGCCCCCATAAATCCACACAACCAGAAGCAATAATTGGAATGTCCATAACAGTGACTGGGATTGTGCAGTATGACTTTATTCAACAGATAGAAAGTAAAAGCAGAAATGGACCCCCAAGGGTCGGTCTAGGCTGAACAGGTACAATTCACAGACTCCTCTTGCATGCAGTACAGTTCATGAACACACAACAGAACAATCTTTTTCCCAAATTCCCAAACTAGTGCATATGTGGACACCTGGCCATGCACATGAACATTTTCCTCCCATGACTGTCATTTAGTCAATCTAAGCCACACACTCAGAACTCTTCTTCACACATAAATGCACATTAGAGAAACTCAGTCACACATCTTAATCTGCAGCTTGGCCCTTGCTCAGGTTAAAACTGATGCCCTTTACGAAACAGGAAGCCCTGCCTTGTAAGCACTTAGATGGCATTCCTCCCACCCTTGGCCCCAACCGACAGTCTCTCCCATTCTTCAGAATTACATCATTGAAACCCCCATTCTCCACTGAAATGCTAGAGGTCCCACACTTTATCTTTATCACTCACTGGGTTGACCAAAGAACAAAACTGCAGTCACTTGGGTGAACAGTTTAACAGTACCTCATTCACTTGGGTGAAACTAGGTGCACTGACAGGTACAATCCAGCCTTATCTATGGGCACACACACCCCAGACTATCGAATCCCCTAAACATGTGGAGATCTGGTTTCCTAGAACAGTACTCACAGAGGTTGTCCCATCCACAGGGCATAAAACAACAAAAGGAAAAGAAAGGCACTCTCGTGGGTAGCCGATCAAACAGTCTCTCTTCATTTCTTATTCAAGGCAGCTGAAAACACTACAGAACATTCAGGAGATTGCTCCTTGAATCCATTGAGAACAAGCAGTTCCTTCCACTTCACTGGGAGTAGAAAATCAGGAAATCCTGCTTTAACACAGGTCTCCACCACTTCACTGGAAGCTGGAAATGTCACTCAATTATGGTGATAAATCCTGGGGCTTCTTCTCAGAGCCCACTGGCAGTCCTTCTGTCACTCTTTTCCTCACTCAATCTCTAACTGAACTAAACTGAGCATTCTAAGCTCCCCAGAGCAGTTACCCACAGAGTGTGACTTATGCTGCTGCGAGAGTTCCAAATGATCTAACCATTCTTCTCTCAGGCTAGCTGAGTAAACAATGATGCCATTATGAAAGGAGCCCCTAATGAGCACCCTACCAGCTGCTTGCTACCTTCCTACCAATAATACTGATAGGACTCGAGTAACCCCAGGGGACTGGGTGGTTACACTCACTCCTCCAGGAAAATGACTGTCCACAGTCATACCTCCACCCAGCACTAGGCTATCCAACCTCTGATGCTCCCTATGGGAGGGTTGATCAAGTCCTCCCCTACCATGTGTCAGGCACAGGCAAGTAGCACCAAAAGGACAGAGGCCCACTGAAGAAACTTCAGTTCCTATCCTACTACTGTACTATCTATAGATCCTCAGTGGCGCCAAGAAACTGCCTGAGACATGTCCTATCAGAGAGTATTGGGGACCCCTATCATGAATCAGGACCACCAACCTGCATTCCCCTAACCCTTTAGGGGAAATCTGTCTGACCTATGCTGCCTACCAGGTGCCCAAACCCAAAAACCATTTTGCACCACACACCTGTAAAATGAAAAAGGTTAGATATTGTACTACACAGTTACACAAGCCTAACAACTCTACATGAAGAGGACTCCCGATGAGTCCCACCAAATCCTCTTCAGATCTTCTTGTCGTCTTCCAGGAATACCTGCAAAAGAAAACACTGCAAAAACATTTCTACACACGACTACAACCTGTAAAGCTAAAAACAGTGCCCAAAATAAAAACCCTCCCAGTGGATACCACACAAGCCCAAAAAGCAATTTTTTAAAAGGATTTTCTACAAAAGCACAAAAATAGAAAACACAAACATTTGCAAAACATTCTGGGGAAGGGATCCCTGCAAAGTCCGAATCTAGAGAGGAGTCCAGAGTGCTGAATTACTACAAGAGTCTCTCCTAGGCCAGAGCCTGCTGAAGCACAGTTCTGGAACAGCCACAAGGCCTACAAGCACTGCAGTCTAGATGTCAAGCCTATTGGAGGTCATTTAGCTTTCAGGAAACAGTCAAATTAAAAATGAAAATGGTCTCTTACCAGTTCTCAGTGATAGAAAGAATACCAACATCACCTCTCTGGATCTGCAGCCTGATGATCTTCAGCTGCTGGGTATACGAAATCTTCGGATCAGATGCTTCCACTACCTCCTACTGGACCCGGACTGGAAATCCTTTCCGAACTGCTGGGCTGATGAACCTGGATGTTACCACAGGCAAACCTGGATGCTGCTGGAGCTGAACCTGGATCACCAGAAGAAAGGCAGCTCCATCCTGGGTTGCTGCCTCTTCGGTGGCAGATGACTGAGCTAGAAATTGCTGCATTCACTTTTGGAAACTGGGCACAATTTCAAGAATGGCACAAATTTCTGGGAAAGTACCATTCTGGTTTGGGGTATAGACTGTCACCCCATCTGGATGAACCATGGGAACATTGTAGAATGTCTCTTGGCCAGCTTTATTCACTACTCTCACAGAGTTAATTAACAAGGTCCTGCCATGCTTCCAGAATTGCAGTCTCTCATTACACACCTTAATGCAGACCCACTTGTTTACTCTAGGGTGCAGGTTGACACAAGCTTCCTCCCACAATCAGACATGCCTGTCTCTCTCAATTTCTTCCCATATCTTCTAAGGGTAGAAAGGGTACGATTGTCCATACTTGGCCTCAGCTCGTCTATGCACAATTCCCTCCTCCTTGCTGCTTTTTTTTAAATTTAGTACACTTTTTGCCGTCAGCTGCTCCAGCCCCCGAGAGCCTGCCTCGCACCCCAATAGCCATACCTCGGTGGATACCCCTGGCTTACCCCTCAGGGCAGAGCTACAGCACCATAACAGGCCCATCTACAATGGGAGAAGGTGTCGGTGGACAACCGACTTGCCTCCCTGGCTTTCCCCCGAGGGTGGGGTTCAGAGCCTGATGGTGCCATGATAGGCCAAGTGCCAGGGTGGGCAACATCCTTGAGGGGACAACCATTTTTTGGTCTGCCACATAGGCAAGGATGTGCAATGATGTCCACGTCCACCCCACCCCCTAACATGCAGGTGCCGGACATTTGATGTTCTCCCAGCCTCCACTAGGGGTCCATCAAGCGCTAGACACTCTACCCCTCCCTCCCCCCAGAGAAAAAGAGCAGTCCATGAGATGCTCAGTTCTTCTCCCCTGGCCGGCCCTCTGACTCCCCGGGTCCATTCCCGAACCTGGGTTGTCGGCATCGCAAGCGGAAATCCAACCGCTGTGCCAGTGGGCCAGCTCTCCTTCCTGCTTTTAACTAACTTCAATCCAGAAGCACAGCTTTGGGGTGGCCAGTCTTAATTGAGCCAGTCATGAACACTTAGTACAGAGCAAAAGCAGTCCACCTCTGCACTCAAGGGCACACTTCTTGAGCCTTCCTCCACATGGACATCGAGAGGCTCCATGGAAGCCAAGGTCAATGACGACTCACAGTGTTCCACTGACACCATTGCTGCTTCCTAATCTTCCACACATTCTGCCCAGGAGCTGGCAATTGCACCAACTCCCAGAATTGTCCCTTCTCCACTGTCATCGGAAGCACTGGCCTCCCAACAGCATGTTTCCTCCTCTTCACACTCTCCCACGAGGCTTGGACTTGGATCTTCCACCTACGTATCTACTGAACCTGCACTGGCAGCTTCAAATTCCACCCTCTATGGCGTGGAACACTTCACTTCCTCTGGGCTTTGCAAAGCATTGGTGCAGACAATGTCCAGAAACTCCTTTACAAACTCTATGGGGTCACTTTCACTGTACCCAGCCTGCCACTGTTGTTCCAATTCTACAGGGTCCCTGTCTGTGTCCAGATTAGAGCGGCGGATGCGTTCGCTTTAGCTACCCTTGTGCCACCTGACATGCTCATCCCAAATCACATTCTACAGTCTACACAATGTGGAATAGAAACATAGAAACATAGACTTTGATGGCAGATAACGACCGCTTGGCCCATCTAGTCTGCCCATTTCCCTACTTATTGGATAAGTTGCAGGTTCTAGGTAACCAACAGCCTACTTCCTCCTAACCCCCCCAACCCCGTAATTGCCTTATGTCTGTCCCATGCATTTTTGAATTCCCCCACTGTTTTTGAACCCATGACCTCCTCAGGGAGGTGGTTACATGTGTCCACCACCCTCTCCATGAAATAATGCTTCCTCACGTTGCCCGAGCTGTCCCCCCATCTTCAAATTGTGCCCCCTTGGCAATACATCTCTTCCTGCTTTTAGACATACTATGCACATATTAACTGGATAGTTCAGCACAGCCACCTCAGTGGGTGTTGTTGAATATACAATTTCTCAGAATTGACTAGTTCTTGTTCTTGTTGGGCTACCCATGCCCTGGCATGGATTGGGTAGTGAGTGGGTTGCTGTGTCATGTTCTGTAAGTTAAAACACACAAGTCCCAAAATGACTATTTTTTTGCAAGCACTCTGAGATTTGGTTTACACTGTAAAAAAGTTCATGAACAGGCTGCCTGGCTGCTGCAATTGTATTCCACAACACTTAGCAAGAAACCATTTGAAACATTGCTTTGGGTTTGAAAACTCTGTTCTAAAATGGTGCTGCTTTGTTTACATTGCTGGCTACAACCCAACATGGCGACTGTAACTTTGCTTCACACTTAGAAAAACTTGCTAGGATTCTGTCTGGATGTTTTGCATTTCAAATGATTTTTCTCAAGCACAAGTTGATTTTACTTTCTTTCAATCCATTACTTCACAAGCACTCGGACCAGAGGGATCATTTATTTTAAAGTTCACTTTCTTTGAAACCAACACTTTAGCACACAGAGTCCAAGATTTAACAGTTAACTAAACTCTCTGTTTCGGTACTTTTGATGCATCTGTTCAAGTTCTTACACAGTTTTCCAACCTTAGCACCACAGCCAATTTAGTTTGCAAAGGGTACTTACAAGCAGTTGATGGCTTTCACCATCGATGGGATATGGCCTGCTGCTGCTGACTCAAGGAAGGTCTCTGGGGTGAAACAGGCAGGCGGTCCCATCAATCGTCACTATGATCGCCTCGATCACTCTCCAGTCGGTCGGAATCCGGGTTGAGCGTAGGTTATTTGTGGAAAAGTCAGAAAAAACTGCAGCTGCGGAAATGCTTTAGCTGTAAGCGATTCCTAATTCCTGCTGCACAAACTACATGCTGCTCACACACTGCAGGCTGCTCCTCCACAAAGGTTCCATATGCAGAGACACGGGCAAGGGCAGGGCTTAAGTGCACTGGGACCAATCACACGACGCCATGCAAATGGGCTCTCTCTCTCTCTCTCTCTGCCGCACTCCTGCATGGCAATTTTAAACTGCAAACTGCAACTTT
Organism: Neoceratodus forsteri; assembly: GCA_016271365.2. Classification (NCBI taxonomy): domain Eukaryota; kingdom Metazoa; phylum Chordata; order Ceratodontiformes; family Ceratodontidae; genus Neoceratodus; species Neoceratodus forsteri. The sequence goes on from CM057449.1 coordinate 112,803,784, forward strand.
TTGTCTGGGCTTGAAATTTCAGTGGGGCAAGCGTTTTAAGGCATTTTCCTTAGCAACTCCCCCAAATTTCACTGTACACACTGTACACACTTGAAAATTTCTGATCACTTAGAAAACACTGTCTTTCAAGTCCACAAATACTGTTCCATGGAAATTTGCAACTTTTAAACAGTTTTCTAAGCGTGTCTACTGCAAGGCAAGGACAATTATTTCTCAGTCCACAATTTCAGAGTAAACACAAACAAGCAGCAAATTCTTCTTCCTTCTTTTCCACAGAAGCTCAGGCAGCAAATGACTTTCAAGTGGCATTTTACTTGGCACAACTTTGCTTTCTGATAAACGATCTTCTGTTTGGGTGCACCACCACCAGACAGGCAGATCCTAGACATACCCTCAGCATGCCTCTCATCCCAAATTAAATATTCCAAGATGAGACCCCACTTTTTGTAACCCTCTTGCCACTTTTTAACTAGTTAGCACAACCCCCATTAAAATCTGGAAACACTGATGCCCACATACTGGCATACCAATTGACTTTACAAAAAGTAGGTACCACCCTTGGCATTAGGATGTATACCTGGCTCATTTTCTAGAGGAAGAGAGGGGTGGGGTACAGAAACAAAACAACATGAACCTTGTGTAAACAACACAACCCAGGTCCTAGGTGGCAGCTGCTTGGCATATGCTAGATCTAACCTGCTGAGGGGGGCCCCCGTAACTCCACACAACCAGAAGCAATAATCGGAATGTCCATAACAGTGACTGGGATTGTGCAGTATGACTTTATTCAACAGATGAAACATAGAAACATAGACTTTGACGGCAGATAAGGACCGCTAGGCCCATCTAGTCTGCCCATTTCCCTACCTACAGGATAGGCCGCAGATCCTAGTTAACCAACAGCCTGTTTCTTCCTACCCCCACAAGAATTGCCTTATGTCTGTCCCATGCATTCTTGAATTCTCCCACAGTTTTAGACCCCACAACCTCCTCAGGAAGGCTGTTCCATGCATCCACTACCCTCTCTGTGAAATAATACTTCCTCACATTGCCCCTGAACCGCCCTCCTTCTATCTTTAAATTGTGTCCCCTTGTTCTTGCAAGTCTCTTTTTCTGAAAAATGCTACCCTCTTGGACTTTGTTGATTCCACTGAGGTACTTAAAAGTTTCTATCATGTCCCCCCTCTCCCTTCTTCCCTCAAGGGTATACATATTAAGCTCCTTTAGTCTCTCGATGTGAATCATGGACCTGGTTATGAACTTTCCCGGATCATGTCCTCCCTTGGTTTGACACAGGTAGTTACTCTACCGACTCATCAGGATGGCCACATGTTGGACCTGGTGTTCTCACTGGGACTTGATATTAGCGATCTTAAGGTGAATCCAGTTATCTGGTCTGATCATTGCATGGTTCAGTTCACGCTTGGGGCTCCCGCCATAAGCCCTTCCCCTGTTGAGATGATCTGCTGTGCCTACGGGTTTGACCCTGAGGGTTTTTGGCGGCAGCAGATTTGTCTAGAGTGGGTGATGCATGCTGGAGGTGTTGTGGTCGGAGTTGACACATATAATGAGGTGTTATCCGACACCATAAACTCCTCGCACCTGTCCTGTACTGACCCAGGACTTTTACTGAGGTCACCATGGTTTGATGGTGAGCCCAGGAGATGAAGAGACTGGGTCGGAGATTGGAGCGCTGCTGGAGGAGATCCCGTCTGGATGCAGACAAACTGGCCCTGCGTGCCCACTATGTTGGCTATCAGGAGGCAATTAACCGTAAGAAGACAGTGTTTTTGTCTAGGGAGATTGCTGCCGGAAAGAACCGACCGGCCTCACTCTTCTGGACTGTCGACAGACTTTTACATCCTGTCTGTCTGCAGCCCGGAAGGGTTTTTTCCAACACGGATTGTGAGGATTTCGCTCAGTTCTTTTCGGATAGGGTGTCTGCGATCCGGCGGGTGGTTCCTTCAGCCAGAAATGTTATAGCTGGCAGTGATCGTCTGATGTGCTCTGAGTGCACTCCGTCTGGTTGGGGAGAGTTTAGACCAGTGGAGGATAGTGAGGTTATTGAGGTGGTAACCAATGTGAGGCACACCTTTTATGAACTGGACCCAGTGCCAACGCGTTTCTTAATGAGATGCGTTGGCTCTGTTGGCCCGTGTTTGCCATGATTATACGGTGTTCCTTGTCTGAGGGTGTCTTTCCGGATGCCTTGAAGGAGGCTCTGGTAAGACCCCTCTTAAAGAAGCCATCTTTGGACCCGGAGATCATGGCACCATCGTCTCAATCTCTAACCTTCCATTTTAGGAAAGGTTATTGAGAAAGTGGTAGCTTCAATTGGAAGAACACCTCAGTTCACGAGTTGTATGAACCTTTCCAGTTGGCTTTTCGTGCCAGACATAGTACTGAAACTGCACTTGTTCGGTGCAGAATGACCTACTAGGGCTAGAGATCGAGGAGACAAGACAATTCTTGTTTCCTCTGGATCTCTCATCAGCTTTGACACTGTGGACCATTGTGTGCTGCTTGCTTGCCTTGGGATCTATGTGGACTCACCGGTAATGTTATCAAATGGTTTGAGTCCTTTCTAACTAACAGGAGGCAGCGGGTTATGATGGGAAATTTTCATCTATACCCAGTTTGCTTCTCTGTGGAGTTCCTCAGGGATCAGTTTGGCTCCAATGTTGTTCGCAGTGTATATGCTGCTCTGGGTGGGATCATTAGGAAGTATGGCTTGAGTTTTCATTGCTATGCCGATGATACTCAGCTATATTTTTCCTTTGCCCCAGGAACATCCAATGCAGTGGACGTACTTAACATCTGTCTGGCTGAGATCAACGACTGGATGGCCTCTAGCTGGTTGCAGCTGAACCCTGATAAGACGGAGGTATTAGTAGTGGAGTCGAACAGAGTTCGTGATAGGATGGCCTCTGACACAGAAACTGGGCTTGTCCTAGGGTCTGTGCCATTGAAGGCCTCCTCTCGGGTGCGCGATCTTGGCGTGATTCTGGACAGAGATTTAACCATGGAGGACCAAATATCCTCTGTGGTTCGTACCTGTTTTTACCATCTCAGAAACATTGCCAGAATTAAACCCCTTGTTCCGTCTCTGGACCTCCTACTTGATACATGCCTTAGTCACATCTAGGCTTGATTACTGTAAGCGCCTATCTCGGGTCATGGGAGGATCTCTACTAAGATTACAGCTGGTGCAAAATGCAGCTGCCCGATTGTTGACAGGGCAGAAAAGTTATGTCACATTACACCAGTTCTGCGTGAATTGCACTGGCTGCCGGTCAGGTGAGAGTACTCTTTGGGTGGGTCTTCTCACCTATAAGGCCCTACATGGACAGGGGCCCTGGCTACCTGTTAGACCTTCTGTCACCTGCCCTCTCTCGCCTGTCTTTCGCTCACTCGAATGAATGCCTATTGACCATTCCCAGAACTAGGCTGAAACAGCTGGCGATAGAGCTTTTAGTGTCGCAGCCCCAGTTCTGTGGAATTCTTTTACCCACCATGGTCAGAGAGGCTTCATCGGTGGATGTTTTTAAGGCCCAGCTAAAGACTTTCTTCTACTCTAAGGCATTTAATGTTTAGAGATGGATTTACTGTAAGGTTTAAAAATTTTTGTATTGATTTGTATTTATATGTGAATTTATATTCTTTTATGTTAAATATGTTTGTTTAAATGCTTGTATGGCGCCCAGAGCCTCTGGGATTGGGCGTCTTTTAAATAAATTTTGCCTTGCCTTGCCTCTCCTCATACGGCTTCTCTTGCAGACCTTGCACCATTTTAGTTGCCCTCCTCTGGACTGCCTCTATCCTGTCTATGTCCTTGCGGAGATGGGGTCTCCAGAACTGGATACAGTACTCCAGATGGGGTCTCACCAACTGTCTGTACAGAGGGATAACAACTTCCTGTTTTCTGCTGCTGATGCCTCTCCCTATACATCCCAGTATACCCCCAGCCCTCCCTACTGCCTTCTCACATTGCTTGCTAACCTTAAGGTCATCTGATATGATTACCCCCAGGTCCCTTTCCTTTTTTGTTGTTGTTACTACCTCTCCACCCATTGTGTATTCTTCCCCTGGCTTCTTGTTTCCCAGGTGCATTATTTTGCACTTCTTTGCATTGAATCCTAGCTGCCATACTTCTGACCATTCCTCCAACCTTGCCAAGTCCCTTTCATCCATTCCACGCCTCCTTGTGTATCAACCCTGTTGCAGATTTTGTGTCATCTGCAAAAGGCATACTTTTCCTTCAGTCCCTCTGCAATGTCACTGATGAAGACATTAAAAGGACTGGACCCAATACTGAACCCTCTGCGTACCCCACTAGTAACCCCTTTCTTCAGAATGGACTCCATTTACAATTATCTTCTGTGTCCTGTTGTCCAGCCAATGTTTTACCCAGGCTACCACCCTGGGTCCCACTCCCAGGCTGGTTAATTTGACTATTAATCTTTTGTGTGGGACTGTGTCAAATGCCTTGCTAAAGTCTAGGTAGGCCATGTCCACAGCCCCTCCCTGGTCTACTACTTTGGTCACCCAGTCAAAGAAATCTATTAGATTCGTCTGACATGACCTTCCCGCTGTGAACCCATGCTGCCTTGGGTCCTGTGCTCCACTGGCCTCTAGATACTCGACTATTCTTTCCTTCAGAAGTGACTCCATCACTTTCCTCCACACAGTGGTCTGACTGACAGGTCTGTAGTTTCCTGCCTCTGTCTTGGACCCACTTTTGTGAAGGGGAATCACATCCGCCTTCCTCCAGTCCTCGGGTACCACACCATCCTCCCATGATTTATTAAAAAGAGTAGCCAGTGGTTTCACTGGTTCCTCCCTTAATTCTTTTAAAATTCTGGGGTGAATTCCATCAGATGGAAAGTAAAAACAGAAGTGGACCCCCAAGGGTCGGTCTAGGCTGGACAGGTACAATTCACGAACTTGCCTTGCATGCAGTACAGTTCATGAATACTCAACAGAACAATATTCTTCTCAAATTCCCAAACTGGTGCATATGTGGACACCTGGCCATGCACATAAACATTTTCCTCCCATGAGTGTCATTCAGTGAATCTAAGCCACACACTCAGAACTCTTCACACATAGGAGCACATTAGTGAAACTCAGTCACACACCTTAACCTGCAGCTTGGCCCTTGATCAGGTAAAAACTGGTGCCCTTTACAAACCAGGAAGCCCTGCCTTGTAAGTGCTTAGATGGCATTCCTCCCACCCTTGGCCCCAACTGACAGTCTCTGCCATTCTTCAGGGTTACACCGTTGAAACCCACATTCTCCGCTGAAATGCTAGAGGTCCCACACTTTAACTTCATCACATACTGCGGTGACCAAAGAACAAAACTGCAGTCACTTGGGTGAACAGTTTAACAATACCTCATTCACTTGGGTGAAACTAGGGGCACTGACAGATGCGATCCAGCCTTATCTATTTGCACACACACCCCAGACTATCGAATCCCCTAAAAATGTGAAGATCTGGTCTCCTAGAACAGTACTCACAGAGGTTGTCCCATCTACAGGGCATGAAACAACAAAAGAAAAAGAAAGGCACTCTCCTGGGTAGCCGATCAAACAGTCTCTCTTCAGTTCCTATTCAAAGCAGCTGAAAACACCACAGAACATTCAGGGAATTGCCCCTTGAGTCCATGGAGAACAAGCAGTTCCTTCCACTTCAGTGGGAGTAGAAAATCAGGAAATCCTGCTGTAACACTGATCTCAAGCACTTCACTAGAAGCTGCAAATGTCACTCTACTAGGGTGAGAAATCCTGGGCCTTCTCCTCAGAGCCCACTGGCAGTCCTTCTGCCACGCTCTCCTCCTCACTCAAGCTTTAACTGAACCAAACTGCGCATTCTAAGCTCCCCAGAGCAGCTATCCACAGAGTGTGGCTTATGCTGCTGCAAGAGTCCCGAATGACCTAACCATTCTTCTCTCAGGCTAGCTGAGTAAACAATGATATCATTGTGTAAGGAGCCCCTAGTGAGCACCCTATCAGCTGCCTGCTACCATCCTACCAATAATACTGATAGGATTCTAGTAAACCCAGGGGACTGGTAGTTACATAAAGTATAGACAAAATTGTGTTTAAGCCAGCAATAAGACACAACGAGGTGTGAGTTACGGCCTTAAGCCAGCAATAAGACACGACAAGGTGTGGGTTATTGCCTGATAAGAGCACACCCCAGGTGCGTTATGAGGCATGAGGCACTTGCACCAAGTGCCTTTAGCACCTGGGAAGTGCTTTTATCAGGCCATAACCCACACCTCAGAGTGTCTTATTGCGCTAATAAAATGGGCCCCCAGTAAAGAAGTTAATTAAAAAATATGGACATACAAATTGTACATTAAAAACTGAAGAATTGTGATAAATGAAAAAAAAAAATAGTCCCTGTCACTGAATTGGAGTGGAGCTTTTTAGTCACTGGAAGAGGTTGGTACTTGTCTGTGTGTGCACTCCCGAGCCATCCACACATACAAAGACTAAAAAGCATGTTTTTTTTATTTTGTCATATTTGTTAGTTTGCCCACCCAGTTTCAGTAACAGTAGCTGGGACCAATCATGTCCCATATTTGATTACCCCCCCCCCCCCCAAGATACACAACCAATTTTTATGTTTGCTTGTGCGCATGCTCAAGAAACATGTTGCAACAGCTTGCTGCAGAAGCAGGTTTTGGAGGTGCGACACTGTTGTGGCCAATGCCCCCAGTGCCTTTTGAGGCTTGGCCCACTTTCCCCAATGCAGTGGCACACTGCTGCTGACACTAGTTTAGTCAGCATGCCACCACCTTGAAAGGTTTTCACCGCTGCAATTGGGGCCGCCTCCTCATTGCAGCATCAGCCATTCTGCTGCAATGAGGGAGTGACCCGTCATTGCAAAGCATACCTTGCCCTCCCGACCCAGTAATTTGCCGACAGGGGAGCCAACTCCATGGCGGCACACTGTAACCCCCTCTCCCATTTGTTGCTTGCCGAGGGGGTGCTCAATCCCCCTTGGCTTCATGCACCCACCAACAGTCTTTCTTTGCCGACGGGGGACCCAATCCCCGTCGGCTTCAATCTCCCCCCTGTTAAATTTGCTGATGGGGAGCCCACTCCCTGTCAGCATAATGCCCCCCCCTCCTGAGTTGTTGTATGCCGAGGGGGGTGCCCAATCCCCCACGGCTCTTCCGCCCTTTATGTGCCAATGGGGTGCCCAATCCCCTGTCGGCTACAGCCCCCCCAAAAACACTTGGGTGGCTAGCAGGTAGCCCACCCCAGCATGCCAAATGTACCTGTAAAAGGGAAAACCATCCCACGATGTCCGCTGTGTTTTTAAAAACCCTGTGATGAAGAAAACAGTCTCTCACTGTCTGCACCCCCTCCCCCAACCCGCATCCACCCACTGCGTATACCACCTCCCCACACACCACCCTCACCCCATACTTACCTCTGGAGGCTGGCGCGACAATCTTCGGTGGACCGGGAACATGTCTGCACTCTTCAAAACCAACCACAAACTGAAGAAATGCCGGTAAACTGCATAATGGCATAAATAGTTTTTTTTCAACTTTGGTGCATATCTCAGGCATTTTTGGGAAGTTTGGAACTAAATTTTCAACATGGGGTTATTGGGACCCCTCCTCATGAATTCAGCCACTGTCATGGCGTTATTCGGTCCCGAAAGGTGATTTCGCGGTCACTGTGCGGAATCACGTTTTGGGACCAATTAACGAACCGACAGTGCCAGTGTTCATGAGGTGGGCTGTCAAAAAGCCTATGTTGCAATTTCGTAGGAAAAATCAAAATGACTGTTTTATGAGCGTGTGTTGTGCAGTTGCTCATTTATGCTCATAACTTCACAAATTTGCAATATTTTCACTTCAGATTTTCAACATTGGCATTTTTCCATACCATTCCATTCCATTATGAACAGTACAGCTGTCATTTTTCACATCCAGGCTGAAATATATTTTCGCACTTCTAGCGCAGAATAGCGCGATCGCTGTTGGAAATCAGTGTTTGGGACACATTAAGAAAATCACAGTAACACTGTTCATGAGCAGAGGTCCTAAAATGCCTATGTTGAAAATTTTGTGATGAAAGTCCATAAAATGTCTGTGTTACAAGTGTGCGTTTCGCAGTTTCCACGCACCCTTGTAACTTCGCAAATCAGTAATATTTTCACACCAGATTTTCAACACAGGCGTTTTTTCACACCTCCTTATGAACAGTACAGCTGTTATTTTTCACAGCCTGGCCAAAATGTGTTTTTGCGCTACCGGCGCAGAATAGCAGGGTCAATTTTTTGGAAATCAGTGTTTGGGACAGATTAAGATCGAGTGAGTGAGAGAGGGGAGTGACCGAGTTCAACTGAGCTGTGTTGGGACTGCTGCAGATTTCCTTGTGGGTAGAAAAAGGCACCAAATGCAGGCAGGAGCCCAGTACAAAAGGGCAGCCTGCAGCGCCGGGAGAAACAGAATGAGCACGTGAGGGAGGGGGAGTGAGCGAGGTCAACAGAGCTCTTTCAGGACTGCTGCGGATTTCTTTGTGGGCATAAAAAGGCATCAGTGCAGGCAGGGACCCAGTACAAAAGGGCAGCCTGCAGCGCCAGGAGAAACAGAATGAGTGAGTGAGAGAGGGGGAGTGAGTGACCTCAACGGAGCTCTGTCGGGACAGCTGCGGATTTCTTTGTGGGCAGAAAAAGGCACCAACATAGGCAGGAGCCGACTACAAAAGGGCAGCCTGCAGCACTGGAGAAATGGAATGAGTGAGTGAGAGAGGGGGAGTGAGCGAGCTCAATGGAGCTCTGTCGGGACTGCTGCAGATTTCTTTGTGGGCAGAAAAAGGCGCTAACCGAGGCAGGAGCCCAGTACAAAATGGCAGCCTTCAGCGCCAGGAGAAACAGAATGAGCAAGTGAGGGGGGGAGTGAGCGAGCTCAATGGAGTTCTGTCAGGACTGCTGCAGATTTCTTTGTGGGCAGAAAAAGGCGTCAGCACAAGCAGGGGCACAGTACAAAAGGGAAGCCTACAGCACTGGGAGAAACAGAATGAGCAAGTGAGAGAGGGTGAGTGAGCGAGCTCAGCAGAGCTCTATTGGGACTGCTGCAGATTTCTTTGTGGGCAGAAAAAGGCACCACACAGGCAGGAGCCCAGTACAAAAGGGCAGCCTGCAGCGCCGGGAGAAACAGAACAAGTGAGTGAGAGAGGGGGAGTGAGCGAGCTCAACTGAGCTCTGTCAGGACTGCTGCAGATTTCTTTGTGGGCAGAAAAGGTGCCACCTGGCAGGAGCCCAGTACAAAAGGGCAGCCTGCAGCGCCAGGAGAAACAGAATGAGGAGTGAGAGATGGGAGTAAGCAACCTCAACGGAGCTCTATCGGGACAGCTGTGAACTTTTTGTGGGCAGAAAAGCTGCCAATGCAGGCAGGATCCCAGTACAAAGGGCAGCCTGCAGCACTGGGAGAAAGCGGAATGGCCGAGTGAGAGGGAGGCGACGCAGGTTCAGCAGACTCTGTCGGGGACTGCTGCTAATTTCTTTGTGGGTGAGAAAAAGGTGCCAATACAGGCAGGAGCCCAGTACAAAAGGGCAGCTTGCAGCACTGGGAGAAATAGAATGAGCGAGTGAGAGAGGGGGAGTGAGCAAGCTCAGTGGAGCTCTGCCAGGACTTTAGAGTTGCCCACCCTCCTGCCCAGGGTCCTCTGTGGTCCTATATTACAGCAGGGTCTCTGAGTGGAGACAAAGCAATGATTGTATACTTTTAGGATTGCTGTAATAATACAGATTTAGTTGTTCTGTTTATTTCTCTAACTGAGCTGAGTAATACTTGGAGTGCAATAGGATTTCTAACTGGACTTAGTGAAACTATATGAGAGCTGAGAACAAAAAGTATGGTAGCTGAGGGGTGAAAAAAGGACAAGGAGGCTTTAGGATTGCTACAGTAATATAGTATCTAATGGATGAGATTTGAGACTGAATTAACCCAGTCGGCAAGGGAGCCATAGGGAGACTAGTGTGGGGGGGGGGACAGGAATTTGAGTAAATAGGGGCCTAACAGTTGTAGTAGGGTACAGAACCTGGGAGTAAGAGCCCGTAACATAAGATGGGGGCCAAAATGGGGCAGGTGCCCCATGTCAATAGGGCGGGCATCTTTGAAAGGGTGGTGGGGTGTACAGGGTGTAGGTCCGCCATGATCCTGGACTGGGCTTGAAGGATGGGAGAGGTGTATGGTCTGCAGATGACTGGCTAGTTTGAGGGAGGGACTGTGGAGGTTAGGGAGGAGTCTAAGTGGCAGGGCAGATGAGTACGGTAGGCATCCTGGCTGGGTGGGACAATAGGGGATGGCAAAGGGGGACAAAGGAAGAACAACTTGGGAGTGAACCCGACCCCAGTATCAGTGGCACTAACAGAAAAGAGGAGGAGAGGGAGGGTTGCGGGGTGAGGGGACCTCCTGATGGGGGACGAAGAGACCATGAGGAGTACCAGGGGAGAGAGCAGATGGCTGCGGGTTGGGAGGGACCAGGGGTGGGACATGGGGTGACACGGAGGGGAACAAGTAGGAGGGGGGCACCGATAGGGGGAAGAGATGTAGGAGAGGTAGTAACTAGGAATAGATTTGAACCTCTGCTATGGGAGAGAGAGGTGGGGAGCAGGAACATACTGAAGGGGGGAAGACAAATGGGGCATGACAGGGATGGCAACAGGTAGAGGAAGATATAGCAAGGATGAAAAGGCAGAAGGGGGGCTAGTAAGGAAGAAGGGCTGTGACTGGAGGAGAGACGGCTACGGGAAGGGGGAAGGATGGGAGGGGCATCACTATCGGGGTAGAAGGAAGGGGCTAAATCGACAACAGTGAGGATAATAGAGGGGTTGGAAATAAGCAGTGGAGGAGGGGAGGTCGACATGGGAAGCCCAGTAGGAAGTAGTCAGGCTGGGAAGGGGTTCAAGGGGGATGGGAGGAATAAGGCAGAGAAAAGGGGTGAGGCGGAAGTAGGGGGTACAGATACAGAAGTCACAGAGGGAGCATCTGGTGGGGGTAAGGGGCAGGGAAGAACGAATACTGGGGTGGTGGAAGGGGCATTAGAAGGGAAAGGGGGTAAGGGATGGGGGGTACTCATCCTGGGGGACTCTATACTGAAAGGGCTGAGATGAGATGGCGAGCGGGAAAGGCACAGCTGTATTTGGGTTGAAGCTATCCCCAGGTTGACTGCAGGAGGGGCAAGGCAGGCACTGCTGAAGTGTGCAGCGAAGGGAAGGAAGAAACGTCATTTAGTGTTGCATGTGGGTACAAACGACTTTGCATGGGGGACTGTGGAAGTAATGAAGGGGAAGTTAGGGTAGTTGGGCAGGCAGTGTGAGTGGGTGGGGGAGTCGGTGGCATTCTCGGAGGTACTGCCCATACCATGTGCAAGCATGGGGAGGAAGGGTAGGCTTGAGGAGTTCAACAAGTGGTTGAGGGATTGGTGCCACACCAAAAATTATGGGTTACTGACTAATTATGGTAGGGTCTGGGGGGAATAGTGACTTGTACACAGGAGACAGGGTACACTTGACCAGGAAGGGGAGAGGAGTATTAATTAGATTAGAGGGTTATGTCTCTACTAAGGTGGATTTAAACTAGTGGGGGGTGGCCAAAAGACTGAGGTCGGTAGAAAGGTCCGGACAGGGGAGCCTAATGAGCTCACCCCCCTAGATATAGGTAAAGGTGGAGGCATAGTAACCCTGGGAGGGGGCGGGAAGAGTGGTCTGAGTGTAATACAGAAGGCACCACCACCCGGTAAGAATAAGGAGGAGAAAGGGTGCGGACTACCAGGAGGGGGGACACAGGACAAGGAGGAGAAGAGTGAGGAGAAGGAGGGGTATGGGTGGAAGGTGGTCTGACTAAATGGATAGAGAACTGGTTACAGGAGAGAGTGCAGAGGGTGGTGGTGTTGGAGTAGCTCTCGGCACCAAAAGCAGTGACAAGCAGGGTGCCACAGGGGTCAGTGCTGGGCCCGGTGCTATTTGGTCTCTTTATCTCTGATATAGCACACGGAGTGGGGAGCAGGGTTAGTCTGTTCGCACATTATACCAAATTGGGGGCGGTGGTAGACGAAGAGGATGGATGGGAAAAACTGCAGGGAGACCTAACCAAACTACAGTCATGGTCAATGGAGTGGCAGCTAGGATTCAGTGCAAAGAAGTGTAAGGTGATGCACTTCAGGGCTAAGAACCAGAAGAGGGACTATTGGTTGGGGATCACAGAGCAGGAGAAGGACCTAGGGATGTTGGTAACTGGGAGCATGAACAACTTGGCCCAGTGCAGGAAAGCAGCAGCGAATGCAAACAGGATGCTGGGATGCATCACAAGGGGGTTCTCATCCAGACACAGGGATGTGATCCTACCTCTCTACAGATCATTAGTCACACCACACCTAGAGTACTGTGTGCAATACTGGAGGCTATACCTGAGGAGAGATATAAAGTTACTGGAGGGGGTGCAAAGGAGGGCAACAAAAATGTTAAAAGGGATGGAAGGAAAGGAATATGAAGTTAGGCTGATGGAGCTGAACATGTACACACTGGAGGAGAGCAGGGATGGGGGGATATGATTGAAGTGTTTAACTACCTGAGGGGGTAAATAAACTTAGCACCAAGGGGGTGTTTAAAATGAGAAGTGGAAGAGAGATGAGGGGGCACGGACTAAGGTTGGACGGGGGACGTTTCAAGAGGGAAATGAGGAGGCACTACTTCACTGAGAGGGCGGTGTCTAGTTGGAATGCACTGACAGACAGGGCGGTAACATGTAGGACAGTCAGTAGCTTTAAGGAGGAGTGGGATAAAGCAAAAGGAAGAGTCAGGGGGGCAGGGGCTGAGAAAAGCCGGGGAGGAACTGAGGGGGAGGAGGCTGGGGCAGCTGCAATCTAGGGTTTTAGCTGCACACTCAGGCAGACTTACATAGACCGATTGGTGTGTTCTGCTGGCAGATTTGTATGTTCATATGTAAAATCACAGTGACACTCTTCATGCGCAGAGGTCCTAAAATGCCTATGTTGAAAATTTGGTGACAAATGTCCATAAAATGACTGTGTTACAAGCGTGCATTGTACAGTTTCCATGCACCCTCGTAACTTCGCAGATCTGTAGTATTTTCACTCCAGATTTTCAACAGTGCCATTTTTCCACACCTCCTTATGAACAGTACAGCTGTCATTTTTCACATCCTGCCCGAAATATGCGTTTACACATCAAGCGCAGAATACCGTGGTTCCTGTGGGAAATCAATATTCAGGACAGATTAAGAACATCATAGTGACAGTGTTCATGAGCAGAGGTCACAAAATGCCTATGTTGAAAATTTGGTGAAATAATTCCACTAAATAACTGTGTTATGTGCATGCGTTGCACAGTTTCCATGTACACTCGGAAGTTTGAGCATTTTTAATATTTTCCCTACAGATTTTCAACATTGCCATCTCTTCACATCTCCCTATGAATGGTACAGCTGTGATTCTTCACATCCTGCCCGATCTGTGTTTTCGTGCATCTGACACACAATGGCACAGTCGCTGTGGAAACTCAAATTTCAGGACAGATTGACAGAATCAGTGCCACTGTTCATGAGAAGAGGTCCCAAATGCTTTCATGAGGTGGGGGCCACAAAATGGCCATGTTGAACATTTGTACTGCAAATACCAACAAATGCCCAGGGCATTATGGTTTCTAACCATAACGTCCCACCCGTTACAGACTGACAGACATCAGGGGTATGCCTTTGAATTGCTGACTGTAATGCTCATGCTGTTTTAACTCCACCCCCCCCCCCACCCAGCCACTGACAGGCATTGAGCTGTACCTTGAACTCTTCGGCCCCAGAGTTCACTCCATTCTATATTGCACCCATTCCAGCATATGTTCTTATGGAGTGGGGTGACTGTAAAGCCGGACACCCCAAGGCACACCTCAACACTTGTCAGTGTCTGCAGGATAGGGTGAGGTGAAATGGCATGAACGTTATGGGTGACAACGCAAACGCATACCCCAATGCCTGTTCGTCTCTGCAGGGTGGAGGTGCGGTTGGCATGAAGTTCAATACTTCACTGCCATTTCTACTCTGCATCTGTCTAACTCCTGCGTTTCCAATGCTAATACCAGCAAGAAAACATTCGGCATCGACAAATGCTTGTTTAATTTTGTTTACTTTTTTTTTATTTTCTCCTGAAATAGTTTAGGGTTGTATTTCATTAAACGCCATAAGCAGTAGTTGTCTGCTTCGCAGTTCTTGAATCGCAAGTCAGAGACATGGAAAATTAAACTAATATTACTTTTTAGCTGACAGTAATGCTATGCAGTTTCTGTCTGGATTGTTGCTGCTCGTATATTTAGGAGAACACGAAGAAAGGACAATCGAGTGTAGAGATGTTGCTAATGGTCACTCTGTGCTGGGAGTCTCCTGAGGAGTGAGACCAAGAACTGGAGATAAGACGATAAGACAGGGAGCGACTAAAAGAAAATACTGAAAAACGTAACCGTTTATAGGTTTCATGCCATCGGAAGGGGTGCTTGCATACATTGACTGGGTCAACATCTGACATTTTCCCGGCTTCCTGTTTTACAGTGTGTGTGACTGGTAGCTATACAAGACAAGTGCTTTGCTGTGACAGCAGTGCAAGTCTGCGAGAAGACTGTCACATCGGAGCAATGAGGTGTTCCCGCTGTCAGAGAGGTACTGTGATTGGGCAGGGATACTGCTTATGTTGTGAGGCGTAGTATGGAGATAAAGTGCCGGTTGTGAATATATGGCTCTATAAGGACACAGGTGAAAGGGGGTTTTAGCCAATGAAACCACTTGAATTGTTTTGCCTGTTTCATAACAGTGGGTAATACACATAAACAAGCTAATTTACATTTTTAATAGGATGAGCAAAGTGGCAGTGGCAAATGATGCAATCACTGTGTGAACAAACAAGCATTTGTCAATGCTGAATGTTGTCGCGCTGGCACTGGCAGTGAGAGTGGCGTAGCTAGAGACGCATAGTGCTGTGATTTTGTGAATGTGTGTCAAAAGGTGGTTTTGCACAGCGAGCATGCCATTTTGGCCACAGCTGCGGAAAAACGTTTTGGGCAGGCTGTGAAAAATGGGAGCTGGACTGTTGATAAGGAGACATGTACAAATGCCAGTGGTGAAAATGTGGCTTGAAAATATTGCAGTTTGACAAAGTTACAAGGGTGCATGGAAACTGCACAATGCACGCTTGCAACACAGTCATTGTATGGAGTTTTGGTACCAAATTTTCAACATAGGCATATAGGCATTTTAGGACCTCTGCTCATGAATAGTGTCACCGTCATTTCCTCAAACTGTCCCAAAAACTGATTTTGCACAGCGGACGTGCAATTCTGTGCCGGATGTGCGAAAACACATTTCAGGTAGCTGCAGTGCTCATAAGGAGGTATGGAAAAATGCCAATGATGAACAGCTGGAGTGAAAGTATTACAAAGTCATGAGTGTGCGTGCAAACTGTGCAATGCACACTCATAAAACACTCATTTTATTGACTTTCGTTCCCAAATTTTCAACATAAGGATTTTAGGGCATCTGCTAATGAACAGTGTCACTGTCATTCTCATCATGTGTCTCGAACACAGACTTTCCACAGCGACCATGCTATTCTGCGCCGGAACTGTGAAAACAAATTTTGGTCAGGATATGAAAAATGACAGCTGTACTGTTCATTAGGAGGTGCAGAACAATGGCACTGTAGAAAATCTGGAGTGAGAATATTAGAAATTTGCGAACGTACGAGTGTGCCTGCAAACTGTGCAACACACGCTCGTAACACAGTCATTTTATGGAGTATTGTCACCAAATTTTCAACACAGGCATTTTAGGACCTCTGCTCATTAACAGTGTCACTGTCAATTTTATAATGTGTCCCGAACACTGATTTCGCACAGCGAACACGTTATTCTGCGCCGAAAGTGCGAAAACACATTTCAGCAAGGATGTGAAAAACGACAGCTGTACAGTTCACAAGAAGGTGTAGTAAAATGACACATTTGAGAATCTGGCATGAAAATATTGTGAATGCGCTAAGTTACAAGCGTGCGTTGTGCAGCTGCTATGCACCTCGTAAAACAGTCATTTTATGGAATATTGTCACCAAATTTTCAACACAGGCATTTTAGGACCTCTGCTCATGAATAGTGTCACTGTCATTTTTGTAATGTGTCCTGAACACTGATTTCGCACAGCAATCTCGCTATTCTGCACTGGAAGTGCGAAAATACATTTCGGGCAAGATGTAAAAAATGACAGCTACACAGTTCACAAGAAGGCGTGGTAAAATGTCAATGCTGAGAATCTGGTGTGAAAATAGTGCAAATGCGCTAACTTACGAGCATGCATTGCGCAGTTGCTACGTGCGCTCGCAAAACAGCCATTTTTTTTGATTTTTCCCACCAAACTTGCAACATAGGCTTTTTGAGAGACCCTCTTATGAACAGTGGCACTGTTATTTCATTACTCGGTCACAAAAGGTGATTCCGTGCAGTGACTGCAAAATCACCTTTTGGGAACGAATAACGCCATTACAGTGCAAGAATTCATGAGAAGGGGTCCCAAAAACCCCATGTTGAAAATTTGGAGGCAAAATTCACAAAAATGCCCGAGATATGCATTAAAGTTGAAAACTCCCTATTCATTCCATTATACAGCTTACCGGCATTTCTTCAGTTTGGCGGTCGGCTTTGAAGAGTACAGACATGTTCCGGTCCACAGAAGATCATCGCGCCAGACTCCACAGGTAAGTATGGGGTGAGGGGGTGAGAGGAGGCAGGGTGCGCAGTGAGTGGGTGCGGGTGGGGAGGGGGCATCGAGACTACAAGCGACCGCTTGCTTTACAGGTTATAAAAAGAAAAACATTGTGGGACAGTTTTTGTTTTGCAGAGTATTTGGCACGCTGGGGTGGGCTCCCAGCATGCCACCTAACTGTTTGGGGCGGTGTCTGTGTAGCCGATGGGGATTGGGCACCTTGTCGGCAAACAACACGGGGATTATGCCTACCGGTTTGGGCACCCTGTCGGCACAATAAAGAAGGGGGTCACAGAACCAAGGGGATTGGGCACCCCTCGGCATTAAACAATTTGGGGGTTATTTCTGCCGACAGGAGTGGGATCCCCGTCGGCACACAAGGAAAGGGGCGGGGTAAGAGCGGGATGGCACCCCGGCATTAAACAATTGGGGGTGCTTTATGCCGGCGGGAGGGGCTCCCCATCGGCACATTCAGGGCAGGGGCAGCCGACAGGGGGATTGGGCACCTCAAGTCGGTAGTTCTACTCGCTGCGGACTCCACCATGTATGATTGGCGGCGAAGCACGGCAAGAAAATGACCACTCCATCTGACGAGCTTTGCTCGTATTGCAGCGGACCTTTTCTTAGATGTGCTCGCCCTCTTATGTATGCATGGTGTGGTGCCGGCATGCAGGCTGATTGGGTAATGTGGGACGCACCTACTGGTGCATGCCCTGCATTCGCCCAACAGCGACCGTGCCTCTGAAGCTGCACTGTCCCACTATGTTGGCTGCGCAAGCGCACCAACATAATAAAAAATGAAATGTTTGGGAGCGACTGGGGATGCAGGATCAAGCTGGTATGTTTAAAAACATTTTCAATGAAAAGTAGATGTGTGAGGAAAAAACGGTCAACTTTTAAAGTTTAAAATTCCACACCTGCACGTAGATATGGAATGCCATATGTCCAGGGTGGCAGAGACTTATGGTTTGTGCTATGTTTGTGCCATGGCTAGAAAAAACTGAGAAGGCTACGGAAAAGCCCACTGTTAGCTCCTTTGAACTAATAGTACCATACTTTCTTATTAAAAAGATGTTGGTCCAATTTATTCTTGAACTCACTCTCTGTTTTACTTATTTTTATGACTGCAGGCATCTTGTGGTAGCTCTAGTGATGAGCTACCAGATTCACACTGTGGAGTGCTTCCATTTTGGAGTTTGGAATGATCCATCCGCAACTCCAAAATGGAGCACTCTCCCACCTCGCACACTATTTGGGTCGGCAGTACACAGAAGGACTAAAACAGTGCACTCCCCCAACCCCACACACTATTTGGGCCAGTGGTACACAAAAGGATTGCAATAGACTGCACTACTTTGTCCGGCTGCCAGAGTTATCTGCGCATGCGTGGGAATCCGTGCATGTGTAGCCCGCGCATGTGCAGTAAGCAACAGCAGTCACCAGAGTTAGTAGCACTGTAAAGTTTGCCTATAGCATGTTATACAAAATAAGTACAAAATAAAAATCATCATCACCTTGGGAAAAGGGAAAAGGGAGAAGGCAAAGCAGAACCCGCTGCAGCTGTCCATCTCTACGCACAGAGCCTAGCCTACACAGAAAATGGATGACATCAGTGAGCCTCGAAAGGAAAAAACAAAGTTGTATGTTGTTTTTGTTTGCTAGCTTGTGTTGCTTTGCTGCCCACAGTACACGGAAGAGGCAGTGTGCGCGGCTAGAGCAAGCCCTCAGTTGGAATAATCTCTGTACCTACCATTTTGAGGGTTATCCAGCATAGCAATGTTTCACATCATTGTAAAGCTTTGCGGCTAAGAGTCAGTGGCTTCAGTAGTACTGAGTCCCGAGAAGAAAAAAAGTTTTGTGTTGTTTTTGTTTGCCTGCATGTTTTGCTTTACTAGACCCTTGATGTTATGCCGGGATAACATCATGGGTCCAGACCCAGACTGACCAATCACAGCACAGCATTCTTTCTTGCCATTGTATAATGACCATTCAGCAATACAACTGATAACACAACAGAATTATCCCACAGTTTACCAAAAGGGGATAAACCGTTCTTGTCTGATTGCTGTTAAGGACAGGGAAGCTCAGGTCTGACGTGCATTGGAGTACCCTGCACAAGCTAGACAGGGCCACCAACAGCTTTGTGTTCTGCACTACTCTGGTGTCCCTGCAGCAGGAGAAGCTGACCAGACAGGAGGAACCTGGGAGGTATAGAGTGCGCCTGAGGCTGTCTGCTTCTCATGTTATTGGGTGCCGAGTCGTGCATACCACACAGTGTTGGTTTATTCATTCTGACAGGTGCAATAAGAAACAGGGACTTGCATCCCATGCACCAAACTCTCCCTGCTCCCTGGTTTCTAGTTAATGTTTCATTTGCAAGGAATACCTCGTTTTAAGGAAACTACTGCCCTTAGATTCCAGTCTGTTATTTTTTATTAATTCATTTGAGTTGGGGAGGCTTTGCCCCCACACCATCTGTGTTAAAAAAACAAGGGTTGTGTTGGAGGGGAAACCCCCCAACTTGATAAACTGACAAAACCAAAATTAACAGCAAGCACGAGACATACCGCATGAGCATGCAATGAATTATGCTGTGTTCTTTGTAGCTGTTCCCTACACTAACAGCATATTCTATACATAGAGATGGGCAGAAGAAAAATTTCATGGGCAAAATTCCCATGAAATCAGAAATTTTGCTGTGCAAAATACTTCACGAAAATCGAGCATTCTGCGAATGCATAATTCCACAGGAAATTCTGCCTGTCCCTATTCACGATTGATCCCCTTCTCCCAGTACGTATTTGTTAAAATATTCCCTGGTGGCCTAGTGAACCCCACTCCCTCCTCATCCCCAGTAGATCCCCTTCCCCAGTATGTTTTTGGTACATCTTACCTGGTGGCCTAGTGGCCCCCCAACCCCACCCCAGCAGCAAGTGTGCCACCCTGCTCCCTCTGCCATCCCAAAACAGAGTGGGCCACCGGTACATCCCTCCACGGCTGGCTGCCCACTAGATATGAATGAATGAGCATGTGCTGTGCACACGCTTACATTCATTCATATAAAAAATAAATAACATTTTATCCTGGTGGCTAGCAGTCCCCCACCCCCACCCTTTCACCACCAGTCGGTGTGTTTTAAATATCAATATTCCCTGGTGGTCTAGTGGCCACACCCATATCCCAACCCAACAAAGTACTGTCCCACCGCTCCCCCTCCCCATCCCGAAAGAGAGAACTGGCCACCAGCTCAGCCCTCTGCTTTCCTTCACATCCGACAGCCCACTAGATATGAATGAATGAGCACATGCTATGCTGTACATGCGTTTGTTCATTCATATTAAAAAAATAACTAAATTAACCCTAATGACTAGTGGTCCCTTCCATGACCCCATGACCCATCTGCCCATATTTTGTTTTTAAATATTATTCCCATGTGGTCTACTGGCTCACCCTGCCCTCCCCAACTCAGTATGTAGTGTCCCACCCTGTTCCCCCATCCCACCCCGAAATAGAGGGCCACCAGCTCAGCCCTCCGCTCTTCTCTCCGCAGCCAGCAGCCCACTGACATATGAATGAATGAGTGCGTGCACAGCACAGCACAGCACAGCTCAGCACAGCATGCGCCCATTCATTCATACGTCAGAGGGCGCTGGCCATGGAGGAAATCGGAGAGCTGAGCTGGTGGTCCACGTTTTCAGGAAGGGGATGGAGTGGGGGGAACAGGGCAGGACACTACTTGCTGTGTAGGGGGCGGGGTGGGCCACTAGATCACCAGGGAATAATATTTAAAAGAACAGACAGACAGGTCATGGGTTTGGGGAAGGACCATTAGCTACCAGAGTTAATTTAGTTATTTTTTTATAGGAATGAATGAGCACTTGCATAGCACAGCTCACACTCATTCTTTCATGTCTAGTGGGCTGCCCGCTGTGGAGGAGACTGGAGGGCTGAGCCGGTGGTCTGCTCTCTTTTGAGAATTGGGATAGGTGGGGGGGGGCAGTACTTGCTGGGTTAGGGTGCGGGGTGGGCCACTAGACCACCAGAAAATAATATGTATAAAAAGCACTGACTAGACGGGTGATGGGGGGGAGGAACCACTAGCCACCAGGGATAATAGATATATTTTTTTTATATGAATGAATGAGCACATGTACAGCACAGCACGTGCGCATTCATTTATATCTAGTGGGCTCTGGCCATGGGGGAAAGCAGAGGGCTGAGCCCGTGGCCCAGTCTCTTTCCAGAATCAGCATGGGTGGGGAGGAGTGGGGTGGGACAGTACTTGCTGGGTTGGGGTGTGGGGTTGGCCACTAGAACGCCAGGAAGTAATATATAAAAAAGCACCAGCGGGATGTGTGATAGGTGGGGGGGAGAGTGGGACCACTAACCACCAGGAAAAATATTTTATTTTTTTTATATGAATGAATGAGCACGTGCACAGCACAGTAAGTGATCATAGAAACATAGAAACATAGACTTTGACGGCAGAAAAGGACCACTTGGCCCACCCAGTCTGCCCATTTCCCTACCTACTGGATAAGCTGCAGATTCTAGTTAACCAACAGCCTGCTTCCTGCAACCCCGCACTATAATTGCTTTGTGTCTGTCCCAAGCATGTTTGAATTCCCCCACTGTTTTAGGCCCAACGACCTCCTCAGGAAGGCTGTTCCATGTATCCACCACTTCATGAAAAGAATTTCCTCACATTACCCCGCGAGCCATCTCTATCTTTAAACTGTGCCCTTGTTCTTACACATCTCTTTTCTGAAAGATGCTACCTCCTGGACTTTGTTGATTCCCTTAAGGTACTTGAACGTTTCTATCATGTCCCCCTGTCCCTCCTTTCATCAAGGGTATACATATTAAGCTCTCTCAGTCTCTCTTCATATGGTTTCTGATGTAGACCCTGCACCATTTTAGTTCTCCTCCTCTGGACTGCTTCCATCCTGTCTATGCCCTTGCATAGATGAGGTCTCAAAACTGCACACAGTACTCCAGATGGGGTCTCACCAACTGTCTGTATAGAGGGATAATCACTTCCCTTTTTCTACTTGTGATGCCCCTTCCTATGCATCCCAGTATCCCCCTGGCTCTCCTTACTGACTTCTCACATTGCTTACCCACCTTTAGGTCATCTGATATGACTACTCCCAGGTCCCTTTCCATTTTGTTGTTGTTAGTACCTCCCCTGCTATTGTGTACTCTTCTCCTGCGTTTTGTTTCCCAGGTGCATTACTTGCACTTCTTTTGCATTGAATCTAAGTTGCCATATGTCTGACCATTCTCCAACCTTGCCAAGTCCCTTCTCATCTTTTCTACACCCTCTTGTGTATCAACTCTGTTACAGATCTTTGTGTCATCTGCAAGAGGCATACCTTTCCCTCAGACCTCTGCAATGTCACTTATAAAGATGTTAAAGAGGATTGGACCCAGTACTGAGCCTGAGGTACTCCACTAGTAACCCCCTTTCTTGAATGTGTTCCATTCACTACTACCTTCTGTGTCCTGTTGTGCAGCCAGTTCGCTACCCAGGCTACCACCCTGGGACCCACTCCCAGGCAGGCTAACTTGATTATTAATCTTTTGTGCCGGACTGTGTCAAATGCCTTGCTAAAGTCTAGGTAGGCCATATCCACAGCCCCTCCCTGGTCTATTACTTTGGTCACCCAGTGCTCATTCATTCATTCATATCAAGTGGGCTGCTGGCTGTGCTGGCCTGTGCTGGCGCCCTCTGTTTCAGGATGGGGGGAGCGGGGTGGGGACCCTTCTTGCTGGGTTGGGGGGGCAGGGTGGGCAACTAGACCCCAGGATATGGGCAGAATTACGCATATTGCAGGTGAAAGTCTGCCATTATTGGGTGGTATTTCGCATTTCGAGTGTGGGAAATTCAGCTTTTTTTTTCGTGAAATGTGTTAATTTCATGAAATTTTTCATGGAATGAAATTTGTCAACTTCACCCATCTCTGTCTATACAGTTGCCCATATTTTGGCAACAAAACAGAGAGGCTGCATAATAAGCATAGTCTCAAGGTAAAGATGGAAGAAAACACTGAGAAGAAAGGCAATCAGGAACTGGGGGTTAGGCACGATGTCATTACAATATGAGAAGGTGGCAATAAGAGCGCACTTTTCTCCAGAATTGTGGCATTAATGGAGATGGGGGACATAAACAACCTGCTGTCAGACGTGGAGGAGAGATAGGGAGACAGAAGAAGGTCAACACAATAGTTTACGAGCTTAAAAATGAGCCTTTAAAAATAAGGATGAAAGAAAAAAGTGTGATAGTGAAAACATTTTGAGGATAGGAATCGGGAAGAAAGTGGGTGAGTACTATTACTGCCAGTCTACAAAGAGGCCCAGAACAGAAGAAGAATTGCATTATATTCCATAACAGAAGGGATGCCCTTCACTTGAAAGAAAATTGGACTAGACACATTTAGATTTTGACCAACTGAGGCATAATCTAAGTTTACAGTATACACAGATCTGATGGTGAGAAAAGAAAGTTGGTTGATGCTGTCAAGCCTTCTTTTTCCAAATGGGGTGGCCCATTCAAATACAGAGAGACTTCTACGGGAATCTAGTGGGTTTGCCTGGCAGCTTCCCCTCCTTCTGTTTATGCCACTTCCTATATTTTGTACCTGTGGCCACCCAATTGGTAATTTGGCTACTAACCTATTTTTAACCTTTTTCTCAAATCAGCAGTGCACACTGTACCCTTGCTCTTCTTATACCTTCTAGTTGCCCCATTACAATCACTGGAGTTTGTTTTTGATATATTTCTGTTCTTTTAAATACACCGTTATTTTTATTTATTTAGCTTTTGTTTACCTATCCCTGTGCACCAAAAGTAATTATGCACTGTGGCTTTAAGACCACTCATCAAATATGCCTGAAAATAGGCATATTCAATGTCTAGTGCACTTTCCCAGTCGTCAAAAAACAAACAAATAACTGGATTACCTTCCTGGCTTAGATTCCACCCCCTTAAAGCAAGTGGAAGTACTGGGATATTTGGCCTTTTTTGCTGGTTCGTCTCAGCGTTTTTATTGAACAAATACACTTAGCAGCACTCTCCTTGCTTGAGTCTTTCATTTTGTCAGCAAAGCATTGTTCCTCTGTGTGATTTCTGGTCCAGTTGCTGGGAGGGTGCCTAGCTTGGAGCGGGGGGGGGGGGCTGGTCCATCAGTGGGAAGGGTGGTTCACAGGTTTGGGGTGGTCACCTGCATAGAGGGCTGTCCACTGGGGGAGGCATGTCAAAGTCATGGAAAGGTGAACCAGCTGCAGGAAGGGTGATTGGCAGGGAGGCTGGTGCAGTGCTTGGCGGGAGGGGGGCAGCTATGGATAGAATGGTAGGCTGGGGGATTGGGAGGGGACAGCTGCAGAGACAGTTGTCTGTTGGGCGTTGCTTCTCTGTGAGATTGGGGAAGTGGTCCAGTTGCATGGAGGTTGCTTGGTATGGGGTTGGAGGCTGGACCAGATGCAGGGAGGCTGGTTGCTTATGGGAAAGGTTGGTCCAGAAGCTGGGGGTGGTTTAGGTCCAGGTAGGGTACTCAGCTTGGAGGGACTACTCCGTAATTAGGACTGGCAAGGGTGGTCCCTGGGAGGGGATGAGTAGGTTGTTCTGTGGCACTGAATGTCCCTGGGAAGGGATGAGTAGGTTGTTCTGTGGCACTAAAGGGTTGTCTACCAGTCTTGAGCGTGGTTGGCTGGTAAGGGAGGCCGGTCCAATGTCTGTGGGGATAGTCCAACTTTAGGTAGGGAGGTTGCCTGGTGAGGGTTGGTAAAATGTTTCCTTCTATATGTTGGGTTATTTTACCAGGTGTTACTTGAAAATTGTCATGCCATTGTATAGTGTGCTTCCATGGTCACAACAGAATAAATGCGAGTAATTTGCTGTCATGCATGCACATTTCTGCCTGAACTCATGTAAAGGGGTTGATGTGCCAGACGCCACACCTTCCCTCATGGTGGCAACCCAGGTTTTCCAAAAAATTCCCTGCAGAAGACCAAGTGCCCATCATTTGCCAAGTCTCTCTCATTCAACTTCATTTGAATGTATTCCTTCTTTCTCTTCTTCTTTTGCTTATTCTAGGGTTCTGACATCTCCACATTCTTTTGTGCTACACTTCCTACTTGTGGTGCTGTTTTTGCCAACACTAAACTGCATGTTTTTAATTTCTAGTGCTGCCACATTGCATTCTGTGCACTGTTCCATATTACTGCATGTTTATATTTTTGTGCCGCTTTGTTTTCCCTTACTTGCACCTCCTCATCCCGGTCATATCAGTGTTGAGGATGCCAAGCTCAGCAGCTCTTCTGTGCTGGGGAAGAGGTGAAGATCTGCACCAGGAGCTCAGGGGTGGGGGTTGGGGATCTAGCAGACAGTGGCAAGCTGACCTCGGAGGGCTGTCAGGATGTTTACTGCTGCTGTGTCCTCGCTTGCAATTTTACACATGTGAGGTCAGATGACATCCCCAAGGCTACATGCTGAGCCACTGATTGTGGTGGGATTTTAACCTGCGATAACCTGCTTCCTGTTTGTAATAGCTATGCTTGTCCAGCAGCTCTTGTGTCTCTGGCACACTGTCTCTATGCTTGCTTTTTTCCCTAAGTTAACCATTTTTTTCCTTTTTTCCACAGGTCTGACAGGACTCTGACCCCAGTCTGACAGGACATGGTTACTTACATATTAGATAAGTATTGTTGTATATTTAACTTTCCCTATCACTCTAATTGTGTTCCTAAAGAACTACAGGTCATTTGCGATACTATGGCTATTCTTGTTTTAAAGGAACGACCGGACATTTTCTTAACACTCCAATCCCAGGCTCCCAAAATCCAAGTAAGAGAGCTGTTATCTATGCAAAGTAGTTCAGCTAAAATGCTTCAGCCACAACTTGGCTTTGTCTGTCCCCTTCACCCATTTGCACTGTTTACCGCCATGCCCCCTTGCATATCCCTATGGCCCTTTGCTTTGCCTATCCCTGTTGCTTCATTTGCACTGCCTGTCATATTCCCTTGTTTGCATTGCCTCTTCCTGTTGCCTGACCCCTTTGATCTTTTGCATCACTGGTCCAGGTTGCCCATTTTGCATTGCCTGTCTCTATAGCCCTCATAAATTATGTATCCCCATTTATGCACTAGGAGTGGGCTCCAACGCCATTGAATAAATTAATTTATTCTCACTGATGTTGAATAAATGGTGGTTCTAAGATTTATCCAACACTCTAACGTCAATCAACCACCGTTAATTCAATCATCCACCCTTCCTGCCGGAACTAGATCACTAACCACTGTCCTACCCCCAAAGCAGTCCTCTCACGGTCCGTTTGCACCTCCGACTCACACAGAGCCCTTGAGATGAAATATTCATTCCCATCCCACTCGTCCTGACTTCTCAGCACCTCCACACACTTCCCCAGCTCCAGCTAAGAAAAACAGTACCTTATTTGAAAAAATGTTTGCTCGTTTCTCTCCTCTCAGCTTGCCTGCAACCTAGTCCCCTCAGTGCTCACTCACTGCCCACACGGATGTTGCTGGCTCTCTCTCTAGATGCAAACCGCCACAAAAGCATAGACTGCAGGATCGGCGAGACACAGCAGAAAAACTGTCGAATGCAGGATCAACCAGATAAACTTTATTCTTACTGATACAAAAACAGTAACACAAAGATGGGCATTCTTGACAAGTGAAAGAAAGCTGCCATATTTTTTTTGTGTGAATGCCCACCCACATGCACAAAAAGGACCAATCACGAAAGACGTCACAGCAAAGATGCGATGTCCTGACACCGAGACTCCAGCAACCATCCTAGGAAGCCACAACATTAAAGCCGCAACGCTACTTACACTGAAAGTAAACCAAACAACTTTATTCATTTTTCAAAAATAATTAAATACAGTTAATTATCGCAACCCACAAGGTCTCGGCCTATTGCATAAATGAAATACACAACAGGGACCTTGTGGAATACACATTTTATCTTCCCTTGTGCTGTTTGACCTTGGGCACTTCAGTTGTGGCTTACGCCGTACGCCACTTGTGAAGTTACCCAAGGTTAAACAGCACTCATGAAAATAAATTGTGTATTCCACAGGTCCCAGTTGTGTATCCCTTGTGCATTCCCTTTGCAGTGCCTGCCCTTCCCTATAACCTCCATGTACTGCCTAGCTCCATACCTGCCTTTGCACTGCCTGTATAGCCCCCTGATTTTACCTATCACCACCGTACCTCCCAATTGTCCCCAATTTTGCCTCAAAATGTTACTCTGTCCCTCATATAATTTATGTTTTTGAAACAGAACAGTGGGGACTGTAAGCATAAAATAATGTCAAGCATTAATGTTACAGACTTGTTCTTCTTCAGAAAATGCATCTTATATGAATCCCCTTATTCTGTCAGTTTTATGAGTGAATAGTACACATTTTTAAAATGTGTCCCTGATTTCAGGTCTTTGACCCTGTTGTTTTTAAGCCATGTCCCTGATTTATGAGGTGAAAGGTTGAGAGGTATGATTCTCCACCTGAAGAAATATAAAGAAAATTGCATTTATTTTATAATGCATACCATTGCAGCTAAGATAAAAGTGAGAGTGTGCTGCTCCGGAGGTGTTAGAAGCACAGAGGAAGTCTACTGTGGTGGTGGTGCAGGGGGCTTGGAGGAGAGATCCAAGTTCAGAAAGGGTGCTTAGATTTAGGTGGATACAGGGCTGGGAGTGGTTCAGATTCAGGGACAGTGGTTGACTGTTGGGAGTCGAGGAGGCAGGCCTGGGGGCAGGAAGGTGGGTTAAGGTGCATAAAGGCAGGTTGAATGGAAGGGGTGTCCAGGCAGGGAGGGTGGTCTGCTGGGAAGAACAGGTTGGTATAAATGCTGGAAGATTAGTTGGCTGGAGAGGGCGGTTACTCCAGGTGTTGAAACGATTGTCCAGCTGCATGGAGGTTAGTCAGCTGGAAGGAGAGCCTTGTCTAGGACCTGAAATGTTTTCTAGCCCATCTGTACCACAGCCCTTGCATTCATCCCCTGTAACCTTAACATTTGGGTCCCGAGTCATCACCGCCACCCTAAGGATCTCATGCTTGGTCTTCGTTGCCTCAGGAACCCATTAACCCTACACACAGACACAGAAATGGCTGTCAGGCTTCCATAGTTTCCACTTAACTGGAAGATTTGCTAAAATGAACTGGTAATTGTCCCTGAAGACAGCACCACTCTCATGGGTCTTGCCATAAAACCAATGCAGCCCATATCCCTGCTCTCCTTTCTCTTCAAAGCGCAGATCGAGGCCTGAGAGCACTCACAATGCTGCAGCAGCAGCTGACATCCTCATGTATTTTCCACTCCCTTGCCCTTTCCCTGACTGCAGATTAGAGCTGAGGAGCACAGAGCAAGTATGTTCTTTTGCTTTGAGAATCCAGATACAGGGGCTGGGCAGATGCATGGCTCTGGCCAAATGTAGGAAGGGGGTGTCCAGCTTCAAGAGGTCAATGGGCCACAGAGCAACTCTATTCTTCAGTTATGGGGAGGGTCAAGATGCAAGGGGTTGGCAGAAGCAAAAGGGGCTCCAGCTGCAGGAGGAGGGGGGGCTTGCTGAATGGGGAAGGGTCTAGCTGCAGGGGAGCTGGTCCCATTCATCTGACCAGTCCTTCATGAGAAAGGTGCTACCACACAGGAAAGGTGCTGTAAGCTCTGCCTTAACTACAGAAATGCAAAACACACTATGGGACCAATCCTAAAATGGTTCCTGGTTCCTACTACACATGTGGAGGACCTGTAACAGCCACAGAATGTCCCTGTATGTGCAATATGTACACCTTTGGATGTCTCACATTTTATTTTCACCAGATTGTTAGGTATGTGATACATGGACAGGAAGGGTGGTCTGGAGAGGGGGACCAGTTCAAGGGAGTGTGGTCCTGCAGGGGACTGTGTTGTGCAGGGATGGTCAGTCCAGCTCTCGGTAAGGTCATTCAGGAGATGGGGGTGACTCAGCTCCAGGAAGTGTGCTCAAAATGGGGAGGGCTGCTCCTTGGATAGGGTGAGTACTCCCAGGAGTGTGGAGCTACAGAGAGGTTGGTGGGCTGGGGCTAATGCAAGGTAGGGGTATTTGTACTGGGATAGGGTGGGTATCAGCAGAAAAGAGGGGGTGCTGGTATTCATATTGGAACAGGATGGATATCAGTAGTTGAGAGGAGGTAGGGGGTATTCACAGTTGGACAGGGTTGGTATAGCTGATGCAAGGAGGTGGTAGGGTTATTCATATTGGGTCAGGGCAGGTATAACCTGATGAAAGGGGTGTAAGGGTATTTGTACTGGGACATAGTGGGCCTCAATAGATGGGACGAGGGATAGGAATACTCATTCAGGAACATGTTGCTAATCAGCAGATGTGATGAGGGACACAGTGGTAATTGTATTAGGAAAGGGGGGTGCATATTGTGGCAGTGTACCCATACTGGACCTTGGGTGTCAGCAGACAGGAAGGGGATCAAGGATGTTCTGCAAACTGGGGAGGGGAGGGCGTCATCAGATGGGAAGGGCTGAGAATATGCATAACTATTGGGGCAGGATGATGGGGACCATAGGATAACTTTAATCAGAGATATATACCCCCACACACACAGAGTGTAAGGAGAAAGAACACAACTGGATTATCTATTCCCATTAGAATAACACATACAGTGGAGTCAGAAATACAGACAGACACACAGGTAAGAAAAAAATGCTTTATTTTCACTGTTTTACTGCATTTGTGATTTATAGTCAGGTATTATTTACCTAAAGAATTAATGCCCCCCCACCCTTGCCTTCTCCGGACACCGAAACTAGATGAAGGATACCACTCACCACTCATCTGATAGAGACACTTGGAAACAGAACTAGGGCCTCTCAGTTTATTTATTCCATGAAATGTCTCCGACAGGTACAGAGGTAGCAATAACAGTGCATCACAGAACCTGCACACCTAATGTTTAGCCCAACCAATCAGGGGCTTCATCACAGGTAGCTGTGGCACTCACCAGGCTTCTCTTTAAAAAGTGACCGATTTGCACATTTAAAACCCTGATGTGTTATTGGCTCAGCAGTGTTTATTAAGAGACGGAAGCAAATTATCTGTGATGATACATACACCTGTAACCCCTCACCCCTGCCTCTTTACTAAAATGACAGGTGGCATGCTGTTGGCGTTGGCAGCAATACCTGGTGGGGACCTGGGTTCAGGGAGGATGAGGTTACCTGGCACAAGGGACCTAGGTTTGGCTACTTTGCACAGGGGCACCCAAGTAAATCCAACTACAGGAAGCAATAACTGTAATGTCCAGAACCAGGATTGGGATTTTTCAGTGTGGCTTTATTCAAATCTAGTTGACACATGACAAAGCATTGTATGGTCCCCCAAGGGGTTACGTTCACTGTATATGCAGATAGAGACTAAAGGCGGTCCATTTGAAGAATGAACACATTTTTACATTGTCTGGCTCTGGACTCACCAGGCACTCAGCCCGGACTTGCATGCGCTTTGGATACACAGCCCGACTGGCCCAGCTCCCCTGCCAGCCACTTGACTGACGGTCCATTTGAGAATGAACCCAAACTTTACTTGGAGAGACTCCCATCACACAAGGAGTATATTTTCCCAAGCTGTGGCTCCCCACACCACATAGAGTCTGCGACTCCTAGAGAGATTTGTTTTCTTACTTCCATGAACTCCCATCAAACAAGGAGTATATCTTCCCATCCTGTGGCTCCCCACACCACATAGAGTCTGCGACTCCTAGAGAGATTTTCCAAAGTTGCGACCCACGTCTGGGTACTCACCTCATCACTGGCCAGGCGCATGAGGCAAGTAGCAAATCACAGAAGAAATCCATAGAGGTGGACCTGGTCACTAAAAATGTGGGGGTGTTCCCACCTCCAGCTCCCACAGCCCATACCCAGCCATTTCTTTGGACAAACATAAACTTCAAACTTTGACATGTAGATTAAACGGTGGATGACTTGAAGCACCCCCTCTACAAACTTAAACTGTGAAAATGTAGATTAAACGATGGATGACCTGAAGCACCCCCTCTACAGCATTACTTGAAATCCATTAAAACTTTAGACTTTTTGACTGCTCCATTTGTTTGCCCTAGTTGAAATAGTCCTCCCAAATAGCAGTCCACATTCCAACTTCTTTATATTTCCAAACTAATGAAGCAATTGGCTTGCCCCTTCAAATGGAGCAAATCACTCACCCATTCATTGCAGGTGCCCCACAGGCGAAGTGTTACATCTTTTACTGTTATACAAGAACAGAACTGAAAAACACAGGCGGCTTTCTTCCATAGTGGACATAGGGGATTGCCTCTGGCATCCACTGAGGGACTTTTCTTCCACCCCCCCCTCCGGAGGGAGGGGGCACTGAGACCTGGACAGCGGTCTCCACCACTTTCACTAGGTAAACAGAAGCTCCTTCCTCCTTGCTTTAGGACAAAACAGAAGACTGACTTTGAAAACTCCCAAAGTTCTAAACTCACTCCCTGAGCTGCAGATTCCAATGTGGCTTATGCAGCTGCGACAGTTCTATGGTGATGTCATCTCTCAAGTCTCAGCTGTGACTGAGAACAGAGTGAGACAGTGTGACACCCATTTAACTGGAGTTTCACAAGCTGCCTTCCCTGCCTACCACTGGGTCTTACTGGGATTCTAGTAACCCCGGATAACAAGGGGGTTACACACCCATCAGTGTTCCAGAACATTTTAGGAAACACTGCAGCACAAATTAAGGTTCTGACAAAATGAAAAATTCATATTCTTGCTTGGTAATTTGGCCAGATGAGTCACTGCTTAAAGAGAAGCCCAGAGAGTGGCTGAGCTACCACTGAAGAAGCCCCTGTATGAATCAGGTGAAATGTTAAGTCTACAAGTTCTGTCCTGCACTCTTACTGCTACCTCTGCACCTGTCTTGGACATTTGGTAGAATAAAGGAATTGAAAGGCACAACTCCTGTTTCCATGTCTCTTTTTGCTGTCACATGACTAGCAAGTGCTATCCTTAATCTACTTTTTGACTGTGTCATTGAGAATAAAACCACTATCCTTGTGCTCCCCCTCCTACCCACCATCCTTCTCCAGATACCCTCTACAACCACTCAGACCCCACTTTACCTCGATCTCCACATTTCTCAGTGGAGTCTTGATTTGCCTCCTAGGAAGAGTATGGAGTTGAGCCATGTATCAAGTGGGGTTCTGACGGGGTGGACAACCTCTTCCTTTCGCCATCATGATAATTTCACTATTACAACTCTTCTTATTAATTTATCACTTTTTGCCTCTACGTTATCTATGCCCAACAATTACACAGCAAATACCAGCAAGCAAACATACGACATTGACAAATGCTTGTTTATATGGCGCCCATTCGCAAAGGCTCTGGCACCTCACAATAAAAACAAATTCAGTAACACCACTTAGAATAAATATAAATAAAATCATATTGTGCAGAAAATTATTGAGCAGTGCCAGGCCCAGAGAAAAGGGAGCTCATCGGATACTGAATGGACTTTTTTAATTGAATCAACTTTATTAACTTTTCAAATGACAAACACCACCAATTACAGTGAACATGAAAACTGTCCAGACAAAACCAGTCCCCACCAACCCCCTTCCTTCCCATCACCCCTTGAAAATTCCCCATCCTCCCTTCCCGAGAATGTACCAATTAGCTACAGAAAGGTATCAGATCAGCCATAGTTCGAGACAATGGTAAATGTAGCAGAGGAACCAGAAGGGAGACAAGGAAATTTAGTTCAAGTATAAAGCATACAGCTTGCCCCATTTTTTGTTGAAGAGGGGAGGCCTATACCGAATACTGGCAATCAGGCATTCTGTATGTAGACAAAAGGAGAGCTCATGTTGCCATTCTCTATAAGATATAGTTGATTGATCTAGCCAATGTTTGAGGATGAATTTTTTGACAGCCATGGAAATAAGGGCAACATGATATCTTCTTTCCTTAACCCCAATTTGAGAATAATCCCCTAAAGTGCAAATTTCAGGAGTGAAAATCCTGTCCAGACCCAGAAGAGGGCCAATACGGACTTTAATTTTATCACATTGAGGAGAGATTTTTTCCCGCAGGTCCAAAAGATGTGTTTGAGAATTTCTTCTTCCTTGCCACATACGGTGCAGGAACAGAAAGAAAGATGACCCATCGTAGCCAATTTAACAGTGGTATAGTACATGTTATTCAAGATTTGGGACTGGGTAAGTCTTAACCTGTCTTGGGTATTATATATGTACAAATCCTTCCCAATTCGAGCCCAACTGAGTGTGGCATCTGGCATCTGGGCCCCCAGACCTTGGAGCCTTCAGAAGGAGAGGGGTGAAACGTAGTGAGGAGAAGGGAATAAAGCCAAGCCATCCCGTGAGGCCAGGTTGCCAGGGTCTGTATCCGTCCCAGCAAGCCATCCAATTCAGAAAACCTCAGAGATAGGCCGAAGTGGTGAACTAACAGATATTTCAAATGAAAAATCCTGAAAATATTGGAGGGACCCAGATGAAGTTTTGCTAAGATCTCCGGAGAGGAAAGCAAAGAGCCTTGAGAGTAAAGATCCGAGACTCTGATTCCTTGTAATTGAGGGAGTCACCCAGAAGAGAGAATGCTATCTCCAGTCATAATGTTTGGGTTGGACAGGATCGGTTGAGAGAAGTCTTTGAGAGTGATTTATGAAGGGAAGTGCATAGTTGTGAAAAAACCCTGAACGAAGTGCTGACTACTGAATCCCGAAGGGCGGCCGGTAATGGCTTCCAAGGGGTGAAAAAAATAGAGGATGGGGAAAGATTGGAGGAGCGGAGTAGATGAGATTCTATCCATAATCAAATGGGGACATGGTCCTCTTCTGGATGGTTTTAGAGATGGAAGAGCCATTTCCCACACTTGTAGAGGTGGGCGGCCCAGTAGTAGTACAAGAAATTCAGGAGTCTAAGACTTCCAGAGTCTTTGGCTAGTCCCAGCTGAAGATATGAGCATCTAGGGGATTTATCTAAAAAAATAAATTGGGAAATAAGAGAATGTATACATTGAAAGAAGGAGAGAGGGAGCCATATATTTAGCATACTTAAAGGGTAAAAGAGTCTGGGTAAGATGTCATTTTGACAATGTTAATCCAGTCCCATAGAGAGACAGTGAGAGATTTCCATCCCAGAGTGTCTTGTTGGATAGTCATTATAAGGTCCTCAAGGTTGAGTTTCTTCATAAGAGAAGGATCAGTGGATAAAGAGATACCTAGGTATTTAATGGACTTAGGGGACCGGCACATCCCAAACCGGGTAAAGTCGGCACTATAGACAAAGTGATTCAGGGGTAGGATTTTCGTTTTGTTATGGTTCAACTTATAGTTGGAGAAAAGACCATATTGGTCTATCACTCAGAGGGTTTCAGTGAGGGAAGCAGAAGGATTAGGGAGATGGAGGAGGATATCGTCCACGTACACTGAGATGGCTAGAGCCATGTCCCCAACTAGTATACCCAATATGAGAGGGGAAGCTTTCAGCTGTCTGATTAAGGGTTCTAAATAAAGGTTAAAGAGGAAGGGAGATAGTGGGCATCCTTGCCGGGTACCCTAGTAAAGGGTGAAACGGGAGGAGAACACACCATTACAGTAGATTTTAGCTGTTGGAGAGGAATAGATAGCTTGAAGCCAACGGAGGAGTAAAGGAGAGATGCCCACTTTCCTGAGAGTGGCCCATAGGAAGGCCCAGTCATCTCTTCTGAATGCCTTTTCAGCATCGAGAGAGATCAGAGCCATAGGGGTGGGAAAGTTTGACAACTTGAAAAATATTGACCAGTTTGAGTAAGCAATCAGCAGAAGATCTACCAGGAACAAAGCCTACTTGCTCAGGACTAAGAAGGCAGGACCAGACTTTTTTAAGTCTCGTAGCTAAGCTTTTAGTGAGAATTTTAAGGTCACAGTTTAAAAGGGAGATGGGACGATAGCTGACTGGATGAGAAGGGGGTTTATCCGGTTTAAGTTGAGCTGAGAGAGTGAGGGAAGCCCTCAGCTCCCTTAAGACAGAGAAAGCACCAGGGCCGGATAAATTACATCCCAGAGTACTGAAGGAACTTGCAGATGTCCTGGCAAAACCCCTGGCAGAGCTTTTCACCATCTCTCTGAGGACAGGGTGGGTGCCCCAAGACTGGAAGGTGGCGCATATAGTGCCTATCCACAAGGGGGGATCAAGGGAGGTGGCAGGGAACTACAGGCCTGTCAGCCTGACCTCAGTGGTGGGCAAGGTGATAGAGGCATTGTCAAGAGAGGCTGGGGGGACCTGGATAAGTCAGGGTGCCTGGACGATAGACAGCATGGATTCATCCCGGGGAAATCGTGTCAGACAAACCTGGTGGGGTTCTATGACTGGGTGACAAGTGCCTTGGATCTGGGTAGACCAGTGGATGTCCTCTTTCTGGACTTCAGTAAGGCATTTGACTCTGTTCCTCACGTGGGCCTGTTGGATAAGCTGGGAGAAATGGGGGTGGGGAACCAGATGATCAGATGGATAGGCAATTGGCTCCAGGACCGGACCCAGAGGGTCGTAGTTGGTGGGATAGTCTCATCCCCAAGGAGGGTCATTAGTGGGGTCCCACAGGATCAGTCCTTGGGCCCCTTCTGTTCAACGCCACGATCTGACATAAGGACAGGAATCAGGAGTGAGATGAGTCTCTTTGCAGATGACTCGAAACTGAGGCGGTGGTGGATGGGGAGGAGGGAGGGTGGCCTACAGGGGACCTGGAGGCTCTGGAAGGATGGTCTAGAAAGTGAAGCTGAGGTTCAATGCAGGGAAATGCAAGGTACCCAACTGGGGCCACAGAACCCAGGTCAAGTGTACACCCTGGGTGGGAAATGCTACAAGTCTCGATGGCTGAGAGGGACCTGGGGTGGTGGTGGATGTCAAGATGAACAACTCTGAGACTTGTAGGAGGCAGCAGCCAAGGCCAACAGGATGCTGGGATGCATCGCTGGGATCACCTCAGAAGGAGGGAAGTGATACTCCTCTGTATAACTGCTTGGTGAGGCCGCATCTTGAGTACTGCGTGCAGTTTTGGAGGCCACACTTAAGCGGGACATTAACCTCCTCAGAGAGGGTCCAGAGGAGGGCAACCAAAATGATTTGGGGCTTGGGGACAGGACCTATGAGGAGAGGCTCGAAGAGCTAAATATGTACACATTGGAAGAGAGAAGGGACCGGGGGGACATGATAGAGGTCTTTAGGTACATGAAGAGGGTAAATAGGGGAGGAACAGTCGGGGTGCTTCGAAGGAAGAAGGAAGGGGCCACTAGAGGGCATGACTGGAAGCTGGAGGGGGGAAGATTCAGGGGAGAAAGGAGGAGGTGCTACTTCACTGAGAGGGTGGTGGAGCCATGGAATGCACTGCCTAGGGGGCTGGTGGAGGCAGAGACAGTGGAGGGGTTCAAGAGGGGGTGGGACAGGTACAGGGGAAGGGTTCTGGAAGCAAAATCCAATTCAGCAAAAATATCCGGAACTGGGAAGGGAGAAGCCAGAGAAGGCGAGGGGGACAGCAAGGTCAGCACCCAGGTTGGGGACTGACCAAACGAGCAGACACGAAAGACCGTTAGGCCTATTCTGCTGGCATTTTAGTACGTTAGTATGTTAGTAAGTAGGAGAACAATGATTGCCTCCAGGAGGGAGGAGTCTAGAGAGTCAGCCAAAAACATGAAATGGAAGAGACAGAGTAAGAGTGGAGAGAGTGCTTTAATGAAACTTTTGTATAAATTAGATGGGAACCCATCTGGGCCAGGGGATTTATCCAAGGCTAAACTATTGATGGCA
This sequence comes from Neoceratodus forsteri, assembly GCA_016271365.2. NCBI lineage: Eukaryota > Metazoa > Chordata > Ceratodontiformes > Ceratodontidae > Neoceratodus > Neoceratodus forsteri. The sequence continues at coordinate 112,840,404 of CM057449.1, forward strand.
GCTTCCACCTCAGCTAAGGAGACTGGAGAAGAGAGAAGGACTTGGTGGTGATCTAGAAGTTTTGGGAGGGGCATATTTGCTAGATAGGCATCAATCTCTTCTGGGCATGGTGGAGATGGCGTTGGCTATAAAGGCTGGTGTAGTAATATTCAAAGACTGACACAATATCCTAGGAAGAATTCTAATGACTCCATCCTGATCTGAAATGGATTTGATAATTCTAGAGCTTTCTATTTTCCTCAAACGAAGGGCGAGAAGTCACCCTGCCTCATTCCCTTGTTCACTGTATGTAGATTGGGTCTTCAAGATGGCATATTCAGTCTTTTCTCGTAAAAGATCCACGTATTTATCTCTAAGGGACAGCAAGGAAGTCAAAGAATCTGGGGAAGAGGCAGGAGATAAAGACTGTTCCAGTGAGTGTATCTGATCTAGTAGGGCTCTAGCGGTAGACTCATGGATTTTCTTCCGCTTAGCAGCCAAACGAACAAGTTCCTCCTGCAGAAAGCATTTCAGGGTGCACCACACATGATTACCCCTGGGGGACAAAGTTCTGATTGGATTCAATGTAAGTTTGGATAAGAGATTTAATTCTGGAAACAATAAAATCGTCCTTGAGGAGCTGGGTATTTAGTTTCCAGGTAGTATCACGCTGCAGGTCTAATGAGAGAGTGATCTGGAGCCAGGCCACCACATGGTCCAAAAGTACAATGGGATCTATTCTGCCCTCACACATCCCAGGTAGAAGAGTTAAGCTGATGAGGATGTAATCAAGCCTAGAGAAAGTGTGGTGGACCGCTGAGTGAAAGAAGTAGGAATGGGTGGAGGGGTTAAAGATTCACCAGGGATCACAAAGACCGAGTAAGTCCATGAAGTCCCCTAGGGCATGTTGGACCGGGGAACAGGGGTTGGTTGAAACAATCCAGGTCTTGAGATGGAGGGAGATTCCAGTCCCCACCCAAAATTACTGGAGCTGGTAGAAGGGGAGCAATTGTGTCAGCTAAATCCATGAAAAAGGTGGGATCCCCCAACAGAGCCGTAAATACTTCCCAGAATCACCTCACTCCAGTCTAGGAGGCCCTTAACCAAGACAAACTGACCTTTTTGGGTCCGATATCGTATGCTTGGCTTAGAAGGAGATGCTTTTCATAATTAGAACTGCGGTGCCCCTCCTCGAGGTTGAGTCGCCGGCAGAGAACACCTGATTGATCCCTTGTCTGTGAAGCCAACTAGCCTCTTGGGCAAGGAGATGAGCTTCCTGAAGGAAAATAATCTGGATGTGAATTAATGCTAGGTGCTTAAAGACCTGATATTTTTTGAATGGCTCTCTCGCTCCCCTGATATTCCAGGTTACCAGTCTAATGAAACTATTAGCCATAGCCATGATTACCAGTAGACATGACATACCTGATACTCGAATTTAGGGACACTCCGAGCCCACCCCACCCTCCCTCCCTCCTCCCAACCACACATGGCAGCGAACAGTGTTGTGAAAGAACCAATGCACAGTAATAAGAAAAACACCACAAGAACGAGACAAGAAACCAATTATTTGGATGTCCACCAAAAGGTATATGTGTCAGAGCCTCCCAAGTCCCCCCTCCCATAAACCTTTGAGCCTGTGAAAAAGATGCTTCATATGTACACAGAAGTACTCCTCCTCCCCCCCAACCCCATAACAACTCCCATATACAGAGGTTATCCCAATTGACCCTATAGTAGCACCCCAAAAGAGCCTATCAAATAGGATAAACCAACCCCATATAGCCCACCATGTTCTCCTCCCAAGCCTGGACCCACTCAGCAGTAGTCTGACTAGGATCAGCCATGAAGGAGTAGAGACATGTATTAATGACACTAGTAGGTGTCTGTAAAAGCATACCCCTACCCACAAGTACACTCCTGCTACTAGAATATGTCTGGTATACCAGCCAAGAGAGAGGAGGAGTCCAGCTATCCCCCCATTAGCCAGTACGAAATGACTGTCAGCTTGGTTTGCACTCTACCTATGGATTAACCCCCCCCCCCGTATTGTCAGTGTCCTAGCACCCTTCAAAAGGGAAGTCCGGCCCAAGAATGGCTGACCAGGAGGACCAGGAGAATGAAAAGGATTGGAGTCCACCTCCACAAACCCCATTTGTACCCGGATCAGCCGCCATGCAGAAATGTGGTGTCTGTGTTCTACAAGCCGCTGGCTAGCAGCCAAGCATAGCCTTTGAAGTAATCCTTCCCCGCTGGGATCCATTTATTTGCATCGACACTTAGCAAGAAGTAGCAAGGTAGAAGTCACCAAAGGAGAGGGAGAGGGAGATGGGTATAGGAAAAAAAGGAAAAGAAAAACATAGGCATTGAAAAAGTACTTGAATTTGTGGGAGTCCCTCTCGATGGTCCTATGTGGCTGAAGTGTTCAAGACGCAGTTCTGGAACCAACAGGGGAACACAATATTGCTGGGACTGGGTGTTTAAAAAAAAAAAAAAAACCCTGGATAAACAACCCCACTGTCCTGAGTTCCTGGTCTCGGTAACAAGTCTTGCATCTCAGACCTGACAGGAAGCCGAGAGGGGAGCCCCTGCTGGCAAGAGTAATTCAGAGCCCATCATCCAGGCTTCCAACTCAGGGAAAAGTCCAGGCCAGAAAATCCCCAGGGCAGGCAAGGCAAAACGATTCATCTTCCACTGGTAAGGCACAAGAAAATCCCATATAAAATCATCTAGGCTGGTAGACATAAGGAAAAAAATGGCAGGGACCTTCCTTCAAGTATTTTTAAACAGGTCAGGCAATTTGGCAGAGAGGTTGTGTATAGCTAGGTCTGGCGATTCAAAGGAGAGTCACAATCCTGATACTAGTACTTGCAGGCAGGCCGGGTAGGCCATTTTAAATTTAATACCAGCTACGATCAGCTTATTGACAGTCGGGAGGAAGGCTGCACGCTTCTGCCGTGTCTCCTAAGGTAGACCTTGAGTGAGCCTAAGCTTCTTTCCCTCCCAGAGCACCGCTTGTAGTTCTCTGACCTTAGCTAGAACATGCTGTTTCTCAAGCTAGCTAAGGAATGTCAGGATAACTGGCCTGGGGGGTGCACCTTCAGGTGGCCAAGGACAGAGGGAGTGGTGTGCCCTCTTGATCTGATAGGCAGCACTGTAGGGGAGAAGGGTCTACTATTTTGGTGAGAAGTTTTTGTAGAAAGGTGATGATGGCTGAGCCCTTCTCAGACTCTGGTAATCCAAAAATCAGGATGTTGTTGTGGCGGCTGCGGCCTTCTAGGTCTTCGGACTTCAGTTGCAGCTTAGCCAGTTGTTGCCGCAGTTTTATAATTTTCGGGGTCCATCTTATCCCGCCAGTGCTGTAGTGAAACGGAGCTGGCTTCCACATCCCCCACCCTGCTGCCCAGGTCACGCAGATCCTCCCAGAGAGACTTCAGCTCCGATGAGATATCAGTTAACGTTTCCCTGAAAGGAAGCAGCTCTTGGAGAAAATGATCCTCTGTGAGGGGGATCGCCGATGCTGATGAGCCAAGCTGTTTAGTCGCGGGGGTACCTTGAGCTTTTGATTTCTTGGGAGTCTTCTTCTGGGACGTGGGAGGAGTATGGTGGAGCAGAGTCTGCCACATATCGGCCTCCTTCGCGGCTGCTGAGCACCAATGTCAATTAGGAGGAGCACCAGATGAATGCTGCAGGCAGGCTCAAACAAATAGGAGAGGAATTTGCTGAATATTAGCGGTTTTTGTAGGGTTAAATGTTTGGATGAGCAGTGGAGAGACCAGAGAGCTGCAGATAAGCTGCTTTCAAGCTATAGGCATCCCGTGATCACCCCTGAATGGACTTTTGAAATAGTGGAGGTGAACAGCACTCACTGTGCTGTCACTGCACTATTTTGTCCATCAGTATTGGTGGAACGAAGCACTGTCCACCGTGTCCAAGATGGCTACTGGAGTTTTCTGCAGAAGCGCAACGACTTGCGCATGTTTAGTTTAGTTTATTGTTCTAGGAATTACTACCTTTGAGCCAGAGGCTCTTTTACAAAGGTTCCACATCAATTAGGTACAGTACAAAAAAGGTTACATAGATAACACAACAATTTGTGCTGTGTCAAGAGCAGAAACATATACAAATACATATCAAATCATTTTGCGAAAAGGACATGAGATATCAATAATCATCATTATTTTACAAGAAAGAGGTCATGCCAGATTAGGAGAAACAAATAGGGAAAAGTCCAGAACAGAGAGGTAAGGGAAAGGTGTGGGGAGCAGACAATAGCAGGAGAAAAGTTTCCCAAACATGTCTTTGTCAAATAACGGAACAGGGTGGGTAGTGAGAAAATAGGAGGTTTAATCAGGGCAGTCACAGGAGCTGGAGGAGCAAGGTGAAAGAACAGCCTTGATTTGAAAATACCTAGAGAGGTGGAGGCAGTAATATGAGTGCTGAGGGCATTTAGCCAGCTGGGGCACGATAGGCAAATGATCTTTGTCCCTGAGAAGTCCGGCATCGGGGACTTGGAGAGGCTGGTGTTCTGATCTTCTGGTAAATGGAAGAAGCGCCCGCATAACAGGTCTTGGCATAAAGTGGAGTGAGGCCTAGAGTGGATTTTTTCGCCATCAAGCAGGTAAGGTACTTTATCCGGTTTGAGAGTTGCAACCAACCAGAGTCAGCATAGAGTTCACATGTGTGGGTACGTCAATGTGCACCAGTGAGCAGCCGACAGGCCTTCTTTAGGGATGTTGTAATGCGACTAAGTGCTGTAGTAGTGGCAGATCCATAAATAACTAAGCCATAGTCAACGACTGAGATGATAGAGGATTGGATGTCAATCCTCAGTGCAGAATGGGTAAGGAGCTGTTGGTTCCAATACAGAATCCCAATTCGCTGATTAATAGTTTTTGCTGTACTATCAATGTGAGTTGCAAAGGTTAGGCCTTGATCAAAGTTGATTCCAAGATATTTGAAAATTGGCACTTGTTCAAGGGTATTTCCCAGGTATGTATTAGTGGTGAGTGGGACTTGCCATTTCTTATTTTGTGGGTTAGAGAAGAGCATGGATTTAGTTTTTTTGTGGTTTAGAACCAGCTTATGTTCAAGGAACCACATCTCAACTTTGGAAAAAGCATGCTGAAGGTTGAGGCGTAAGAGGTTCGGATCTTTATGAATGGCAAGAATCACAGCATCATTGGCATAGAGGATTATTTGTTCAGGGCAGGATTTGGGGAGGAGTTTGGAAAAGGCTGAAAAGGAGGGCCCAGGATGGATCCCTGGGGAACTCCTGAGTGAACTAGTTTGAGTCTGAGAGAACTCCAGCTACTTTTACAGATTGAGAGCACTGAGCAAGGTAATTTTTTACCCAGTCACCAGGACCCTTCGAGAGCCCTAGGGATAGTAGTTGTTTGATAAGTAGGCCATGGTGTACTGTATCAAATGCCTTGGTTAAGTCAATGTAGACTGCTCCAGTTAGGTTTCCTTTGTCCATGGCATTGTGGATTGCTCCTGAGAATTCAGGTAGGGCAGTCGATGTTTCCTAAATCCATGCTACTGAGTGCATAGGATGTTGTGCTTTTCCAGGTAGTCTGAAAGTTGGTCTGCCACCAAGCGTTCAAGGGCCTTAGAGAGAGGTGGTAGTATTGATATCGGGCGATAGTTACCAGGCAGTGACTTATCACCACTTTTGTGCACCGGAGTGACAACTGCAGCCTTCCATTTCCTAGGGAATTGGCTGTAGCAGAGGAGGGAAAATTTTGTGAGGGGAGCAGTACTTCCTCCAGAGTGAGGGACAGATGTGTAAGGTCAATAGTGTCGCTGCTTGCTCGGGACTTAGAAATGGCCTTCTTTACATATTTATAGACTTCATGTGCCTTTACTAGTTTGAAATGGAAGGGTGGTTTGGTTGGAGAGGCAGTAGTAAGTAGAAATTGGAGGGTCAGCATCAGTGAAGAAATCAGATGAGAGGACAGCACTAAGGTCCGTGAAGGTATCATTTAGGGTGTTTGCAATGATCTCTGGGTCTAATGTAGTGGTTCCATCCACATTCATTATTGTAGGAGAGGATTTGGACTGCTGACTTATGATATTTCTTATGTTGTCCCAGAAGGATTTCCCTTCACCCCAGGAGTTGGAGAGGGCATTCTTGAAGTAGGAGCTCTTCATCAAGCGGATCTGTTTAGTACAGTGGTTGCGAGCCTGTTTATATTTTTGGATGTCCGACAGAGTGCCAGTAGCTCTTGCAGTGGTCCAGATGTGATCCCTACTTTTTTGAGTTGTGCCAATAGCTTCGCCGTGAGCCAGGAATTTGTGAGTGCTTTGATTTTGCGCTTTTTTACTGGTGCATAGGTGTCACAGGCAGTGTTGAAAGTAGTAATAAAGTAATCTTGGGCTAGGTCAACATCTTGAGTTTTGTAAATCAAGGACCAGTCTATCTGCCTAAGACAGGTCTTGAGATGAGTAAGGTTGCCATAAGGTAGGACTCTGCTATAGATGGTTTTTGGAGGCGGCTTACTTAAACTTATTTGTCCAGGTACATATTATTGGAGAGTGATCATTGAGTGAGTCAGGGAGAACGCTTACATTGGTTATACGGGTAGGGTGGCTGGTAAGGATCCAGTCAATGAGGGTGTTGGTCCATGATTTGTAGTTTTTCCTGGTAGGGGAGTTTACCACTTGTGTTCTGAACTTCGGTGGCATGGCAGCACAGTCCGTCATATCCAAGATGGCCACTGGAGCCCAGTGTGCATGCACAAGTCGCGCATGCACAGAAAACTCCTCTGGTGCCCATCTTGGACACAGCAGAAGGCGTGCAGTTCACCAGATCTCAGCTGCAACCGTATTGTTTCTTGCTAGAGTTTATTGTTTCTAGTAGAAGAAAATTCCTGATATTTATCGTTCTATTTGTGAAAAAGTATTTCCTTTTAGTAGTTTGAAAATGTTTACCTGCTAATTGGAGCAGGAGGCCTTGTGTGTGGGCTAAATCTGATTTAAATTGAAAGTTGAGTTCACTCAAAAAAATGAGGTTGGTCATTATCTGCAAGTCCCCCCAAGCCTTATTAGTAAGAGGGACATAAGTTTTCTAACGAGTTTAATCATTTTTCATATGAACTGTTCCTCATTCCTTTGATTAACTGTGTACTGTAGCTCTGCATTGTGCTCTTCCAAGTTGTTTTATTTGACCTGCCTTATATGGACACCAAAAGGGGGTGGCGAAATCCAGGTGTGGAATAACATATGCTCTGTAAAGTGGAAACATTATATCTTTATATTGTGAGCTGATATTTCTTTTTATCGGCCATAACACCCTATTGGCTCTTACTATGACCTCATAGTGGGGAGGGGGGGGGAGTAGGCTGCTGGCTAACTAGGATCTGCAGCTAATCCATCAGGTAGGGAAATGGGCAGACTAGGTGGGCTAAGCGGTCCTTATCTGCCATCAAATTCTATGTTTTTATGTTATTTGTTTCTATATATGTTTCTTATGTACGTATGTTTCTATTACATTGTTATTGGGAGTCCAGATCAGATGTAACGAGTACTCCTACATCCCTTCTACATGTAGATTCTATTAATTTTACCATTCACAATTTATATGAAAACTTGGCGTTTGTATTTTATTTCAGATTGAGATTAATACCTTTGAGTCATGGACTCGTTTACAAAGGTTCCAAGTCAAATACAGAAGCAACAGGACAAATAACTACACATAGTTTACATGGGTTACACAGGGTTCCTTAGAAGTAAACATAGCAGGTTATAGAGAGTACAAGATACATACAGTAGGTTGTGGAGAGAGTACCCTAGAACACAGAGCACGGCCGTTAGCTACAATACAATGTGAATAGGTTTATGAAAATTTTTCTTGTGCAATAGTTTACATTAAGTTCATGACACTGTATGGGATTAAGGAATTCATTCAACGCTTTTTAGATGCAGCGAAAGGCTTTGTCGGCGTAACTGAAAGGTAGTTGTGGAGAGGAGGAACAGTGCAGGAGGGGTGAGTAGAGGGAGGGAACTGGAGTGTGGTGGAAGGGGAGTGGTGAGGTATGAACAGTAGTGGGGGATTTGTTAGGGGTGATCAGGAAGGAACACAACTGGGGTGTAAGGGGTAGGTAAGGAAAGGGGTGGAGCAGGAGAAAACAGTTGAAAAGGACGGAGGAAAACAGTGGGAGGCTTTTGGAGGGTCTGTGTAGGCATATTGACAAGTTAGACTGCTGACTGAGGATTTGGTGACAGGAAGCCAGGGTCACTCCATGTAGGATAGCTAGGTAACTTCAGGAGTTGTGGAAATAGTTGCAGACAGTCTCCTGGGTTAGGTGGGCTCGAAGGCCTGATTTGAATTGGCTAACCTTACTGCACTCGATCAAGTCCTTGGGGAGTTCATTGACCCATTTTGAACCGTGGAAAGCGAGGGATCTCTGGGCTGGAGTTGTCCACTTAAATGGCACCACCAGTCCCCCTTTGACCGCGTTGTGACTCATTATAGTAGGCTGAATGGCTTTGAATAGGCAGGTGGTTCAGCTAGGGGTTAGTCCTAGCAAGGACTTCATGGTGAGTAGGCATGCTTGGTACTTAACCCTAAGGTGAAGTGGTAGCAGTCCGGTCTCTTGATATAGGGTGCAGGTATGTGTCCAGTGGTCAGCCCCCAGTAGCAGGTGACAGGCCTTGTTGAGCAGGGTTTGTACCCTCTTGAGGGCAGTATCAGTGCCGGCCCCACAGATTGCAAGGCCGTAGTCTATTGTGGATAGGACTGAACAACTGGTGACCAGCATCAAGGCTTCAGGGGTCATGGAAAGCCGGTGTCGGTAGAGCACTCCCAATTTGGCATTAGCGGTCTTAATAACATGGTCCACATGAGTTCTGAAAACAGTGAAACATCTAGATAGACCCCAAGATATTTAAAGTGCAAACTTGCTCCAGAATGTCACCTTTGAGGCTCTGAATCTGGAGGGCCCAAACCTCTTCCTCTTCTGCAAAGCAGAGAAGAGCATGCTCTTTGTTTTTATAGTTGAGTCATAGTTTGTTGCTAGTGAACCATTTTCTCAATTTGTGGAGATTGTCCTGTAGTGCTGTGGTGACCAAGGTCTGAGTTTTCCCTTTAACAGAGATCACTCGTCACTGGCATAGAGCACGATGTGCACCGAAGTTTTCAGCAGGTAGGGGTTAATAAAGAGACTGAAGAGGAGGAGTGGCCTGAGATAGACCCTTGAGGAACACCCAGGCTCACTACTCTTAGCTCTGAGAGGCTGCCTTTGATCTTGACTCGCTGAGACCTGGACTTCCCTGGAGGAGAGGAGGAGACAGGGATATGATAGAGACACACAAGTATCTTACAGGGAGGAACAGGGTGCAGGAATACACTAATTTTAAGCGAAAAAGATGTTCCAGGACTAGAGGGCATGGGATGAAGTTGGAGGGAGGATGATTCAGAGGAAACATGAGGAAGAATTTCTTCACAGAACGGGTGGTGGACAAGTGGAACACCCTGCCAGAGGAAGTGGTGGGGGCCAAAACAATCACAGGATTTAAGAATGCATGGGATAGACATAAAAGAATTCTAGAGGTCAGGGGTAAGGGGCAACAGACTTCTAGGAAAACATAAACTGAACTTACAAGCTCAAATTGGCAGACTGGGTGGGCCATAGGCCCTTATCTGCTGACACTGTCTATGTATCTATGTAGAAGGCAATTCTTGTTGCGGGGCTAGGAAGAAATAGGCTGCTGGTTAACTAGGATCCGCAGCTTATCCAGTAGGTAGGGAAATGGGCAGACTAGGTGGGCCAAGCAGTCCTTATCTGCCGTCAAAGTCTATGTTTCTATGACCTGCATGAGAGGTAAATGTCAAACCACATCACCGTATCACTAGATAGGCCTATATCATAGAGGTTTTGCAGCAAGAGTTGATGGTTGACAGTATCAAATGCCTTCGTGAGATCTATAAAGATAGACCCCACAGCCAGACCATCATCTAAGGCATCATAAATTTGAGAGGTGAAATCCACCAGGGCAGAGACGGTGGAGTGGTTTCTCCTGAACCCGTGTTGCTGGGCACAGAGTAGGTTGTGCTTTGAGAGATACTCGGTGAGCTGGTCCGAGACCGCATGCTCAAGGGCTTTTGAAAGTGGAGGTAGCATAGATACGGGCCTGTAACTGGACAAGTTGGTAGTATCCCGATTTGAAAACTGGGGTGACCAGTGCATCCTTCCATTTGTCCAGGAAGACACCAGACCATAGGGAGGTATGAATACTTTGTGAGGGAATCAATGACCTCATTCAGTACAAGGGCAATCAGCTTCATGTCAACGAGGTCACTACCCATTCGTGTCCTCCTAATGTCTGCTTAACATAGTTTTAAGGTTTCATGTGTAGAATGGGGGGATGCCTCTTGTTGCTGATGAGTGAGAGGTTAAGTTAGAGTGTAGATTTTGTGTAGAAGGGGATAGAGAGTTCCTGGGCAGTACCGCACTTAGGTTGGTGAAAGCTTGGTTAAAAGCATGGGCTATCTCAACAGGCTCCTGAAGAGTCATGGTTGAGGTGATAATTAACCCTGGGGGAGCTCTGGGAGCTTTCCCTGTCAGTCACTTTACTGAGTCCCAAAACTCCCTTCCATGTTCCCAACACCTCTTCGAGAGGTCTTTGTAGTAAGAGGCGTTAGCTAGATTGCTAAGCCTGGTGCATTTGTTCCTGGAGGTTTTGTATGTGGTATGTCAAGAATCCTATCTGGTACTCTGGCATTATGCCACAAGTTATCCCTATAGAAACATAGAATTTGATGGCAGAAAAGGACCGCTTGGCCCACCCAGTCTGCCCATTTCCCTACCTACTGGATAAGCTGCAGATCCTAGTTAACCAGCAGCCTACTTCTTCCTACCCTCACCCCCTAGAATGGCCTTATGACTGTCCCATGCATGCTTGAATTCCACCACTGTTTTTGACTCCACAACCTCCTCTGGAAGGCTGTTCCATGCATCCACAACCCTCTCTGTGAAAAATACCTCCTTAAATTACCTCTGAGCCGCCCTCCCCATCTTCAAATTGCCCCTTGTTCTTGCACGCCTCTTATTTTGAAAGATGCTACCCTCTTGGACTTTGTTAATTCCCTTGAGGTACTTGAACGTTTCTATCATGTCCCCCCTCTCCCTCCTTTCCTCGAGGCTATACATATTAAGCTCCTTTAGTCTCTCTTCATATGTCTTCCGGTGCATAAGCTCAATGAGAGGGCCAGCGAGCCATGGGTTGGTGGTCCCTCTTACTTTTTGGGTTTTGTAGGGGGCAAATATGTCACATGCCTTGTTAAATATTGAGACAAAATAGTTTAGGACTTGGTTACCATCCTGTGCCCTGTCCAGAGGCATCCAGTCCACCAGCTTAAGATATTGTTAAAGGTACTGAGCTGGCCAGTTCTCAGTTTTCTATTCCTGATGAGCCGGGGAGCACATCTGGAGAAATTATTTGACCAAGTGTACATAACTTGGGAGTGATCACTAAGAATGTCAGGTAGGACTGTAACTTCGGAAATGTGTTGCCTAAGTGCATCACTTTACATGTGTCACTGTTGAATTTCCTACCCCAGCCAGTGCTCCATTTATGTATGTCATCCAGATCTGCTTGGATGTGACGTGCTTGTTCTGCTGTTGCACAGGGATCTCCTATTTTTAAATCATCTGCAAACTTGCAGGCCCATCTACAGTATATAAGCTTTTTGTTAAATCTGCCATAAATATATGGAAAATGAGTGGTCCCAAGACAGAACCCTGTGGCACTCTGCTAGTAACCTTACAGGTATTTGACTTGTAGCCAGGGCCAGCCTTAGGGTATGTAAGCCCACAGAAGAAATTGCAAATGGCGCTCTCCCGGCAGGCCTGTTACCTGGATTTTTCAGGGGTTATTTCTGTGAGTGCTAAAGGTATGTTGTGCACGTAGTGTGTAAAAATGTTTGTAAAAGCCAGGGTGAAGCTTTAAGGTTTTAGGTGCTTTTTGGTGCATTTTAAGACTTACACTGAAGATAAAACAAAGTTCTGTTATCTTCGAGGGCATCTTATACACTGAAGTGGGTGGGGAGGAATTACTTCACAATGAAAATATCTGATTATGAAAAATGTCACCCAAACACTGTAAAAACATATTTTAGCAACACATTTTTTTTCAGGCTTTTTTCCCCCCATCAAGGTATTTATCTCTCCTGCAGTAGGCTGTGATATTGCCATCTGCCAGCCCTACAAGATTCCGGGGTCATTTGGGTTCTTCAGATACGATGCCTGTCCCAGCAGACCACTGGAGCTGGCCCAGATGTTTCATCCTGCCACAGCCCCCACCTTATTCCTCCGTTTTTTTCTCCCCGTTACCCTGGGATCCCAGAAAGAGAGGCGCATGTGTGTGGAGGCATGCATGTGCCCTCTTGCTCTGGTGACAGCCCCTTCCTCCCACCCTATTGGCCCAGCCCCTGGCTCCCTGGCTTGCACTGCCCCTGGCCTCCATTATTTATTTATTTTTATTTTATTTTGCTTTTGTTGACGGGTAAGTGCACTAGACAAATCCTGCCTATTTTCCAGGCACGACCCGGGGAGGATACAGATGAACCAGATTAAGCTGTTGGTGGTATTTTAGTGAATGAGGGAAATTTGGCCAGGACACCAGGGAAATTCCCCTACTCTTTTCGATAAGTGCCATGGGATCTTTAACATCCACCTGAACTACCACCAATCCAGGCAGATGGGACCTCGGTTTAACGTCTCATCCGAATGACGGCACCTCAGAAATGCAGCACCCCTCTCATGCTGCATTACAGTGTCAGTACTGGGATATTAACCCAAGTGCCAGATGTGTTAACTGAACCCACAGCCCTCTGATCTCCCAGCCTCAGAGGCGAGTGTGCTACCTACTGAGCCACTGACACTGCTATTATGAGGCAGCAAGAAATGAGGGAGCTCAGGCCCTCCACAGAGAAGAGAGTTGCCGGCACAGCACCCCCTCCCCGGTGCTGACTTCCAATAGCCTGTGCTCGTTCCCAAACACGGGTCGCTGGTGTGGCGAGAGGTAATACATCCAGCACCTTAGCCCTCTACACCTGGGCCAGTGCCTGCAAGAGCTTGCATTTTGTTTTGGTCCAAGTTTGCTGCAGGTAATTAACTTTCTGACAGCAATCACACCAGGAAAAAAAAATGTTGTTTTTCCCTTCCCCTTTCTACCAGGCAGGAAGTGATACAGCACCTCCCAACTGGGTCTTGCCACATGGCAAAGGCAACTTTCGTTTATTTTACCCAACAAAGTCCAGCATAATCATCTTATATTGTGCAGCAGTTCCACCATGGGGAATTGGGGCAAGTCAGAACTAGGGCTGAGGGTCCATAGTCCAGGAAGTTCAGGAACTAGAAACAAAATGTAAGGAAATAGCAATTTTTGTTTTAGCTCGCTAACTAGCTGCATCACTTCAGAATAATCACTTAATTTGTCACTGACCTTGTTAGACATAATGATCCTACTCTTTCCAAATTGTTGCTCTGCTGGTCCAGCTGCCCCGAAAACAACATGACTGCCACCAGTCCAGGACCACATATGCTCAGTGGACCCACAGGACCTCCTGACTCCAGCAATAGGCAGTTGTTTTCTTCTTCTGGCCCAAGCCTGGGATGCAAATCTCCTCCTCTGGGATGCAGTGTGTGTGTGTGTGTGTGTGTGTGTGTGTGTGTGTGTGTGTGTGTGTGACTTTCAGTCTCCTCCACACAGCCAAATCTGGACTGGGGGGGGTAGACTGCCAGTCTCCTCCACACAGCCAAATCTGGGCTGTTCCGACTGTCTGGGCCTGCTCTGCTCCCCACCCCAGTTGGCTGCTGCTGCTCACTCTCTCTGCAGTCACAGGCCCGCTGACACTGTTCAAGACTGATAGTGAGTACTTTTACTTTACTTCCACCACTCCAGTCCCCACTCTCGAGGGGTCTCTCTCGACTTTTCCGACCGACTCCCAGTCCACTCACTGCACAGCACCACCCCAATAGAGAAGAGAAATCACTCTTCAACTGTGAATCCATGATGGTCCAATACCGTCCGGCTGCCCTGCGTGCTAACCCCTCGGACCGTGTACCCTCCCGAGCCTATCTGTAGGTAGGAAACTTGCAGACTTGATGGGCCGTGCAGTCCTTATCTGGCATCAACTTCTATGTTTCTGAGTTTCTATGTTTCTATCTGGACTCAGCCAGTCCTGGCTGCTGCTAGCTCCCATCCCTCCTGTGTCACAGCGAGCCAGCTCCGGTGCCTTCAGCAGCACAGTGCCCCTGCACACTCCACTCTAGTAGCTCCCTCTGCCCTACACACTGACCCCTAGTCCTCTTTGGGGTTTGTCTCTTTTCGTTTGCAAGTTTAAAACCAAACTCAGAAGCCGCACACGTGGTGCTGAGGGTTAAGGCGCTGGATGCCTTACTTCATGCCACGCTGGTGACCCGGGTTCAGGAATGGTTTCGGGTCACTCAGGGGTCACATGGGGGAGGAAGGATACAGCATCCGGAGGACTGCTCTCCTTCCTTGGGGTGGGGGAATTTGGGCTGCGCGCTGTCGTCCAACACCTGGCGGTGGATGGGGTCACACGGGCATGCAACCGCACAAGGTGTTGGCTTATGTCCAGGGTGATTGGCTGCCTCCACAGAGGTGGAGACGCCTGCTGCCCATTGCACAGATGTTGGCATGGGAGAAAAATACAGGTTGCTCACCTGTAACAGGAGTTCTAGGAATGGTATATGTTGTTCATCTACACTGTCTGGCAGGTTCCTTGGCGCTTTAAATCTTGCCGGAAGGTCTTCAAGCTGGCTCCTCCCACCCATCGGGTGGTAAAACTCTCGGCTCCGCCCATGACACTAGATCTGGCCGCTGGAAGCTCAGATTGTGCGTCAAGCCGGGAGGTCGGATAGGTCATGTGGATGAACATATACCATTCCTAGAACTCCTGTTACAGGTGAGTAACCTGTATTTCTGGGGACATGGATATGTTGTTCATCCACACTTATTGGCAGACTCCTAGCAGTTCTCCGGAGGAGGGAGGCAAGATGCACACCCCCTACTTAGGGAAAAGAGACTGGAGAACTGAGGCCCCAAAACCAGCATCCCGGCATGACTCAAGGTCGATGTGGTAGTGGGTGATAAAGGTGTGTGTTGACTTCCAGGTAGCAGCCCTGCAGATTTCCTGGATAGGGACGTCCCTCGAAGCAGCCACCGATGCAGCGGTATGGCAGGTAGAATGAGCTCTTATCCCTCTGGGAGGCTCCATGCCCGCCAACCTATAGCAGAGATCTATGCAGGAGGTGACCCACCTGCTTATCGTCCGCTTGGCTGCAGGTCTGCCAGGTGCGGCTTCAGCGTAGGTGACAAACAGCTGGTGAACCTCTCCCCGAATTTCATCCGTCCGCTCCTTATAGTAAGCGAGCACCCTTCTAGGGTCCAGAGTATGGAGTCTATATTCGGCCTCCGAGGTGTGATTGGGTAGAACACCGTCAGAGTCAACACCTGGTTAAGGTGAAACTCCGACACCACCTTCGGAAGGAATTTCGGGTGGGGGCGCAGGACAACCTTGTCCCTGTGGAAGACCAGGTAAGGAGACTCGATGGAAAGCGCCTGGAGCTCTCACATCCTTCTGGCTGACGTAATAGCCACCAAGAAGGCGGTCTTCCACGACAGGTGAGAGATCACACCTGTGCATTGGTTCGAATGGCTTGCCCATGAGCTTTGCCAGCACCAGCAGTAGATCCCACGGAGGTGGAGGTTCTCGCACCGGAGGGGAAATGTGATCAAGGCCTTTGAAAAAGCGCCTGACCACCTTCTCCTGTGCCACCGACTGCTTCCCGGCCCGCGCCCGGTAAGCAGAGATGGCTGCCAGGTGCACCCTTAGGGTCGTCGACCTGAGCCCTTGCTGAGAAAGAGACCATAAATAGTCCAAGATGCATGCCAAGGAACAGGAGGAAGGGTCCAGGCCCTTGCCCTGACACCAAATGGAAAACCTTTTCCATTTGAAGGCATAGCATTTCCTGGTTGACTCCTTACGGGACGCCTCAACTACATTGAGGACCTCATCG
This sequence comes from Neoceratodus forsteri, assembly GCA_016271365.2. Lineage (NCBI taxonomy): Eukaryota > Metazoa > Chordata > Ceratodontiformes > Ceratodontidae > Neoceratodus > Neoceratodus forsteri. The sequence continues at coordinate 112,856,432 of CM057449.1, forward strand.
GAAAGACCCAAGGCCTGGAACTCTAGCCGCTCAGGAACCAGGCCATCAGGTGCAGGGATTGAAGGTCCGGATGGAACACCTTCCCATGACTGACTGAAAGCAGGTCCAGGCGAGCTGGAAGCTGCCTCGGGAGCCTGGAGCTGAGGCTGAGGAGATCTGGATACCAGCATTGGCGGGGCCAGTCTGGGGCTACCAGAATCACCTGCGCCTTGTCCCTCCTCGCCTTGAGAAGCACCTTGTGGATCAAGGGAAATGGGGGAAAGGCGTAGAAGAGGCCCGGGGTCCACGGCCTCGAGAAGGCATCCCCCTGCAGCGAGCCCTGCTGAGGGGAGCGGGCATGGAACAGCCTCAGCTTCGCGTTCTCCCTGGAGGCAAACAGATCCACCTGAGGTGTGCCTTAATGGGAGAACAGATCTTGTACTACCTCTGGCAGGAGAAACCACTCGTGGGATACAGCCTCTATCCAGCTTAGGGCATCGGCCAGGGTGTTGGAGGCTCCTGCCACATGAATTGCTAGGAGATTCGCCTCCAGGCTGCACACGAGTGACCAAATGTGGAGAGCTTCCTTGCACAAAGGCATGGAGCGCGTCCCACCCTGGCGGTTTAGGTAGTACATGGTCGTGGTATTGTCCGTCTGGACCTAACCACTTGACCCCGTAGAAATGGAGCGAAGGCGGTGAGAGCTAGGTGGACCGCTCGGAGCTCCAGCAGGTTGATATGGCATCGGGACTCCCGCAGGGACCAGAGGCCGTGCACTCTGTGCTCCCCCAGATGGGCACCCCAACCCATCAGAGAGGTGTCGGTCGATAGAGAGACCGTTGGCTCGGGGCGGACAAACGGGATGCCCTCCAGCAGATGAGCTGGAACGATCCACCACTGGAAAGCGTTCCACATCCCCTGGGTCACTGTCACTAGCTGGTCCAATGGATCGCAGCATTGAGACCACTGGCTGGCCAGCCCCCCATTGAAGGGGGCACATGTTCCAGCGTGCCCAACGGACCACGCTGGTGCAGGCCGCCATGAAACCCAGGAGGCGCAGGAAGTCCCGGGCAGGGCGCAATTGCCCAACCAGAAAGGAATGGGCAAAGGAGGAAAGAACCTCGGCCCTGTGCATCGGGAGCCGTGCTCTGGCTCGAAGAGAGTCAAGCTCTGCCCCGATGAAGAGAATCACCTGCTTCGGTTCGAGTTCCGACTTGGCCTCGTTGATGAGGAGGCCGACCTGAGAGCAAAACTGGAGGGCCAGATCTCTGGACCGCTCCACCTCCTGTCTGGAGGGGGCTGCTATCAGCCAATCATCCAGGTAAGGGTACACCCGGAACCCTCGGTGCCGCAGGAATGCTGTCACCACTGCCATGCATTTGGTGAAGACCCTGGGTGCAAGAGACAGGCCGAAGGGCATGGCTCGGAACTCGAAAAGGGATCCTTCCACTTGAAAGCGAAGGAATCTCTGATGAGACAGATGGATAGGGACATGAAAAAATGCATCCTGCGGGTCGAGAGCAGAACCACATGTCGCGTCCAAGGATGGTATTATCTGAGCCAAGTGACCATCCTGAAGGTCTGAGACCTTAGGAACTTGTTTAGGTCGTGCAGGTCGAGAATGGGCGCCAGCCCTGTCCGTTTGGGACCAGGAAGTACCTGGACACAAACCCCAGGTCTGAGGAGGGTCCACCACTCTCTGATCACCTCTTTCTCGAGGAGCAGAGGCGATGTCGGCTCGGTGAGCCGACAGCGATGCTAATGGACCCAAGGCCCCCCTAGAGGCGGCTTGGAAGAGGCGGGGCCTGCTCGAACTCCAGACAGGCCCTTTCCTACCACTTCCAACACCCACGGTCTGTGGTTATAGCCGACCAGGCGGAAAGGAATGTGAGCCATCCCCACGGGGGACCCTGGGGTGGTGGCGAGGTTGGGGGTGACACCTCAACCCCGTCACTGTGCAGGCTTGGAGGAGGACCGGCCGAGGGACCTCCTGAACCTTACCTCCCTGCTTCCTGGAGAAGGAAGCCACCAGGCTTGGGTTTGGGGCCGCAGCGTGAGCCTGCTGGCCCTGATGCTGCTGGGCCAGATGTGCCGCGGGCGCAGACGGACGAAAGGGCTTGGGTTGCGATCTGCAGCCCTTGTCCCTCTGGGCGGATGAGACCGAGTCCAAAGTGGCATTGGACTTTTTGTTCTTCTGGAGGTGGCCTTCCACTCCAGGGCCGAAGAGGTCGGTCCCCAGGAAGGGGACATCCGCCAATTTGTGCTGGATATCCGTTGTGAAGGTGGATATCCTCAGCCATGCCCAACGGCGCATAGCCACTGTGGCCGCTACTGACCTGGCACATGAGTCACCGATGTCCAAAGCAGTCTGAAGTTGCTGCTTGGCCACTGCCCTGCCCTGGTCCCGCACCTGCTTAACCGTGGTCTGCAGGTCAGCCGGGAGATGAGGGACTACCTCATCCAGGGAGCCCAACAGGGCGTGAGAAAAATGTGCCATCAATGCGGCCGAGCCTAGCCTGGCGAGGCCAAGGGAGGATGCAGCGTAGACTTTTCGCCTGGCGTAGTCCAACTTCTTGGACTCCTTGTCAGGAGGTTTGTCCATGTCCCTGGTGTTTCCAGCACGCCGGAAGACGCTGTCGGTAAGTAACTCCTAGGCTGAGGGGTGTTACGAGAAACCGGACAGGGAACCGGTAGGGACCACGTACTTCCTTGCCATCCTGGCCGAAGGCGCAGGGCAGGAAGCAGGACACTGCCAGAGCTCCAAGGCCGGGCCTACAATGGCCTCAGCCACCAGAAAGGCCTCCGTAGGAGAATCCCCTCGGTCCAATATCTCCGTGAGGGGATACTTGGCCTGCTTGGATACGGGCTTGAGCTGCATCCCGGTGGATGTCGAGATAAGCCTAAGCAAACCCATGAAGGACGAAGGGCGATCGTCCAGTGACTGACCTCCCGAGGACTCCAAGTCGACCCGCCTGGAGAACAGGGAGGAATCGTCGTCGGACTCAGAGGAGTCCGCAAAGAGCTGCCTTGGGCCTGAGCCACCCTCCACCTACCGAGAGCAATCGGGAGTGAGGGTGACAGACAGCCTATGGGGCAGACTTTGGGCCGACCGAGAATTTTTGGTCGGAGCCCCAAACAACGGCTGTGGAGGCGGAGGTTCCACCGGAATCGGTGGGGCAGCCGGTATTGGCCGAGCAACAGGCCTGGAAGTAGGCGCCTCGGCTAAGGCGAGGGGTTGCTTCGGCCGCTCTGGTGACAGCCACTTGATAGCCAGGGAAGGCGATGACGTTGGCTTGCTCCCAGACAGAAGAAGCTGTTGCCACATGAGGTCCTCGTATGATCAGCGACGAACTTGCGTCGAGCCTCCTGATCCGAGGGGAGGAGGATGAGGGCAAGCAGCGCGGCGCTGCCACGGTGCCGAGACCGCCTGTGACGGCGGGATTGGCTGGACCGAGAAGAAGTCCGAGACTGAGACCACGAACCTCGGCTTTTCCGAGGAGGGTACGGGGGTAGTGCGGGGGAAACCCGCCCTCCCCTCAGCTCGGAGGGCTCAACCGTGGACTCCGGAACCGGAGGCACGGGCAAGTCCACGGACTCCTCAACCACCGCTGGGGGAACCGGGGAGTGAGGGTTTATATCGGCTTCACCGGTCGACAGCCTGTTCAATGGGTCAAGAAAAATCTCGACTGCGTCGACGGGAGTCTCGGTCAACCGACCTGACGGGGACACCGTGAAGCCAGTGGCCGAAGCCGAAGGATCGACCGAAGTCGATGGTCGACTACTCGGTGAGAGGGACCTCTCCCGCTCCCAAAAGCGTCGACGGAGGGACTTACCTTTGTGGTCCTTCTTCTTGGACCGAGAGGAAGGCCCTGAAGATGTTGGTCCTTCTCCTTAGTGGAGGAAGAGACAGAGCTCCTCAAAGAAGCTGAATAGGAGGATCCCAGGGAGGCGGGATAAATGCCGCAGCCGAGGAAGGCGAAGATGCAGCCTGCGCCGCCTGCCTCCTCCTTGAGGCGATCATCTGCTCAAACTGTTCTGCCCAAACCGCCCATGAGCCGCCAACTGGGCCTCCTTCGACTTTACCGGAGGATAACGTTTTTCGGGTCGCCCAAGTTGTAAACGGGCGGCATGGTCTTCCAGGACGTAGGCCGAAAAAGAAGAGCACAGGTCACAAGCCTGCGGATCGTGCCCAAGGCCCAAGCAGTAGACACACGTGGAGTGCGGGTCCGTCCGAGACATCTTCTGCCCGCATGGACACCTCCGGAAACTGGGAGTTGATTTGTCCATCACAGTCGCGAGGGAAGTAAGTGACCGAAGTCTTGAAAACCTTAAAAGTAATTTCGGGTAAACCTTGAAAGAGAACCAGTCTTGCTCGCAGAGGCGTTAAGGAGGAACCTGAGCTTCAAGCGGTAAGGAAGATCTGGCGTCATGGGGCGGGCCGAGGTTTTACCACCGGGTGGGTGGGAGGAGCCAACTTGAAGACCTTCCGGTAAGATTTAAGCGGCAAGGATACCTGCCAATAAGTGTGGATGAACAACATATCCATGTCCCTAGAAATGGAAAATACGGGACCCAACAGGACCGTGATGGCCTGATTGCTCCATTGGTCCTCTCTGGCACCAGATTTGACGATTAGGGGAGAGCACTCCGTGGCCCTGCCATGGAGGGGTAATCTACAGGGGAACCTCTGGGGAGGATTGTCCTGGGGGACTGTGGGCCAGAGGATGAACCACTCTGAGGAAAGGGTCACGGCCCCTCTCGGGTCTGTGTCGGTGGAGAAAAGTGTAAATAGAAAAAAACAAACTCAGCTCCCTCTCACCACTTATGAACACAGCTGCTCAATCCCTTACTGCCTCATGGCTGTCTGCACGCGCCACCAAAACTGACTGTGCCAAGTGCCAGCCACTCCCAGTCCCCACCACTCTACACATTGCAATCAAGCTAATCTGGTACCAAACATTACAGACAGCAGCAGAGATCTAATAGAAAATGAAGCTGGTCTTTTATTGGTGGGTGGGTCAGGCAGGAAGGCAGGCATGCACCAACAAATCTGATGAACAAATCTTCAACCACACACATACACACACAAATGACACCAGATTTGGCCATGTTAATTTTCAGTTCATCCAGGTCACTTGCAAAAAAACATTATTAAAACAGAACTTTGATGGTGGCGGTGCCCCCTACTGAATGGTGCCCTAGGCGCCGCCTAGTTCACTTATCCTTAGGGCCAGCTATGCTTGTAGCCTTTTTTACCGACTGCAGAGGTTCAGATAACATTTAAGACTGGGAATTATTTACTGCTAGCCTCTTCAACCTGGTGGTATTTAATCTAAATGGTAGTAATGCCACCTGCTGCCCAGTCTCGAACCTCTGCCTTGAAACCAAGTCTCAAACCCACTGTGCACCTGCAGCCACTGACTCTCTCAGTCTGGTGCTGCCATGGAGTTTAAGATACCATTCTGATGCTACACCGTATTGTGTGGCCTTGTTTTTAACATGTTGTCAGGTTACAACAATCCTTATGGCCAGCCAGTTGGCAACTTCTGACATGGTGTCCTGTACTGCAGCACCAAATGATACTCATGCTCTTTTCCGTCTGCACCCCACATGCTTCCACTCTTTTAGTTCAAGCTAAGTGGTAACCAAACCACAAGGGGACACAGTCAAAAGCTGGAAGAGGGAAGGTATAGGAGGGAGGTTAGGAAGGACTTCTTCAGGGAGAGGGTGGTGACCAGATGGAATGCGCTGCCAGAGGAGGTGGTCTCGAAGTCAATAAGCAGCTTCCAGAGAGGCTGGGATAGGCATAGGAGAATATATGGGGCTTGGAGGGGACAGATGGAGGGAAGGGAAGGGGAGGACTGGGGGGGCAAGACCAGCAGCATAAGCTAAAGACCCTGCGATATGAGCAGACTGGATAGACCGAATGGCCCTCTTCTGCTGGCTTCTTCGTGGTGCGTGGTGCAGCGGCTGCTAGCATTGCATGGTGCTGCCAATACTGTGCATGTGTAGCAGATGTATTTTAAATACGCAGGGTGGAAAATACATTCTTAAACTCAAAGTGGTAGTAAATTGGGAGTAAAATACTTCCTTCCTTATCTGTCCACCTGACTGACTATCATGCAGCCAATTTAGTATCCATCTTACTGATCAGGGTTCAATGTTTGCCTCTACCATTTTTTGAATCATTGCCCAGTGAAGAGTCATGTCAAATGCTTTGCCTTTTTGAACTTTATTTTCATTTGTTGTGAATCAAATAACAGTTCCATATCTGAGACAGACTATATGCATAACAAAATACAAATCCTCTGAGAGATAGAAAAGTCTCCTTAACAAAAGGATGTGCATCTCAAATATTGTGATACCTCACATGGAGGGAACCTAAAATAAATGACTATAAAATCGCACAGGATTTTAAGGCTGTGACAGAGTCCATGGGCAGTGTGACTAATTCAAATGTGAAAGTCCATATTAAGAGTCCAACATGTCCGCCCCCAAAGGTACTAATGGCGCCATACTATATATCTAAAAGCTAATAATAATAACATAACACAGGCGGCAGGATATAGATCATGCAAAAACTTCCCACATTTCAGTCATTCAGAACTTATAAATTGGTCTGGCCCAAAACAGGCAGAATATCAAAATGAATTCAATATAAAAGATTTTTCTTTCCCCAACCTAAGTCCCTAACCAAGCAGTGCCTAGGAACTACACAGACATTATTATTCAAGCCCCAAACTTGCAGTAATTGATGCATTACTGTATTTTCATCTAATGCAAATTAAAGAAACAGACAAATGAGCTTTCCGTTGCAAATTACTTGTATACCAACAATCGGTAATAGTTTCCCAATTCTGTATGGTTACACTGGTATTCAGAATATGAGAGAAAATAATCAGCACTTATTTTAATTCGGTCCCCTTCAATCTCTTCCAGTTCACTGTCCTCCGTTCATCTTTTGGGAAGGATAGAAACAGAGAAACACAGAATCTGATGCCAGACAAGGACCACTTGGCCCACCTAGTCTGCCCATTTTCCTACCTAACAGATAAGCTGCAGATCCTAGTTAACCAAAAGCTTACTTCCTCCTACCCCCACTAGGACTGCCTAATGTCTGTCCCATGCATTCTTGAATTCCCCCACTGTTCTTGACTCCACGACCTCCTCAGGGAGGCTGTTCCATGCATCCACAACCCTCTCTGTGAAAAAATACTTCCTCACATTACCTCTGAGCCGTCCCCCCTCTATCTTCAAATTGTGCCCCCTTGTTCTTGCACATCTCTTTTTCTGAAAGATGCTACCCTCTTGGACTTTGTTGATTCCCTTGAGGTACTTGAAAGTTTCTATCATGTCCCCTCTCTCCCTCTTCTCCTCGAGGGTATACATATTAAGCTCCTTTAGTCTTTCTTCGTATGTCTTCTGGTGCAGACCCTGCACCATTTTGGTTGCCCTCCTCTGGACAGCCTCCACTCTGTCTATATAGAAATATAGGATTTCGATGTTTCTTGGCAAATCAACATGCCCATTTGCCTGCCTCGGTTGCATCAGCAAAACGCAGACTTTGCCATCATGTACCATTCTGAGCGAGGCGGAAACACCACCACATGAGTGGTTGAAGCCTCCATAGTTTCTTTTGGACCCCATCAAATTTCTTGCATCTAAAAGTGTAACATAACTTATGTCCTGGAAAAAGAACATGGAGGCGATCACCCAGTGAGAGTAGGCCAGCTTGCCTTGCCATTTGTAGAATGCTGTCTTGTACCCATGCCATCTGTAACTACCTGTAAAGTACATGGAATGTGGAATCCTCCCGATAGCCCGTGCAGTGATTCTGTATGCTTTTGCAGCCCAAAGTGTATTTTTGCCCTTTCGGCACTAACTTTTCTCCCCAGTCCTGCAGAAACATGAGGGGGTGATCCCCCAATTCCTTTGGGTAGACTGAGGATCCGCATACTGGACGAACAGGCCTGGTTTTCTAGTGTCTCTAACTTGGCCCTAAGGTGGGTGTTCTCTTTTATGATTAGTTTGGTGGCTGCTGAAGATGAATTGGAGCTCCTTTTTATGTCGACCATCTCCGACTGTAATGTCTCCACTGTTTTTTCCACTGCATTAACTCTGGTGCCAAAAGAGTCTATTTTCATATTTAGATTGGCAGCTGAGGTGATAATTCATTGCAGTTTTATCCCAATGGATGCCGTGGTTTCTTCAGAGTCAGGCTGAGAGGCGGCCTGTGTCTCTAGGCCTGTCCACGTGGGCTGAGTTGAACCTGTAGTTTTTCCACCTGTTGACCCGGAACGATCCTTACAAGGATTCCCCATTTAATGTTCTGGACCTTCCTCTTTACAGTGGTTAAAGAAGGTTTTGCAAATTTCTGCTTCAAATTACTGATTTTTTGAATATTGTAGCATTCAGTGGGGAGCTATCAAATCTGCTGCCAGCAAGCTTCAGCTCCACAGCCCGTCAAATGCTTTGCTAAAGGCCAAGAATATAATGTCACAAGGAATGTTGGCATCTAGGGAGGCACTTATGTTTTCATAAAAACATTAACTTGGTACTGCATGGTCTCCCTTTTTTTAAATCCATGCTGTGTACAGTCTAGATCCTGTACTTTTTTTGTTTTTTTATTCTTTTGGTAAGCAGGTAAGGCCCACTATGCACAAGTGCCTGTTTTCAGAGGTGACCTGGGAGCACTAGGGTGGTTAAGTGACTTGCTCAGAGTTGCACAGTATACAAGTGGAGGTTGTAGGAATCAAACCCAGGTCTGCTGGATGTACCACACTCTTTCACAGCTCATTACTCCAACCTCTAGGCTTTACTGCCAGCCTCAATTTTGACATCAATGACATCTTTTATAATGCATTCAAGAATTTTACCAGGCTCCGATGTTAGGTTTATTGGTCTACAGTTCCCCAACTACCTCTCTAATGCCTTTCCAATTAATTAGTATTATTTCTACAATTCTCCAGTCTGATGGAATTACACTTCTGTCTAATGATTCCTGGAAGGTGTAATATATTAGCATATGATTTTTTAACATTTTGCCAGATATGCCATCTGATTCAGGTGAAGACTACATTTTAGCTAAGATTTTATTAATAACTATCTCCAGAGCTAAGGGGGAAGTTACAAGTTACTGGTAATAGGGGATCCACACTATAATTGTGGTGCATAAATGAATCTGAAGCAGTTGTTAAAGCAATTAGCCATAGCAACAAGATCTGAATGGTAGTTCCATTTTTAAAAACTGATCCTATGTTATTGCCCCTTTTCTTACCGAATTTACATAGCCATAGACAATTTCCTGTTACGTTTAGTAGCACTTTTGCAATACTGTATTCCATCTGAAGTTTTGCCTCCCTTATAGACCTTCTGCATTTACCTTTGTGTATTTTGTATTTTGTCCAATTGCATTCTGTCCTGTTCTTAGTACAGTTTGCGTATCAAACCTCATTTTTTAAATACATTTTTTATGTGCACTGAAAGCCTTTTTTGTCTAATGCCCTCATTTGTGTATTGCCTAATTTAGCTATGAATGTATGCACAAGGAAGTCACAGAGTTTGGAACTGTCTGATTTGAAAGCAGCACAAGGAAGTCACAGAGTTTGGAACTGTCTGATTTTGAAAGCAGCACAAGGAAGTCACAGAGTTTGGAACTGTCTGATTTGAAAGCAGCACAAGGGAAATCACAGAGTTTGAAACTCAGTGCTTTGGCTTCTCAGAAGGAACTAGAAGGGGACAAGATCAGATCTACAGTATAGTAGCTTCTTGTTGTTTTACATTGTTTCTGTGGATTCTACTTGGTAGGTTATTTCTTTTCTTTCTGACTACTAAGGGGCTAGCAGGGTACAGTTTGAGGCTGTTGGAATTTTGAAACCTGTTTTGGTAGCTATAAATGGGCTCATTTGTTTGATTCACTGTGTAGCAGGCTGCATTTGTAGAGACCTATTTCTTCTGTTTTAAAACATAATTGGTGTGATTTAACTGGGTCTGTTTCTTTGAATTGGAGACATATATATTTTAATTCCAAGCCTATTTTGATGTGTTGCTGGTGAAGCTGTTTGAATTGGAGTCCTGTTTCTTTGAGTAGCAAACTTATTTGGGGGGCTTTGAGTAGAATTGTGATTAATTGTTGCTGGCTTCACTAGCTGCAAAGTTTGAGTGCAGAGTGGGGGAAGGGTGCTAATGATCTGACCAGAGGCCTCAAGCTACCTGATTGTTTCTGGAAGACTTGGGCTGGTCCCACCCTTGGTCCATTATTTCTTTATACCAGGGGTTCTGACATCACTTCTCAAACAGGCAAAGGATATGCACCTGTCATAGCAAAGCAGACATCCAGGAAAGGAACAGCAGCAAGTGAAGAGGTGACTGCTCTCTCAGTGAAAGGGAAGTAAATGCAAATCTAGGAGCTTTCATTATTACTTCTTTGCATTGGTATTGCATTGGGGAAAGGAGGAGTAGGAGTTTGAAGAAGGTTGTGCAATGGCTACTTAAAGTCTGTTTTTGAGTGTGGATAGGAAGGATAGGAATATAAAAAGTATACTTAGAATGGCAGATAAAGGGGAGATATTGCTGATAGGTGATCTGAATATGCCAGATGTTAACTGGAGTGCAGTTGCAGCAGCCACTTCTAAGAGTGGGGTTATTCTGGATGCCCTACAGGGGCATGCCTTAGACAACTAGTATTGGAGCCCACTCGAGAGGGAGCAATCTTAGACCTGGTTCTCTCAAGCGAGCTGAAGAGAGGATCACAGATGTAGAAGTTGGTAGCCATTTGGGAACTAGCGACCATCAAACAGTATGGTTCACAATAAACACGGCAATAGAGTCAAGCCATACAAAGACAAAGTACTGGATTTTAGGAGGGCTGACTTTGCACAAAATGGGTGAGTGCCTAAGGAATGCATCAGCAAATGGGCAGGAAGAGAAGGTGGAAGAACAATGGGGAATAATAAAACTGCCATCACAGAGGTAACAAGCCTTTGTGAAAAGCAAATAAACAAAGCGAAATGAGGTGAGAAACCACTATGGTTCTCAAAGGAAGTGGCAGTGAAGGTTCAAGAGAAAGAAAGCATTCAGGAAGTACAAGGAATCACACAAACCAAGGAAAGATAGCCAACCCAGTTAAGAAGGGGATAAAACCTTTTAAAGGTACATCAGGGAGCAAAGGAAGACCAAGGGAGGGATAGTGAGGGCTTAATAAAGGGAGGGAGGGTGGGCAGAGGGTGACTGTGAAAAGGCAGAGAGATACTAAACAAATATTTTGCTCAGTATTTACAAAGGAAGAGGGAGGTACCTAAAACAAACAGTAGAAACACTCTGGATACAGAAGTTGATACCAACCCATTTACAGAAGAAAGAGTTCTGAAAGAGCTCTTAAAACTGAAGGTGGACAAAGCAATGGGGCCTGATGGAATTCATCCCAAAATTCTAAAGAACTAAGGATAGAACTAGTGACACCACTGACTACCCTCTTTAACAAATCATGGGAGGATGGGGTGGTACCTGAGAGGACTGGAGGAGGGCAGATGTGATTCCCCTTCACAAAAGTGGGAGCAAGGCAGAAGCAGGAAAGTACAGACCTGTTTTAACCTCAGTGGTAGGGAAAAGATGGAATCACTCTGAAGGAAAGAATTGTCATGATCTAGAGGCCAGAGGGCACAGGACCCAAGGCAGCATGGATTCACAGCGGGAAGGTCATGCCAGACAAATCTGATAGATTTCTTTGACTGGGTGACCAAAGTAGTAGATCAGGGAGGGCTGTGGACATGGCCTACCTAGACTTTAGCAAGGCATTTGACACAGTCCCACACAAAAGATTAATATACAAGTTAGCCAGCCTGGGAGTGGGTCCCAAGATGACAGCCTGGGTAAAGAATTGGCTGGAGAATAGGACACAGAGAGTAATAGTAAATGGAGTCCACTCTGAAAAAGGGGGGTTAGCAGTGGGGTACCACAGGGTTCAGTATTAGGACCGGTCCTCTTCAATGTCTTTATAAGCGACATTGCAGAGGGACTGGAAGGAAAAGTATGTCTCTTTGCAGATGACACAAAGATCTGCAACAGAGTTGATGCACAAGGTGGGGTGGAAAGGATGAGAAGGGACTTGCCAAGGTTAGAGGAATGGTCAAATGTATGGCAGCTTAGATTCAATGCTAAGAAGTGCAAGGTAATGCACCTGGGAAACAAAAACCCAGGGGAAGAGTACACAATGGGGGGTGAGATACTAACAACAACAAAAATGGAAAGGGACCTGGGGGTAGTCATATCATATGACCTAAAGGTGGGCAAGCAATGTGAGAGGGCAGCAAGGAGGGCTGGGGGATACTGGGATGCATAGGGAGAGGCATCACCAGCAGAAAACAAGAAGTTATTATCCCTCTGTACAGACAGCTGGTGAGACCACATCTGGAGTACTGCATGCAGTTCTGGAGACCCAATCTCCGCAAAGACATAGACAGGATGGAAGCTGTCCAGAGGAGGGCAACTAAAATGGTGCAGGGTCTGCACCGGAAGACATATGAAGTGAGACTTAAGGAGCTTAATATGTATAGCCTCGAGGAAAGGAGGGAGAAGGGGGACATGATAGAAACTTTCAAGTACCTCAAGGGAATCAACAAAGTCCAAGAGGGTAGCATCTTTCAAAAAAAGAGGTGTGCAAGAACAAGGGGCACAATTTGAAGATAGAAGGGGCAGCTCAGAGGTAATTTAAGGAAGTATTTTTACAGAGAGGGTTGTGGATCCATGGAACAGCCTTCAGAGGAGGTTGTGGAGTCAAAAACAGTGGTGGAATTCAAGCATGCATGGGACAGTCATAAGGCAAGTCTAGGGGGTTGGGGTAGGAAGAAGTAGACTGCTGGTTAACTAGGATCTGCAGCTTATCCATCAGGTAGGGAAATGGGCAGACTGGGTGGGCCAAGCGGTCCTTATCTGCCGTCAAATTCTATGTTTCTATGTAAAAGCAGTTGCTCAATATATCTAAACGTGTGCAACAAAGGAGGTAAGGGAAATAAAGAAAATGTTTAGCACTGATAGAGGAGGGAGAGGGAAGACTTGGGGGAGTGTTTGGTATCCTGCATCTGGAAGGGTGGGGGGTTGCTGGTGGGCAACGACAGCAATGAGTAGGGTGGTAGGCTGCAATAACTGTGGTGCACCAATCTTTCTAAAAATTGCCTGGAGTGTGGGAGGATGTTTAGTGTGCAACCACATAGAAATACTTAGAAAGGAGATTGAGGGTCTGCAGGAGGAACTAAGACAAGCAAGGCAGATTGGGGTGGGTTTAGCCCAATACTGGAGGGAGGAAGAAGGGGAGATGAGGGAGGGCGATTTAAGCCACCAGTGGTGAGGAGAGGGAAAGAAGAAGGGAAGCAGAGACAAAGGGGCCCAGGCCAGGAAGAACGATTGCCGGGAAACCAGGTCAGGAGACAAAAGACAAATGGAAGGGAGATAGGGACTTGTGAGGGGGCGAAGAAGTAGCAAAAGTCATGGAGTGGAAAGGAGAACAGGTTACTATGAAGAGAGAGGGAGCGGCATTTGTGAAGGGCCTTCAGAAAATAGTTGTGCACTGCTAGAGAGGAAGAAGGTGGAGGAGGGAAATGATGAAATTAGAGGATAATTGATAAATGCCTGGACCAAACTGGAGCAGGGAAGTTCTGCTGGGAGAATGCAAACAGGGTTAAAAGGGAAATAATGTGCAGGAGGAAGAAGAGGAGCTGGAAATGAGAGGGAGATGAATGGAAGCAAGCAGGGGATAAGAGGGGTGGAATCTTAGTGCTGGGGGACTCAATACTAAGAGGAGTTAGGTGGGGTAGCAAGCGGGAGAGGCATAGTCGCATTTGGGTGGAGGCCATGCCAGGAATGACAGCGGAAAGGGTGGGACAGTCTGTTCTGAAATATGCTAGAAGGGGTAGGGACAAGCCTCATTTAATTATACATCTTGGGACAAACGACCTGGCTGACAAGACAGTGATATACAGTCAGAGGAGGTTTGAGGAACTAGCACAATTATGTGAGGGCAGGAAGATCAGTAACTTTTCAGAGATACTTCCTGTGCCAAAAGCAAGCACAACAAGAAAGCTGAGAATAGGGAATTTAACGGATGGCAAGAACCTGGTGTTGTGCTAAAGGGTATGGGCTGTTGGGGGTGGGGAGGGACCTGGGAGGACAGTAGTCTCTATGCCAAGGACAGACTACACTTGAGTGAGGGAGGAAGAAAGTGTTGAAACAGAGGATGGAGGAGTACATAGAGGAAGTTGGGAATTTAAACTAGAGTGGGGGTGGCAGTTGGGGAAGAGATATGCAGAGACCACAGGTTGGGAAATCATATGAGCTTACCCCCATAACAGTGACAAAGGACAAATGGCAGTACTGTTTGTGATGCTAGGAAAGGAGGGCAGGATGGGAGGGGAGAAGGGTGGAAGGAGGTTACCCTTAATGCTAGCAGCCTTGGGAGGAAAACTGCAGAGTTACAGGTTCTCATGGCAGATGGAGAGGTGGACATTGCAGTCATCATGGAAACATGGGCCACCCAATACAATGACTGGGACCTGTCTGTACCAGGTACAGATTATTTTGTGGGACAGAGTGATTGGGAAAGGAGGGTGTGGCACTATATGTGAAGGAAGGACTGAAGTGTGTAAGGGAGGAAGGGGAGGAGGGTAGTACAGAGTCACTTTGGATGTAAATCCAGGATTCCAAGAATAGGATTCTTAGAATGGGAGTGGTGTACAGGCCACCATCTCAGATGGAGGAGGTAGACAGGGAACTAGCGGGACAGATCAGGAGGACCTGCGAGAAGGGTAGTGTGCTGATTGTGGGGGACTTCAACATGCCAGGAGTGGACTGAAGCACCCCAACAACCAGGAACAGAAGGGAGCAGGTACTGCTGGATGCCTTCCAGGACAGCTTCCTGCTGCAAATGGTCAGTGAACCAACCAGGTTAGGGAATACCCTTGACCTTGTGCTGGCAAATGGGGACTTTGTGAGAGAACTTACAGTGGAGGAACACGCTGTCAGGAGTGACCACCACTCAGTATGGCTCACATTGGATATGGGCAAGGAAGAGTGGAATCTGGCACATAGTGCTGGACTTCAGGAGGGCCAACTTTGGGAGGAGGGAAGTGGTAAAAGGGTACCTGGCCAGAATTCAATCTAGTATGGACACTAACCAGAGGTGGAGCTCATAAAGCTGGGGATAGTGGAGGCAACCAAAACCTGCTGCAAAGCCCAGAGCAAGAAGGCTAGGGCTAGAAACCGATCTGGTTGAGCAAGGAGGTCATGAAAAGGTAAGGAGGAAAGAGCTGCCTTTAGAAGTACAAGAAAACAGGGAGGGGGAGGACAGGGAGGAGTACTTGACAGAATCGAAGGAGGTGACAAGGGCAGTAAGGGGAGCCAAAGCATCTGAACTCAGGCTGGCACAAGGCATTAGAGGGAGAAGGACTTCTTTAAGTACATCAGGAGAAAAGGAGCTGTAAGGACCACATAGTAAGGATTAGGAAGGAGGGGTTGGTGGAAGCAGGGTGCGATAAGGCGGAAGCACTAAATGAGTACTTCTGCTCAGTATTTACTAAAGAGAAGAGGGGGTGACACCAAGGTGAGAGAAATGGCAGAAGCAGGGGAAAGTGGTGACAGATGGGAAATCATGGAGGCAGAGTTTGAGGAGGTTTGAAGGCACTGAGGGTGGACAAGGTGCCAGGCCCAGATGGCATCCACCCCAGGGTACTGAAGGAGCTGGCAGAGGTCCTTGCAGGACCTTTGGCAGACCTATTTAATGCCTCACTACATTCTGGGTGTGTACCTCAGGACTGGAGGATGGCTCATGTGGTGCCCCTCCACAAGAGTGGCCCCAAGGATGAACCAGGAAACTACAGACCAGTGAGCCTCACATCCATCATGGGTAAGCTAATGGAGACTATCCTGAAGGAGAGGCTGGTGGCCCTCCTAGAGGCCAAAGGACTACAGGACAGCAGACAGCATGGCTTCATACGTGGCAGATCCTGCCAAACCAACCTGGTCGAATTCTATGACTGGGTAACTAGGCAACTGGACAGGGGCCATGCGTGTGTCTTGTATCTGGACTTCAGTAAGGCATTCGACTCAGTGCCACATGGAAGGCTGGGAAGGAAGTTAGTAGGCACAGGGTGGGTGCAAAGCTGGTGAGATGGGTAGGAAACTGGCTGCAGGGAAGGCAACAGAGGGTGGTGGTGGGTGGGAGCTCTCACACCCAAGGGCAGTGCAGCGGTGTTCCACAGGGCTCAGTGTTGGGACCAGTGTTGTTTGGGATATTCACTGCAGACATATCATGGGACATCAAGAGCAAGATCAGTCTGTTTGCTGACGATACCAAGGTAGGCACGGTGGTGGATGACCTAGGGGGATGGCAGGGGTTGCAGGATGATCTGGCAAAGCTTGAAACCTGGTCAGACACCTGGCAACTGGGCTTTAATGCCAAAAAGTGCAAGGTGCTGCATTTGGGATGAAGAACCCAAGGAGGAGTTACCAGCTAGGGGTGCAAGCTAGCCCAGACAGAGAAGGAGAAGGATCTGGGTGTGTGCTCATTACAGGGTCAATGAACAACTCAGCACAATGTAGGAAGGCAGCTGCAAGGGCTAACAAAATGCTGGGTTGTATTGCAAGGGTATATCCTTGAGGAGGAGGAGGAGGTGATTCTGCCACTGTATAGGTCATTAGTTAGACCACACTTGGAGTACTGCGTGCAGTACTGGCGTCCGTATCTGAAGAGGGACATTAAGTTACTGGAGGGGGTGCAGTGCAGAGCGACAAAGATGATCAAGGGGCTGGGGGACTTATCATACGAGAGGAGGTTGAAGGAGTTGAACATGTACTCACTGGAGGAGAGGAGAGACAGGGGTGACATGATTGAAACCTTTAAATACATGAAAGGAATAAACAAGATGGGTACAGAGGGGCTGTTCAAAGTAAGGGAGGGGAGGGCCACCAGGGGCCATGATATGAGACTGGAGCAGGAAGGTTCAGGAGGGAGATGAGGAGACACTTTTTACAGAGAGGGTGGTGGCTGGGTGGAATGCTACCTGCTGAAGTGGTATGCAGTAGAACAGTGGACTGCTTCAAACGAGGATGGGACAGGACAAGGGGGAGGGTTAATGAAGGGGAAGGGTGGAAGGGAGGGGCAGCTGCAGAATAAGGGGTGCTAGCTGCACATTCGAGCAGACTTGATAGACCTCTAGGCCTTTATCTGCTGGCAAATTTCGTATGTTCGTATTGCTTCTTATAAGATGTTATATTTCTCTTCAGTTGTTTCATTCTTGAATTGAGTGTCCCAATCTATTCCTCCTAGGTGCGTGTCGATTTCTTGTATGTTTGCTTTTCCATATTGATAATTTTTTATGAGGCCTGTTTAAACAAGTGACCTGTTAGTAATTTAAACAGTAGTACATTATGGTCACTGTTCCCTAAGGGTGTCTCTGCATGTACAGTTTCGCTATTGATACCCTCAGCACTTTGTAGGAGATCAACAGTATTTCCCTGGTTGGGACAGTAACGTGCTGATGTAGTCCTAGCTGTTCTAACCTATGGCTAAGGTTTTGCTTGTGGATGCTGTGGCCTGGTTAGTTTGCCAGTTTAAATCCCCCTTGTGAGCATCACCCACTATTTTTGTGTCTTCTAATTCACATGCATTCTCAAATTCTGTGAGCATGCAAGTGGCATCGTCACTTGTTGTTCCTGGTGGTCTGTAGCACATGCCTACAATCAGATTTCTTGTGTTCTTACTTGAAAGACTTACCCACATTGTTTCACTATCAGATCATCTGCCACAAATAAGCCACGGTAATATCACTGCGGACCTAGAGGCCCCCCCCTTTTTGTAACCTGCATTTTCTTGAATGTAGAAAAATAAAGAACACGCTCAACTCAGCAATAACATTTTTGAAGATGGGGGGCAGCTCAGAGGTAATGTGAGGAAGTATTTCTTCACGGAGAGGGTTGTGGATACATTGAACAGCCTTCCTGAGAAGGTCGTAGAAGCAAAAACAGTGGGTGAATTCAAGAATGCATGGGACAGACATAAGGCAATTCTAGTGGGGGGTAGGAGGAAGTAGGCTGTTGGTTAACTAGGATCTGCAGCTTATCCATTAGGTAGGGAAATGGGCAGACTGGGTGGGCCAAATGATCCTTATCTGCCATCAAATTCTATGTTTCTACGTTTCTTTGAGTTTTTATTGTCATCCATCATCCACCTTTTTAGCACCATGGCTTGCCAACATTTTGTGTTACAATGGCACATTTTATCAAGGAATATGTGAACTATAAAATATTAAAAAAAAATCTTTATGAAATAAAAAAAAAGACTGTATACATTTACAAATTAGGTAGCATAGTCGCATCACAGAAGTGGACCTTATTCTGCGATTTAAATGTCATGTGCACGCATCATCTATTGTGGCAATAAGCAGCCAATTCTTATTTTCACTCCACATTTGCATCTAGACATTTAAGTAAATTAATATGGTAAAGTCATATTTATATAAGTTGGACCAGCATAACATTCTGTGGTGATTTGCATATGCAGCCCATGATGCTTTGCATTGTGGGGGCATGTGTAATTTTGTATTTTCTTGAAACTTGGCTTCCCAGCCAAATGCCCTTTGGGGTAACCCTTGCCTCAGTGTTTGCGCACAGAGGTTCTTTGTCTTTTAAATAGTTTTTTATTTTAATTGGTTCACCACAATATATCCAAGGCACACTGCCTCTAGGGTAGCTGGTCTATTCCACTGGGGTGTCAAACACACGAGGCATACTGATGAGTCCTGGTAGGATGAAACACGTGTCTATGTCTTCTGTTAGCACCCTTTGCAAACTGTGTGAGAGGCCTTTCCGCACCATGCAATTTTGCTTTAAGTTGGACCAGCATAACATTCTGTGGTGATTTGCATGTGCAGCCCATGATGCTTTGCATTGTGGGGGCATGTGTGAATTTGTATTTTATATACACACGTTCCTTTTGATTTAATTTTAGGGGAATAAGTAAAGCAGAGTTCATTTTTATATGTCCAAACATACACTTATCGTGTCCCTCACAGTTACAAGAGTCCATTCTCAACTGCATCGCGTCAGACAGCGGCCAAGAGAAGAGGAGCAGTTCTGGCACACACAGGACTCGAGAAGAAACTCTTACATCTGTGAGAGATGCAGCAACTCTACATATAAACGGTTTATGAAATTGTGTTGAAAGTTGATGTTTTTAAAAAATTTAACTTGAATTCAAAATCAAAATGTACTTTGTAGAAAATCACAGAACGCCCTGCGAGTGGAAATGGACTACGACAAGTGAACGCAGGAATTCAGGATTTAAGAACTGTGTGCTTGAGACACCCTCTTAGGGTTCTGAGAGGTTATAGGAGGCAGTGTAGCGCAGTGATTAAGGGCACTGAGCTGCAAATCTGGAGGCCTAGGTTTGGATCCCACAACCCCCACTTGCATACTGTGTGATCCTGAGCAAGCCACTTAACTTCCTTGGGACTTGGGAACTCTAGCAGCAGGCTGGGAGAACAGAGCTCTGGGGTTATATTCTGTTTTAACTGAAATATTGAATAGTTTGTAAGTGAAATGAGCTCTATGTGTTAAAAATTATTACCTTGAATTAGAATTGTTTCTTGGGCTGTGATATCGTAACTTTGGAGGTTTGGGGACTGTTGTTTGTCAGGGTTAATTAGAGGAAATTTAAATGTGTTGTTTCTTAAATACTGAAAAGCCACTGGGGTGGGGGATTAAAGGGCTGAGTATTTCTGTTTGGGACTGAAATTGAAGCAACAGGAGCTGGTGGGCCTGTGACATCATACGGTACCTGAGTCTGCTTACACACACTGTTAGTGGGACCGAACACACACTGGACTGTATGTGTTTGTGAGACTAGGGAACTTTATTGGTGGGGTTGAAATTGGGTTTGTAAATAACTGCAGTCAGTATAGAGAGAAACTGTATTCCAGGGGAAAGGGACTGAGAAAGGGAGTGTGCCATTATAAACAGAGGGGGATAAACAGGGTGGCCATATTCCACCATGGCAGGCATCTTCGGAAGGGCTGTAGGCTGCACAGGCTGTGGGATGGCAATAATTCTCAATTGGGCCTGGAGAGAGGGAGGCTGCCCACTCTGTAGACAGCTATCTTGTATCAGGAATGAGGTATATTGGTTAAGGAGTAAGCTGGGGGAGCTGGGGGTGTCCAAGGATAAGGGGTGTGGATATGGGCAGCAGAAGGGTGGGGCTGAGGGGAGGCTGGGGCAATGCTCTGAAATTACAGGACGTTATGTTACAGAAGCAGGAGGGGGATATTAGGACAGAGGACCCTTAGATAGGGAAGTTGACGCTAAGGGGAAAGCGTACGGGGTGAACATTCTGAATACAAAGAGAGTGGAGGGGGAAGAGTCAGGAGGGGCTGTTGTGCGGAAGCCTAAAACAGCAGACTGTGGGAAGGGAGCTCCTAAGGTGAACAGAGCAAGAGGGGAAGAAGAGGGGCAGTTTAGAGGTGCAGTCAGGGGAAACTCGGGTTACTTGATGGAGGCTAACATAGAGTGTCACAATAAATTTGAGCTACTAAGCCACCTAGAGGGGGAGGAAGGGGTTGGTGGAAATGAGGAAACTGATACAGAGGCCGGGGGGAGGGAGTCAGATACCCATAAGGCATCACAGACCGGCAATGGAAAGGATAGAAATAGTCCCAGAGGGAGAAGGGGAAACATAAATGTTAAACAAATGGGGAGATGCAACATATTCCAGACATGAGGGAGGAGAGCATGATTGGAGAGAAACTGGGAGACAAGGAGGTGGGAGAGGAGCCCCTTCAGCAGGTGGGTCAGTAGCAAGGATGGGGCCCTAGCTAAAGGGGACCCACAGAGAGCCTCTGGAGGCAGGGGTACTATTACAAGGGGGGGGATGGTGCTGTGGGGGAAGGGGAAACCATCAGGGCCAGGATAAACGGTTCGGATAAGAGAGGGTTAAAGGGGACACCTATTCAGAGAGGGTTTGAGTTAACTGGGCAAAATAGCAAGGGAGGCAGAAAGGGGAGGGTGACAAGGGGGTCTCTAATAAGGCAGGAAGACTTCCACGAAATTGAGATCATGAATAAAGTGGGGGAAGGGGGGCTGAGAGGGCATAGTGGAGGTAACCATAAGGATGATGGCGGTGTTAAGGTTCTTTTATTGGGAGACTCGATAATTAGGGGTATCCAGTGGGAGGGACAGGGGGGTGGATGCCATACCCAGGTGAAGGTAGTGAGTATCTCTGGGCTGACAGTGCACAGAGCAAAGTTCATATGTGTATGAAATGGTTAGGGATTGTGGAGAAACGGTTCCTGGTGCATTTGGGAACTAATGATCTAGAGGAAATAGCATTTGGAAATCAAGCAAGGTTCAAAAACTTGCCAGAGTCTGTCGGGATAATGGATGCAACATTTCCTTTTCGGAGATATTGCCAGTACCAAAGGCCTCAGTGGAGAAGAAAATGAAGCTCACAGAGGTTAATGACTGGCTCAGGAAGTGGGGTGAAGAGAGTGGGTTGGGGGTGTTAGGGAACTGGAATGGAGTTTGGGAGGATAAGGGACTATATGCCAAGGACAGGTTTCATCTTGCCCCATTAGGGAAGGAAGTCCTTAAACAGGGGATGGCTGACTACATACAAGAAAGGTGGGGTTTAAACTTGTGAGGGGAGGAAGGGATAAGGGAAGGGCTGACCAGAAGCCCTCTCCTCCAGATGAGGGGAGTAGCCTTCAAGCCCAAGGGGGAGGGGGGAAACAGATTGGGGGTGGAGGTTTCAGGAGGAGCAGAGGGAGGATGGAAGTATAAGGAATCTGGGTGGGGTTCGACAAAGAGGATCAGGGATAAGGGGTGGGGTTGGTGTTAGTAAATGCCAGGAGCTTGGGAAACAAGTTGCCAGAGTTCCAGGCCATGCTGTTCGGGTGGATGTGGCGGCGGTCACGGAAACGTGGGACAACAAAAACCATGACTGGGACCTAAACGTACGGGGGTACACTGTGCTTAGGAAGGATAGAAAGGAGGGCAGAGGGGGTGGAGTGGCTATGTTCATTAGAGATGACATAGAAATTGCTAGGGTAGAAGAGGCAGAGGGAAACATGGAGGCCTTATGGGTCACCTTACGATCCCCAGCAGGAGATAAGGTCAAGCTGGGTGTAGCATATAGGCCCCCCGGGATGAGTGATGTTCTAGAGGATGGTTTGCTGGACAACATCATTGCCCAGTGTGGACCAAAAGGGAAGGAGTGGTGTTGATGGGGGACCTAATATGCCAGGTACAAACTAGGGAACCATGTCCTCTAAGGTGGCCAGGAGCAGAGGCTGCTGGATGGTCTTCCAGGATGTGTTCTTAACATAGCATGTGATGGAGCCCACAAGGAGGGCATGTCCTGGATGTGGTTCTGGCAGATGGGGATCTGGTAAGGGACATGGTTGTACAAGACCCCTGACTGGGAGGCGACCACAATACTGTCTGGTTTCAAATAAGCATGGGGGGTGACATCTAGGACACTGGCAGTGGACTTCAGGGGGCAGACTTATGGGCATGGGAAATATTCTCAAGGATCACTTGAAGGATTACCTCAATGACAAGTGTGGAAAGGAGATGGGAGGTCATAAAACGGGGACTTCATGAGGCAGTCAGGATCTGCGCTAAGTTGAAACGTAAGGGAGCAAGGTCACATAAACCATGCTGGTGGTCCAGTGAGGTACAGGTAGCAGTCAGAGAAAAGAAGGCGGCCTACAAAAATATAAAACAACAAGAGGGGATAGGGATAAGGAAATGTACCAGCTTGCATCTAGAAAAGTCACCCGTATGGTGAGGGGAGCAAAGTCCAGTAAAGAGCAGCGGCTGGCACAGGGGATACATGGAGGGGAAAAGGGGTTCTTCCGGTACATTGGGGAGCGGAGAAAAACTAAGGGCCATCTCAGCAGATTGAGATCAGAAGGAGGGTGGGTGGAAAAGGTGAGGGACCAGGCAGAGGTATTTAACGAGTACTTTGCCTCTGTGTTCACTAGGGAGGGGGATGGGATATCTACAAAGCAAGGCACGAAGGGGATAGAAACATCAGTAAGTGGGATCAGGGGAGCAACAAAAATGGAGCAAGAGGGAGAGAGAGGTACCCCAGGGGTGTCACATCTGGGTAAAGATAAAAAGGCCAGTAAGGTGGAGGGGACGGATGATGCTATCTCCACCAAAAGGGTGTGGTTAGCCCTCAAGGCCCTAAAGAAAGACAAATCTCCTGGGCCGGATGGCATTCATCCGAGAGTACTATGGGAATTGGCGGACATACTGGCTGCACCCCTGGCGGAGCTTTTCAGCAGGTCACTTGAGACAGGGAGGGTACCTAGGGATTGGCGAGAGGCACATGTGGTACCAATCCATAAAGGGGGGTCGAGGGAAGTACCAGGTAACTATAGACCCATCAGTTTGACCTCGGTGGTGGGAAAATTAATGGAGTATACTAAAGGAACGATTGGGGTGTACTTGGAGGAGGTGGGAGGTCTGGATAGTCGGCAACATGGGTTTGTGCCAGGTAGATCATGTCAAACCAACCTTGTGGAGTTCTATGAATGGGTAACATCAGAACTGGACAGGGTAAGCCTGTGGATGTATTATTCTTGGACTTCAGCAAGGCGTTTGACTCTGTCCCCCACAATGGTCTGGTGGAGAAACTGATGGGGTTAGGAGTAGGCCCTTTGATGGTCAGATGGATTGAAAACTGGCTAGCTGGACCACTCAGAGAGTAGTGGTCTGTGGGGAGCTCTCGAACCCTAGAGAGGTTGGTAGTGGGGTACCGCAGGGCTCGGTACTGGGTCCGATCCTGTTTAATGCATACATATTGTACATCAGGGAGGGTATAGGGTGTGAAATGAGTCTCTTTGTGGATGACTCCAAGATGGGAGCAGTAGTTGAGGGAGAAGAGGGGAGGTTGACCCTGCAAGGGGACCTGGACACCCTGGAAAGCTGGGCTCACACATGGAAATTAAATTTCAATATCACCAAGTGCAAGGTGTTGCATCTTGGTCGGGATAACCCTAAACACAGGTACACCCTGGGAGGGGAGGTGCTGGAGGCCTCAATAGGGGAAAAAGACCTAGGGGTCATGGTGGATGCATGTATGAATAACTCTGAGCAGTGCAGGAGAGCGGCTAGCAAGGCAAACAGGATGTTGGGATGCATCATAAGGGGGATCACCTCTAGGAGCAAGGAAGTGATTCTGCCGCTGTACAATGGACTGGTTAGACCACACCTTGAGTACTGTGTACAGTACTGGAGACCACACTTGAAGAGGGACATACAGCTCCTGGAGAGGGTACAGAGGAGGGCAACAAAGATAATATGGGGGCTAGGGGATTTGACGTGATGAGGACAGACTTAAGGAGCTCTGCCTGTTTTCACTGGAGGAGAGGAGAGACAGAGGGGACATGACTGAGGTCTTCAAGTACCTCAAGGGAATAAATAGGGTAAACATGGAGGGGATCTTTAGACTAAAGCAGGGAGGTATCACCAGGGGCATGGTTTGAAGTTGGAAGGTGGAAGGGTGAGGGGGGAAAAGAGGAGGAGGTTTTTCACTGAGAGGGTGGTGGACCCTTGGAATGCACTGCCTGGTGAGCTGATTCAGAGATCCACAGTGGAGGGCTTCAAGAGAGGGTGGGACAGACACAGAAAGTGGATGTATCAGATGATGGCCTGTCCCAGGGGAGTGGGGATAGATGATACGGGTTTCTGGAGCACAAGGGATGGGAGGGTCTCGGCACCCAACTAAGGATCTAAGGTTCGAGCAGACTCGATAGACCGTAAGGCCTAATCTGCTGGCAAATAGTATGTTAGTATGCTCCCAGGTCGTACCAGGAAACAAACTCTGGCTTAGTGTGCCTTACCTGGCTAAACACTTTCCCCATTTCCTTTCCTATAAGAGTGCAGTGCAGTGATTAAAACTAATTAAGCAGCGTTCTGTGAATGAGAATTAGTTCATTTTGACATGCAGGAAATTGAGACACTGCCAAGATGGAGCACAGTGTCACAATTTCATGACAAAAGGGACTAATTCCCATTGAAATTGCATTGTTTACTGCAGTAACTCTGCTGCAACATACTGCAGAATTGGTTTTAATCCTGGCAAGCTTCACTTTATATAGAATGTTTAAAAATAAACAATCCTGATTGGCTAAGAATGATATAACCATTTACAAGAAACCTGTCCTAAACTATAAAATAGACAGTCAATGTTGTTCGCCTTGCATCACCATAAGAAAAAAAGGCCCTCCCATGGTTATCCAAAATTCACTTCATGCTACCCTAGAACAGATCAAATCATTTAAGTATCTAGGTGATACCCTGGATGACATCCTCTCATGTACCACTTATGCTGAGAACATTGCAAATCTGGCCAACAGAAAACTAGGTGCGCTTTTCTGACAACATTTAAATCTTACCGCTGAAGCTAGATGTCTGGCAGTCTTAAGTACTGTCCTTCCCCTCACTGACTATGGTCTACTGATCTCTGTTGCTGCCTGTGATTCAGTCCTAGGCAGGGTTAAAATGGTCCTCAATAAAACCTGCAGGTTCGCAAGTGGGGATGATAGACTTACTCACACTTGCTTCTTGTATGCACTTATCAACTGGCTCCCTCCGTGCAGGATTGGCTGAAATACCAGTCCTGTCTGCTGGTTAAAAAAAGCCCTCCTGGGCCTCACCCCTTCTGCAGTTGGTGACCTCTTCTGCCTGGTCAACAACAGCTACTCCACAAGGAGTATGTCCAGACATGCCCTGCAAGTCCCCTTTCACAAAACTAGCCAGGATAGACGTACATTTGCTATCAAGCCACATGGTGGTTTAATGATCTCCCTGAATCCATAGTGGACCTCCCAAAATCGCACCTTTAAAGAATTCCCCAAGAAAGGAACTTGCTTTGAAATCTGCTTACCATTGTTTTATATGGCCAAATACCTCTCTGTATAATGCTGCAGCCTGGCTGTCGTCTGACTGAACTCTACACTGCTGTACCTTGTTTGCAACCCTAATGTCTGTACTTGACCTGGCTCCCCTTGAGTTGGTGAAATCTTGTAGTGTATACCGTACAGATTCTAAGTTATCTATTTGCTTCGGATGTGGTTCCTGTGTATCAATGTTGTGTATGTCTTGTTTGTTACTGATGTGGAACCTTTGGAAAAGAGCACTTGTGCTCAACGTGCATACAAATTTAAAATAAATAAAAATAATATGTAGCGAAAGTTATTATTTAATCATACATTCCATGCTGAATGCCTGCATTATCCCATGACAACTGCATTATCTCTAGTCCAATGCCAGTTACTGGAAGCCCAAGTGGTTTGGCCGAATTCTGAAGCTTAACTGAATTTACAGGCCCTAACTCAAAGCCAGATCAAAGCTTCCAGAGGCCCACTTCTCTCACCCTTATCCTTGGGCAGCCTGAGTGTTCATATTTCCATCTAGAATGGTTCTCTCAGTCAGTAGGTTTAAAAAGTTTCTCTTCCACATGAACCCTCTGGTGACAATTAAGTCTTGATTTAGTTGTGAAATCCTTTCCACATTCACTACATGTAAAAGGTTTCTCTCCTGTATGATTTCTAATGTGTTCAATTAACCTTGACTTGTATGGGAAACTTTTTCCACAGTCAGAACATTTAAAATGGTTCTCTCTTTTGTGGATCTGCTGATGTGAAGTACAATATTTTTTAGTTTTAAAACATTTCCCACAATCAGTACATTTAAAAGGTTTATCTATTGCATGACTCTGTATGTGCTCAATCAGTTTTGATTTATATATAAAACTCTTTTCACAGTCGGTACATTTGAAAGACGCCTCTCCCTTGTGAATCCGCTGGTGTAAAATAAGCCTTGATTTAGTTGCAAAACTCTTTCCACAGTCAGTACATTTAAAAGGTTTCGCTGTGTGACCGAAAGTGCTCAGTTAATCTTGACTTATATATGAAACTCTCCACAGCAATTACATTTAAAGGATTTCTGTCCTGTGTGACGATGAATGTGTTCAATTAATCTTGATTTATAGCGGAAACACTTTTCACAGTCAGTACATTTAAATGGTTTAAGGAGTTTCCCTTCCATATGACTCTGCTGGTGTAAAGTAAGACTTGATTTAGTTCTGAAATGCTTCCCACAATCAGTACATTTGAAAGGTTTCTCTCCTGTGTGACTCCGAATGTGTTCTGTCAACTTTGATTTGTATGGGAAACCTTTTCCACAGTTTGTACATTTAAAAGGTTTTTCTCCTTTGTGATTTAGCTGGTGTGCAGTACACCTTGATTTAGTTGTGAAACCCTTCCCACATTCAGTACATTTAAAAGGTTTCTCTCCTGTGTGATTCCGGATGTGTTCAATCATCCTTGATTTAGTTGAGTAACCCTTTCCACAATCAGAACATTTAAAGGTTTTTCTCCTGTGTCGTCTGGATGTGTTGAATCAGCCTCGATTTGTACGGAATCTCTGCTCACAATCAGTACATTCAAAAGGTTTCTCTCCAGTGTGACTCCGGATGTGTTCATTTAACCTTGCTTTAGTTGAGAAACTCTTGTCATGAACAGCACATTTAAAAGGTTTCTCTTTTGTGTGACTCTGGATATGTACCGTCAACTTTGATTTATACCTGAAACTTTTCTTACAGTCAGTACATTTAAAGGGTTTCTCTCCCGTATGGATCTGCTGATGGATGGTAAAACTAGATTTAGTTGCAAAACATTTCCCACAATCAGTACATTTAAAAGGCTTCTCACCTGTGTGACTTCGCATGTGTTCAATTAACTTTGATTTACATAAGAAACTCTTCTCACAATCAGTACATTCAAAAGGTTTCTGTCCTGTGTGACACTGAATGTGTTCAATCAACCTTGATTTATAGTAGAAACTCTTCTCACAATGTGTACATTTAAAAGGTTTCTCTCCTGTGTGACTCCTGATGTGTTTACACCAGCTTGATTTAGTTGCAAAACCCTTGTCGCAATCAGCACATTTAAAAGGTTTCTGTCCTGTGTGACTCCGAATATGTTCAATTAACCTTGATTTATATGGAAACCTCTTTCCACAATCAGTACATTTAAATGATTTCTTTCCCATGTGACTCTGGATGTGTTCAATCAGTCTTGATTCACATGTGAAAGTCTTCTCACTACTGGTGCATATAGGAGAGTTCTTTCTTCTGCGTACCCTCTGATGGACTGCAAGTTCATTTTTACATTTAAAACACTTCCACAATCGGTACCTTAAAGGTTTCTCTACAGTGTGGCATAAGATAATGTTTAATCAACCCTGATTTAGTTGTGAAGATCTTGTTGCAGTTAGCACACTGAAAAGTTTCCATCGACTCTGCATCTGCCTAGAACTGAGTTGACTTTGCTGTACAACACTGTTAAACAACTGAAAAGGTGTCCATGTTGTATAAGAATTTTCCTTTTGAATCTGCTGATGCTTGATAAACTTGTGTTTAATACATGACAGTTGATCAGGGAATCTCTGACCACATACAGTGCATTTAAAGGTCCTTTCTGCTATGCAGTGCTGCTGGTGTGCAGGAAGTTCAGATCGTTGATCCGTCTGATAATCAGCAGATTCTGGACCTATATAGAAGAAAATTAAGACGATTCATTTGGTTTTCAGTAACAACTTTCTTTTTCTATACAGCTTTTTTCATGCTCTGGGATACTAACTGGCTCTTCAGACCCTACTCCCCAACAGCCACCATCTCACCTGCCTTTGTTCTCGCATGACTTGCCTCTGCCATGGCAGGTCCATGAAGGGAGGGCTGTCCTCCCCTTGTAGTATGGGTGTGGTTAGGTGGAGACAGAAAGTGCTCATCTGGAGGTGGCGCTCATGACAGGTTAGACACAAACAATGCTACAAAGTCGGACCCTCACCACCTTTTCGAAAGATACACCAGACTTCAAGTAAAAAATAGCTTGGTTGTCATTATTACAATGACAATCCAGACATATAAAACTTGTAGACACCCATGCCTGCCTGAAAGGACCAGCCGATTCAAAATGCGTCAGCTGGGCATGGGTGTCTGCAAGTTTTATACGTCTGGATTGTCGCTGTAATAGAGACAACCAAGCTATTTTTTATTTGAAGCTTGATGTTTCTTTCAAAAAGGTGGTGAGTGCCCGACTTTGTAGAATTGTTAGTATGGATGTGGTTCAGCAGGTCCTGGGGCATATCTGTGGGTCAAGGCAGGCAAGCGGGACTTCCCTTAATGCACAGCCCCCATGTTTCCCTTTTTTTCCTTTTTGATTCCTGCTCCCAAGGTCAGAGTGCATGCAGTTGCATGGGTGTGCAACCTGAAGATACCACATGCACTTGATTGCCTGTGCCAGGCCCTTTGAGATGTAGCTGCATGCCATGCCACCCAACTTCTGCTGAGTGGTAGTCGATCAGCGTACCGTGCTGTTCCCCCTCCCCAACGGAGGAGAGCTGTCTATGGACACTCAGTCTTCCTTTTCCCGGCCAGCCATGAGTGATCCTGGTACATTCTTGAACCCGAGTCATTGGTGTGGCAGGAAGTCAGGTGCCCAGTGCCTCAGTCTCTTACACCACTGGGCTGGCCCAGTGACAACACTTTAAATTATGTCCTTATGGAGAATTGTCCTATTAACATTTAAAGATCAACTGCAGCTATATTATAAACATGTATAAACTTTACTCCTTTTCCCTATCATAATGGCAAAAAGCCTTATTTATTACTTGTGACATGAAGAAATTGCCATTTGTCATGTGCAGATACCATTTTAATTGCTCTCCTATTTGATGGTTTCACAGAAGATCTCTCAGACATTCTTTGACCAGCAGGCGAAAGCTTGGGTGAGTGCTCATTCCATTTAGGCAATGACATAATTTTCCACAAGGTCCTAGTAGCTCAGTACAAGAAACTTGAGGAAAATGATGTCATTGTTGCCTGAATGGAATCAGTACTTGCCCAGAATTCCACCAGCTGGTCTGAAAATGACGGAGGATTTTCTGAGAAAGCTTCAAAAAGGACAGGCAGTAAAATAGCATCTAAACATGAGAAGTGACCGTTCTTGAACATACTTGCAATGTATATGGAGTAACTGTTCTCATGGTGACCAAAAAAACATTAAAGGCATTTTAAAACACTGCAACTGATCTTTAAGCAAAGAGCTGTATTGGCACAAAACAGGGCTACATTAAAAGCATGCTGAAGACAGAACTTGTAAACTGAGTAAGAGAAAACAAGACCTTTGATTGGGCAGATGTAATCACAAACAAACAATACAGGTCTGAAATACTTAAGTTTCTGGACCCCATTATTCAATTTTTAAAATAAAAATCAGAGGAACCATTTCATAATCACAACAAAACACTTGTGGGTGTGCATAACTGTGAGATGATGGCACGTCTTGGATGCATAAGGCACTCGGCATTGCCTTTTTCCTCACTTCCCGAGGTGTTCCACTATTCCTCAGTAATTCACACCCCATGCCTTACGTTTAAGGGCAACACTCAGAACTAGTGGGCAAGTCCTAATATGCACTCTGTGTGCAAAAGCATTTTGTAAACTTATTGTTTTGTTTTGTTTTTTTACAGTAGATTGCATCAGGCTAATTCTGTTGACTTCAAGTCGATATTTCCTATAACTACAAATCCCAGAATCCTCTGCAGCAGAAACCAGAGCAGAGTTGCAGCTGTTGGAGATTCAATAGCCTGCAGTGCATGTTAGAGTTTTTAGAAGCTCTAACCTTTTGTTTGCCAGTCCTGCTGTCCTCCTGCATTTAAACACAGTCACACAGGACTGTACTTAGCCCAGCATGGCTGCAAGGGACTAGACGTGCAGGCACCCTGATAGCAGGAGAACCTGGAGAAAAGTCCTCTTGGTAACAGCAATTCTCATCTGCCTAGGGGTTGACTGCACTACTTCTAAAGAAGTAGAGGCAGTCCAGAGGAGGGGACTAAAGGTGCAGGGTCTGCAAGAGAAGCCGATGAGGAGAGACTAAAGGAGCTTAATATGTATACCCTTGAGGAAAGAAGGAGAGGGGGACATGATAGAAACTTCTAGGCACCTCAAGGGAATCAACAAAGTCCAAGAGGGTAGCATCTTTCAGAAAAGAGACTTGCAAGAACAAGGGGACACGATTTAAAGATAGAAGGAGGGCAGTTCAGGGGCAATGTGAGGAAGTATTATTTCACAGAGAGGGTAGTGGATGCATGGAACAGCCTTCCTGAGGAAGTTGTGGGGTCTAAAACTGTGGGAGAATTCAAGAATGCATGGGACAGACATAAGGCAATTCTTGTGGGGGGCAGGAAGATATAGGCTGTTGGTTAACTAGGATCTACGGCCTATCCTGTAGGTAGGGATATGGGCAGACTAGATGGGCCTAGCGGTCCTTATCTGCCGTCAAAGTCTATGTTTCTATGTCTCTTTCGGTTGGCAAGAAGATTACTGGATTGGAAGGATCGATGGCTGAAGAGAGGTCTCCTGATAAAGTCTTAAGAGCAAAACATTTTATGTGTGTTGTAAATAACACAGCACCCAGAAGGGTGTTTTACACTATATTTCTAGTGCCATCGAGCCTTTCTATGAGCCCTCAGACACACACACACACACACACACACACACACACACACACACACACTTGCCTTAGCAATTTCATCTAAAATTCTTAAGTAATAAAATATGACCTGGAGTTAGACCGAAAGTCTGTTAATCATCCCCTCAGTGCCTCTAGGGGATGACTAACTGATGGTTAATCTAATATATATATGATATTTAATATAGGAAAATAACTGTGTAACATGATTTTCAATTACATTTTTTTTTCTTATATCTGGTTATCTGCCTCTCACTCAGACAGTCCCTCTTTCCAATGCTAGCACACAGCCCCATCACTCACCCTACCCAGGACTTACCTCTAGAACCGCAATGGCAGGGTGGGTGGGAGCCTGTAGTGCGTGGCATGGAACCTAGGGGCACCATCATCATCTGCTGTCTGAGCCATTTTCCCCGATTTAAACTTTATCCTGACATCGTAAATGTCCAGTTGACATTATGAAGTTGTGTGCATTAAGGTTTTTGTTTTCTCTTCTTAGCCCAGTGTTGGTCAATTTCCTGTGGTAACAGTTTTCCTGGTTGACAGCAGTGCTATGTGAGAAGGAAGTGGGGACGGGTGGAAGTTGTTTGCATGAGCTGCTGGACTCGCATAGACAGGACCCTGACTGTGCCTGTTTTCACTACCATGGGTCTTGTTTTTGGCTGTGCCTCTCCAGATTTAAACTCTCTCACTTTTCCCAAATACACAGTAATCACCTGCATTGCGCTCAACCAGTGTAGTTCAGTGTACTCAGCAGACTATACACATTTCTGTTGTTTCTACAGCTGCTGCCTTGCGCTGATAGGTGGCCATGCAAAGCATGGACAGCTCCTGGAATTGTGGGGGGAGGGGGTCCTAAATGAGAAAAAGGGGAACAGTGGGTGGAGCACAAAGGAAGGGGACTGGTATGTCCTGTCCAGGGGAAATTGTGCAGCACACACAGCAGCCTTTTCTCCACAGAACCCGTGATGGCAGCACTCACTGTTAAATGTAGCCAGTTTGTAGCCATAGCGACTGTGCCCTAATGGGTTATCATTTTACTGGACGATTGTGCTACTAGTCCCTTCTTGACATGGACCCTTCCCCGGCTCTTATCACGTAATCGGGGTTTCCCTCAAGAAGCTTATGTAAGAGATGCACCCCAAGGGGATGGGGATTACTAACTTTAAGACACAAAGGGTGTCTGGTTTACACCTGTTCCATAACAGTCCTGACTACCTTTTAAATGAAGGGTACGGGTTGGTAGTCAGTGCACATCTTCAGATGGTTCTCCCCTCAGAAGAGCATTGTTGGACCATTGGGGGAGAGGTGGTTAACCTGACCCCCAGGTCGTTGTGGGTAATGTATCCTCGAACAGTTAATATAAGTGCGTGCACCAAAATGCCAATCCCGTGGTTATACAGAATAGATGCCAATGCCCACTATGGGGTGGAAAAGAAGGGTATGTGTGGGCATAGTCCAAAGTGGGCTATGACGCTTGGCTCAGTCATGCACTGCCCACTTATGGGATGCTCCAATTTTTTACGAAGGAATGGAGGTAATTAATAAAAACAGAGTAGGGATCACTCACCTTAGGCAGGGAAGGGAACAGAAATGTTTTTGGATTTTAGTTTCTAGAGAGAGGATACTTACCTTAGAGGGATACAAGGTTTGGGGGACAATAATTGACTCAAATAAACTACTCCTAATACTAAAACTACTGAACTACATTGGGTGGCATGCAATATGGAGAAACCCTACTTATGGCTAGCCCTATGGACATAATAGCTACCTCATGGACTGTAAAAGGCCTTAACTCACTGGTCAAAAGGAAAAAGGTTCTGGCACACTTAGAAAACTGGGTACCCAAATAGCATTCCTGCAGGACACAAAGCTCTGCTCCAAGGAGCCAGTGAAACTGGTGAGGGAATGGGTAAGAAGGGAGGCACATAGTGTCGCAGGGTCTGCCAAGCGGGGTGTCTCAATTTTGTTTCACCGTAAACTTCAATGGCGACAGATGGAAGTGCATACAGATGGTGAAAGAAGGTGGATAATCCTGCAGGTCTCCACCAGACAGGGCCCTTGCGCTGGTTAACATCTACACCCCAACGAGGACACCCTTGACTTTTTGACACTATATCCCAGAAGATCATGGATGTCTCTTCTGACAATCCAGATACCCTCATGGGTGGGGTTTTAATCTGACCATGGACCATATGTTAGACAGATCCAATGCCAAACCAGAACCTCACTCCCACTCACTTATAACGCTGAAAGAGTTACTTGCCTACATCAGATGGCGGACATTTGACGCCTATCACAGCCCGCCGAAAGGGACTAAACATACTTCTCCACTCCCAAAGCAATGGCCAGCAGGTTGGACCACTGGTTCACCTCTCCCAACTTGACCCGAGTATTGACGGGGGTGCATATCGAGCCACTATACATCTCTGATCATGCCCAGTGGTTTTCCGCTTCCTACCAACTATACACCCCAGCAGATCCGTTTCATGGAGGCTGGACCCATTACTCGTAAAGAACAAAGAATTTGCCCCATGGATCTAGACTGAGACAAAACAGTTTTTTTGAGGACAATCCTGTAGGTTCAGCCTCAGCAGCTAACATCTGGGAAGCATATAAGGAGACTATTAGGGGGAAAAACATTAATTTTGTAGCCCACAGACGCAAACAGAGGGAGGCAGAACAGGAACAGCCAGAGAACAAACTGCAAAATCTGGAAAAAAACAGTACAAAAGACACCCCTCAAAACTTAAAAATCCCCAAGTTATAGTCTAACTTATGGATATTAGGCTGAAACTTAATACCTTAGTGACTAGAAAGGCAGAACTATACATCCAGAGGGTCCAATATAAGTACAGGGCGGATGGGGAAAATGCCAGTAGACTTCTGGCATATCAGCTGTAGCAAAGGCAGGCGGAAAGAACCATACAACAGCTGAAACATAAAGCAGGCAAACTGTCCCCAAACCCTAAAATAATTAATGAATTTATGGCCGACTTTTACAAAACCTTATACTCCTCTCAGGCACAATGTGTCCCATTGCCTCACAGTCTCACTGCCCCTACCCAAACTGGCTGCCCCACTTAGGGAAGCCCTGGAGGCCAACCTCACTGAAGCTGAAATTGCCCAAGCTATTACAAGTATGGCCCTTATAAGGCCCACAGGGGATGGGTTCCCAGTCAAGTTTACAAGGTGGTCCAACCCCAGATAGTAGCCCCAAACTAGGGATGCTACATGAAGCATGTGAAAGGTCCCTACCCAATACCCTACTCAAGGCCATCATTACAGTTCTCCCTAAAGAGGGAAAGAATCACACCTCCAGCTAGTTATAGGCCAGTTTCATAGATTAATGCTGACGCCAAAATCCTGGCCAAAGTACTGGCAACATGCCTGGAAAATGCCTACTAGAAATTATATACCCTGCACAAGGGCTTTGTTAAGGGTAGGATCAAATCAGATCACATATGTGCTCTGGTGACCTTAATGCAAACTGTGGTGACACTCCCCAATCCAGCGGCCACAATAACAATCTACTTCGAAAAGGTCTTCAGTTCGGTGGAGTGGGAATACTTGCATGCAGTGCTGGATAATTTCAACACTGGTCCGTACTTCTCAGCTTGGGTCAAGACACTGTTCAACAGCCCTAAGGCAAGAGTACTCATCAATGGGGACCTACCGGAATCATTCACCCTACATAGGGTAACATGGAAAGGGTGCCCATTGTCCCCTCTATAGTTTGTCTTAGCTCTGGAACCACTAGCAGAAGCTATAAGACCCCATCACAAAATATCAGGGATCAAAATTGTAGAAAAGGAATACCTTACAAAGCTATATGCTGATGACTGCCTAATTCTAACTGGGGATATCTCCCAGAGCCTATCTTACATCCTAGACACCCTTGGCACCTTTGAGAATATTTCAGGTCTCAGGATCAACATTGCTAAATCTGAAATTCTACCTTAATGGTCGCACTACCAGCAGGGCTA
This sequence comes from Neoceratodus forsteri, assembly GCA_016271365.2. Taxonomy (NCBI): domain Eukaryota; kingdom Metazoa; phylum Chordata; order Ceratodontiformes; family Ceratodontidae; genus Neoceratodus; species Neoceratodus forsteri. The sequence goes on from CM057449.1 coordinate 112,891,983, forward strand.
GGAAATCTAGGATTGGCATAGACACAGTCAGGTATAAAATACATGGGGTAAAGATCTCTCCCAACTTAAAATCCCTGGTGGACAATAACCTTAAACCTTTGGTTGAAACACTCTAAACAGATAATCTCAAGTTGTCAATGGCAGGCAAGACAGTGGCAATCAAGTTAATGATAGCACCCAAAATCTACTACCTTCTCTCTCACCTCCCCATAATTCTCCCAGAAGTTTGGGCCAAGAAACTGAATACCATAATTAGGACATTCCTGTGGGGCTCTTCTCCTCCACGTTATAGCAGAGGCTAAATTGAGGGCCCCATGGACAAGGGGGATGGAACCCGCTAGATTTTGCCTTCATCATGGCAAAAAACTACGAAATGCTTTCAGGGTTGCAATACTACACCCCCAGCCTGGATGGATAGAGAGAAGGACATTCTGGAAGGGTTACCGCTCTCACTCCATACCTAGGCCACCCCCTCCCAAAACAATTTCAGCAATGGATAACAATTCATAACTCCCATCGGGCTTGAGGTAAGGTAGGACAGAGGACTATGTGATGCCTTAACCCAGGCCATTACACCCCTATACGGAATAACCCCTTTCATTGCATTGATCAGAAACCAGTTCAGTGGGCTGGGTGGATGCCATGGCCAATCAGATACCTAGGGGATCTAGAGATCTCGAATGACCCTATTATGGACTCATTCCGGGGTCTGACAGCTAGGTTTGGCTTAACAAAGGGAGATTTTTGGAAGTACCTTCAGATTAGAAACCTCTTTACCTCATGGGTTAAGCAGAAATTGTTTTGCTCAATGTGTGTCAAACATAAGCATCAGGTTCTGCAACCATTTCCCATTAAAACATGGCTTATGTGACAGAATGGGCTGGCAGGGATTATACAGGGTCTGATGAGGGACAGTGCTCCAGACCCCTCCCTTCCAGCTAAAAATAAATGGGAAATAAAGCTTAATACCAAGATCACAGAGCAGCAATGGCAGCAAGGGTGGCAGGTCCACCAAGCCTGTGGTTACTAGAGAAGTTTGCTCATCCAAAATAAGGTGATGCTCTTATGGTACCATACACTGGCACAGCTGCAGGCAATAGGTGTGTTACAAACAGACAAATGCCCCAGTAGCGGATCTACCACACCTACTCTGGTCATGTGCTTCCCTGCAGCCCTATGGGCAGAAGTGGTAAAACACTGCTCATAAATTTTGAAACTTCCCTTACCAATGGACTCTAAGTTACTGACATGGGGTCTTTCTCCCCTCAGTATTGCTTTCATTAAATCCCAGCATTTATGGCTCGTACAGGCCTCTGTGGAAATGAAAAGGTCGATTCTGAGCAGGTGGAGGTCAACAGTAATTCCATCCTTTAGAGAGTGGCTTTCTGCTATAGGTGATTTGGCGAGTATGACTAGATTAATCTACTACAGTAAAGGGAACTTACGTAAATATGAAGACATCTGGTCCCCCTATTTGAACTACATTGAAAACTGTCAAATTGGTGTTAAAACAGGAATGCAAAGGGCAGGTTAAGGCCTCCATGACATTTGCATGAGGAATTGGCTATGGTTTCAGGTGATCAAATGTTATTATAGTGTATAGTGGAGTGTTGTCGGTATAGAATTCCATCCCTTTCAAATGCTGTTGTACCACAGTCCAAAGGTCATGGAATGCGATTCTACCCTACTGTGGTAGAACAGCATTCTATAACCTCTAGAGACTGCATGAATCAGTTTCATTTGAAAGCAAAAGAACTCACAAACACACATTTCACAGAGTACTATACACTATAAAAAATACAGGATGAGACTCTATGCACAACCAGTGTGTTTGCCACCTGGGTTCTGATTCCCATGCAATTCTTGAGTTTCGCTTTTGGAGGTCAGAGGAATCAGAACACCTCTGTGGTAGAACACACTGGTTGTGCATAGCTGCCCAGCCAGTATTCTCTATGTTCTTGCAGGTGTCAATTAGGAGTCTCAGGATGTGGGACAGCCACATAGCTCTCTCTTCTGCACAATAGGTGAAGAAGTTTTCTGCCCCCCACCCCCAGCCTCCCTCAATGTATGTGGAGTCATCTTGTCTCTCAAGGAAATTCCTCCAGGAGGATTAACGCTGATAGGGTAAGTCCATTAATCATTCGCCTATATTTTAATTAGCTATGGATACTGTTCATACCGCCTTGTTTTACTTGTTGTAATTGCAATTTGTTTCCTTCTCTCTTGTTTATGCATATCTCCTTCCCTAATGTTTACCATTGTATTTTGACTTATGTAAATGTATTGCACTGTTTTGTCAATACAATGTTTGTACTTCTAAAAATACTCAATAAAAAATTAACTGTAAAAAAAGATGTAATTGAACATGTTACACAGTCATTTATATATATTAGATATCAACAGTATAAACAGTACACTATGATCATACATTCACACACATACACATACACACATATATATATATATATATACACACACACACAGCAGATAACCGAGCATTATGATAAATAATTTGCATTTGCATAACAACCGAGGAACTATACTGACAACTATTACACAAACCCAATTTATTCTAACCTGTTTTTCAAGCGTAACTCTAGTTGGAAAAGGTCCACTTCTGTGCCTCATGATAATTGGGATCTTATTCCAGGAAATGTGGCCCACAAATGACAGACTGACCAGTTGTAATGGTGTTAGAACCAGGGACTACAATTTTCAGGCCACTGCCGATTGCATTCAGAGTAGTTGTGCTTCACGATGAGTAATTTAAGCAGGCATCTTGTTTTCAGAGTCCTAAGCATAAACCAAGACACAGTACATCTCCACCTCCCCAAGTGGAATCGAACCTAGGTTTGCAAAACCTTGCAGTGGTGATTCTCTTTGGGTGAGTCCAGCATAAATTGCTCTAGTCTATTTAGAAGGTTGTCCAGTCAGGTCCCCATATTAAATTATTGGGAGTACTATATAGTTTATGATTATATTACTATATTACCTTGTTAGAAACTATGTCTAAACAGAAACCCTTGTCTAGGTCCTGCTTGAGATAATACAGTTTATATGATGTTCCCAGTTAATGTTCGCATCCATCCATCTACACATACACCCATACATACATACATACAGTCTTAGAAAGAAAAGGCAACCATTGATACAGGCAGTTTCTCCCTCCCGTTAGCTTAATGAGAACATCACGGCCTCTCCAACTGCTTTAAATGACTTTTCTCAAAGAAAAGCATGAAAAATCCCAGCAAGCCCCTTAACTAGTAATATACTTACTGTTGGGGTGTCCTCGACGATCCTCCCTCTCAAACAGTGATAACAACTGTGCCTTTGGGATGTTGTATCCTGCAGATTTGGTTAAAATAAAAATAACAGGGAACAAGAGAGCAGAAATGTAATTTGCAGTGAAAATTAGAGAAAGTCCAACAAATATTCTCCATTCTTAGACTAGGAAGAACTTCCTAGCATCTGACTGGTCTGGTAAACAAGGTCCTTACCCTGAGAGGTTATCTCAGCACAAAAGTCACAGATTAAGAGATGGTCCCTTTGGGTTATTATAGATAAGACACTGAAATTTTCCACTCAGTGTGCTGTGGAAGTACAGAAAGAAAACCACATGCTAGGTGATATAAAATGCAGTGAAATGTAGCTACACACCTTTATAGGGCACTGATAGAGCCACTCTTGTACTAGTGTTCACAGCCTGGGCACCACACTATTACAGTGTATAGTAAAGCTCTTGCTTTACATAATTTCTGCACCAGCAGAAACGTTGTTGTAGTTCAAAGGTCATGGGACATCACTGTACCCATCTGTGGTACACAATCCATGTTCCAGCTGATTAGAATCCATCAGCGAGTCACCTATGTCTGCTCTCAGAACTGCAGCGCACTTCAAGCAGTTGAAAAGCCAAGGAATTGCAGTGATATGCGGCAATTTTTCCACGTCTGAGCAAGCAGCAAGAAAAAAAGGTAACGGCTCACATAAAAGTCCACTCTAAATTTTTTTTTAAAGTAATTTTTTTCTTCAAGACTTGTCTTTCAGCAGTGGTAGCGTGGCTTCGTGTTCCTTTCTCCTGCTCGACACTGATGCATGTGCAGTCTCCCTGACTCTAGCAAACAAAAAAAACTATAAAACTGCTGGCTGGGGATCCACATGCCCAAACAGCCTGAGCTGCCAGTCTAAGGTTCTGATTACATTACATCGCTCAAGCTTTGCTATTGAGGTCTGATATAATCAGAACCCCTCTGTGGCAGCCCAGGCTGGTTGTCCATGGTTACCTAGTCATGCATGGTTGCCCACTCCAGCATTCTCTACATTGTGCACAGTTTGTTATGTATGGACTTCCATGCAAAACAGCTCCCCTACATCAAAACATCCTCCTGCCACCTTGCTCGCTCTGCTCCCAACTGCTCTTTTCTTGCGCTGTCACTATTTACTCTGTGTCCCTCTCATACACACTCGGTCTCACACTCTCCCTCTGTCTCTGTCAACATCTTCCACGTTGCCAATGGTGGTGGTAGCTGGCACTTGGTGTGCCGTTTGCCCTGCTTCTGCTGGGTATACCTTCAGAAAATCGAAACCCCAACAGTGAAAGCAACACATCAACAAAAACCTGTTTGACATCCACAGTGTCGAATGGGTTGTTGGAGCACTCTATGATACAGTGACACCCGGTGTTGACCACTCTCCTCAGTAATTGTCCCACCCCGGAGTTGTGTGTATGTATGTATCTATCTATCTATATAGAAACATAAAATTTGACAGCAGATAAGGACCACTTGGCCCACCCAGTCTGCCCATTTCCCTACCTGATGGATAAGCTGCAGATTCTAGTTAATCAACAGCTTACTTCCTCTTGCCCTCCACTAGAACTGCCTTATGCTTGTCCCATGCATTTTTGGGTTCTCCCACTGTTCCTGATTCCACAACCTCCTCAGGAAGGCTGTTCCATGCATCCACAACTCTCTCTGTGAAAAAAATACTTTCTAACATTACCTCTATCTATCTATCTGTATCTGTATATATCTCTAGATAGAACTATATATATACTGTACATATTAATATATATATATATATATATACACACACATATATATACACACACATTTCTATCTATCTCCGAGTGCGAGAGGCAGAGCCCTGCAGATGTGGTAGGCAGAGCCCCACAAACAGTCAAAAGTATCCCACTGCACTGCAGTTTGTTGACACATTTGCGGGCGATATGACTGCCATTGGCAAAATGTTGTCAATGTAAAGTCAGTCGATACTTTGCTGTCGATTCAACTTGGTGGAACCCTCCTGCTCCTGACAGACTAAACAGCCCACACTCCCGAAGCTCTCTTGATCTTTATTACACTACAATAAATCCTCAGCAGTTGCTCAGCACATACCATAGCAACATCCTCAGCCAGCTCGTCCTCACCTCACTCCAGCGGGTGTCCCCCCACGGATCTACATTAAAACAAAACAAAAAAAATGGACACCTCAGTGTTCACTTGCAGCTCCATACTCAGCCAGCTCATGCACAACCAATGGCAGCTACTCCGTGAGCGCAAGGCACACATGCAAAATGGTCTTCATGCGTAAAGAACAGGCTTGGGAGGAAACACTTCCTTTACCTTTAAAAAAAAGCAACCTGGGCAACAGATGAACTCACCACAAGTACCACTAATGAAGTTTTCACAGTATTTTACATTAAATGCTACATGTTCTAAGAAATGCTACAAATTTCACATCTAAACAGTGTCTTTAATCTTCTGTCTCTATACAGTTCCTAACAGCTATACAAAATAGTATATAGTCATCCATGCACAAGAATGCCAAGTTCTCATCTCAGGGGTGAGATGACATACTTTACCGTCAACATTTTAATCTGGTTCTGTACGTCAGTTTACATCTGTACACATGTTCCCTTCCCTTGCCCCCTCCCTCGGTCACACATGGAACCGAGCCATGACTCAGTGTGCCTCTCCCAATCACAAACTTTCAAATAAATAAATAAATTACATCAGAAGCCTCTCAATTTTCACTCTCCAGATCTATGTCATCTCAACCCTTTGACAATTTTGAAGTCAATCAGGTTCTATGAGGACCAACTGGTGACTTAGGGGAGACTGAATTACAGCATTCAGGTATCTAGAAGGGACAGCACTATCAGACTAAGTGCTAGAGAGGGGGAAGGAGGGAGCATTATTTCCTATATAGGTCAACAGTCAGCACTATAAGAGCTCCACACCCAAGTGTGGGGCTGGTCCCAATTTACACTCTGTGTGCCAAAACCTATTTTTTCACTTAATGTTTGCTGCAGTACAGTAGAGTACATCAGACGGATGTTTGCTGCAGTACAGTAGAGGGTATCAGACGGATGTTTGCTGCAGTACAGTAGAGTGTATCAGACGGATGTTTGCTGCAGTACAGTAGAGTGTATCAGACGGATGTTTACTTATGTACAGTAGAGTGTATCAGACAGATGTGTACTGCAGTACAGTAGAGTGTATCAGACGGATGTTTGCTGCAGTACAGTAGAGTGTATCAGACGGATGTTTGCTGCAGTACAGTAGAGTGTATCAGACGGATGTTTGCTGCAGTACAGTAGAGTGTATCAGACGGATGTTTGCTGCAGTACAGTAGAGTGTATCAGACGGATGTTTGCTGCAGTACAGTAGAGTGTATCAGACGGATATTTACTGGAGTACAGTAGAAGGTATCAGACAGATGTTTACTGCAGTACAGTAGAGGGTATCAGACAGATGTTTGCTGCAGTACAGTACAGGGTATCAGACGGATGTTTGCTGCAGTACAGTAGAGTGTATCAGACGGATGTTTGCTGCAGTACAGTAGAGTGTATCAGACGGATGTTTGCTGCAGTACAGTAGAGTGTATCAAACGGATGTTTGCTGGGTACAGTAGAGGGTATCAGTTGGATGTTTACTGCAGTACAGTAGAGGTATCAGATGGATGTTTACTGCAGTACAGTAGAGTGTATCAGACGGATGTTTGCTGCAGTACAGTAGAGTGTATCAGACGGATGTTTACTGCAGTATAGTAGAGGGTATCAGATGGATGTTTACTGCGGTATAGTAGAGTGTATCAGATGGATGTTTACTGCCATATAGTAGAGTATATCAGATGGATGTTTACTGCGGTATAGTAGAGTGTATCAGAGGGATGTTTACTGCAGTATAGTAGAGTGTATCAGAGGGATGTTTACTGCAGTATAGAAGAGTATCAGATGGATGTTTACTGCAGTATAGTAGATTGTATCAGATGGATGTTTACTGCAGTATAGTAGAGTGTATTAGATGGATGTTTACTGCAATATAGAAGAGTATCAGATGGATGTTTACTGCAGTACAGTAGAGTGTATCAGATGGATGTTTACTGCAGTACAGTAGAGTGTATCAGATGGATGTTTACTGCAGTACAGTAGAGTGTATCAGAGGGATGTTTACTGCAGTATAGAAGAGTATCAGATGGATGTTTACTGCAGTATAGTAGATTGTATCAGATGGATGTTTACTGCAGTGTTCTGAACTTCGTGGCATGGCAGCACAGTCCGTCATATCCAAGATGGCCACTGGAGTTCAGTGTGATGCACAAGTCGCAGATGCACAGAAAACTCCTCTGGTGCCCATCTTGGACACAGCAGAAGGCGTGCAGTTCACCAGATCTCAGCTGCAACCGTATTGTTTCTTGCTAGAGTTTATTGTTTCTAGTAGAAGAAAATTCCTGATATTTATCGTTCTATTTGTGAAAAGTATTTCCTTTAGTAGTTTGAAAATGTTTACCTGCTAATTGGAGCAGGAGGCCTTGTGTGTGGGCTAAATCTGATTTAAATTGAAAGTTGAGTTCACTCAAAAAAATGAGGTTGGTCATTATCTGCAAGTCCCCCCAAGCCTTATTAGTAAGAGGGACATAAGTTTTCTAACGAGTTTAATCATTTTTCATATGAACTGTTCCTCATTCCTTTGATTAACTGTGTACTGTAGCTCTGCATTGTGCTCTTCCAAGTTGTTTTATTTGACCTGCCTTATATGGACACCAAAAGGGGGTGGCGAAATCCAGGTGTGGAATAACATATGCTCTGTAAAGTGGAAACATTATATCTTTATATTGTGAGCTGATATTTCTTTTTATCGGCCATAACACCCTATTGGCTCTTACTATGACCTCATAGTGGGAGGGGGAGTAGGCTGCTGGCTAACTAGGATCTGCAGCTAATCCATCAGGTAGGAAATGGGCAGACTAGGTGGGCTAAGCGGTCCTTATCTGCCATCAAATTCTATGTTTTTATGTTATTTGTTTCTATATATGTTTCTTATGTACGTATGTTTCTATTACATTGTTATTGGGAGTCCAGATCAGATGTAACGAGTACTCCTACATCCCTTCTACATGTAGATTCTATTAATTTTACCATTCACAATTTATATGAAAACTTGACGTTTGTATTTTATTTCAGATTGCGATTAATACCTTTGAGTCATGGACTCTGTTTACAAAGGTTCCAAGTCAAATACAGAAGCAACAGGACAAATAACTACACATAGTTTACATGGGTTACACAGGGTTCCTTAGAAGTAAACATAGCAGGTTACAGAGAGTACAAGATACATACAGTAGGTTGTGGAGCAGAGTACCCTAGGGAACACAGAGCACGGCCGTTAGCTACAATACAATGTGAATAGGTTTATGAAAATTTTTTCTTGTGCAATAGTTTACATTAAGTTCATGACACCGTATGGGATTAAGGAATTCATTCAGCGCTTTTTTTAGATGCAGCCGAAAGGCTTTGTCGGCGTAACTGAAAGGTAGTTGTGGAGAGGAGGAACAGTGCAGGAGGGGTGAGTAGAGGGGAGGGGGAACTGGAGTGTGGTGAGGAAGGGGGAGTGGTGAGGGTATGAACAGTAGGGGTAGGGGGATTTGTTAGGGGGTGATCAGGAAGGAACACAACTGGGGTGGCAAGGGGGTAGGTAAGGAAAGGGGTGGAGCAGGGAGAAAACAGTTGAAAAGGACGCGCGGAGGAAAACAGTGGGAGGCTTTTTGGAGGGTCTGTGTAGGCATATTGACAAGTTAGACTGCTGACTGAGGATTTGGTGACAGGAAGCCAGGGTCACTCCATGTAGGATAGCTAGGTAACTTCAGGAGTTGTGGAAATAGTTGCAGACAGTCTCCTGGGTTAGGTGGGCTCGAAGGCCTGATTTGAATTGGCTAACCTTACTGCACTCGATCAAGTCCTTGGGGAGTTCATTGACCCATTTTGAACCGTGGAAAGCGAGGGATCTCTGGGCTGGAGTTGTCCACTTAAATGGCACCACCAGTCCCCCTTTGACCGCGTTGTGACTCATTATAGTAGGCTGAATGGCTTTGAATAGGCAGGTGGTTCAGCTAGGGGTTAGTCTAGCAAGGACTTTCATGGTGAGTAGGCATGCTTGGTACTTAACCCTAAGGTGAAGTGGTAGCAGTCCGGTCTCTTGATATAGGGTGCAGGTATGTGTCCAGTGGTCAGCCCCAGTAGCAGGTGACAGGCCTTGTTGAGCAGGGTTTGTACCCTCTTGAGGGCAGTATCAGTGCCGGCCCCACAGATTGCAAGGCCGTAGTCTATTGTGGATAGGACTGAACAACTGGTGACCAGCATCAAGGCTTCAGGGGTCATGGAAAGCCGGTGTCGGTAGAGCACTCCCAATTTGGCATTAGCGGTCTTAATAACATGGTCCACATGAGTTCTGAAAAACAGTGAAACATCTAGATAGACCCCAAGATATTTTAAAGTGCAAACTTGCTCCAGAATGTCACCTTTGAGGCTCTGAATCTGGAGGGGCCCAAACCTCTTCCTCTTCTGCAAAGCAGAGAAGAGCATGCTCTTTGTTTTTTTATAGTTGAGTCATAGTTTGTTGCTAGTGAACCATTTTTCTAATTTGTGGAGATTGTCCTGTAGTGCTGTGGTGACCAAGGTCTGAGTTTTCCCTTTAACAGAGATCACTGCGTCACTGGCATAGAGCACGATGTGCACCGAGTTTTCAGCAGGTAGGGGGTTAATAAAGAGACTGAAGAGGAGGAGTGGCCTGAGAGTAGACCCTTGAGGAACACCCAGGCTCACTACTCTTAGCTCTGAGAGGCTGCCTTTGATCTTGACTCGCTGAGACCTGGACTTCCCTGGAGGAGAGGAGGGAGACAGGGGATATGATAGAGACACACAAGTATCTTACAGGGAGGAACAGGGTGCAGGAATACACTAATTTTAAGCGAAAAAGATGTTCCAGGACTAGAGGGCATGGGATGAAGTTGGAGGGAGGATGATTCAGAGGAAACATGAGGAAGAATTTCTTCACAGAACGGGTGGTGGACAAGTGGAACACCCTGCCAGAGGAAGTGGTGGGGGCCAAAACAATCACAGGATTTAAGAATGCATGGGATAGACATAAAAGAATTCTAGAGGTCAGGGTAAGGGCAACAGACTTCTAGGAAAACATAAACTGAACTTACAAGCTCAAATTGGCAGACTGGGTGGGCCATAGGCCCTTATCTGCTGACACTGTCTATGTATCTATGTAGAAGGCAATTCTTGTTGCGGGGCTAGGAAGAAATAGCTGCTGGTTAACTAGGATCACAGCTTATCCAGTAGGTAGGGAAATGGGCAGACTAGGTGGGCCAAGCAGTCCTTATCTGCCACAAAGTCTATGTTTCTATGACCTGCATGAGAGGTAAATGTCAAACCACATCACCGTATCACTAGATAGGCCTATATCATAGAGGTTTTGCAGCAAGAGTTGATGGTTGACAGTATCAAATGCCTTCGTGAGATCTATAAAGATAGACCCCACAGCCAGACCATCATCTAAGGCATCATAAATTTGAGAGGTGAAATCCACCAGGGCAGAGACGGTGGAGTGGTTTCTCCTGAACCCGTGTTGCTGGGCACAGAGTAGGTTGTGCTTTGAGAGATACTGTGAGCCTGGTCCGAGACCGCATGCTCAAGGGCTTTTGAAAGTGGAGGTAGCATAGATACGGGCCTGTAACTGGACAAGTTGGTAGTATCCCGATTTGAAAACTGGGGTGACCAGTGCATCCTTCCATTTGTCCAGGAAGACACCAGACCATAGGGAGGTATGAATACTTTGTGAGGGAATCAATGACCTCATTCAGTACAAGGGCAATCAGCTTTCATGTCAACGAGGTCACTACCCATTCGTGTCCTCCTAATGTCTGCTTAACATAGTTTTAAGGTTTCATGTAGAATGGGGGATGCCTCTTGTTTGATGAGTGAGAGGTTGGTTAGAGTGTAGATTTTGTGTAGAAGGGGATAGAGAGTTCCTGGGCAGTACCGCACTTAGGTTGTGAAAGCTGGTTAAAAGCATGGGCTATCTCAACAGGCTCCTGAAGAGTCATGGTTGAGGTGATACTAACCCTGGGGAGCTCTGGGAGCTTCCTGTCAGTCACTTTACTGAGTCCCAAAACTCCTTCCATGTTCCCAACACCTCTTCGAGAGGTCTTTGTAGTAAGAGTTAGCTAGATTGCTAAGCCTGGTGCATTTGTTCCTGATGTTTTGTATGTGGTATGTCAAGAATCCTATCTGGTACTCTGGCATTATGCCACAAGTTATCCCTATAGAAACATAGAATTTGATGGCAGAAAAGGACCGCTTTGGCCCACCCAGTCTGCCCATTTCCTACCTACTGGATAAGCTGCAGATCCTAGTTAACCAGCAGCCTACTTCTTCCTACCTCACCCCTAGAATGGCCTTATGACTGTCCCATGCATGCTTGAATTCCACCACTGTTTTTGACTCCACAACCTCCTCTGGAAGGCTGTTCCATGCATCCACAACCCTCTCTGTGAAAAATACCTCCTTAAATTACCTCTGAGCCGCCCCTCCCCATCTTCAAATTGTGCCCCTTGTTCTTGCACCTTTATTTTGAAAGATGCTACCCTCTTGGACTTTGTTAATTCCTTGAGGTACTTGAACGTTTCTATCATGTCCCCTCTCCTCCTTTCCTCGAGGCTATACATATTAAGCTCCTTTAGTCTCTCTTCATATGTCTTCCGTGCATAAGCTCAATGAGAGGGCCAGCGAGCCATGGGTTGGTGGTCCCTCTACTTTTTGTTTTAGTAGGGGCAAATATGTCACATGCCTTGTTAAATATTGAGACAAAATAGTTTAGGACTTGGTTACCATCCTGTGCCCTGTCCAGAGGCATCCAGTCCACCAGCTTAAGATATTGTTAAAGGTACTGAGCTGGCCAGTTCTCGTTTTCTATTCCTGATGAGCCGGGAGCACATCTGGAGAAATTATTTGACCAAGTGTACATAACTTGGGAGGATCACTAAGAATGTCAGGTAGGACTGTAACTCGAAATGTGTTGCCTAAGTGCATCACTTACATGTGTCACTGTTGAATTTCCTACCCCAGCCAGTGCTCCATTTATGTATGTCATCCAGATCTGCTTGGATGTGACGTGCTTGTTCTGCTGTTGCACAGGGATCTCCTATTTTTAAATCATCTGCAAACTTGCAGGCCCATCTACAGTATATAAGCTTTTTGTTAAATCTGCCATAAATATATGGAAAATGAGTGGTCCCAAGACAGAACCCTGTGGCACTCTGCTAGTAACCTTACAGGTATTTGACTTGTAGCCAGGGCCAGCCTTAGGGTATGTGGCGCCCACAGAAGAAATTGCAAATGGCGCTCTCCCCCGGCAGGCCTGTTACCTGGATTTTTTTCAGGGGGGGTTATTTCTGTGAGTGCTAAAGGTATGTTGTGCACGTAGTGTGTAAAAAATGTTTGTAAAAAGCCAGGGGTGAAGCTTTAAGGTTTTAGGTGCTTTTTGGTGCATTTTAAGACTTACACTGAAGATAAAACAAAGTTCTGTTATCTTTCGAGGGCATCTTATACACTGAAGTGGGTGGGGGAAGGAATTACTTCACAATGAAAATATCTGATTATGAAAAAATGTCACCCAAACACTGTAAAAAACATATTTTAGCAACACATTTTTTTTCAGGCTTTTTTCCCCCCATCAAGGTATTTATCTCTCCTGCAGTAGGCTGTGATATTGCCATCTGCCAGCCCTACAAGATTCCGGGGTCATTTGGGTTCTTCAGATACGATGCCTGTCCCAGCAGACCACTGGAGCTGGCCCAGATGTTTCATCCTGCCACAGCCCCCACCTTATTCCTCCGTTTTTTTCTCCCCGTTACCCTGGGATCCCAGAAAGAGAGGCGCATGTGTGTGGAGGCATGCATGTGCCCTCTTGCTCTGGTGACAGCCCCTTCCTCCCACCCTATTGGCCCAGCACCCTGGCTCCCTTGGCTTGCACTGCCCCCTGGCCTCCATTATTTATTTATTTTTATTTTATTTTGCTTTTGTTGACCGGGTAAGTGCACTAGACAAATCCTGCCTATTTTCAGGCACGACCCGGGGGAGGGGGATACAGATGAACCAGATTAAGCTGTTGGTGGTATTTTAGTGAATGAGGGAAATTTGGCCAGGTCACCAGAGAAATTCCCCTACTCTTTTCGATAAGTGCCATGGGATCTTTAACATCCACCTGAACTACCACCAATCCAGGCAGATGGGACCTCGGTTTAACGTCTCATCCGAATGACGGCACCTCAGAAATGCAGCACCCCTCTCATGCTGCATTACAGTGTCAGTACTGGGATATTAACCCAAGTGCCAGATGTGTTAACTGAACCCACAGCCCTCTGATCTCCCAGCCTCAGAGGCGAGTGTGCTACCTACTGAGCCACTGACACTGCTATTATGAGGCAGCCAAGAAATGAGGGGAGCTCAGGCCCCTCCACAGAGAAGAGAGTTGCCGGCACAGCACCCCCTCCCCGGTGCTGACTTCCAATAGCCTGTGCTCGTTCCCAAACACGGGTCGCTGGTGTGGCGAGAGGTAATACATCCAGCACCTTAGCCCTCTACACCTGGGCCAGTGCCTGCAAGAGCTTGCATTTTGTTTTGGTCCAAGTTTGCTGCAGGTAATTAACTTTCTGACAGCAATCACACCAGGAAAAAAAAATGTTGTTTTTCCCTTCCCCTTTCTACCAGGCAGGAAGTGATACAGCACCTCCCAACTGGGTCTTGCCACATGGCAAAGGCAACTTTCGTTTATTTTACCCAACAAAGTCCAGCATAATCATCTTATATTGTGCAGCAGTTCCACCATGGGGAATTGGGGCAAGTCAGAACTAGGGCTGAGGGTCCATAGTCCAGGAAGTTCAGGAACTAGAAACAAAATGTAAGGAAATAGCAATTTTTTGTTTTAGCTCGGCTAACTAGCTGCATCACTTCAGAATAATCACTTAATTTGTCACTGACCTTGTTAGACATAATGATCCTACTCTTTCCAAATTGTTGCTCTGCTGGTCCAGCTGCCCCGCAGGAAACAACATGACTGCCACCAGTCCAGGACCACATATGCTCAGTGGACCCCACGGGACCTCCTGACTCCAGCAATAGGCAGTTGTTTTCTTCTTCTGGCCCAAGCCTGGGATGCAAATCTCCTCCTCTGGGATGTGTGTGTGTGTGTGTGTGTGTGTGTGTGTGTGTGTGTGTGTGTGTGTGTGTGACTTTCAGTCTCCTCCACACAGCCAAATCTGGACTGGGGGGGGTAGACTGCCAGTCTCCTCCACACAGCCAAATCTGGGCTGTTCCGACTGTCTGGGCCTGCTCTGCTCCCCACCCCAGTTGGCTGCTGCTGCTCACTCTCTCTGCAGTCACAGGCCCGCTGACACTGTTCAAGACTGATAGTGAGTACTTTTAGTTTACTTCCACCACTCCAGTCCCCACTCTCGAGGGGTCTCTCTCGACTTTTCCGACCGACTCCCAGTCCACTCACTGCACAGCACCACCCCAATAGAGAAGAGAAATCACTCTTCAACTGTGAATCCATGATGGTCCAATACCGTCCGGCTGCCCTGCGTGCTAACCCCTCGGACCGTGTACCCTCCCCGAGCCTATCTGTAGGTAGGGAAACTTGCAGACTTGATGGGCCGTGCAGTCCTTATCTGGCATCAACTTCTATGTTTCTGAGTTTCTATGTTTCTATCTGGACTCAGCCAGTCCTGGCTGCTGCTAGCTCCCATCCCTCCTGTGTCACAGCGAGCCAGCTCCGGTGCCTTCAGCAGCACAGTGCCCCTGCACACTCCACTCTAGTAGCTCCTCTGCCCTACACACTGACCCCTAGTCCTCTTTGGGGTTTGTCTTTCGTTTGCAAGTTTAAAACCAAACTCAGAAGCCGCTTCACGTGGTGCTGAGGGTTAAGCGCTGGATGCCTTACTTATGTACGCAGCTGGTGACCCGGGTTCAGGAATGGTTTCGGGTCACTCAGGGGTCACATGGGGGAGGAAGGATACAGCATCCGGAGGACTGCTCTCCTTCCTTGGGGTGGGGGAATTTGGGCTGCGCGCTGTCGGCCAACACCTGGCGGTGGATGGGGGTCAGCACGGGCATGCAGCCGCACAAGGTGTTGGCTTATGTCCAGGGTGATTGGCTGCCTCCACAGAGGTGGAGACTGCCTGCTGCCCATTGCACAGATGTTGGCATGGGAGAAAAATACAGGTTGCTCACCTGTAACAGGAGTTCTAGGAATGGTATATGTTGTTCATCTACACTGTCTGGCAGGTTCCTTGACGCTTTAAATCTTGCCGGAAGGTCTTCAAGCTGGCTCCTCCCACCCATCCGGGTGGTAAAACTCTCGGCTCCGCCCCATGACACTAGATCTGGCCCGCTGGAAGCTCAGATTGTGCGTCGAAGCCGGGGAGGTCGGATGGGTCATGTGGATGAACATATACCATTCCTAGAACTCCTGTTACAGGTGAGTAACCTGTATTTCTGGGGACATGGATATGTTGTTCATCCACACTTATTGGCAGACTCCTAGCAGTTCTCCGGAGGAGGGAGGCAAGATGCACACCCCCTACTTAGGGAAAAGAGACTGAGAACTGAGGCCCCAAACCAGCATCCCGGCATGACTCAAGGTCGATGTGGTAGTGGGTGATAAAGGTGTGTGTTGACTTCCAGGTAGCAGCCCTGCAGATTTCCTGGATAGGGGCGTCCCTCGAAGCAGCCACCGATGCAGCGGTATGGCAGGTAGAATGAGCTCTTATCCCTCTGGAGGCTCCATGCCCGCCAACCTATAGCAGAGATCTATGCAGGAGGTGACCCACCTGCTTATCGTCCGCTTGGCTGCAGGTCTGCCAGGTCGCGGCTTCAGCGTAGGTGACAAACAGCTGGTGAACCTCTCCCAATTTCATCCGTCCGCTCCTTATAGTAGCGAGCACCCTTCTAGGGTCCAGAGTATGGAGTCTATATTCAGCCTCCGAGGTGTGATTGGGTAGAACACCGTCAGAGTCAACACCTGGTTAAGGTGAAACTCCGACACCACCTTCGGAAGGAATTTCGGGTGGGGGAGCAGGACAACCTTGTCCCTGTGGAAGACCAGGTAAGGAGACTCGATGGAAAGCGCCTGGAGCTCTCACATCCCTCTGGCTGACGTAATAGCCACCAAGAAGGCGGTCCTCCACGACAGGTGAGAGAGATCACACCTGTGCATTGGTTCGAATGGCTTGCCCATGAGCTTTGCCAGCACCAGCAGTAGATCCCACGGAGGTGGAGGTTCTCGCACCGGAGGGGAAATGTGATCAAGGCCTTTGAAAAAGCGCCTGACCACCTTCTCCTGTGCCACCGACTGCTTCCCGGCCCGCGCCCGGTAAGCAGAGATGGCTGCCAGGTGCACCCTTAGGGTCGTCGACCTGAGCCCTTGCTGAGAAAGAGACCATAAATAGTCCAAGATGCTTGCCAAGGAACAGGAGGAAGGGTCCAGGCCCTTGCCCTGACACCAAATGGAAAACCTTTTCCATTTGAAGGCATAGCATTTCCTGGTTGACTCCTTACGGGACGCCTCAACTACATTGAGGACCTCATCGGAAAGACCCAAGGCCTGGAACTCTAGCCGCTCAGGAACCAGGCCATCAGGTGCAGGGATTGAAGGTCCGGATGGAACACCTTCCCCTGACTGACTGAAAGCAGGTCCAGGCGAGCTGGAAGCTGCCTCGGGAGCCTGGAGCTGAGGCTGAGGAGATCTGGATACCAGCATTGGCGGGGCCAGTCTGGGGCTACCAGAATCACCTGCGCCTTGTCCCTCCTCGCCTTGAGAAGCACCTTGTGGATCAAGGGAAATGGGGAAAGGGCGTAGAAGAGGCCCGGGGTCCACGGCCTCGAGAAGGCATCCCCCTGCAGCGAGCCCTGCTGAGGGGGGCGGCATGGAACAGCTCTCAGCTTCGCTCTCCTGGAGGCAAACAGATCCACCTGAGGTGTGCTTAATGGGAGAACAGATCTTGTACTACCTCTGGCAGGAGAAACCACTGGGATACAGCCTCTATCCAGCTTAGGGCATCGGCCAGGGTGTTGGAGGCCCTGCCACATGAATTGCTAGGAGATTCGCCTCAGGCTGCACACGAGTGACCAAATGTGGAGAGCTTCCTTGCACAAAGGCATGGAGCCCGCGCCCACCCTGGCGGTTTAGGTAGTACATGGTCGTGGTATTGTCCGTCTGGACCTGGGCCACTTGACCCGTAGAAATGGGCGAAGGCGGTGAGAGCTAGGTGGACCGCCGGAGCTCCAGCAGGTTGATATGGCATCGACTCCGCAGGGACCAGAGGCCGCACTCTGTGCTCCCCCAGATGGGCACCCCAACCCATCAGAGAGGTGTCGGTCGATAGAGAGACCGTTGGCTCGGGGCGGACAAACGGGATGCCCTCCAGCAGATGAGCTGGAACGATCCACCACTGGAAAGCGTTCCACATCCCCTGGGTCACTGTCACTAGCTGGTCCAATGGATCGCAGCATTGAGACCACTGGCTGGCCAGCCCCCATTGAAGGGGGCACATGTTCCAGCGTGCCCAACGGACCACGCTGGTGCAGGCCGCCATGAAACCCAGGAGGCGCAGGAAGTCCCGGGCTGGGCGCAATTGCCCAACCAGAAAGGAATGGGCAAAGGAGGAAAGAACCTCGCCCTGTGCATCGGAGCCGTGGTTTGGCTCAAGAGAGTCAAGCTCTGCCCGAAGGAAGAGAATCACCTGCTTGTTCGAGTTCCACTTGGCCTCGTTGATGAGGAGGCCGACCTGAGAGCAAAACTGAGGGCCAGATCTCTGACCGCTCCACCTCCTGTCTGGAGGGGGCTGCTATCAGCCAATCATCCAGGTAAGGGTACACCCGACCCCGGTGTCAGAGGAATGCTGTCACCACTGCCATGCATTTGGTGAAGACCCTGGGTGCAAGAGACAGGCCGAAGGGCATGGCTCGGAACTCGAAAAGGGATCCTTCCACTTGAAAGCGAAGGAATCTCTGATGAGACAGATGGATAGGGACATGAAAAAATGCATCCTGCGGGTCCAGAGAGCAGAACCACATGTCGCGTTCCAAGGATGGTATTATCTGAGCCAGAGTGACCATCCTGAAGGTCTGAGACCTTAGGAACTTGTTTAGGTCGTGCAGGTCGAGAATGGGGCGCCAGCCCCCTGTCCGTTTTGGGACCAGGAAGTACCTGGACACAAACCCCAGGTCTGAGGGAGGGTCCACCACCTCTCTGATCACCTCTTTCTCGAGGAGCAGAGCGATGTCGGCTCGGTGAGCCGACAGCGATGCTGTGGACCCCAAGGCCCCCCTGGGGGCGACGGCTTGGAAGGGCGGGGCCTGCTCGAACTCCAGACAGGCCCTTTCCTACCACTTCCAACACCCACCGGTCTGTGGTTATAGCCGACCAGGCGGAAAGGAAGTAGCGGAGCCATCCCCCCACGGGGGGACCCTGGGGTGAGGTGACGAGGTTGGGGGTGACACCCCTCAACCCGTCACTGTGCAGGCTTGGAGGAGGGACCGGCCGAGGGACCTCCTGGGCCTTTACCTCCCTGCTTCCTGGAGAAGGAAGCCACGGGCTTGGGTTTGGGACGGCAAGCGTGAGCCTGCTGGCCCTGATGCTGCTGGGCCAGATGTGCCGCAGGCGCAGACGGACGAAAGGGCTTGGGTTGCGATCTGCAGCCCTTGTCCCTCTGGGCGGATGAGACCGAGTCCAAAGTGGCATTGGACTTTTGTTCTTCTGGAGGTGGCCTTCCACTCCAGGGTCGAAGAGGTCGGTCCCAGGAAGGGACATCCGCCAATTTGTGCTGGATATCCGTCAGAAGGTGGATATCCTCAGCCATGCCCAACGGCGATAGCCACTGTGGCCGCTACTGACCTGGCACATGAGTCACCGATGTCCAAAGCAGTCTGAAGTTGCTGCTTGGCCACTGCCCTGCCCTGGTCCCGCACCTGCTTAACCGTGGTCTGCAGGTCAGCCGGGAGATGAGGGACTACCTCATCCAGGGAGCCCAACAGGGCGTGAGAAAAATGTGCCATCAGTACGGCCGAGCTAGCCTGACGAGGGCCAAGGGAGGATGCAGCGTAGACTTTTCGCCTGGCGTAGTCCAACTTCTTGGACTCCTTGTCAGGAGGTTTGTCCATGTCCCTGGTGTTTCCAGCACGCCGGAAGACGCTGTCGGTAAGTAACTCCTAGGCTGAGGGGTGTTCACAGAAACGGACAGGGAACCGTAGGGGACCACGTATTTCTGCCATCCTGGCCGAGGCGCAGGGCAGGAAGCAGGACACTGCCAGAGCTCCAAGGCCGGGCCTACAATGGCCTCAGCCACCAGAAAGGCCTCGTGGGAGAATCCCTCGGTCCAATATCTCCGTGAGGATACTTGGCCTGCTTGGATACGGGCTGAGCTGCATCCCGTGGATGTCGAGATAAGCCTAAGCAAACCCATGAAGGACTTAAGGGCGATCGTCTGAGTGACTGACCTCCGAGGACTCCAAGTCGACCCGCCTGAGAACAAGGGAGGAATCGCCGCCGGACTCAGAGGAGTCCGCAAAGAGCTGCTTTGGCCTGAGCCACCCTCCACCTACCGAGAGCAATCGAGTGAGGGTGACAGACAGCCATGGGGCAGACTTTGGGCCGACCGAGAATTTTTGGTCGGAGCCCCAAACAACGGCTGTGGAGGCGGAGGTTCCACCGGAATCGGTGGGGCAGGCTGTATTACGAGCAACAGGCCTGGAAGTAGGCGCCTGCCAAGGCGAGGGTTACCGCCGCTTCTGGTGACAGCCACTTGATAGCCAGGGAAGGCGATGGCGTTGGCTTGCTCCCAGACAGAAGAAGCTGTTGCCACATGAGGTCCTCGTAGATCATCGACGCAACTTGCGTCGAAGCCTCCCCTCGTCCGAGGAGGAGGATGAGGACGAGCAGCGGCGGCGCTTGCCACGGTGCCGAGACCGCCTGTGACGGCGGGATTGGCTGGACCGAGAAGAAGTCCGAGACTGAGACCACGAACCTCGGCTTTTCCGAGGAGGGTACGGGGGTAGTGCGGGGGAAACCCGCCCTCCCCTCAGCTCGGAGGGCTCAACCGTGGACTCCGGAACCGGAGGCACGGGCAAGTCCACGGACTCTCAACCACCGCTGGGGAACCGGAGTGAGGGTTTATATCGGCTTCACCGGTCGACAGCCCGTTCAATGGGTCAAGAAAATCTCGACCGCGCCGACGGGGCTCTGTCAACCGACTGGACGGGGACACCGGAAGCCAGTGTGCTAGGCCGAAGGATCGATCGAAGTCGATGGCGCTCACTGGTGAGAGGGACCCTCCCGCCCCAAAAGCCGACGGAGGGACTTACCTTTGTGGTCCTTCTTCTGGACCGAGAGGAAGGCCCTGAAGATGTTGGTCCTTCTCCTAGTGGAAGGAAGAGACAGAGCTCCTCAAAAGAAGCTGAATAGGAGGATCCCAGGGAGGCGGGATAAATGCCGCAGCCGAGGAAGGCGAAGATGCAGCCTGCGCCGCCTCCTCCTCCTTGAGGCGATCATCTGCTCAAACTGTTCTGCCCAACCGCCCATGAAACCGCCAACTGGGCCTCCTTGACTTTACCGAGGATAACGTTGGTCGCCAAGTTGTAAACGGGCGGCATGGTCTTCCAGGACGTAGGGTCGAAAGAAGAGCACAGGTCACAAGCTCCGCGGATCGTGCCCAAAGGCCCAAGCAGTAGACACATGTGGAGTCGGGTCCGTCCGAGACATCTTCTGCCCGCATGGACACTCTCCGAAACTGGGAGTTGATTTGTCCATCACAGTCGCTGAGGGAAGTAAGTGACCGAAGTCTTGAAAACCTTAAAAAGTAATTTGGGTAAACCTTGAAAGAGAACCAGTCTTATACGCAGAGCGTTAAGGAGGGAACCTGAGCTTCCAAGCGGTAAGGAAGATCTGGCGTCATGGGGCGGAGCCGAGAGTTTTACCACCCGGGTGGGTGGGAGGAGCCAGCTTGAAGACCTTCCGGTAAGATTTAAAGCGGCAAGGATACCTGCCAATAAGTGTGGATGAACAACATATCCATGTCCCTAGAAATGGAAAATACCGGGACCCAACAGGACCGTGATGGCCTGATTGCTCCATTGGTCCTCTCTGGCACCAGATTTGACGATTAGGGGAGAGCACTCCGTGGCCCTGCCATGGAGGGGTAATCTACAGGGGAACCTCTGGGGAGGATTGTCCTGGGGGACTGTGGGCCAGAGGATGAACCACTCTGAGGAAAGGGTCACGCCCTCTCGGTCTGTGTCGGTGGAGAAAAGTGTAAACAGAAAAACAAACTCAGCTCCCTCTCACCACTTATGAACACAGCTGCTCAATCCCTTACTGCCTCATGGCTGTCTGCACGCCGCCACCAAAACTGACTGTGCCAAGTGCCAGCCACTCCCAGTCCCCACCACTCTCACACATTGCAATCAAGCTAATCTGGTACCAAACATTACAGACAGCAGCAGAGATCTAATAGAAAATGAAGCTGGTCTTTTATTGGTGGGTGGGTCAGGCAGGAAGGCAGGCATGCACCAACAAATCTGATGAACAAATCTTCAACCACACACATACACACACAAATGACACCAGATTTGGCCATGTTAATTTTCAGTTCATCCAGGTCACTTGCAAAAAAACATTATTAAAAACAGAACTTTGATGGTGGCGGTGCCCCCCTACTGAATGGTGCCCTAGGCGGCCGCCTAGTTCACTTATTCTTAGGGCCAGCTATGCTTGTAGCCCTTTTTTTTACCGACTGCAGAGGTTCAGATAACATTTAAGACTGGGAATTATTTACTGCTAGCCTCTTCAACCTGGTGGTATTTAATCTAAATGGTAGTAATGCCACCTGCTGCCCAGTCTCGAACCTCTGCCTTGAAACCAAGTCTCAAACCCACTGTGCACCTGCAGCCACTGACTCTCTCAGTCTGGTGCTGCCATGGAGTTTAAGATACCATTCTGATGCTACACCGTATTGTGTGGCCTTGTTTTTAACATGTTGTCAGGTTACAACAATCCTTATGGCCAGCCAGTTGGCAACTTCTGACATGGTGTCCTGTACTGCAGCACCAAATGATACTCATGCTCTTTTCCGTCTGCACCCCACATGCTTCCACTCTTTTAGTTCAAGCTAAGTGGTAACCAAACCACAAGGGGACACAGTCAAAAGCTGGAAGAGGGAAGGTATAGGAGGGAGGTTAGGAAGGACTTCTTCAGGGAGAGGGTGGTGACCAGATGGAATGCGCTGCCAGAGGAGGTGGTCTCGAAGTCAATAAGCAGCTTCCAGAGAGGCTGGGATAGGCATAGGAGAATATATGGGGCTTGGAGGGGACAGATGGAGGGAAGGGAAGGGGAGGACTGGGGGGGCAAGACCAGCAGCATAAGCTAAAGACCCTGCGATATGAGCAGACTGGATAGTCGAATGACCTCTTCTGCTGGCTTCTTAAGTGATGCGTGGTGCAGTGGCTGCTAGCATTGCATGGTGCTGCCAATACTGTGCATGTGTAGCAGATGTATTTTAAATACGCAGGTGGAAAATACATTCTTAAACTCAAAGTGGTAGTAAATTGGGAGTAAAATACTTCCTTCCTTATCTGTCCACCTGACTGACTATCATGCAGCCAATTTAGTATCCATCTTACTGATCAGGGTTCAATGTTTGCCTCTACCATTTTTTGAATCATTGCCCAGTGAAGAGTCATGTCAAATGCTTTGCCTTTTTTGAACTTTATTTTCATTTGTTGTGAATCAAATAACAGTTCCATATCTGAGACAGACTATATGCATAACAAAATACAAATCCTCTGAGAGATAGAAAAGTCTCCTTAACAAAAGGATGTGTGCATCTCAAATATTGTGATACCTCACATGGAGGGAACCCTAAAATAAATGACTATAAAATCGCACAGGATTTTAAGGCTGTGACAGAGTCCATGGGCAGTGTGACTAATTCAAATGTGAAAGTCCATATTAAGAGTCCAACATGTCACGCCCCCAAAGGTACTAATGGCGCCATACTATATATCTAAAAGCTAATAATAATAACATAACACAGGCGGCAGGATATAGATCATGCAAAAACTTCCCACATTTCAGTCATTCAGAACTTATAAATTGGTCTGGCCCAAAACAGGCAGAATATCAAAATGAATTCAATATAAAAGATTTTTCTTTCCCCAACCTAAGTCCCCTAGCCAAGCAGTGCCTAAGGAACTACACAGACATTATTATTCAAGCCCCCAAACTTGCAGTAATTGATGCATTACTGTATTTTCATCTAATGCAAATTAAAGAAACAGACAAATGAGCTTTCCCGTTGCAAATTACTTGTATACCAACAATCGGTAATAGTTTCCCAATTCTGTATGGTTACACTGGTATTCAGAATGTGAGAGAAAAATAATCAGCACTTATTTTAATTCGGTCCCCTTCAATCTCTTCCAGTTCACTGTCCTCCGTTTCATCTTTTTGGGAAGGATAGAAACAGAGAAACACAGAATTTGACGGCAGACAAGGACCACTTGGCCCACCTAGTCTGCCCATTTTCCTACCTAACAGATAAGCTGCAGATCCTAGTTAACCAAAAGCTTACTTCCTCCTACCCCCACTAGGACTGCCTAATGTCTGTCCCATGCATTCTTGAATTCCCCCACTGTTCTTGACTCCACGACCTCCTCAGGGAGGCTGTTCCATGCATCCACAACCCTCTCTGTGAAAAAATACTTCCTCACATTACCTCTGAGCCGTCCCCCCTCTATCTTCAAATTGTG
The DNA here is from genome assembly GCA_016271365.2 of Neoceratodus forsteri. Classification (NCBI taxonomy): domain Eukaryota; kingdom Metazoa; phylum Chordata; order Ceratodontiformes; family Ceratodontidae; genus Neoceratodus; species Neoceratodus forsteri. The sequence continues at coordinate 112,916,131 of CM057449.1, forward strand.
CCCCCTTGTTCTTGCACATCTCTTTTTCTGAAAGATGCTACCCTCTTGGACTTTGTTGATTCCCTTGAGGTACTTGAAAGTTTCTATCATGTCCCTCTCTCCTCTTCTTCTCCTCGAGGGTATACATATTAAGCTCCTTTAGTCTTTCTTCAGTATGTCTTCTGGTGCAGACCCTGCACCATTTTGTTGCCCTCCTCTGGACAGCCTCCACTCTGTCTATATAGAAATATAGGATTTGATGTTTCTTGGCAAATCAACATGCCCATTTGCCTGCCTCGGTTGCATCAGCAAAAACCCAGACTTTGCCATCATGTACCATTCTGAGCCGAGCGGGAAACACCACCACATGAGTGGTTGAAGCCTCCCATAGTTTCTTTTGGACCCCATCAAATTTCTTGCATCTCGAGTGTAACATAACTTATGTCCTGGAAAAAGAACATGGAGCGATCACCCAGTGAGAGTGGGCCAGCTTGCCTTGCCATTTGTAGAATGCTGTCTTGTGTACCCATGCCATCTGTAACTACCTGTAAAGTACATGGAATGTCGGAATCCTCCCGATAGCCCCGTGCAGTGATTCTGTATGCTTTTTGCAGCCCAAAGTGTATTTTTTTGCCCTTTCGGCACCAACTTTTCTCCCCAGTCCTGCAGAAACATGAGGGGGTGATCCCCCTCAATTCCTTTGGGTAGACTGAGGATCCGCACATTGGACGAACAGGCCTGGTTTTCTAGTGTCTCTAATCTGGCCCTAAGGTGGGTGTTCTCTTTTATGATTAGTTTGGTGGCTGCTGAAGATGAATTGGAGCTCCTTTTTATGTCGACCATCTCCGACTGTAATGTCTCCACTGTTTTTTCCACTGCATTAACTCTGGTGCCAAAAGAGTCTATTTTCATATTTAGATTGGCAGCTGAGGTGATAATTCATTGCAGTTTTATCCCAATGGATGCCGTGGTTTCTTCAGAGTCAGGCTGAGAGCGGCCTGTGTCTCTAGGCCTGTCCACGTGGGCTGAGTTGAACCTGTAGTTTTCCACCTGTTGACCCGGAACGATCCTTACAAGGATTCCCCATTTAATGTTCTGGACCTTCCTCTTTACAGTGGTTAAAGAAGGTTTTGCAAATTTCTGCTTCAAATTACTGATTTTTTGAATATTGTAGCATTCAGTAGGGGAGCTATCAAAATCTGCTGCCAGCAAGCTTCAGCTCCACAGCCCGTCAAATGCTTTGCTAAAGGCCAAGAATATAATGTCACAAGGAATGTTGGCATCTAGGGAGGCACTTATGTTTTCATAAAAACATTAACTTGGTACTGCATGGTCTCCCTTTTTTTAAATCCATGCTGTGTACAGTCTAGATCCTGTACTTTTTTTGGTTTTTTATTCTTTTGGTAGCAGGTAAGGCCCACTATGCACAAGTGCCTGTTTTCAGAGGTGACCTGGGAGCACTAGGGTGGTTAAGTGACTTGCTCAGAGTTGCACAGTATACAAGTGGAGGTTGTAGGAATCAAACCCAGGTCTGCTGGATGTACCACACTCTTTCACAGCTCATTACTCCAACCTCTAGGCTTTACTGCCAGCCTCAATTTTGACATCAATGACATCTTTATAATGCATTCAAGAATTTTACCAGGTTCGATGTTAGGTTTATTGGTCTACAGTTCCCCAACTACCTCTCTAATGCCTTTCCAATTAATTAGTATTATTTCTACAATTCTCCAGTCTGATGGAATTACACTTCTGTCTAATGATTCCTGGAAGGTGTAATATATTAGCATATGATTTTTTAACATTTTGCCAGATATGCCATCTGATTCAGGTGAAGACTACATTTTAGCTAAGATTTTATTAATAACTATCTCCAGAGCTAAGGGGGAAGTTACAAGTTACTGGTAATAGGGGATCCACACTATAATTGTGGTGCATAAATGAATCTGAAGCAGTTGTTAAAGCAATTAGCCATAGCAACAAGATCTGAATGGTAGTTCCATTTTTAAAAACTGATCCTATGTTATTGCCCCTTTTCTTACGAATTTACATAGCTACAGACAATTTCTGTTACTTTAGGTAGCACTTTTGCAATACTGTATTCTATCTGAAGTTTTGCCTCCCTTATAGACCTTCTGCATTTACCTTGTGTATTTTGTATTTTGTCCAATTGCATTCTGTCCTGTTCTTAGTACAGTTTGCGTATCAAACCTCATTTTTTAAATACATTTTTTATGTGCACTGAAAGCCTTTTTTGTCTAATGCCCTCATTTGTGTATTGCCTAATTCTAGCTATGAATGTATGCACAAGGGAAGTCACAGAGTTTGGAACTGTCTGATTTTGAAAGCAGCACAAGGGAAGTCACAGAGTTTGGAACTGTCTGATTTTGAAAGCAGCACAAGGGAAGTCACAGAGTTTGGAACTGTCTGATTTTGAAAGCAGCACAAGGGAAATCACAGAGTTTGGAACTCAGTGCTTTGGCTTCTCAGAAGGAACTAGAAGGGGGACAAGATCAGATCTACAGTATAGTAGCTTCTTGTTGTTTTACATTGTTTCTTGTGGATTCTACTTGGTAGGTTATTTCTTTTCTTTCTGACTACTAAGGGGCTAGCAGGGTACAGTTTGAGGCTGTTGGAATTTTGAAACCTGTTTTGGTAGCTATAAATGGGCTCATTTGTTTGATTCACTGTGTAGCAGGCTGCATTTGTAGAGACCTATTTCTTCTGTTTTAAAACATAATTGGTGTGATTTAACTGGGTCTGTTTCTTTGAATTGGAGACATATATATTTTAATTCCAAGCCTATTTTGATGTGTTGCTGGTGAAGCTGTTTGAATTGGAGTCCTGTTTCTTGAGTAGCAAACTTATTTGGGGGCTTTGAGTAGAATTGTGATTAATTGTTGCTGGCTTCACTAGCTGCAAAGTTTGAGTGCAGAGTGGGGAAGGGGTGCTAATGATCTGACCACAGAGGCCCCAGCTACCTGATTGTTTCTGGAAGACTTGGGCTGGTCCCACCCTTGGTCCATTATTTCTTTATACCAGGGGTTCTGACATCACTTCCTCAAACAGGCAAAGGATATGCACCTGTCATAGCAAAGCAGACATCCAGGAAAGGAACAGCAGCAAGTGAAGAGGTGACTGCTCTCTCAGTGAAAGGAGTAAATGCAAATCTAGGAGCTTTCATTACTTCTTTGCATTGGTATTGCATTGGGGAAAGGAGGAGTAGGAGTTTAAAGAAGGTTGTGCAATGGCTACTTAAAGTCTGTTTTGAGTGTGGATAGGAAGGATAGGAATATAAAAAGTATACTTAGAATGGCAGATAAAGGGGAGATATTGCTGATAGGTGATCTGAATATGCCAGATGTTAACTGGAGTGCAGTTGCAGCAGCCACTTCTAAGAGTGGGGTTATTCTGGATGCCCTACAGGGGGCATGCCTTAGACAACTAGTATTAGAGCCCACTCGAGAGGGAGCAATCTTAGACCTGGTTCTCTCAAACGGAGCTGAAGAGAGGATCACAGATGTAGAAGTTGGTAGCCATTTGGGAACTAGCGACCATCAAACAGTATGGTTCACAATAAACACGGCAATAGAGTCAAGCCATACAAAGACAAAGGTACTGGATTTTAGGAGGGCTGACTTTGCCAAAATGGGTGAGTGCCTAAGGAATGCACTAGCAAATGGGCAGGAAGGAGGGGTGGAAGAACAATGGGGAATAATAAAAACTGCCATCACAGAGGTAACAAGCCTTTGTGTAAAGCAAATAAACAAAACGAAATGAGGTAAGAAACCACTATGGTTCTCAAAGGAAGTGGCAGTGAAGGTTCAAGAGAAAAAGAAAGCATTCAGGAAGTACAAGGAATCACACAAACCAAGGAAAAGATAGCCAACTCAGTTAAGAAGGGGGATAAAACCTTTAAAGGTACATCAGGGAGCAAAGGAAGACCAAGGGAGGGATAGTGAGGTTAATAAAGGGAGGGAGGGTGGGCAGAGGGTGACTGTGAAAGGCAGAGATACTAAACAAATATTTTGCTCAGTATTTACAAAGGAAGAGGGAGGTACCTAAAACAAACAGTAGAAACACTCTGGATACAGAAGTTGATACCAGCCCATTTACAGAAGAAAGAGTTCTGAAAGAGCTCTTAAAACTGAAGGTGGACAAAGCAATGGGGCCTGATGGAATTCATCCCAAAATTCTAAAAGAACTAAGGATAGAACTAGTGACACCACTGACTACCCTCTTTAACAAATCATGGGAGGATGGGGTGGTACCTGAGGACTGGAGGAGGGCAGATGTGATTCCCCTTCACAAAAGTGGGAGCAAGGCAGAAGCAGGAAAGTACAGACCTGTTTAACCTCAGTGGTAGGGAAAAAGATGGAATCACTTCTGAAGGAAAGAATTGTTGCGTATCTAGAGGCCAGAGGGGCACAGGACCCAAGGCAGCTTGGATTCACAGCGGGAAGGTCATGCCAGACAAATCTGATAGATTTCTTTGACTGGGTGACCAAAGTAGTAGATCAGGGAGGGGCTGTGACATGGCCTACCAGACTTTAGCAAGGCATTTGACACAGTCCCACACAAAAGATTAACATACAAGTTAGCCAGCCAGGAGTAGGTCCCAAGATGACAGCCTGGGTAAAGAATTGGCTGGAGAATAGGACACAGAGAGTAATAGTAAATGGAGTCCACTCTGAAAAAGGGGGTTAGCAGTGGGGTACCACAGGGTTCAGTATTAGACCGGTCCTCTTCAATGTCTTTATGTTTACATTGCAGAGGGACTGGAAGGAAAAAGTATGTCTTTGCAGATGACACAAAGATCTGCAACAGAGTTGATGCACAAGGTGGGGTGGAAAGGATGAGAAGGGACTTGGCAAGGTTAGAGGAATGGTCAAATGTATGGCAGCTTAGATTCAATGCTAAGAAGTGCAAGGTAATGCACCTGGGAAACAAAAACCCAGGGGAAGAGTACACAATGGGGGGGATACTAACAACAACAAAAATGGAAAGGGACCTGGGGGTAGTCATATCATATGACCTAAAGGTGGGCAAGCAATGTGAGAGGGCAGCAAGGAGGGCTGGGGGGATACTGGGATGCATAGGGAGAGGCATCACCAGTAGAAAACAAGAAGTTATTATCCCTCTGTACAGACAGCTGGTGAGACCACATCTGGAGTACTGCATGCAGTTCTGGAGACCCAATTCCGCAAAGACATAGACAGGATGGAAGCTGTCCAGAGGAGGGCACTAAAATGGTGCAGGGTCTGCACCGGAAGACATATGAAGTGAGACTTAAGGAGCTTAATATGTATAGCCTCGAGGAAAGGAGGGAGAGGGGGACATGATAGAAATTTTCAAGTACTCAAGGAATCAACAAAGTCCAAGAGGGTAGCATCTTTCAAAAAAGAGGTGTCAAGAACAAAGGCAATTTGAAGATAGAAGGGGCAGCTCAGAGGTAATTTAATGAAGTATTTTTTTACAGAGAGGGTTGTGGATCCATGGAACAGCCTTCCAGAGGAGGTTGTGGAGTCAAAAACAGTGGTGGAATTCAAGCATGCATGGGACAGTCATAAGGCAAGTCTAGGGGGTTGGGGTAGGAAGAAGTAGACTGCTGGTTAACTAGGATCTGCAGCTTATCCATCAGGTAGGGAAATGGGCAGACTGGGTGGGCCAAGCGGTCCTTATCTCGTCAAATTCTATGTTTCTATGTAAAAGCAGTTGCTCAATATATCTAAACGTGTGCAACAAAGGAGGTAAGGGAAATAAAGAAAATGTTTAGCACTGATAGAGGAGGGAGAGGGAAGACTTGGGGGAGTGTTTGGTATCCTGCATCTGGAAGGGTGGGGGGTTGCTGGTGGGCAACGACAGCAATGAGTAGGGTGGTAGGCTGCAATAACTGTGGTGCACCAATCTTTCTAAAAATTGCCTGGAGTGTGGGAGGATGTTTAGTGTGCAACCACATGGAAATACTTAGAAAGGAGATTGAGGGTCTGCAGGAGGAACTAAGACAAGCAAGGCAGATTGGGGTGGGTTTAGCCCAATACTGGAGGGAGGAAGAAGGGGAGATGAGGGAGGGCGATTTAAGCCACCAGTGGTGAGGAGAGGGAAAGAAGAAGGGAAGCAGAGACAAAGGGGCCCAGGCCAGGAAGAACGATTGCCGGGTAAACCAGGTCAGGAGACAAAAGACAAATGGAAGGAGGAGATAGGGACTTGTGAGGGGAGGCGAAGAAGTAGCAAAAGTCATGGAGTGGAAAGGAGAGAACAGGTTACTATGAAGAGAGAGGGAGCGGGCATTTGTGAAGGGCCTTCAGAAAATAGTTGTGCACTGCTAGAGAGGAAGAAGGTGGAGGAGGGAAATGATGAAATTAGAGGAGTAATTGATAAATGCCTGGACCAAACTGGAGCAGGGGAAGTTCTGCTGGAGAATTGCAACCAAGTTAAAAGGGGAAATAATGTGCAGGAGGAAGAAGAGGAGCTGGAAATGAGAGAGGAGATGAATGAAGAAGCAGGAGTAAGAGGGTGGAATCTTAGTGCTGGGGGACTCAATACTAAGAGGAGTTAGGTGGGGTAGCAAGGGGGAGAGGCATAGTCGCATTTGGGTGGAGGCCATGCCAGGAATGACAGCGGAAAGGGTGGGACAGTCTGTTCTGAAATATGCTAGAAGGGGGTAGGGACAAGCCTCATTTAATTATACATCTTGGGACAAACGACCTGGCTGACAAGACAGTAGATACAGTCCAGAGGAGGTTTGAGGAACTAGCACAATTATGTGAGGGGGCAGGAAGATCAGTAACTTTTTCAGAGATACTTCCTGTGCCAAAGGCAAGCACAACAAGAAAGCTGAGAATAGAGGGAATTCAACGGATGGCAAAGAACCTGGTGTTGTGCAAAGGGTATGGGCTGTTGGGGGTGGGAGGGACCTGGGAGGACAGTAGTCTCTATGCCAAGGACAGACTACACTTGAGTGAGGAGAGGAAGAAAGTGTTGAAACAGAGGATGGAGGAGCATAGAGAAGTTGGGAATTTAAACTAGAGTGGGGGTGGCAGTTGGGGAAGAGATATGCAGAGACCACAGGTTGGGAAATCATATGAGCTTAACCCCCATAATAGTGACAAAGGACAAATGGCATGTACTGTTTGTGATGCTAGGAAAGGAGGGCAGGATAGGAGGGGGGAGAAGGGTGGAAGGAGGTTACCCTTAATGCTAGCAGCCTTGGGAGGAAAACTGCAGAGTTACAGGTTCTCATGGCAGATGGAGAGGTGGACATTGCAGTCATCATGGAAACATGGGCCACCCAATACAATGACTGGGACCTGTCTGTACCAGGGTACAGATTATTTTGTAGGGACAGAGTGATTGGGAAAGGAGGGGTGTGGCACTATATGTGAAGGAAGGACTGAAGTGTGTAAGGGAGGAAGGGGAGGAGGGTAGTACAGAGTCACTTTGGAGTAAATCCAGGATTCCAAGAATAGGATTCTTAGAATGGGAGTGGTGTACAGGCCACCATCTCAGATGGAGGAGGTAGACAGGGAACTAGCGGGACAGATCAGGAGGACCTGCGAGAAGGGTAGTGTGCTGATTGTGGGGGACTTCAACATGCCAGGAGTGGACTGAAGCACCCCAACAACCAGGAACAGAAGGGAGCAGGTACTGCTGGATGCCTTCCAGGACAGCTTCCTGCTGCAAATGGTCAGTGAACCAACCAGGTTAGGAAATACTCTTGACCTTGTGCTGGCAAATGGGGACTTTGTGAGAGAACTTACAGTGGAGGAACCGTTGTCAGGGAGTGACCACCGCTCAGTATGGCTCACATTGGATACGGGCAAGGAAGCAGTGGAATCTGGCACAATAGTGCTGGACTTCAGGAAGGCCAACTTTGGGAGGATGGGGGAAGTGGTAAAAGGGTACCGGCCAGAATTCAATATAGTATGGACACTAACCAGAGGTGAGCTCATAAAGCTGGGGATAGTGGAGGCAACCAAAACCTGCTGCAAAGCCCAGAGCAAGAAGGCTAGGCCAAGAAACCGATCTGGTTGGAGCAAGGAGGTGATGGAAAGGTAAGGAGGAAAAGAGCTGCCTTTAGGAAGTACAAGAAAACAGGGATGGGGGAGGACAGGGAGGAGTACTTGACAGAATCAAAGGAGGTGACAAGGGCAGTAAGGGGAGCCAAGCATCTCGAACTCAGGCTGGCACAAGGCATTAAGAAGGGGAGAAGGACTTCTTTAAGTACATCAGGGAGAAAGGAGCTGTAAGGACCACATAGTAAGGATTGGAAAGGAAGGGTTTGAATTGGAAGCGAGGGTGTGATAAGGCGGAAGCACTAAATGAGTACTTCTGCTCAGTGTTTACTAAAGAGAAGAGGGGGTGACACCCGAGTGAGAGAAATGGCAGAAGCAGGGGAAAGTGGTGACAGATGGGGAAATCATGGAGAGCAGAGTTTGAGAGGGTTTGAAGGCACTGAGGGTGGACAGGGTGCCAGGCCCAGATGGCATCCACCCCAGGGTACTGAAGGAGTTGGCAGAGGTCCTTGCAGGACCTTTGGCAGACCCATTTAATGCCTCACTACATTCTGGGTGTGTATCTCAGACTGGAGAATGGCTCATGGTGCCCTCCACAAGAGTGGCCCAAGGATGAACCGGAAACTACAGACCAGTGAGCCTCACATCCATCATGGGTAAGCTAATGGAGACTATCCTGAAGGAGAGGCTGGTGGCCTCCCTAGAGGCCAAAGAACTACAGGACAGCAGACAGCATGGCTTCACACGTGGCAGATCCTGCCAAACCAACCTGGTCGAATTCTATGACTGGCAACTAGGCAACTGGACAGGGGCCATGGTGGTGTCTTGTATCTGGACTTCAGTAAGGCATTCGACTCAGTGCCACATGGAAGGCTGGGAAGGAAGTTAGTAGGCACAGGGTGGGTGCAAAGCTGGTGAGATGAGTGGGAAACTGGCTGCAGGAAGGCAAGAGGGTGGTGGTGGGTGGGAGCTCCACACCCAAGGGGCAGTGGCCGCTGTGTTCCACAGGGCTCAGTGTTGGGACCAGTGTTGTTTGGGATATTCACTGCAGACATATCATGGGACATCAAGAGCAAGATCAGTCTGTTTGCTGATATACCAAGGTAGGCACGGTGGTGGATGACCTAGGGGATGGCAGGGTTGCAGGATGATCTGGCAAGGCTTGAAACCTGGTCAGACACCTGGCAACTGGGCTTTAATGCCAAAAAGTGCAAGGTGCTGCATTTGGGATGAAGAACCCAAGGAGGAGTTACCAGCTAGGGGAGTGCAACTAGCCCAGACAGAGAAGGAGAAGGATCTGGGTGTGCTCATTACAGGGTCAATGAACAACTCAGCACAATGTAGGAAGGAGCAGCTGCAAGGCTAACAAAATGCTGGGTTGTGTTGCAAGGTATATTCCTTGTGAGGAGGAGGAGGTGATTCTGCCACTGTATGGGTCATTAGTTAGACCACACTTGGAGTACTGCGTGCAGTACTGGCGTCCGTATCTGAAGAGGGACATTAAGTTACTGGAGGGGTGCAGTGCAGGCGACAAAGATGATCAAGGGCTGGGGGACTTATCATACGAGAGGAGGTTGAAGGAGTTGAACATGTACTCACTGGGGAGAGGAGAGACAGGGGTGACATGATTGAAACCTTTAAATACATGAAAGGAATAAACAAGATGGTACAGAGGGCTGTTCAAAGTAAGGGAGGGAGGCCACAGAGGCATGATATGAGACTGGAGCAAGGAAGGTTCAGGAGGAGATGAGGAGACACTTTTCAGAGAGGGTGGTGGCTGGGTGGAATGCTTTACCTGCTGAAGTGGTATGCAGTAGAACAGTGGACTGCTCAAACGAGGATGGACAGGACAAGGGAGGGTTAATGAAGGGGGAAGGGTGGAAGGAGGGCAGCTGCAGAATGGGGGTGCTAGCTGCACATTCGAGCAGACTTGATAGACCTCTAGGCCTTTATCTGCTGGCAAATTTCGTATGTTCGTATTGCTTCTTATAAGATGTTATATTTCTCTTCAGTTGTTTCATTCTTGAATTGAGTGTCCCAATCTATTCCTCCTAGGTGCGTGTCGATTTCTTGTATGTTTGCTTTTCCATATTGATAATTTTTTTATGAGGCCCTGTTTAAACAAGTGACCTGTTAGTAATTTAAACAGTAGTACATTATGGTCACTGTTCCCTAAGGGTGTCTCTGCATGTACAGTTTCGCTATTGATACCCTCAGCACTTTGTAGGAGATCAACGGTATTATTTCCCCTGGTTGGGACAGTAACGTGCTGATGTAGTCCTAGCTGTTCTAACCTATGGCTAAGGTTTTTGCTTGTGGATGCTGTGGCCTGGTTAGTTTGCCAGTTTAAATCCCCCTTGTGAGCATCACCCACTATTTTTGTGTCTTCTAATTCACATGCATTCTCAAATTCTGTGAGCATGCAAGTGGCATCGTCACTTGTTGTTCCTGGTGGTCTGTAGCACATGCCTACAATCAGATTTCTTGTGTTCTTACTTGAAAGACTTACCCACATTGTTTCACTCATCAGATCATCTGCCACAAATAAGCCACTGTAATATCACTGCGGACCTAGAGGCCCCCTTTTGTAACCTGCATTTTCTGAATGTAGAAAATAAAGAACACGCTAACTCAGCAATAACATTTTTGAAGATGGGGGCAGCTCAGAGGTAATGTGAGGAAGTATTTTTATGGAGAGGGTTGTGGATACATTGAACAGCCTTCCTGAGAAGGTCGTAGAAGCAAAAACAGTGGGTGAATTCAAGAATGCATGGGACAGACATAAGGCAATTCTAGTGGGGGGTAGGAGGAAGTAGGCTGTTGGTTAACTAGGATCTGCAGCTTATCCATTAGGTAGGAAATGGGCAGACTGGTGGCCAAATGATCCTTATCTGCCATCAAATTCTATGTTTCTACTGCTTCTTTGAGTTTTATTGTCATCCATCATCCACCTTTTAGCACCATGGCTTGCCAACATTTTGTGTTACAATGGCACATTTTATCAAGGAATATGTGAACTATAAAATATTAAAAAAAAATCTTTATGAAATAAAAAAAAAGACTGTATACATTTACAAATTAGGTAGCATAGTCGCATCACAGAAGTGGACCTTATTCTGCGATTTAAATGTCATGTGCACGCATCATCTATTGTGGCAATAAGCAGCCAATTTTATTTCACTCCACATTTGCATCTAGACATTTAAGTAAATTAATATGGTAAAGTCATATTTATATAAGTTGGACCAGCATAACATTCTGTGGTGATTTGCATACATTATGATGCTTTGTGCATTGTGGGGCATGTGTAATTTTGTTTTCTTGAAACTTGGCTTCCCAGCCAAATGCCCTTTAGGGAACCCTTGCCTCAGTGTTTGCGCACAGAGGTTCTTTTGTCTTTAAATAGTTTTATTTTAATTGGTTCACCACAATATATCCAAGGCACACTGCCTCTAGGGTAGCTGGTCTATTCCACTGGGGTGTCAAACACACAGGCATACTGATGAGTCCTGGTAGGATGAAACACGTGTCTATGTCTTCTGTTAGCACCCTTGCAAACTGTGTGAGAGGGCCTTTCGCACCATGCAATTTTTTTGTATGTTGGACCAGCATAACATTCTGTGGTGATTTGCATGTGCAGCCCATGATGCTTTGCATTGTGGGGCATGTGATTTTGTATTTTATATACACGTTCCTTTTGATTTAATTTAGGGAATAAGTAAAGCAGAGTTCATTTTATATGTCCAAACATACACTTATCGTGTCCCTCACAGTTACAAGAGTCCATTCTCAACTGCATCAAGGCCAGACAGCGGCCAAGAGAAGAGGAGCAGTTCTGGCACACACAGGACTCGAGAAGAAACTCTTACATCTGTGAGAGATGCAGCAACTCTACATATAAACGGTTTATGAAATTGTGTTGAAAGTTGATGTTTTTAAAAAATTTAACTTGAATTCAAAATCAAAATGTACTTTGTAGAAAATCACAGAACGCCCTGCGAGTGGAAATGGACTACGACAAGTGAACGCAGGAATTCAGGATTTAAGAACTGTGTGCTTGAGACACCCTCTTAGGGTTCTGAGAGGTTATAGGAGGCAGTATAGCGCAGTGATTAAGGGCACTGAGCTGCAAATCTGGAGGCCTAGGTTTGGATCCCACAACCCCCACTTGCATACTGTGTGATCCTGAGCAAGCCACTTAACTTCCTTGGGACTTGGGAACTCTAGCAGCAGGCTGGGAGAACAGAGCTCTGGGGTTATATTCTGTTTTAACTGAAATATTGGAATAGTTTGTAAGTGAAATGAGCTCTATGTGTTAAAAATTATTACCTTGAATTAGAATTGTTTCTTGGGCTGTGATATCGTAACTTTGGAGGTTTGGGGACTGTTGTTTGTCAGGGTTAATTAGAGGGAAATTTAAATGTGTTGTTTCTTAAATACTGAAAAGCCACTGGGGGTGGGGATTAAAGGGCTGAGTATTTCTGTTTTGGGACTGAAATTCGAAGCAACAGGAGCTGGTGGGCCTGTGACATCATACGGTACCTGAGGTCTGCTTACACACACTGTTAGTGGGACCGAACACACACTGGACTGTATGTGTTTGTGGGACTAGGGAACTTTATTGGCGGGGTTGAAATTGGGTTTGTAAATAACTGCAGTCAGTATAGAGAGAAACTGTATTCCAGGGGAAAGGGACTGAGAAAGGGAGTGTGCCATTATAAACAGAGGGGGATAAACAGGGTGGCCATATTCCACCATGGCAGGCATCTTCGGAAGGGCTGTAGGCTGCACAGGCTGTGGGATGGCAATAATCTCAATTGGGCCTGAGAGAGGGAGGCTCCACTCTGTAGACAGCTATCTTGTATCAGGAATGAGGTATATTGGTTAAGGAGAAGCTGGGGAGCTGGGGGGTGTCCAAGGATAAGGGTGTGGATATGGGCAGCAGAAGGGTGGGGCTGAGGGAGGCTGGGGCAATGCTCTGAAATTACAGGACGTTATGTTACAGGAAGCAGGAGGGGGGATATTAGGGACAGAGGACCCTTAGATAGGGAAGTTGACGCTAAGGAAAGCGACGGGTGAACATTCTGAATACAAAGAGAGTGGAGGGGAAGAGTCAGGAGGGGCTGTTGTTAGCGGAAGCCTAAAACAGCAGACTATGGGAAGGAGCCCTAAGGTGAACAGAGCAAGAGGGGAAGAAGAGGGCAGTTTAGAGGTGCAGTCAGGGAACTCGGTTACTTGATGGAGGCTAACATAGAGTGTCACAATAAATTTGAGCTACTAAGCCACCTAGAGGGGGAGGAAGGGGTTGGTGGAAATGAGGAAACTGATACAGAGGCCGGGGGGAGGGAGTCAGATACCCATAAGGCATCACAGACCGGCAATGGAAAGGATAGAAATAGTCCCAGAGGGAGAAGGGGAAACATAAATGTTAAACAAATGGGGGAGATGCAACATATTCCAGACATGAGGGAGGAGAGCATGATTGGAGAGAAACTGGGAGACAAGGAGGTGGGAGAGGAGCCCCCCTTCAGCAGGTGGGTCAGTAGCAAGGATGGGGCCCTAGCTAAAGGGGACCCACAGAGAGCCTCTGGAGGCAGGGGTACTATTACAAGGGGGATGGTGCTGTGGGGAAGGAAACCATCAGGCCAGGATAAACAGTTCGGATAAGAGAGGGTTAAAGGGACACCTATTCAGAGAGGGTTTGAGTTAACTGGGCAAAATAGCAGGGAGGCAGAAAGGGAGGGTGACAAGGGGTCTCTAATAAGGCAGGAAGACTTCACGAAATTGAGATCATGAATAAAGTGGGGAGGGGGGGCTGAGAGGGCATAGTGGAGGTAACATAAGGATGATGGCGGTGTTAAGGTTCTTTATTGGGAGACTCTGAATTAGGGGTATCCAGTGGGAGTGGACAGGGGGTGGATGCCATACCCAGGTGAAGGTAGTGAGTATCTCTGGGCTGACAGTGCACAGAGCAAAGTACATGGTGTATGAAATGGTTAGGGATTGTGGAGGGAAACCGGATTTCCTGGTGCATTTGGGAACTAATGATCTAGAGGGAAATAGCATTTTGGAAATCCAAGCAAGGTTCCAAAAGCTTGCCAGAGTCTGTCGGGATAATGGATACAACATTTCCTTTTCGGAGATATTGCCAGTACCAAAGGCCTCAGTGGAGAAGAAAATGAAGCTCACAGAGATTAATGACTGGCTCAGGAAGTGGGGTGAAGAGAGTGGGTTGGGGGTGTTAGGGAACTGGAATGGAGTTTGGGAGGATAAGGGACTATATGCCAAGGACAGGTTTCATCTTGCCCCATTAGGGAAGGAAGTCCTTAAACAGGGGATGGCTGACTACATACAAGAAAGGTGGGGTTTAAACTTGTGAGGGGGAAGGGATAAGGGAAGGGCTGACCAGAAGCCCTCTCCTCCAGATGAGGGGAGTAGCCTTCAAGCCCAAGGGGGAGGGGGGAAACAGATTGGGGGTGGAGGTTTCAGGAGGAGCAGAGGGAGGATGGAAGTATAAGGAATCTGGGTGGGGTCCAACAAAGAGGATCAGGGATAAGGGGTGGGGGTTGGTGTTAGTAAATGCCAGGAGCTTGGGAAACAAGTTGCCAGAGTTCCAGGCCATGCTGTTCGGGGGGTGGATGTGGCGGTCACGGAAACGTGGGACAACAAAAACCATGACTGGGACCTAAACGTACGGGGGTACACTATGCTTAGGAAGGATAGAAAGGAGGGCAGAGGGGGTGGAGTGGCTATGTACATTAGAGATGACATAGAAATTGCTAGGGTAGAAGAGGCAGAGGGAAACGTGGAGGCCTTATGGGTCACCTTACGATCCCCAGCAGGAGATAAGGTCAAGCTGGGTGTAGCATATAGGCCCCCCGGGATGAGTGATGTTCTAGAGGATGGTTTGCTGGACAACATCATTGCCCAGTGTGGACCAAAAGGGGAAGGAGTGGTGTTGATGGGGGACCTTAATATGCCAGGTACAAACTAGGGAACCATGTCCTCTAAGGTGGCCAAGGAGCAGAGGCTGCTGGATGGTCTCCAGGATGTGTTCTTAACATAGCATGTGATGGAGCCCACAAGAGAAGGGCATGTCCTGGATGTGGTTCTGGCAGATGGGGATCTGGTAAGGGACATGGTTGTACAAGACCCCCTGACTGGGAGCGACCACAATACTGTCTGGTTTCAAATAAGCATGGGGTGACATCTAGGACACTGGCAGTGGACTTCAGGGGGGCAGACTTTATGGGCATGGGAAATATTCTCAAGGATCACTTGAAGGGGATTACCTCAATGACAAGTGTGGAAAGGAGATGGGAGGTCATAAAACGGGGACTTCATGAGGCAGTCAGGATCTGCGCTAAGTTGAAATGTAAGGGAGCAAGGTCACATAAACCATGCTGGTGGTCCAGTGAGGTACAGGAAGCAGTCAGAGAAAAGAAGGCGGCCTACAAAAAATATAAAACAACAAGAGGGGATAGGGATAAGGAAATGTACCAGCTTGCATCTAGAAAAGTCACCCGTATGGTGAGGGGAGCAAAGTCCAGTAAAGAGCAGCGGCTGGCACAGGGGATACATGGAGGGGAAAAGGGGTTCTTCCGGTACATTGGGGAGCGGAGAAAAACTAAGGGCCATCTCAGCAGATTGAGATCAGAAGGAGGGTGGGTGGAAAAGGTGAGGGACCAGGCAGAGGTATTTAACGAGTACTTTGCCTCTGTGTTCACTAGGGAGGGGGATGGGATATCTACAAAGCAAGGCACGAAGGGGATAGAAACATCAGTAAGTGGGATCAGGGGAGCAACAAAAATGGAGCAAGAGGGAGAGAGAGGTACCCCAGGGGTGTCACATCTGGGTAAAGATAAAAAGGCCAGTAAGGTGGAGGGGACGGATGATGCTATCTCCACCAAAAGGGTGTGGTTAGCCCTCAAGGCCCTAAAGAAAGACAAATCTCCTGGGCCGGATGGCATTCATCCGAGAGTACTATGGGAATTGGCGGACACACTGGCTGCACCCCTGGCGGAGCTTTTCAGCAGGTCACTTGCGACAGGGAGGGTACCTAGGGATTGGCGAGAGGCACATGTGGTACCAATCCATAAAGGGGGGTCGAGGGAAGTACCAGGAACTATAGACCCATCAGTTTGACTCAGTGGTGGGAAAATTAATGGAGTATACTAAAGGAACGATTGGGGTGTACTTGGAGGAGGTGGGAGGTCTGGATAGTCGGCAACATGGGTTTGTGCCAGGTAGATCATGTCAAACCAACCTGTGTGAGTTCTATGAATGGGTAACATCAGAACTGGACAGGGTAAGCCTGTGGATGTATTATTCTTGGACTTCACAAGGCGTTGACTCTGTCCCCACAATGGTCTGGTGGAGAAACTGATGGGGTTAGGAGTAGGCCCTTTGATGGTCAGATGGATTGAAAACTGGCTAGCTGGACGCACTCAGAGAGTAGTGGTCTGTGGGGAGCTCTCGAACCCTAGAGAGGTTGGTAGTGGGGTACCGCAGGGCTCGGTACTGGGTCCGATCCTGTTTAATGCATACATATTGTACATCAGGGAGGGTATAGGGTGTGAAATGAGTCTCTTTGTGGATGACTCCAAGATGGGAGCAGTAGTTGAGGGAGAAGAGGGGAGGTTGACCCTGCAAGGGGACCTGGACACCCTGGAAAGCTGGGCTCACACATGGAAATTAAATTTCAATATCACCAAGTGCAAGGTGTTGCATCTTGGTCGGGATAACCCTAAACACAGGTACACCCTGGGAGGGGAGGTGCTGGAGGCCTCAATAGGGAAAAAGACCTAGGGGTCATGGTGGATGCATGTATGAATAACTCTGAGCAGTGCAGGAGAGCGGCTAGCAAGGCAAACAGGATGTTGGGATGCATCATAAGGGGATCACCTCTAGAGCAAGGAAGTGATTCTGCCGCTGTACAATGGACTGGTTAGACACACCTTGAGTACTGTGTACAGTACTGGAGACCACACTTGAAGAGGGACATACAGCTCCTGGAGAGGGTGCAGAGGAGGGCAACAAAGATAATACGGGGGCTAGGGATTTGACGATGAGGACAGACTTAAGGAGCTCTGCCTGTTTTCACTCGGAGAGAGGAGAGACAGAGGGGACATGACTGAGGTCTCTGGCACCCTCAAGGGAATAAATAGGGTAAACATGGAGGGGATCTTTAGACTAAAGCAGGAGGTATCACCAGGGGCATGGTTTGAAGTTGGAAGGTGGAAGGGTGAGGGGAAAAGAGGAGGAGGTTTTTCACTGAGAGGGTGGTGGACCCTTGGAATGCACTGCCTGGTGAGCTGATTCAGAGATCCACAGTGGAGGGCTTCAAGAGAGGGTGGGACAGACACAGAAAGTGGATGTATCAGATGATGGCCTGTCCCAGGGGAGTGGGGATAGATGATACGGGTTTCTGGAGCACAAGGGATGGGAGGGTCTCGGCACCCAACTAAGGATCTAAGGTTCGAGCAGACTCGATAGACCGTAAGGCCTAATCTGCTGGCAAATAGTATGTTAGTATGCTCCCAGGTCGTACCAGGAAACAAACTCTGGCTTAGTGTGCCTTACCTGGCTAAACACTTTCCCCATTTCCTTTCCTATAAGAGTGCAGTGCAGTGATTAAAACTAATTAAGCAGCTGCTTGTGAATGAGAATTAGTTCATTTTGACATGCAGGAAATTGAGACACTGCCAAGATGGAGCACAGTGTCAATTTCATGACAAAAGGGACTAATTCCCATTGAAATTGCATTGTTTACTGCAGTAACTCTGCTGCAACATACTGCAGAATTGGTTTTAATCCTGGCAAGCTTCACTTATATAGAATGTTTAAAAATAAACAATCTTGATTGGCTAAGAATGATATAACCATTTACAAGAAACCTGTCCAAACTATAAAATAGACAGTCAATGTTGTTCGCCTTGCATCACCATAAGAAAAAAAGGCCCTCCCATGGTTATCCAAAATTCACTTCATGCTACCCTAGAACAGATCAAATCATTTAAGTATCTAGGTGATACCCTGGATGACATCCTCTCATGTACCACTTATGCTGAGAACATTGCAAATCTGGCCAACAGAAAACTAGGTGCGCTTTTCTGACAACATTTAAATCTTACCGCTGAAGCTAGATGTCTGGCAGTCTTAAGTACTGTCCTTCCCCTCACTGACTATGGTCTACTGATCTCTGTTGCTGCCTGTGATTCAGTCCTAGGCAGGTAAAATGGTCCTCAATAAACCTGCAGGTTCGCAAGTGGGGATGATAGACTTACTCACACTTGCTTCTTGTATGCACTTATCAACTGGCTCCTCCGCAGGATTGGCTGAAATACCAGTCCTGTCTGCTGGTTAAAAAGCCCTCCTGGGCCTCACCCCTTCTGCAGTTGGTGACCTCTTCTGCCTGGTCAACAACAGCTACTCCACAAGGAGTATGTCCAGACATGCCCTGCAAGTCCCCTTTCACAAAACTAGCCAGGATAGACGTACATTTGCTATCCAAGCCACATGGTGGTTTAATGATCTCCCTGAATCCATAGTGGACCTCCCCAAAATCGCACCTTTAAAGAATTCCCCAAGAAAGGAACTTGCTTTGAAATCTGCTTACCATTGTTTTATATGGCCAAATACCTCTCTGTATAATGCTGCAGCCTGGCTGTCGTCTGACTGAACTCTACACTGCTGTACCTTGTTTGCAACCCTAATGTCTGTACTTGACCTGGCTCCCCTTGAGTTGGTGAAATCTTGTAGTGTATACCGTACAGATTCTAAGTTATCTATTTGCTTCGGATGTGGTTCCTGTGTATCAATGTTGTGTATGTCTTGTTTGTTACTGATGTGGAACCTTTGGAAAAGAGCACTTGTGCTCAACGGCGTTACACAAATTTAAAATAAATAAAAAAATAATATGTAGCGAAAGTTATTATTTAATCATACATTCCATGCTGAATGCCTGCATTATCCCATGACAACTGCATTATCTCTAGTCCAATGCCAGTTACTGGAAGCCCAAGTGGTTTGGCCGAATTCTGAAGCTTAACTGAATTTACAGGCCCTAACTCAAAGCCAGATCAAAGCTTCCAGAGGCCCACTTCTCTCACTCCTTATCCTTGGGCAGCCTGAGTGTTCATATTTCCATCTAGAATGGTTCTCTCAGTCAGTAGGTTTAAAAGTTTCTCTTCCACATGAACCCTCTGGTGACAATTAAGTCTTGATTTAGTTGTGAAATCCTTTCCACATTCACTACATGTAAAAGGTTTCTCCTGTATGATTTCTAATGTGTTCAATTAACCTTGACTTGTATGGAAACTTTTTCCACAGTCAGAACATTTAAATGGTTCTCTTTTGTGGATCTGCTGATGTGAAGTACAATATTTTTTAGTTTTAAAACATTTCCCACAATCAGTACATTTAAAAGGTTTATCTATTGCATGACTCTGTATGTGCTCAATCAGTTTTGATTTATATATAAAACTCTTTTCACAGTCGGTACATTTGAAAGACGCCTCTCCCTTGTGAATCCGCTGGTGTAAAATAAGCCTTGATTTAGTTGCAAAACTCTTTCCACAGTCAGTACATTTAAAAGGTTTCTCGCCTGTGTGACGCCGAAAGTGCTCAGTTAATCTTGACTTATATATGAAACTCTTCCCACAGCAATTACATTTAAAGGATTTCTGTCCTGTGTGACGATGAATGTGTTCAATTAATCTTGATTTATAGCGGAAACACTTTTCACAGTCAGTACATTTAAATGGTTTAAGGAGTTTCCCTTCCATATGACTCTGCTGGTGTAAAGTAAGACTTGATTTAGTTCTGAAATGCTTCCCACAATCAGTACATTTGAAAGGTTTCTCTCCTGTGTGACTCCGAATGTGTTCTGTCAACTTTGATTTGTATGGGAAACCTTTTCCACAGTTTGTACATTTAAAAGGTTTTTCTCCTTTGTGATTTAGCTGGTGTGCAGTACACCTTGATTTAGTTGTGAAACCCTTCCCACATTCAGTACATTTAAAAGGTTTCTCTCCTGTGTGATTCCGGATGTGTTCAATCATCCTTGATTTAGTTGAGTAACCCTTTCCACAATCAGAACATTTAAAGGGTTTTTCTCCTGTGTGCGTCTGGATGTGTTGAATCAGCCTCGATTTGTACCGGAATCTCTGCTCACAATCAGTACATTCAAAAGGTTTCTCTCCAGTGTGACTCCGGATGTGTTCATTTAACCTTGCTTTAGTTGAGAAACTCTTGTCATGAACAGCACATTTAAAAGGTTTCTCTTTTGTGTGACTCTGGATATGTACCGTCAACTTTGATTTATACCTGAAACTTTTCTTACAGTCAGTACATTTAAAGGGTTTCTCTCCCGTATGGATCTGCTGATGGATGGTAAAACTAGATTTAGTTGCAAAACATTTCCACAATCAGTACATTTAAAAGGCTTCTCACCTGTGTGACTTCGATGTGTTCAATTAACTTTGATTTACATAAGAAACTCTTCTCACAATCAGTACATTCAAAAGGTTTCTGTCCTGTGTGACACTGAATGTGTTCAATCAACCTTGATTTATAGTAGAAACTCTTCTCACAATGTGTACATTTAAAAGGTTTCTCTCCTGTGTGACTCTGATGTGTTTACACCAGCTTGATTTAGTTGCAAAACCCTTTGCGCAATCAGCACATTTAAAAGGTTTCTGTCCTGTGTGACTCAATATGTTCAATTAACCTTGATTTATATGGAAACCTCTTTCCACAATCAGTACATTTAAATGATTTCTTTCCCATGTGACTCTGGATGTGTTCAATCAGTCTTGATTCACATGTGAAAGTCTTCTCACTACTGGTGCATATAGGAGAGTTCTTTCTTCTGCGTACCCTCTGATGGACTGCAAGTTCATTTTTACATTTAAAACACTTCCCACAATCGGTACACTTAAAAGGTTTCTCTACAGTGTGGCAATGAATGTGTTTAATCAACCCTGATTTAGTTGTGAAGATCTTGTTGCAGTTAGCACACTGAAAAAGTTTCCATCGACTCTGCATCTGCCTATGAACTGAGAGTTGACTTTGCTGTACAACACTGTTAAGCAACTGAAAAGGTGTCCATGTTGTATAAGAATTTTTCCCTTTTTGAATCTGCTGATGCTTGATAAACTTGTGTTTAATACATGACAGTTGATCAGGGAATCTCTGACCACATACAGTGCATTTAAAGGTCCTTTCTGCTATGCAGTGCTGCTGGTGTGCAGGAAGTTCAGATCGTTGATCCGTCTGATAATCAGCAGATTCTGGACCTATATAGAAGAAAATTAAGACGATTCATTTGGTTTTCAGTAACAACTTTCTTTTCTATACAGCTTTTTCATGCTCTGGGATACTAACTGGCTCTTCAGACCCTACTCCCCAACAGCCACCATCTCACCTGCCTTTGTTCTGCATGACTTGCCTCTGCCATGCAGGTCCATGAAGGAGGGCTGTCCTCCCCTTGTAGTATGGGTGTGGTTAGGTGGAGACAGAAAGTGCTCATCTGGAGGTGGCGCTCATGACAGGTTAGACACAAACAATGCTACAAAGTCGGACCCTCACCACCTTTTCGAAAGATACACCAGACTTCAAGTAAAAAATAGCTTGGTTGTCATTATTACAATGACAATCCAGACATATAAAACTTGTAGACACCCATGCCTGCCTGAAAGGACCAGCCGATTCAAAATGCGTCAGCTGGGCATGGGTGTCTGCAAGTTTTATACGTCTGGATTGTCGCTGTAATAGAGACAACCAAGCTATTTTTTATTTGAAGCTTGATGTTTCTTTCAAAAAGGTGGTGAGTGCCCGACTTTGTAGAATTGTTAGTATGGATGTGGTTCAGCAGGTCCTGGGGCATATCTGTGGGTCAAGGCAGGCAAGCGGGACTTCCCTTAATGCACAGCCCCCATGTTTCCCTTTTTTTCCTTTTTGATTCCTGCTCCCAAGGTCAGAGTGCATGCAGTTGCATGGGTGTGCAACCTGAAGATACCACATGCACTTGATTGCCTGTGCCAGGCCCTTTGAGATGTAGCTGCATGCCATGCCACCCAACTTCTGCTGAGTGGTAGTCGATCAGCGTACCGTGCTGTTCCCCCTCCCCAACGGAGGAGAGCTGTCTATGGACACTCAGTCTTCCTTTTCCCGGCCAGCCATGAGTGATCCTGGTACATTCTTGAACCCGAGTCATTGGTGTGGCAGGAAGTCAGGTGCCCAGTGCCTCAGTCCTTTACACCACTGGGCTGGCCCAGTGACAACACTTTTAAATTATGTCCTTATGGAGAATTGTCCTATTAACATTTAAAGATCAACTGCAGCTATATTATAAACATGTATAAACTTTACTCCTTTTCCCTATCATAATGGCAAAAAGCCTTATTTATTACTTGTGACATGAAGAAATTGCCATTTGTCATGTGCAGATACCATTTTAATTGCTCTCCTATTTGATGGTTTCACAGAAGATCTCTCAGACATTCTTTGACCAGCAGGCGAAAGCTTGGGTGAGTGCTCATTCCATTTAGGCCATGACATAATTTTCCACAAGGTCCTAGTAGCTCAGTACAAGAAACTTGAGGAAAATGATGTCATTGTTGCCTGAATGGAATCAGTACTTGCCCAGAATTCCACCAGCTGGTCTGAAAATGACGGAGGGATTTTCTGAGAAAGCTTCAAAAAGGACAGGCAGTAAAATAGCATCTAAACATGAGAAGTGACCGTTCTTGAACATTACTTGCAATGTATATGGAGTAACTGTTCTCATGGTGACCAAAAAAATACATTAAAGGCATTTTAAAAACACTGCAACTGATCTTTAAGCAAAGAGCTGTATTGGCACAAAACAGGGCTACATTAAAAGCATGCTGAAGACAGAACTTGTAAACTGAGTAAGAGAAAACAAGACCTTTGATTGGGCAGATGTAATCACAAACAAACAATACAGGTCTGAAATACTTAAGTTTCTGGACCCCATTATTCAATTTTTAAAATAAAAATCAGAGGAACCATTTCATAATCACAACAAAACACTTGTGGGTGTGCATAACTGTGAGATGATGGCACGTCTTGGATGCATAAGGCACTCGGCATTGCCTTTTTCCTCACTTCCCGAGGTGTTCCACTATTCCTCAGTAATTCACACCCCATGCCTTACTGTTTAAAGGGCAACACTCAGAACTAGTGGGGCAAGTCCTAATATGCACTCTGTGTGCAAAAGCATTTTGTAAACTTATTGTTTTGTTTTGTTTTTTTTTACAGTAGATTGCATCAGGCTAATTCTGTTGACTTCCAAGTCGATATTTCCTATAACTACAAATCCCAGAATCCTCTGCAGCAGAAACCAGAGCAGAGTTGCAGCTGTTGGAGATTCAATAGCCTGCAGTGCATGTTAGAGTTTTTAGAAGCTCTAACCTTTTGTTTGCCAGTCCTGCTGTCCTCCTGCATTTAAACACAGTCACACAGGACTGTACTTAGCCCAGCATGGCTGCAAGGGACTAGACGTGCAGGCACCCTGATAGCAGGAGAACCTGGAGAAAAGTCCTCTTGGTAACAGCAATTCTCATCTGCCTAAGGGGCTGACTGCACTACTTCTAAAGAAGTAGAGGCAGTCCAGAGGAGGGCAACTAAAATGGTGCAGGGTCTGCAAGAGAAGCCGTATGAGGAGAGACTAAAGGAGCTTAATATGTATACCCTTGAGGAAAGAAGGGAGAGGGGGGACATGATAGAAACTTTCAAGTACCTCAAGGGAATCAACAAAGTCCAAGAGGGTAGCATCTTTCAGAAAAAGAGACTTGCAAGAACAAGGGGACACGATTTAAAGATAGAAGGAGGGCAGTTCAGGGGCAATGTGAGGAAGTATTATTTCACAGAGAGGTAGTGGATGCATGGAACAGCCTTCCTGAGGAAGTTTGGGTCTAAAACTGGGAGAATTCAAGAATGCATGGACAGACATAAGGCAATTCTTGTGGGGCAGAAGATATAGGCTGTTGGTTAACTAGGATCATGGCCTATCCTGTAGGTAGGGATATGGGCAGACTAGATGGGCCTAGCGGTCCTTATCTGCCGCCAAAGTCTATGTTTTATGTCTCTTTCGGTTGGCAAGAAGATTACTGGATTGGAAGGATCGATGGCTGAAGAGAGGTCTCCTGATAAAGTCTTAAGAGCAAAACATTTTATGTGTGTTGTAAATAACACAGCACCCAGAAGGTGTTTTACACTATATTTCTAGTGCCATCGAGCCTTTCTATGAGCCCTCAGACACACACACACACACACACACACACACACACACACACACACACTTGCCTTAGCAATTTCATCTAAAATTCTTAAGTAATAAAATATGACCTGAGTTAGACTGAAATCTGTTAATCATCCCTCAGTGCCTCTAGGGATGACTAACTGATGGTTAATCTAATATATATATGATATTTAATATAGGAAAATAACTGTGTAACATGATTTTCAATTACATTTTTTTTTCTTATATCTGGTTATCTGCCTCTCACTCAGACAGTCCCTCTTTCCAATGCTAGCACACAGCCCCATCACTCACCCTACCCAGGACTTACCTCTAGAACCGCAATGGCAGGGTGGGTGGGAGCCTGTAGTGCGTGGCATGGAACCCTAGGGGGCACCATCATCATCTGCTGTCTGAGCCATTTTCCCCGATTTACAACTTTATCCTGGACATCGTAAATGTCCAGTTGACATTATGAAGTTGTGTGCATTAAGGTTTCTTGTTTTCCTCTTTCTTAGCCCAGTGTTGGTCAATTTCACAGCAAGTAACAGTTTTCCTGGTTGACAGCAGTGCTATGTGAGAAGGGAAGTGGGGACGGGTGGAAGTTGTTTGCGCAGGCTGCTGGACTCGGCATAGACAGGACCCTGACTGTGCCTGTTTTTCACTACCATGGGTCTTGTTTTTGGCTGTGCCTCTCCAGATTTAAACTTCACTCACTTTTCCCAAATACACAGTAATCACCTGCAGCATTGCCGCTCAACCAGTGTAGTTCAGCGTGTACTCAGCAGACTATACACATTTCTGTTGTTTCTACAGCTGCTGCCTTGCGCTGATAGGTGGCCATGCAAAGCATGGACAGCTCCTGGAATTGTGGGGGGAGGGGGTCCTAAATGAGAAAAAGGGGAACAGTGGGTTGAGCACAAAGGAAGGGGACTGGTATGTCCTGTCCAGGGGAAATTGTGCAGCACACACAGCAGCCTTTTCTCCACAGAACCCGTGATGGCAGCACTCACTGTTAAATGTAGCCAGTTTGTAGCCATAGCGACTGTGCCCTAATGGGTTATCATTTTACTGGACGGTGTGCTACCTAGTCCGCTACTTGACATGGACCCTTCCCCGGCTCTTATCACGTAATCGGGGTTTCCCTCAAGAAGCTTATGTAAGAGATGCACCCCAAGGGGATGGGGGATTACTAACTTTTAAGACACAAAGGGTGTCTGGTTTGCTACACCTGCTCCATAACAGTCCTGACTACCTTTTAAATGAAGGGTACGGTTGGTAGTCAGGTGCACATCTTCAGATGGTTCTCCCCTCAGAAGAGCATTGTTGGACCATTGGGGGAGAGGTGGTTAACCTGACCCCCAGGTCGTTGTGGGTAATGTATCCTCGAACAGTTAATATAAGTGCGTGCACCAAAATGCCAATCCCGTGGTTATACAGAATAGATGCCAATGCCCACTATGGGGTGGAAAAGAAGGGTATGTGTGGGCATAGTCCAAAGTGGGCTATGACGCTTGGCTCAGTCATGCACTGCCCACTTATGGGATGCTCCAATTTTTTTTACGAAGGAATGGAGTGTAATTAATAAAAACAGAGTAGGGATCACTCACCTTAGGCAGGGAAGGGAACAGAAATGTTTTTGGATTTTAGTTTCTAGAGAGAGGATACTTACCTTAGAGGGATACAAGGTTTGGGGGACAATAATTGACTCAAATAAACTACTCCTAATACTAAAACTACTGAACTACATTGGGTGGCATGCAATATGGAGAAACCCTACTTATGGCTAGCCCTATGGACATAATAGCTACCTCTGGACTGTAAGGCCTTAACTCACTGGTCAAAAGGAAAAAGGTTCTGGCACACTTAGAAAACTGGGTACCCAAATAGCATTCCTGCAGGACACAAAGCTCTGCTCCAAGGAGCCAGTGAAACTGGTGAGGGAATGGGTAAGAAGGGAGGCACATAGTGTCGCAGGGTCTGCCAAGCGGGGTGTCTCAATTTTGTTTCACCGTAAACTTCAATGGCGACAGATGGAAGTGCATACAGATGGTGAAAGAAGGTGGATAATCCTGCAGGTCTCCACCCGTACAGGGCCCTTGGCGCTGGTTAACATCTACACCCCCAACGAGGACACCCTTGACTTTTTTGACACTATATCCCAGAAGATCATGGATGTCTCTTCTGACAATCCAGATACCCTCATGGGTGGGGATTTTAATCTGACCATGGACCATATGTTAGACAGATCCAATGCCAAACCAGAACCTCACTCCCACTCACTTATAACGCTGAAAGAGTTACTTGCCCTACATCAGATGGCGGACATTTGACGCCTATCACAGCCCGCCGAAAGGGACTAAACATACTTCTCCACTCCCAAAGCAATGGCCAGCAGGTTGGACCACTGGTTCACCTCTCCCAACTTGACCCGAGTATTGACGGGGGTGCATATCGAGCCACTATACATCTCTGATCATGCCCAGTGGTTTTCCGCTTCCTACCAACTATACACCCCAGCAGATCCGTTTCATGGAGGCTGGACCCATTACTCGTAAAGAACAAAGAATTTGCCCCATGGATCTAGACTGAGACAAAACAGTTTTTTTGAGGACAATCCTGTAGGTTCAGCCTCAGCAGCTAACATCTGGGAAGCATATAAGGAGACTATTAGGGGGAAAAACATTAATTTTGTAGCCCACAGACGCAAACAGAGGGAGGCAGAACAGGAACAGCCAGAGAACAAACTGCAAAATCTGGAAAAAAACAGTACAAAAGACACCCCTCAAAACTTAAAAATCCCCAAGTTATAGTCTAACTTATGGATATTAGGCTGAAACTTAATACCTTAGTGACTAGAAAGGCAGAACTATACATCCAGAGGGTCCAATATAAGTACAGGGCGGATGGGGAAAATGCCAGTAGACTTCTGGCATATCAGCTGTAGCAAAGGCAGGCGGAAAGAACCATACAACAGCTGAAACATAAAGCAGGCAAACTGTCCCCAAACCCTAAAATAATTAATGAATTTATGGCCGACTTTTACAAAACCTTATACTCCTCTCAGGCACAATGTGTCCCATTGCCTCACAGTCTCACTGCCCCTACCCAAACTGGCTGCCCCACTTAGGGAAGCCCTGGAGGCCAACCTCACTGAAGCTGAAATTGCCCAAGCTATTACAAGTATGGCCCCTTATAAGGCCCCAGGGGGATGGGTTCCCAGTCAAGTTTTACAAGGTGGTCCAACCCCAGATAGTAGCCCCCAAACTAGGGATGCTACATGAAGCACATGTGAAAGGGTCCCTACCCAATACCCTACTCAAGGCCATCATTACAGTTCTCCCTAAAGAGGGAAAGAATCACACCCTTCCAGCTAGTTATAGGCCAGTTTCATAGATTAATGCTGACGCCAAAATCCTGGCCAAAGTACTGGCAACATGCCTGGAAAAATGCCTACCAGAAATTATATACCCTGCACAAGTGGGCTTTGTTAAGGGTAGGATCAAATCAGATCACATATGTGCTCTGGTGACCTTAATGCAAACTGTGGTGACACTCCCCAATCCAGCGGCCACAATAACAATCTACTTCGAAAAGGTCTTCAGTTCGGTGGAGTGGGAATACTTGCATGCAGTGCTGGATAATTTCAACACTGGTCCGTACTTCTCAGCTTGGGTCAAGACACTGTTCAACAGCCCTAAGGCAAGAGTACTCATCAATGGGGACCTACCGGAATCATTCACCCTACATAGGGTAACATGGAAAGGGTGCCCATTGTCCCCTCTATAGTTTGTCTTAGCTCTGGAACCACTAGCAGAAGCTATAAGACCCCATCACAAAATATCAGGGATCAAAATTGTAGAAAAGGAATACCTTACAAAGCTATATGCTGATGACTGCCTAATTCTAACTGGGGATATCTCCCAGAGCCTATCTTACATCCTAGACACCCTTGGCACCTTTGAGAATATTTCAGGTCTCAGGATCAACATTGCTAAATCTGAAATTCTACCTCTTAATGGTCGCACCACCCCAGCAGGGCTAGGAAATCTAGGATTGGCATAGACACAGTCAGGTATAAAATACATGGGGGTAAAGATCTCTCCCAACTTAAAATCCCTGGTGGACAATAACCTTAAACCTTTGGTTGAAACACTCTAAACAGATAATCTCAAGTTGTCAATGGCAGGCAAGACAGTGGCAATCAAGTTAATGATAGCACCCAAAATCTACTACCTTCTCTCTCACCTCCCCATAATTCTCCCAGAAGTTTGGGCCAAGAAACTGAATACCATAATTAGGACATTCCTGTGGGGCTCTTCTCCTCCACGTTATAGCAGGGCTAAATTGAGGGCCCCATGGACAAGGGGGGGGGATGGAACCCGCCAGATTTTGCCTTCATCATGGCAAAAAACTACGAAATGCTTTCAGGGTTGCAATACTACACCCCCAGCCTGGATGGATAGAGAGAAGGACATTCTGGAAGGGTTACCGCTCTCACTCCATACCTAGGCCACCCCCTCCCAAAACAATTTCAGCAATGGATAACAATTCATAACTCCCATCGGGCTTGGAGGTAAGGTAGGACAGAGGACTATGTGATGCCTTAACCCAGGCCATTACACCCTATACGGAATAACCCTTTCATTGCATTGATCAGAAACCAGTTCAGTGGGCTGGGTGGATGCATGGCCAATCAGATACCTAGGGATCTAGAGATCTCGAATGACCCTATTATGGACTCATTCCGGGTCTGACAGCTAGGTTTGGCTTAACAAAGGAGATTTTGGAAGTACCTTCAGATTAGAAACCTCTTTACCTCATGGGTTAAGCAGAAATTGTTTTGCTCAATGTGTGTCAAACATAAGCATCAGGTTCTGCAACCATTTCCCATTAAAACATGGCTTATGTGACAGAATGGGCTGGCAGGGATTATACAGGGTCTGATGAGGGACAGTGCTCCAGACCCCTCCCTTCCAGCTAAAAATAAATGGGAAATAAAGCTTAATACCAAGATCACAGAGCAGCAATGGCAGCAAGGGTGGCTAAGGGTCCACCAAGCCTGTGGCGACCAGAGAAGTTTGCTCATCCAAAATAAGGTGATGCTCTTATGGTACCATACACTGGCACAGCTGCAGGCAATAGGTGTGTTACAAACAGACAAATGCCCCAGTAGCGGATCTACCACACCTACTCTGGTCATGTGCTTCCCTGCAGCCCTATGGGCAGAAGTGGTAAAACACTGCTCATAAATTTTGAAACTTCCCTTACCAATGGACTCTAAGTTACTGACATGGGGTCTTTCTCCCTCAGTATTGCTTTCATTAAATCCCAGCATTTATGGCTCGTATAGGCCTCTGTGGAAATGAAAAGTTCGATTCTGAGCAGGTGGAGGTCAACAGTAATTCCATCCTTTAGAGAGTGGCTTTCTGCTATAGGTGATTTGACGAGTATGACTAGATTAATCTACTACAGTAAAGGGAACTTACGTAAATATGAAGACATCTGGTCCCCCTATTTGAACTACATTGAAAACTGTCAAATTGGTGTGCTAAACAGGAATGCAAAGGGCAGGTTAAGGCCTCCATGACATTTGCATGAGGGAATTGGCTATGGTTTCAGGTGATCAAATGTTATTATAGTGTATAGTGGAGTGTTGTCGGTATAGAATTCCATCCCTTTCAAAATGCTGTTGTACCACAGTCCAAAGGTCATGGAATGCGATTCTACCCTACTGTGGTAGAACAGCATTCTATAACCTCTAGAGACTGCATGAATCAGTTTCATTTTGAAAGCAAAAGAACTCACAAACACACATTTCACAGAGTACTATACACTATAAAAAATACAGGATGAGCACTCTATGCACAACCAGTGTGTTTTGCCACCTCGGGGTTCTGATTCCCATGCAATTCTTGAGTTTCGCTTTTGAGGTCAGAGGGAATCAGAACACCTCTGTGGCAGAACACACTGGTTGTGCATAGTTGCCCAGCCAGTATTCTCTATGTTCTTGCAGGTGTCAATTAGGAGTCTCAGGATGTGGACAGCCACATAGTTCTCTCTTCTGCACAATAGGTGAAGAAGTTTTCTGCCCCCCCCACCCCAGCGCCCCCGCCTCCCCTTAATGTATGTGGTGAGTCATCTTGTCTCTCAAGGAAATTCCTCCAGGAGGATTAACGCTGATAGGGTAAGTCCATTAATCATTCCGCCTATATTTTAATTAGCTATGGATACTGTTCATACCCGCCTTGTTTTACTTGTTGTAATTGCAATTTGTTTCCTTCTCTCTTGTTTATGCATATCTCCTTCCCCCTAATGTTTACCATTGTATTTTGACTTATGTAAATGTATTGCACTGTTTTGTCAATACAATGTTTGTACTTGCTAAAAACTACTCAATAAAAAGATTAACTGTAAAAAAAAAGATGTAATTGAACATGTTACACAGTCATTTACATATATTAGATATCAACAGTATAAACAGTACACTATGATCATACATTCACACACATACACATACACACATATATATATATATATATATATACACACACACACACAGCAGATAACCGAGCATTATGATAAATAATTTGCATTTGCATAACAACCCGAGGAACTATACTGACAACTATTACACAAACCCAATTTATTCTAACCTGTTTTTCAAGCGTAACTCTAGTTGGAAAAGGTCCACTTCTGTGCCTCATGATAATTGGGATCTTATTCCAGGAAATGTGGCCCACAAATGACAGACTGACCAGTTGTAATGGTGTTAGAACCAGGGACTACAATTTTCAGGCCACTGCCCGATTGCATTCCAGAGTAGTTGTGCTTCACGATGAGTAATTTAAGCAGGCATCTTGTTTTTCAGAGTCCTAAGCATAAACCAAGACACAGTGCTACTCCCACCTCCCCCAAGTGGAATCGAACCTAGGTTTGCAAAAACCTTGCAGTGGTGATTCTCTTTGGGTGAGTCCAGCATAAATTGCTCTAGTCTATTTAGAAGGTTGTCCAGTCAGGTCCCCATATTAAATTATTGGGAGTACTATATAGTTTATGATTATATTACTATATTACCTTGTTAGAAACTATGTCTAAACAGAAACCCTTGTCTAGGTCCTGCTTGAGATAATACAGTTTATATGATGTTCCCAGTTAATGTTCGCATCCATCCATCTACACATACACCCATACATACATACATACAGTCTTAGAAAGAAAAGGCAACCATTGATACAGGCAGTTTCTCCCTCCCGTTAGCTTAATGAGAACATCACGGCCTCTCCAACTGCTTTAAATGACTTTTCTCAAAGAAAAGCATGAAAAATCCCAGCAAGCCCCTTAACTAGTAATATACTTACTGTTGGGGGTGTCCTCGAGACGATCCTCCCTCTCAAACAGTGATAACAACTGTGCCTTTGGGATGTTGTATCCTGCAGATTTGGTTAAAATAAAAATAACAGGGAACAAGAGAGCAGAAATGTAATTTGCAGTGAAAATTAGAGAAAGTCCAACAAATATTCTCCATTCTTAGACTAGGAAGAACTTCCTAGCATCTGACTGGTCTGGTAAACAAGGTCCTTACCCTGAGAGGTTATCTCAGCACAAAAGTCACAGATTAAGAGATGGTCCCCTTTGGGTTATTATAGATAAGACACTGAAATTTTCCACTCAGTGTGCTGTGGAAGTACAGAAAGAAAACCCCATGCTAGGTGATATAAAATGCAGTGAAATGTAGCTACACACCTTTATAGGGCACTGATAAGGCCACTCTTGTACTAGTGTTCACAGCCTGGGCACCACACTATTACAGTGTATAGTAAAGCCTTGCTCTACATAATTTCTGCACCAGCAGAAACGTTGTTGTAGTTCAAAGGTCATGGGACATCACTGTACCCATCTGTGGTACAACTATGTTCCAGCTGATTAGAAATCCATCAGCGAGTCACCTATGTCTGCTCTCAGAACTGCAGCGTGCACTTCAAGCAGTTGAAAAGCCAAGTGAATTGCAGTGATATGCGGCATTTTTTCCACGTTTGAGCAAGCAGCAAGAAAAAAAGGTAACGGCTCACATAAAAGTCCACTCTAAATTTTTTTTTAAAGTAATTTTTTTCTTCAAGACTTGTCTTTCAGCAGTGGTAGCGTGGCTTCGTGTTCCTTTCTCCTGCTCGACACTGATGCATGCAGCCTGACTCTAGCAAACAAAAAAACTATAAAACTGCTGGCTGGGGATCCACATGCCCAAACAGCCTGAGCTGCCAGTCTAAGGTTCTGATTACATTACATCGCCATGCTTTGCTATTGAGGTCTGATATAATCAGAACCCTCTGTGGCAGCCCAGGCTGGTTGTCCATGGTTACCTAGTCATGCATGGTTGCCCACTCCAGCATTCTCTACATTGTGCACAGTTTGTTTGTATGGACTTCCATGCAAAACAGCTCCCCTACATCAAAACATCCTCCTGCCACCTTGCTCGCTCTGCTCCCAACTGCTCTTTTCTTGCGCTGTCACTATTTACTCTGTGTCCCTCTCATACACACTCGGTCTCACACTCTCCCTCTGTCTCTGTCAACATCTTCCACGTTGCCAATGGTGGTGGTAGCTGGCACTTGGTGTGCCGTTTGCCCTGCTTCTGCTGGGTATACCTTCAGAAAATCGAAACCCCAACAGTGAAAGCAACACATCAACAAAAACCTGTTTGACATCCACAGTGTCGAATGGGTTGTTGGAGCACTCTATGATACAGTGACACCCGTGTTGACCACTCTCCTCAGTAATTGTCCCACCCGAGTTGTGTGGATGTATGTATTATCTATCTATATAGAAACATAAAATTTGACAGCAGATAAGACCACTTGGCCCACCCAGTCTGCCCATTTCCCTACCTGATGGATAAGCTGCAGATTCTAGTTAATCAACAGCTTACTTCCTCTTGCCCTCCACTAGAACTGCCTTATGCTTGTCCCATGCATTTTGGTTCTCCACTGTTCCTGATTCCACAACCTCCTCAGGAAGGCTGTTCCATGCATCCACAACTCTCTGTGAAAAAATACTTTCTAACATTACCTCTATCTATCTATCTGTATCTGTATATATCTCTAGATAGAACTATATATATACTGTACATATTAATATATATATATATATATATACACACACACATATATACACACACACATTTCTATCTATCTCCGGGGGTGCGAGAGGCAGAGCCCCTGGCATGGGCGGTGTGGTAGGCAGAGCCCCCCACAAACAGTCAAAAGTATCCCACTGCACTGCAGTTTGTTGACACATTTGCCGGGCGATATGACTGCCATTGGCAAAATGTTGTCAATGTAAAGTCAGTCGATACTTTGCTGTCGATTCAACTTGGTGGAACCCTCCTGCTCCTGACAGACTAAACAGCCCACACTCCCGAAGCTCTCTTGATCTTTATTACACTACAATAAATCCTCAGCAGTTGCTCAGCACATACCATAGCAACATCCTCAGCCAGCTCGTCCTCACCTCACTCCAGCGGGTGTCCCCCCACGGATCTACATTAAAACAAAACAAAAAATGGACACCTCAGTGTTCACTTGCAGCTCCATACTCAGCCAGCTCATGCACAACCAATGGCAGCTACTCGTGGGCGCAAGGCACACATGCAAATGGTCTTCATAAAAAGAACAGGCTTGGGAGGAAACACTCTTTACCTTTAAAAAAGCAACCTGGGCAACAGATGAACTCACCACAAGTACCACTAATGAAGTTTTCACAGTATTTTACATTAAATGCTACATGTTCTAAGAAATGCTACAAATTTCACATCTAAACAGTGTCTTTAATCTTCTGTCTCTATACAGTTCCTAACAGCTATACAAAATAGTATATAGTCATCCATGCACAAGAATGCCAAGTTCTCATCTCAGGGGTGAGATGACATACTTTACCGTCAACATTTTAATCTGGTTCTGTACGTCAGTTTACATCTGTACACATGTTCCCCTTCCCTTGCCCCCCCTCCCCCCGGGTCACACATGGAACCGAGCCATGACTCAGTGTGCCTCTCCCAATCACAAACTTTCAAATAAATAAATAAATTACATCAGAAGCCTCTCAATTTTCACTCTCCAGATCTATGTCATCTCAACCCTTGACAATTTTGAAGTCAATCAGGTTCTATGAGGACCAACTGGTGACTTAGGGAGACTGAATTACAGCATTCAGGTATCTAGAAGGGACAGCACTATCAGACTAAGTGCTAGGAGGGGAAGGAGGAGCATTATTTCATATAGGTCAACAGTCAGCACTATAAGAGCTCCACACCCAAGTGTGGGCTGGTCCCAATTACACTCTGTGTGCCAAAACCTATTTTTCACTTAATGTTTGCTGCAGTACAGTAGAGTACATCAGACGGATGTTTGCTGCAGTACAGTAGAGGTATCAGACTGATGTTTGCTGCAGTACAGTAGAGTGTATCAGACGGATGTTTGCTGCAGTACAGTAGAGTGTATCAGACGGATGTTTACTTATGTACAGTAGAGTGTATCAGACAGATGTGTACTGCAGTACAGTAGAGTGTATCAGACGGATGTTTGCTGCAGTACAGTAGAGTGTATCAGACGGATGTTTGCTGCAGTACAGTAGAGTGTATCAGACGGATGTTTGCTGCAGTACAGTAGAGTGTATCAGACGGATGTTTGCTGCAGTACAGTAGAGTGTATCAGACGGATGTTTGCTGCAGTACAGTAGAGTGTATCAGACGGATATTTACTGGAGTACAGTAGAAGGTATCAGACAGATGTTTACTGCAGTACAGTAGAGGGTATCAGACAGATGTTTGCTGCAGTACAGTACAGGGTATCAGACGGATGTTTGCTGCAGTACAGTAGAGTGTATCAGACGGATGTTTGCTGCAGTACAGTAGAGTGTATCAGACGGATGTTTGCTGCAGTACAGTAGAGTGTATCAAACGGATGTTTGCTGCAGTACAGTAGAGGGTATCAGACGGATGTTTACTGCAGTACAGTAGAGGGTATCAGATGGATGTTTACTGCAGTACAGTAGAGTGTATCAGACGGATGTTTGCTGCAGTACAGTAGAGTGTATCAGACGGATGTTTACTGCAGTATAGTAGAGGGTATCAGATGGATGTTTACTGCGGTATAGTAGAGTGTATCAGATGGATCTGCCATATAGTAGAGTATATCAGATGGATGTTTACTGCGGTATAGTAGAGTGTATCAGAGGGATGTTTACTGCAGTATAGTAGAGTGTATCAGAGGGATGTTTACTGCAGTATAGAAGAGTATCAGATGGATGTTTACTGCAGTATAGTAGATTGTATCAGATGGATGTTTACTGCAGTATAGTAGAGTGTATTAGATGGATGTTTACTGCAATATAGAAGAGTATCAGATGGATGTTTACTGCAGTACAGTAGAGTGTATCAGATGGATGTTTACTGCAGTACAGTAGAGTGTATCAGATGGATGTTTACTGCAGTACAGTAGAGTGTATCAGAGGGATGTTTACTGCAGTATAGAAGAGTATCAGATGGATGTTTACTGCAGTATAGTAGATTGTATCAGATGGATGTTTACTGCAGTATAGTAGAGTGTATCAGATGGAGGTTTACTGCAGTACAGTAGAGTGTATCAGATGGATGTTTACTGCAGTATAGTAGAGTATATCAGATGGAGGTTTACTGCAGTACAATAGAGTGTATCAGATGGATGTTTACTGCAGTACAATAGAGTGTATCAGATGGATGTTTACTGCAGTACAGTAGAGTGCATCAGATGGATGTTTACTGCAGTATAGTAGAGTGTATCAGATGGATCTTTAGGCAGTGTAGTAGATTACATCTGATGGTGTCTCTCGACTCACAAGCTGGCATTTTATGTAACTAGAAATCCCAGCATTCTCTGCTGCTGACATCAGAACAGGGGGGCAGCAGTGAGAGTTTCGGTAGTCTGCAGTACATATTAGAGTTTTTTATGAGTTCTACTCTGTTGTTTGCTAGCCTTGCTGCCTTCTTGGGCTAAGTACAGTCCCAGAAGGCTGTACTTACTCCTGGGATGACAGCAGGGCTAGCAAACATCTGACTGGAGAGTATAAAAACTGTTCCCCACTAACTGTATCAAAGTTGCCTTTTATGTCTATGAATGGTGTAAAATAAGTGAGTTTGTTTAGTATTCCAATTTTCAGTACTTGGGTATTAGAGCTGTAACCCCCCCTACAAATGGGGGTTCCCCAAAAAAAAAATCTTACTTGAGCTTGCCTAAATGCTCGTTGCCAGGCTGGTGTCCTGCGTTTTAGCAGTTTAAATGTGATTACCAGAGCCTGTATAGCCTCTGTGTACTGTCTTTTTAAGAGCTGCCCGATTACAGCATAAGTAATCTGAGAGGGAGCTCTGTTGAAAGATGTTACTATTTGCTGAAAATCATTTAGAGTGATAATGATAATGTACTTTGTCTAACCTGCTTTCTTTGTAGCAAGGACAGTTTTATTTATCTCCACTTCTTGGTCCTGGACTGCAAATTGGACCAAACGGTACTGGTGGGACCTAAAATGTAGCTGGACTACAGGAGCTGCCTGAAGTCAAAATCGGTAGGAACTGTAGTTTTGATCTTTTTGCACCTTTTTTGCAACTGAAGGGGGAGCTCTTGCTTTGACTGGCAGCCGAATCAGCCAACCGAACCTTTTGGATCTGAGGGAATCCCCCAAGCTGCCTGCTGTTTAGGGAAGATCTAAGCTGGAAGCTGAAGAGTAAGGAGCTGAAGTGATTCTGAGCAGCAATCCTGAGTGGATTCGCATGGGAGAACTGTAAAAAGGCTGAGTTTTTGGCCTGCATGTCTGTCTGCTGCTCCTGAGAGGGAGAGAAGAGAATTATTTTGGACTAAATCCAAGTTTGTGTGACTAAAGTAAGCTCTGAAGTGGGCCAGGCTCAACCTGAAGAAGACCGAAGATTTTGCTGAACACGATCGACTGCCAGGAGTTCCAGCTACCCCCAATCTCCCGGTGTGTGCAGAGACTTTGCAATTGTGACCAGGGAGAGCTTTGCCTGGTACAGTAGCATTCCCTTACACGTAAATGTGCTATGAGCTGATAGTGGGTTGTGAGTTTGTTCCCACTGTGTGAACTGTGTTCTGCTAGCTGGAAGCTGTAGCCAGCCAAAACGGACTGCATCTGAATTTGTCTTCATGTGGTTTGGGCCTTGCCAGACTGGCCCAGCCAGACTACCCACTACACAGAGAAGCCATCAACGAGAGTCCTGCCTGGGGATCAGCTCCTAGCTTGAACAAGAACGATGCATCTGCGACTCATGTGGGCCCCGTTTCTCTTGGCATTCCAGATCAACCACCTGCAGTCTCGATTTTCGTCCAGCCTGTGTCCAATCTTGGGTATCGTGAGTAAATACCAGGTAGCTCCTGCAACAACAGCTTAATCCGAGTGTGTCATCTGATTGTCTTGTTGTTTCATTTCCTTTATGAACTGAGCCCTCTGGCTCCGGATTACAAATATTGTGTACTGTGCATGTTGTGTTTTCCATCACAGGGCCCCAACCAGCTACAACGCCGGCCAACCCCGGGTAACAGTCCTGGCTAGCCCATCTCTTCTCCACCTAGGTACCCAGAGGTGTGACTGTATAGGGGGGCTCAAAGCGCATGTATAACTGCTTGACTGATATAACCTTTAAGCTAATTAACCTGATTTTGGCCCTCCCTTGTTTAAGTCCTCTGAATAAATCAGATCTAACTTTTTCTGCATGTAATCTGACTGTGGTTCCAGTTTGTGCTCAAAGTACTGTACTGTTGCTATTTGCTGTGCATAACCTTGTTTTACATGGGGTCCCCAGGGTCAAGCCAGAGGACCAGCCCCGGTGGTAAGTGCAAACAGTGTGGGTACTTGTGCGGTGTACCAGGGGTATTGTGAAAGTGATTATTGTACAGTGTTCAGGCCACTAGAGGGGAAAGAGGGGGGTTACAGTGTCTTGGAGGGCTGTGCCCAGGTTAATTTGACCACTACCAAACCTGACCTCTGGATGGAAGCACCCGTTTCTGAACTCAGGCCCCTTAACCTGATACTAGCCAAGCAGGCAGGGGTAGTAGCTCTTGGGATAGCGCCACCTAGGGGTTACATCTGGAGGCTCACCGCTGGGATTTTGTGTCTTCTAGTGGCCGAAATTACGAATTATTGTCAAACATAAATGGCTACCCCAACAGAAGTGGCTGTGCACCAGTTGGTGGGGTGGTGTACAGGGCAGGAGATTGACCCTCACAATACCTTGCTTGTATTGGATATTCCTCTGAACATTGGTAAAAATGCTGTAAAAGGAGTACTTTCCAAAGTTGAATGTTTAACAAACGCTGTTGTGGTGGGGCGACAGGCTGATTTGACTGCCCAGACTTTCATGGTGTTAGTAGAGTGCAGTGACCCAGTGGTCAGTTCCAAAGTGCCAAGGACTATTGCCCCAGAAGGGGCCCCAGCTGCCTGGAGAATGATAACTAAAGACAGTAAAGACCCCAGGGAGGATGAACTCCCCCTATTATCTGAGACATTTAAGGAGAAATTTGCTAAGTTGTTGCTGGAGGAAGGGAAAACCGTAGAGGACTTTAAGAAACTATTCCTGCCACCTGGGGGTGTTCCCTCCCCAACACCCCCTCCCATTCCATCACCTGTTACTGCCCCGCTTCTGTGCCCATGCCAATGCTGGCCCCTATATCTGTACCTGCCATTAGTCACGACTCATACCGAAGGTTGAGAATCTTCTCTGGCATCCTCCAAACCCCAAGGGGGAGGATGACTGGGAGACCAGGATAGACTATGTTGCCCCTCTAGTACTTGAATTGCAATGCTCAGAAACAGACAAACAAAAGAGGTTGAGTGACAGCCTCTGAGGTCCTGCCCTGGCTACCATCCATGTCAAGCGGGCCAACAACCCCGAAGCAACTGCACAGGACTGTCTTGATGCATTGGACAATGTGTATGGGAGCCCGGATTCAGATGAGAACCTGTGGTGGAGAGTAAGAAACACCCAGCAGTACTCAGGGGAGCTACTGTCTGTGTATGTACCTCGACTTGAAAAGCTGCTACAAGAGTGCCTCAGAAAGGGCAGTTTGTCGTCAAATGGATTAGATCGAACTAGGCTGGACCGGATCCTTAAGTCTGCTCCATTTTCAGAATTGTTACTGCTTCAGTTGCACCTTGCCAAATCGACTGGAATCGCCCCCCCTCTTATGACGAGCTAATGAAAGAAATTTTGGGGGTTGAGCAAAGGTGACCCCTGGTGGGAATTTCACCAATATCTGCTGCTACTGCGCAAGTGACAGAGAGTGATCATCCAAGTGGGGTTCAGGGGCAAAAGTCGGCACCTAACGAGCACTCTGAGAATGCAAAGGACTTCCTGTCCTGGGCCCAGTTTTGGAAAGTCGAGCTATTAAAGGAAGTCCGAGAGTTGAAGGTGGGCACTTCTGCAAGGGTTCCTCACAAGGAACAAGATTCTGGTTCCTCTCAGGACGTGACTGCCATGAGGGTGGGGGTGCACCCTCAGGCATTCTCTACCGAGGGTAGCTCCCAGGCTGAAATCAAATAATTGACTGCCACCCTAAAGGAACTATTGAGACAAGTTGCACCCCTTCCCCTGCTGCAAGCAGATATTGGACCCCGATCCCTTGCTACTACTTTGGTTCCTCATGCAATGTTCTCTCCAAGGATGACCCAGGAGTCTATCATTTGTCACAACTGTGGAAAGGATGGCCATATGAAGAGGGAATGCCGGTTTCAGAAAGACTTAGCGAAAGTGGTGAACCGGCTTCAAGGAGAGCTTCAGAAAATGAATCAGTGGTCAAGGGGTGCACAAAATGACTGCAGTGAAAGCTTCGGACATCCTAACTCAAATCCCTTTGTAGCTAAATCGTCCATCCAGGCCCCTGCTGCTGTCCCTCCAGACTGGTCCAAAATAGCGGGCCCTTCAATGGAGACCACCTTGGCTGTGAATGGTATTCCTACTCAGGCTGTGCTGGACAGTGGGTCACGAGTGACCATTGTATTTAAGGACTGGTATGACAAACACTTATCTGCTGTGCCCTTACAATCCCTGGAAGGCCTACATGTGTGGAGGCTGAGTGACAAGACTTATCCCTACCTAGTATATGTCCGTCTCTGGTTGTCATTTCCTGCAGTTGTAACTGGTGCAGAGGAGCAAGTCAAGACACTGGCCTTAGTGTGTCCCCCTACTGGACTGTATGATGGCGTTCCCCTGTTAACTGAGACCAACGCCCATATGTTTGGGAGACTGGCACAACTCTGTCATGAGAAACAAGGGCAACGGACTGGGAGGGCCTTAAGAATTTCTACTCTGATCCAGAGGGCCTATGATTTGCAACAGAACCCCAAGGGAGTGGACCAGGATGAACCGGTAGAGGTCGTGTGGAAGAAGGATCCCGATTCAATGGTACTGGCCCCTAACGCCCAGTGTACCGTTCAAGGGGAGGTCCGCCTCCGCAAAGATGTCAAGAACAAAATACTGGTGCTGGATGTGCCAGGCGATGGAAAATTGCCAGAAGGATTATTGGTTAAACCCAGCATCTTGGCAGCTCATGCTCATGCCTATGCACGACGAGTGATGGTCCAGATTCATAATGTGTCAGATCGGGGAGATCTGGGTGAACAGAGGATGCACCCTAGGTACAGTACACTGCGCAGACACTGCAGTGTTGCCCAGCAACAAGCACCCTGGCAAGACAGATAGAGGGACTCCAGACTAGTTTGATTTTGGTGACTCCCCATTGCCAGCTGAATGGAAGACTAGAATTAACTGGAAACTTGCCCAGAGAGATCAAGTGTTGTCGTTGAAGGAATGGGACGTGGGATGTGTCCAGGGTGTGGAGCATCACATACACCTGCATGATGAAAGGCCATTTCAAGAGATGTCTCGACGCCTAGCCCCTGCAGACATAGACGATGTGAGAAGATACTTGCAGGAAATGCTTTCGGCTGGTGTGATACAAGAATCCAGGAGCCCATATGTTTCTCCCATTGTGGTTGTGCATAAGAAGAATGGATCTGTGAGAATATGTATTGATTATCGAACTCTGAATCGGCAAACCATCCCCAATCAATACACCATGCCCTGTATACAAGATGCTCTGGATTGTTTGAATGGGAGCAACTGATTCTCAGTGTTGGATCTTCGTAGTGGATATTACCAGATTCCGATGGCTCCAGAGGACCATGAGAAGACAGACGTCATCTGTCCTTTGAGGTTCTACGAATTCCTGAGAATGCCACAAGGGATATCAGGTGCCCCAGCCACCTTCCAGCGACTGATGGAACGAGCGGTGGGAAACATGTATTTGTTGGAATGCCTGGTGTACTTGGACAATGTCATTGTGTTTGGGAGCTCCCTAGAGGAACATCAGAGTCGACTGTTCAAAGTACTAGACCGACTGGAAGATTTCGGCCTCGAGCTGTCCATTGACAAGTGCCAGTTTTTACAAACCTCTGTGAAGTATGTGGGGCACATAGTGTCTACAGAGGGGATAGAGACTGATCCTAGTAAAGTTGAAGCCTTGACTACTTGACCTCAGACCCACAATTTGAAAGAACTACAATGTTTCCTGGGATTCTGTGGTTGGTACCGCTGGTTCATAAAGGACTAGTCCAAAGTGATTCGGCCATTCTTGAATCTTACCCAGGATTACCCTCCTACCAATCTAAAATACAAAAAAAGGTCCGTCAAAGAACCAGACAAAGCATATTTCCGCCCAGGTGAACTTTTCTGGTCCCGCTGTACACCTGACTGTGAAGCAGCTTTCCACGAAGTCATATACCAGCTCACTCATGCTGATCTCACCAAACCCAATGTGCTGCATATTGACGCCAGTCTGCTGGGTCTAGGAGCTGTACTGTATCAAGACCATGAGGATGGTTTTAGACCAGTGGCATTCACCAGTAGGAGCTTGACCCCATCACAGCGAAACTACCCTGTGCACAAGTAGGAGTTCCTTGTGTTAAAATGGGCCATTGTCGACCAGTTTCATGATTACCTCTATGGGGCAAAAATATTGGTGAGGACTGACAATAACCCATTGACCTATGTACAGACTTCGCTAAGTTAGATGCCATGGGGCACCGATGGCTTTCTGTATTGTCAACATACAATTACGTTGTAGAATACTGACCAGGCCTGAATCATATTGATGCTGACGCCCTATCCCGGAGGCTCATTACCAAGAGCAACTAGGTCAGGCTGTCTGAACCTGACATCCGAGCATTATGCCAAAAGTTTGACAGAAATGAACAGATGTCTACAGAAACAGCGGATTGCTTAGTAGATTGCTTGGGCCCCTCTGACACCTGCATACCGGCTGCATATTGCCACTTCTCTGCTCTAGATATTAGTGCACTACCTCAGTTTGACAATGACAGCATGCAATGGGCTCAATCCTGAGATCCTATAATTCAGCCAGCCCTTGATGCCCTTTGTGCAGAAAAACATGTGTCCAAGTTGCATTCCTCTGATCTGCGAACTGCTTTATTGTTTAAGGAAGGCCCCAGTTTGAAGCTGCTTAATCAGTTGTTGTATAGAGAGACAGCAGATCAGGGTGGCCAAATAGACAAGCAACAATTGGTCCTGCCCACAGCCTTCAAAGATTTGGTACTGAGGTCCCTCCACAATCATATGGGCCGCCTCGGAATCGATCGGACCCTTGACCTAGTACAATCTTGATTCTACTGGCCCAAGATGGGGGCCGATGTTGAGCACCATGTAAGGATTTGTAGTCGCTGCCTGCAGAGAACAGGCCTGCCTCAGAGGGCTGCCCCCCTTGTCACCATTACTACCAACACCCCAAGGGAACTAGTCTGCATAGACTTCTTGAGTTTAGAGCCTGATCAGTGAAACACTGGCAATGTGTTAGTGGTTACGGACCATTTCACATGGTATGCACAAGCTTTTCCTACCAAAGATCAAAAAGCACCTACCGTGGCCAAGGTGCTAGTGGAAAATTTCTTCATCCACTATGGTGCCCCCAGCGGATTCATTCTGATCAGGGCCGGGACTTTGAGAGTCAACTAATCAAAGAAATGCTCTCTCTTTATGGTGGGTGCGCAAGCCAAGAACCACCCTTATCACTCGCAAGGGGATCCTCAACCAGAATGCTTTAACCACACTGTGCTAGACATGCTAGGCACCCTCCACCCAAAAGATAAGCATAAATGGAGCCAGCAGATTAGCATCTTGGTACATGCATACAATTGCATTAAGAATGATGCTACCAGGTTCTCTCCCTACCCCCTCATGTTCAGGACAGAGGCCCGGCTGCCTGTTGATGTCTGTTTTGGGGTTTCCCCTGATGGTGTCCGAGCTGAAGATTACCTGCAATATGTACAAAAACTGAAAGCTCAATTGAACCATGCCTATCAACTGGCCCAGACAATGGCCGCCAAAAGAAATCTAGCCAACAAAGAGAGACATGATAGAAAAGTAAAGGCTTGAGAGCTTTGGCCTGGAGACCGTGTGTTGTTGCGAAATTTAGGATTGCATGGTAAATACAAAATTGCTGCTCGATGGCACCATCTTCCCCATGTCATAGTTGGAAAGTTGGATGATTTGCCAGTATACAAAGTGCGCCCAGAGAATAACTCCAAAGCTGTCAAGACCATGCACCGTAACCACTTGCTACCTATTGGTCAAGTTATAATTGAGGCTCAGCCCACTGAAATT
The DNA here is from genome assembly GCA_016271365.2 of Neoceratodus forsteri. NCBI lineage: Eukaryota > Metazoa > Chordata > Ceratodontiformes > Ceratodontidae > Neoceratodus > Neoceratodus forsteri. Next base: position 112,960,106 of record CM057449.1, read on the forward strand.
GATTCCCCTGGACCAGTGACTCGTGCTGCTACAAGAAAGAAACAGAGTCAGCCTGCCCCCATGGTTGCTGATTTAAGACTTCCCCCACAGCAGGCCCAGAATGATAGTGACTGCCAGTCTAACTCGGATGACAATAAGTGTGATAATGATTATTACCCCACATATGAACTGTCAGTTGTTTTGTCGAAATCCTATGTTAAATTATGGGGATGAAGCTGGGCCTTCTGGACTGCCTAACACCCCCCCCCCCGCATCATCCTTGGAGCCAATGCTCCCTGAAAGTGAAGTGCAAAGTATCACGTCTGAGGATGCTGAGTCTTTGTGTATTGTGGAACTGTATGATTTGCCTGAAGGAGAGGCTGATGGTACGAGTCTCTTTGGTGTCACACCAGAACCTGAGAAACAATATGAGAGTGCTGACAACCCCCTTTCTGTGCCAGAGTGTCTTCAAAATTTGCCAAGTGTTGTAGAAACAGAGACTACAGAGCAAGGGGCTGACACATTGGCCAAGCTGTCAAGCCAGTGGTGTGCTTCAGTTACGATTCCCCTGGGAGGCCAGTGGATTTGCCTCTCAATGTAATCCACAAAGGTGTTTATGTCTCCCAGAACTCACTGCCCAAATTGAGCTTGACGGCCCATTCCAGGTTACTTGTTCTGCCCTCTCACCATGGTGCCCCTGCCCCATCCAGCCCCAAGTTAGCTGATAGGGAAGGGTCCCTCTTGCATTGTTTAGAGTACAAGAAGTTATTACATGATACTGTATAGTAGTGTTCAATGTATCTGTGTGAAATATGCATAATGTATTGTCAGAATAGAAATGATATAGTGGAGTACATTGAAATGTATAGTAAAGTGACAAGTTATGCCAATTGATGAATCAGATAGTACTTGCATAGCATGCTAATGGTATAAATATCTTGTATATGTTGCATTTTCAATGTTATGATGGTACAGACTTGACGCGGATGCCAAGTTGTCCCAGGCAGGGAAGGGTATAACCCCCAACCCCACAAATGGAGGTTCCCAAAACATAGAAACATAGAATTTGACGGCAGATAAGGACCGCTTGGCCCACCCAGTCTGCCCATTTCCCTACCTAATGTATAAGTTGCAGATCCTAGTTAACCAGCAGCCTACTTTTTCCTAGCCCCACCCCCTACAATTGCCTTATGACTGTCCCATGCATGCTTGAATTCCACCACTGTTTTTGACTCCACAACCTCCTCTGGAAGGCTGTTCCATACATCCACAACCCTCTCAGTGAAAAAATACTTCCTTAAATTACCTCTGAGCCGCCCCTTCTATCTTCAAATTGTGCCCCCATGTTCTTGCACACCTCTTTTTTTGAAAGATGCTACCCTCTTGGACTTTGTTGATTCCCTTGAGGTACTTGAAAGTTTCTATCATGTCCCCCCTCTCCCTCCTTTCCTCGAGGCTATACATATTAAGCTCCTTAAGTCTCTCTTCATATGTTTTCCGGTGCAGACCCTGCACCATTTTAGTTGCCCTCCTCTGGACAGCTTCCATCCTGTCTATGTCTTTGCGGAGATTGGGTCTCCAGAACTGCACGCAGTACTCCAGATGTGGTCTCACCAGCTGTCTGTACAGAGGGATAATAACTTCTTGTTTTCTACTGGTGATGCCTCTCCTATGCATCCCAGTATTCCCCAGCCCTCCTTGCTGCCCTCTCACATTGCTTGCCCACCTTTAGGTCATCTGATATGACTACCCCAGGTCCCTTTCCATTTTTGTTGTTGTTAGTATCTCACCCCCCATTGTGTACTCTTCCCCTGGGTTTTTGTTTCCCAGGTGCATTACCTTGTACTTCTTAGCATTGAATCTAAGCTGCCATACATTTGACCATTCCTCTAACCTTGCCAAGTCCCTTCTCATCCTTTCCAACCCACCTTGTGCATCAACTCTGTTGCAGATCTTTGTGTCATCTGCAAAGAGACATACTTTTCCTTCCAGTCCTCTGCAATGTCGCTTATAAAGACATTGAAGAGGACCGATCTAATACTGAACCCTTCGGTACCCCACTACTAACCCCCCTTTTTTCAGAGTGGACTCCATTTACTATTACTCTCTGTGTCCTATTCTCCAGCCAATTCTTTACCCAGGCTGTCATCTTGGGACCCACTCCCAGGCTGGCTAACTTGTATATTAATCTTTTGTGTGGGACTGTGTCAAATGCCTTGCTAAAGTCTAAGTAGGCCATAAAAAGTTTGCCTAAATGCACACTGCCAGGCTGGTGTCCTGCGTTTTAGCAGTTTAAATGTGATTACCAGAGCCTGTATAACCTCTGTGTACTATCTCTTTAAGAGCTGCCTGGTTGCGGCATAAGTAATCTGAGAGGGAGCTCTGATGAAAGATGTAACTATTTGATGAAAATCATTTAGAGTGATAACGATAATGTAGTTTGTCTAACCTGCTTTCTTTGTAGCAAGGACTGTTTTGTTTGTCACCACTTCTTGATCCTGGACTGCACACTGGACCAAATGGTACTGGTGGGACCTAAAATGTAGCTGGACTACAGGAGCTGTCTGAAGTCTAAATCTGTAGGAACTACAGTTTTGATCTTTTTGCGCCTTTTTTGCAACTGAAGGGGGAGCTCTTGCTTTGACTGACAGTCGAATCAGTCAACCAAACCTTTTGGATCTGAGGGAATCCCCCAAGCTACCTGCTGTTTAGGGCAGATCTAAGCTGGAAGCTGAAGAGTAAGGAGCTGAAGTGATTCTGAGCAGCAATCCTGAGTGGATTCACATGGGAGAACAGTGAAAAGGCTGAGTTTTGGGCCTGCATGTCTGTCTGCTGCTCCTGAGAGGGAGAGAAGAGAATTATTTTGGACTAAATCCAAGTTTGTGTGACTAAAGTAAGCTCTTAAGTGGACCAGGCTCAACCTGAAGAAGACCGAAGATTTTGCTAAATGCGATCAGCCTGTCAGGAGTTCCAGCTACCCCTAATCTCCCGGTGTGCACAGAGACTTTGTGATTGTGACCGGGGAGCGTTTTGCCTGGTACAGTAGAATTCCCTTACATGTAAATGTGCTATGAGCTGCTAGTGGGTCGTGAGTTTGTTCCCACTGTGTGAACTGTGTTCTGCTTACTGGAAGCTGTATCCAGCCCAAAATGGACTGCATCCGAATTTGTCTCCATGCGGTTTGGGACTTGCCAGACTAGCCCAGCCAGACTACCGACTACACAGAGAAGCCATCGACAAGAGACCTGCCTAGGGATCAGCCCACTGCTCCATGCCTGAACAGGAACAATGCCTCTGTAACTCGTGTGGGTGCTGCTTCTCCTGGCATTCCAGATCAACCACCTGCAGTCTCGATTTTTGACCCACCTGTGTCCAATCTTGGGTATCGTCAGTAAATATCAGGGTAGCTCCCTGCAGCAACAGCTTAATCTGGGTGTGTCATCTGATTGTCTTGTTGTTTCATTTCCTTTACAAACTGAGCCCTCTGGCTCCAGATTAAAAATATTGAGTACTGTGCATGTTGTGTTTTCCATCACAGGGTCCCAACCAGCTGCAACCCCGGGCAACTGTCATGGCTAGCCCATCTGTTCTCTACCTGGGTACCCAGAGGTGGACTGTGTGGGGGGACTCAAAGCGCATGCATAACTGATTGATTGATATAACCTTTAAGCTAATTAACCTGATTTTGCCCCTCCCTTGTTCAAGTCCCCTGAATAAATCAGATCTAACTCTTTCTGCATGTAATCTGACTGCGATTCCAGTTTGTGCTCAAAGTACTGTACTGTTGCTATTTGTTGTGCAAAACCTTGTTTTACAGGGGGTCCCCAGGGTCAAGCCAGAGGAACCAGCCCTAGTGGTAAGTGCAAACAGTGTGAGTACTTGTGCGGTGTACCAGGGGTATTGTGAAAGTGATTATTGTACAGTGTTCGGGCCACTAGAGGGGAAAGAGGGGGGTTACAGTGTCCCGGAGGGCTGTGCTCAGGTTAGCTTGACCACTACCAACCCTGACCTCCAAGTGGAGGCACCCGTTTGAGAACTCAGGCCTCTTAACCTGCTACTAGCCAAGCAGGCTGTGGTAGTAGCCCTTGGGATAGCGCCACCTAGGGGTTACAGAGCAAAGAGAAAACCAAAATGTCAGCTACGGAGCATTGCTGTCTAAATCCTGCCTAGATCTCACACACATATCATCAGTCCAGTTTTGGAACCTCTTTGACAATCCTGACAATATTTCAAATACAGTCACCCCAGGACAGTGTCTATCCTTACCTAATGAAGTCATGGTTTCATAATTCTGCACCATCACTTCTCTGTGAAGTTCTCTCTCCTGCTTGCCTAAAATCTTCCACTCCTCTTCTGAAAAAGTGACAGCAACATCTTCAAAGGTTTCTGGTGCCTGAAAGAACATGCACATTTTTGTTTAACTGAAAACATTAGGAAATCTAAAACATTTCAATACCAAGGGGACAGAAAGTTCAGATCAACAGCAAGAACTGTTCAAAGACAGAGGAGACATACAAGTAAGGAAACTAGATATTTTATTATGTAACCCTCCACCCCTCAGGAGGGGGCTTACCTGGACTACCACCTGGCTTGCCTGCATCCTCCCTCTGCTGCCAAACTGAGCTACTGCTGGGAATTGCAACAGACATCTCTCATTCACTCAACCATGTGTGTGGCTCCAAGAGAGAGCATGGGGCTGCATGGAATCTTCAGCACCTCCTGCCCCATCTTCAGTGGCTGCAGATGTACTTCTTTAGTCCCCATCCCAGATCCTGGCAGAGGCAACCTGGTACAAGTAAGCATCGACACCCTTTCTTCAGTGGTTCAAGTACCAAAAACATGCTGCCACCATAGAGCAGGAACAAATGTGTAAGGGGCTCCTCCTCTACGCCCCTCTGACCCTGGGCAGTGACGAGCCCACCACACCTGCTGGAGCAAAGGACAGATGGGACAACAGTCTTTTAAGGGGCTGCAAAAAAAAAACAAAGAACTTGGGCAAGCACACAACTGGGGCAACAGAAACAAATTAAAAAAAGAGACTTCTGGAACTCAGGCTCCTAAAGAACATGGCCACAGCCATGTTGGTGACCTGTAATCCCAGACATCAGCCAATCGGAAGGCTTGAAACTCCAGAAGCAGCACCAGAGGGATTCTGCAGAAAATGATGACACTAAGGCTCATTAATTCATGGCAGACTTAGGGGAGTCAATGAGGGGGCAGGACAGGGCAAACGAACTGATGGACAGCCCTGCTTAGCCAATCAGACACTTAACTGGAGAAGGAAGTTCCGATGCTGATGAGGAGATTGTGGCCATCTTGGAGAGGCACTGAAGTAGGGTAGACCTGCTGTCACTCAAGCTCACGTGTTTTTTTTTAAAAAAAAAATTTAAACTGCACCATTTTTGATAAAAGTTGCTAATTTCGTTTCCGGGTGTTCCACAGAAACAAAAAATACCCTTTTTGTCAAGATCCGATGATTTTTTTTTCAGTCAGAATCGTTGTCAAAAAATTTGTTCCAAACAACCTAGATGGCCCGCAGCGGTACGAATGCTAACAGTCAGTGGATCCAGTGATCAGACACAGAAACACAGAATCTGTCGGCAGATAAGGACCATACAGCCCACCTAGTCTGCCCGTTTCTCTACTTGATTTGGCAATCCCTACTCTTATCTGGACTGCCTTTCCCCCGCTCTGCCTTTATGCTTATTCCATGCTCTTTTGAATTCCCGTACTGTTTTCGCTTCCACAAATGTTTGAAAAGATCTACACTGAAGTGTCAGAAGTCAGGAATCCCATTTTAATCCTGGGTAAAAAAAAGGAAGCAACTTGCAGTTAGTCTTTGATACCGAGGATACATCAGGGCATCTGGACATCAGAGGTAATCGAATGGACACGGAGCTCCATATCCTAAAAAGTAAGATCTCTTATTGTGGGAAAAGATCAATGATCGGGAATGTTGGAGTTGCAGAAATAATGCGAGGATCACCTGTAGCACTGGGGTGGGGCTGAAGGTAAAAATGTATGTGACTTTGTTTAGCATCTCCTGATGGAAGTTTTGCGACTTAAAAATATCCTGCTGGAAATTCAGCGTGTCCCACCGGACCCTGGTCTGCTCAAGGTTGGAGAAAAGCCTCGACCTATCTTGGTTCTATTTCTGCAGTACTCAGTGAAAGAGAAGTTCCTGGCCATGGGATCAGAAAAGGAGACTATGATATGGCATGGCCACAGGATTCCTATTTACCAGGACTACTGTGCTAAACTAACAAAGACATGGGCGGCATTCATAGATATTATTTATTTAAACAGTGTTACCAGGAAAGGCATACTTAGCAGGGCTGCTCATTTCCAGATGCAAGATGCATCGGGGGGGGGGGGTATACAAAATCAATATACAGTACTAAACAGCAATACATTACAAAGAGAATAATGGACAGGTTAGTGTCCATTACTGGTGCGTAATACCATCGAGAGCTTCTGGACACATGCGAAGCTCGAGAGGGTCCTGTGTCCAGAACCTTGAGATGGTATCACCAGTAATGGACACTAACCCTATACTTTATTATTTTTTTTAATATATGGATCCGATTTTTGTGTTTTCCTGAGGGGCAGTTGGCAGGAAAGGCTCGGTCATGGCCGACAGCCGCAGTGTCTCACTCCTGTGTCCTCACTCCTCGCTCCTCTTCCTCCCTCCCCACGCTCGGTAAGCAGGCTAGAACAGAAAACATTTTATTTTTGTTGGCAGTCCTACTTCTTGTCAATTTATGTGCAGCATGAAGAAATCAACAAGATAAGTAAATTTTTTTTAAAAAGGAAAAAAAACTGCCAAAAAGTGGATGATGGAATACGCTCTTGCTAAGCGAGAGACAGCTGCCATGTTTTTAAAAATATTCTGCCCGCTCACAGAAGGAAAATGGCCAATCATGGGCTGCACTGCGCTGTTGTTTGATTGACACTCCTAACATGGTCTGGCACAGAGTGAGACTGCTATGCTTTCGCGCTTCAGTTTCAGTGATAATTGTATAGTTCAGAGCGCCAAACGATAGTATCACAGGCTCTGAACAACACTATTATCACTTTGAAACAGTGGTATCATTAGTTTAGGGAATGTGGCATTACCGAGAATGTTTTGTATACTTTTCTATACCATTATTTTCACAATCCATACATTAAAATACAATACAATACAATACATTATTAAGTCTAATTAATTATTCATGAGCTTAACTTGCTCATTGATTGGCTGCCGTGCCTGTCTAAAATCTTTAAGAAATGCCTGGCATGGCAGCCTCAAAGCATTACAGTGTACGAATTTGTAAGGGAAAACTTGAAAAAAATTTAGACTTAATCAGATAAGGAACATTTAAATAACACAATATGTAAAAAGAATATGATACATACATAAATAGCATACAAAAACATAACACTTCCCCATAGAAACATGACAGCAGAAAAGGACCACCTGGCCCACCCAGTCTGCCCAAGGCGCCTAGCTAATGGCTAGCACTTTTTCCGGTGCCCTTCCTCCCTCCCTCCCTTCCCCCCAAACCAGACCCATGTAGTCATCCCATGGTCGCCTAAATCCCTGTATGGTGGTCTCCTCTACCACTGCCTCTGGACGCCCATTCCATTCATCCACCACCCTTTCTGTAAAAAAGTTCTTTCTTGTGTTCCCTTGAAACCTGCCTCACTCTACTTGCATTGCTTGCCCCCTGGTCCTCTTCTGCCCCCGTAGTTTAAAACGTTTCTCTGCCAGCTCTCTGTTTATGCCTTTTACATATTTAAATGTCTCAATCATGTCCCCCCCTTCCTTCTATCCTCAACGGAGTACATGCCCAGTTCCCTCAGCCTGTCCTCACATGGCAAGTGACCAAGCCCTGCTGCCATCTTAGTCGCTCTCCTCTGTACACGCTCCAGCCTGTCCGTGTCCCTTCTCCTGTACGGCCTCCAGAACTGCACCCCATACTCCAAATGTGGTCTAATCCGCTGCTTATATAGAGGGATGATGACCTCTCTCTCTTCCTGCTAGCGAATCCCCTCCTGATGCAGCCCAGCATCCTACTAGCTTTGGCTACCGCCCTCTCACACTGTTTAGAACATGGCAGATAAGGAAGACAGACCACATGGCAGCCTTCAAGACAGTGACTTAGCGCCGCGCGGCACTGCAACAAAAGAAAACGATTGCTATTTACTGCATGTAATTTTATTCTATAAATGACTGTTATATTGTGTTCTTTTCTCTGTACTGCACCTGTATGTTACCACTGTTGTAACTCACAATGTAACCATGTCCACCCTCCCCGCGACAAGGTGTCTTTGTAAATGAGTCCCTAAATCAAAGGTTGCAAATCCGACTTTCAAAAATAAATACAAAAAATAAATAACTAGAAAACAAAACAAAAACCTCCCAAAGGTTCATTATTGCAATTAGACTTATAATCACAATAATGACGTCAGAGACGGTCATTTTCTCTTGATTAATGACTGGCTGGGTGGGAGTGACTCTCGGCTGTGCCTAGGGCCACTCTCCCCCCCTCATGCCGGTCGTTAATCTCTAGGAAATGACCGTCTCTTCGGTCATTATTGCTTAAATACAATACAATGAATAATCTTACAGGACCTACACAGAAGGCAATAAAAGTGCAGGTTACAATATGGCAAAACAGGAGTGATAAGTGTTGGATTACAGCTCCACCACACATTACAACATCTCGCGGTTAAGTACAGAACGGCATACCGAGCCAAGTTCCAAACTGATGGAAAATATGCGTTGTATGTTTTTTCTGATCCACAGAAGGCAGCTGGTTTCACTAAAAGGCATTGAAGCGCCATGCCAACCCTTAGTCACTTTCACCCTTACCATCCAAGCCAGTGTTACGGTAAAGGAAGAGAATGACACTCAAGATATGGACACCTGCTACTCACCTGCCCTGACAACTAGTGATGCACTCCCTCCCTCCCTCCCCTGGAGCACTTACAACTCCACAGAGGAAACTGGGAAAAGACGGTCACCAACTTGCCCAGCTCTCAGGGGTTTACTGAGTGAACCCATCGCAGTCGCAGCAGAGGTTCCAGGGCTTCACATCATGATTCTTCCTCCTCCAACGCCCCACTAGAACACACTATCTTGCCACAGTTACTAGTCAAGAATGTCCATACAGTCCCACAGCCCATGATGACTGCCCCGCCATCCTTACTGACACAGCACATTTCAGTAAGTAGCTCATTAAGCTACCATGCCATCCTGTGTGGATATCATACAGCCAAACACAGAAGCACCAGATTCACCCCCTTGAATCCAAAACTCAAAGATGTTACCCCGATGCCTGACAAACAGAAGAACTGAACTTTTGAACACTTATTTAGCATATATGCATTTTCAAATGGGTATGAACATATTCTTTGTTACCCCTGTAGTATAGAGCCATGAAAGTACTTCCTCAATGGTTCAAAGGTATTTTTAATGTTTCAGCTAAATCGGGCTGGTTTCGGATTATGCCTTGGTGACACCTAAAGGGTTTCCCAGTCTTCCTAGTCAATCCTTTGGAATTACTGTGCAGCAAGTTTCTGGATCCCTAGTCATTCCGCTCCCCCCATTCGGTATTAGATGCTCACGTTGCTGCTGTGTCTTGATCTGGCCTCTAGTATTTATGTACCCGGCAATTCTAGCTTGCTTCTTTAACTCTTGGCAGGCAGATCAGACCATCACTGAGTTTGCCCAATGTTACGTTCCCAGATTTAGTCCAGTTCAGTGGCTGCTTCAGTGTCCCTTCAACTGCACCAAGGTCGCGGCTTGGTCCCAACCTGGTTACACCTGTGGCATACCTCCTTCTCTGATTGGTTTGGGGATTTTATTATTCAGGAGACCCAGGTTTAAACATGCTATTCCCAGTCTCTTGGACTGCCAGGCCTTCAGTGACAACAGACCCCTTTGTCCCTCTTTACATGCGGAGGTCGAGTCCGGACACAGGGGAGCACTGACTGTGGAAGCCGTGACTTTCCTAGCTTTGTGTGGCTGTGAAGTTTCCATCACTGGGTAATTAATCAAAGGAGGACCACTAGCATCCTGGATATAGCAAAATTATGTCCCCACTAGTGTATGGCCCTTAAATAGTATAGCCACACATCGCTCAGACAGCATGGTATTTCCCCAACCTGGGGATTGTCCTTTAGGTCAGGATGCTGGGCAGTATTCCCAGCCTATCGATATAGGCTCTGCTTTTAGAACTGCTCACCGGACGTCCCACAAAGAAACAGGCTAGGCTATGACACGTGCCCCCTCCTGCTGTCATTGACACTGCTGGCACACATTACTTTGCTTTCCTCTCACTTTCTCCTCAACCTCCCGAGCAATGTCGGAGTGCTCAACCATGAGCTTACCTGGGGACGATATCTCACACTCCTGCAATCACAAATCTACCAATTTGACCCAAGGCAAATGAGCTTTCTATGACAGATATTACTGGCTCCTGGAACATGACTGATACTACAGGATAGACATGGGGGAGTGACAAAGAAGGTAGATAGACGTGCACATCAGCTTACCTCCCCTATGTCAGACATGACTGCTGAACAAAGGTTCCTGCCTCATGCCAGATCCTGATATCAGAGAGACCAGCATGGGAACACAATGACTGCAGCCAGGAGGCTGTTGAACCCTTCTTTAATATGTATCCCTTAGGTGGCGCTATCCCAAGGGCTACCACCCCTGCCTGCTTGGCTACTAACAGGTTGAGGGGCCTAGGTCCAATGGTGGGTGCCTCCACCCAGAGGTCAGGGTTGATAGTGATTAGACTAATTCGAGTACAGCCCTCTGGAACACTGTGACCCCCCTTTGTTTCCACTAGTGGCCCACACAATACTCGTGAGTTACCTTCCCAATACCCCACAATTGCACACTTCTTACACATACAGTAACACTTACCCTCAGGACTGATGTCTTGCAGCACGTCTCTGAGGACCCCCTGTAAAACAAGGTTAGGCAATATACACAAACACAATGCAATGCTTTTATCTACATGTACTGACACCACAGACAGCATATAGTTCAATAACAACAAATCTGATTTATTAGAGGGGGCAGTAACAAGGAGGGGGTAATCAGGTTGATTTAGTATGGAAATATTCAAATCACAGTACTGTTCATACATATAGAGTCCAAAATGTCACTCTCTGGGTACCCAGGATGGTGGGGGGGCTAGCCAGGGTCGGTGCAGCTGGTTGGGGCCCTTTGATGGAAAACACATGCACACACAAATTGTAATCCGGAGCCCTGGGGCTCAGTTCGTGAAGAAATGAAACAGCAATAATCAGATGACACACTTGTGATCGATAAAGGGCTGCAGAGAGATACCCTGATTTGCACTCACAATACCCAAAGCTAAAAACCGGATGGTGGTTGCTGTCTCTGGATTGCCGGAAACAACAGGGCATGGAGACAAGGTCCTTGTGATTGGACCCAACTGCAGTTGATAGCAAATGGATTTAGTCCGATACAAGCTGGGATCTGCTTCCAGCTTCAGCACACAGTTCACAGTACAGGGAACATGAAATCACGATTCCCCACAAGCACTACACACATTCATATGTAAAAGGAAATTACTATACCAGGCAGCTGCTTCTCGATCCCGATCGCAAATACTGCAAATTACCCGGGAGTACACACAGCTTCAGCAGTCCCCGACAGGCCGAGTGCACTTCTGCAAATCTTCGGTCTTCTACGGACAAGCCTGGCTCTGCACACTTCTGCTTTCTCTCCAAAACTTGGATTCAGTCCGAATGAGCACTCGCTAAGGGTTACAGGCCGACTTCAGGACCTTACATGTGTTTCCTGCGCAAACTGTACACCGCAGCAAAACAGAGTTCCTACTTCTTTCACAGTCCACTCGCATCTGAGCTTACAGGAACAGTTCAGGGCATTGCCCTTAGGCTCCACACAGGTTCGGTTGGAGGATTCAACTGTCAAACACTGCAGGGTATCCTCTGTTAGTGCAAAAAGGCGCCAAGATCCAAACTACAATTCCCAGAAGCACTAACCATATATATCCCTTTAGGCAGGCTCCAGGTGAGAGTCCAAGTTCTGGTTGGTTCAAGCAGTCTCCATTTTAGGGCTCCCCTAAACCCAACTGGTCCAGCACAGCAGTTCAGGTCCAAAATGGAGGGGCACAGCACACAGAGTCCCAGCTGCAATAAAGGCAGGTTAGACAAACTGCAATTTTACTAATGCTCTACACGATTACAGGCAAACAGTTACATCTTTCAGGAGGGCTCCCTTTGCACTTTCAGCGACTGCAAAATGGAGCGATTGCACCACAGCTCAGGCGGGATTCGAGCATTAAACAAACAGTCCCCCCATACAGAACTAATTATGTCTGCACGCAGACAGCTCTTAAAGAGACATTACGTGGAGGCTCTACAAGCACTCACAGTGCCATTCAAATTGCTTAAATGCCGAAGGCTAACAGGCAGAGGGAACACTTAGGCAATCTCCTAGGAGGCTTTTAGGAACCCCCATTTGTAGGGGGGTTACAAATAAAATTAGTAACCAAGGCTGACTCTGCAATACTGTCATAGCCTCCTATACCACATGGCAGAGCTCGGAAGACCACTAGTATGCTGACAAGGAATGAGTTGGCCTCACAGTGCCATAGCCTGAGTAGGGTGTGACAGCAATGGGGCAGGCAGTGCATGAACCCTGGCACAATCATAGAGTCACCAACTAAGCAAATATGTTGAATTCTTTGCTAACCAGTGGTAAAGCATCCATTACAGCCCTTCCATGGACAAGAGTTGACTAGGTGGTATCAACCAGAAAACAATTTCAGTTCAGGCCAACTTATGTCCCTCCCTCCATCCTATTCCTTATACGAGGGTGTGTGTCAGTAGTCCTGGGTTGTGAATGTCTACATCAGATGGGGAGCATAACTTACGCTCCTCTGTGCATGCAGGGATACTGGGGTGTCCACTGGGCCATGACTGGTAAGACCAGAACCCCCACCCCAATGGCTACTTGACTACCCCCGATAGTTCACTGAAACCAATATCAAGTACAGTAGGATTGTTTCAGCATAGGGAAGCTAGAATTCACTGTATTAATTCATATGTACAAAGCAGTTCTACTTATGCCCTCCCTTAGCTTAAGGGGTGCAAACCTGCTTGTTGACCCTTCACTTACTGATGAGCTTAGAGCCCAGCAATTGTCACTAGGGAATGATTCTTTTTCTGCACCCTGTGACTTGATCCTTCACTGGTCTCTCCTTTTGCACGCTGTGACAGGATCCTACACTGGTCTCTCCTTCTGAACTCTGTGACTGGATCCTCCACTTGTCTCTCCTTCTGAAGTTTACGGATATTTGTCTCTGGTTTGTTTGTATTAAACCTCTGATTGTGCAAGCATGTTACCCACTCCACTTTACTTATTAGTTATTTTATTATGCTGGAGCAATGCACACAAGACTGTAGACAAAACATTTGTCTGTCAGCTGTTAGCGTATCTAATTGTGGGTTTATCCCACCTCAGCCTTAAGGAGGGAATGGGTTCTACCCCATCATAAAATCTATCTTTAGTTGGTGCTGGTGTTTAGTTGCCCCTCCACCCTACGCAAAGTCATCATCATCTCTCCCATTAATTGGGACAGAAGATGGCTCCTTCAGTTGTAACATTACTTTTTATTCCTTCTGTATACTTTATACATTAGAAACAAAGAATCTGATGATGGCTAAGGACCGCTTAGCCCACCTAGTCTGTCAATTTCCCTACCTAATGGATCCTAGCTAACCAACAGCCTACTTCTTCCTACCCCTCACTAGAATTGCCTTATGTCTGTCCCATGCATTCTTGAATTCCCCTACTATTTTTGACTCCACGACCTCCTCAGGAAGGCTGTTCCATGTATCCACAACCCTCTCCATGAAAAATACTTCCTCACATTACCTCTGAGCCGACGCCTCTATCTTCAAATTGTGGCCCTTGTTCTTGCACATCTCTTTTTTCTGAAAGATGCTACCTCTTGGACTTTGTTGATTCCTTGAGGTACTTAAAAAGTTTCTATCATGTCCCATCTCTCCCTCCTTTCCTCGAGTGTATACATGTTAAGCTCCTTTTGTCTCTCTTCGTATGTCTTCTGGTGCAGACCCTGCATCATTTTGATTGCCCTCCTCTGGATAGCCTCCACCCTGTCTATGTCTTTGCGGAGATGGGGTCTCCAGAACTGCATGCAGTACTCCAGATGGGGTCTCACCAATTGTCTGTACAGAGAAATAACAACTTCTTGTTTTCTACTGGTGATGCCTCTCCCTAAGCATCCCAGTATCGCCCCAGCCCTCCTTACTGCCTTCTCACATTGCCTGCCCACCTTTAGGTCGTCTGATATAACTACCCCCCCAGGTCCCTTTCTATTTTTGTTGTTGTCAGTATCTCAACCCCACTGTGTACTCTTTCCCTAAGTTTTTTGTTTCCCAGATGCATTACTTTGCATTTCTTTGCGTTTAATCTAAGCTGCCATACATTTGACCATTCCTCCAGCCTTGCAAAGTTCCTTCTCATCCTTTCCACCCCACCTTGTGTATCAACCCTGTTGCAGATCTTTGTGTCGTCTGCAAAGAGACATACTTTTCCTTCCACTTCCACTGCAATGTCACTTATAAAGACATCAAAAAGGACCAGACCCAGTACTGAACTCTGCAATACCCCACTAGTAACCCCCTTTTCTTCATTGTGGACTCCGTTTACTATTACCCTCTGCATCCTGTTGTCCAGCCAATTTTTTACCCAGACAGCCACCCTGGGACCCACTCCCAGGCTGGCTAATTTGTTCATTAATCTTTTGTGTGGGACTGTGCCACATGCCTTGCTGAAGTCTAGGTAGACCATGTCCACAGCCCTTCCCTGGTCTACTACTTTGGTCAGCCAGTCAAAGAAATTGATTAGATTCATCCGACATGACCTTCCCACCGTGAATCCATGCTGCCTTGGGTCCTGTGCCCCACTGGCCTCTAGGTACTCAACAATTCTTTTCTTCAGAAGTGATTCCATCATTTCCCCTACCACTGAGGTCAAACTGACAGTTCTGTAGTTTCCTGCCTCTGTCTTGCTCCCACTTTTGTAAAAGGGAATCAAATCTGCCTTCCTCCAGTTCTCAGGTACCATACCATCCTCCCATGATTTGTTAAAAAGGGTAGTCAATGGTTGTTACTAGTTCTCCCCTTAGTTCTTTCAGAATTCTGGGGTGAAGCCCATCAGGCCCCATTGCTTTGTCCACCTTCAGTTTTAGGAGCTCTTTCAGAACCCTTTCTTCTGTGAAAGGACTGATAACCCCCCTATCCAGAGTGATTCTATTGACTGGATTATGTACCTCCCCCTCCTCTTCCTTTGTGAATACTGAGCAGAAGTATTCATTCAGTATCCCTGCTTTTTTGCTGTCCCTCTCTGCCTACCCACCCCCTCTTTATTCAGCCTCAGTATCCATCCGTTTGTCTTTCTTCGCTCCCTAATGTACCTATAAAAGGTTTTATCCCCCTTCTTAACCGAGTTGACTATCTTTTCCTCGGTTTGGGCCTTTGCTATTCTGACTGCCTTCCCCGCTTCCTTCTGCTTTAACTGGTACAGTTCTCTGTCCTGCTCCTTCTGTGTTTCCTTATACTTCCTGAATGCTATCTTTTTCTCCCTAACCTTCCCCACCACCTCTTTTGAGAACCATAGTGTTTTTTTCTTTCGTTTCAATTTATTTGCTTCACACAAAGGCTTGTTGCCTCTGTGATGGCAGTTTTGATGTTTCGCCATTGTTGCTGCACCCCTCCTTCTTGCCTGTTTGCTAGTGCTTTTCTGAGGCACTCTCCCATTCTGACAAAATCAGCCTTCCTGAAGTCCAGTACCTTCACTTTTGTACGGCAGGACTCTACAGCTGAGTTTATCGTCAACTACACTGTTTGGTGGTCACTTGTTCCCAGATGGCTACCCACTTCTAGATTCGAGATCCTCTCTCCATTCCCATTTGAGAGTACCAGGTCTAAGACTGCTGCTTCCCAAGTGGGTTCCAACACTAGCTGTCTGAGGCATGCCCCCTGTCAAGCATCAAGAATGGCTCTGCTCTTGGATGTGGCTGCAGCAAAGGTGCTCCGGTTAACATCTGGTATATTCAGGTCCCCCATCAGCAATATCTCCCCTTTCTCTGACATCCTAAGGATGCCTTCTATCATTTCCATGTCTATTTCCTCCCCCTGAGATGGGGGGGGCTGTATACAACCCCTGTGTGGACTGTGGTGCCATTTCCAGTCTCCAGGGTGACCCACAGTGCCTCCTCTCCTCCCTGTTTACTCTTTAGTTCTGTTGCTTTGACCCCTTCCATTACATAAAGAGCTTCTGCTCCTCTTCTACCCTCCCTGTCCCTCCTGTAGATTGTGTATGCTGGTATGTTGACATCCCAGTCATGGTTCTCTGTGACTGCCATGATATCCAGGCATCCCTCCTCCATCAAGGTCATCAGTTCAGGGAGCTTGTTACCTAGACTACGGGCACTGGTACTCATTACCCTCCATTTTCTGATGGCCTTACCCCTTTGTGCCCCATCCCTGTCCTAACAGCCTTTGTCTTTTTCTCCATTTACCCCTGCCCTACTCCCCATCGACTTCTCTATCTTGATGTTTACCTCACTAACTACCCTGATTTTTTTGTGGGGGCGGCTAAGATTTCACTTCTCCTTTTCAGTGCCTCCCCCCTTGGCTAGTTTAAATGCTTGCCAATGAGGCATTTAAACCTATCACCTAGAATTCTGGCTACCCTCCTGGACAGATGCAGACCATCGCACCAGTATAGGCCTGTATCCCTCCAGGTGGACCCCCAGCCCCCAATGAAGCCAAAACCCTGAGCTCTGCACCAGTTTTTCAATCACTGATTGAATTCCATGGTGTGGAGCACCCTAGCGTCACCCACACCACAGACAGGCAGCACCTCCGAGAAGGTTACCGTGCATGCTACTTGTCTAAGGCCCCTTCCCAACTCCACAAACTCCTCCTGCACTGCTCTGATCCCTTTCCCAGCCAGGTCATTTGTCCCTAGGTGGACAATGACATCCAGCTCCCTCCCCGAGCAGCTGCTCCTACGATCTTGAGGATCAGCTCCCTGTCCCTCCAAGCCATGGCGCCAGGCAGGCACCTTGCCTCCCTCTTCCCTCCCTTCCCCTGTTCTACCCTTCTAACAATGGAGTCCCCCACCTGGAGTTGTTTCCTTCCCCTGTGGGGGTCCCATGCCACCCTCCTGTGGGTCTCCTTTATGGAGGTTCCCAGCATCCTCCTTGGTCTCCACTGCAGGTGCCTCCATAGAGGAACCACACTCTGCCAGAATGGCATATGAATTGTGGGTTCAGGATTTAAACCCTGTCAACCTGTCACCTGGAATGTCTGTGATTAAATTCTCCAATAAAAAGGAAGCAGCTGCTCTCACATCTGGAAAACAAAAAAGAGCACTGCCATATTGCCACTTTGCAAGAGAGCCTCCGGGTCCAAATTCTCTCCACGATGCACTGTAAAGATGGGATATGAGTAATAACCAGAGCCTTCCTAAACTCTCAGCTGATTGTGCTGGGGAATATCTACGGTCCCAATGTGGATTCCAGTAAATTCTCCCCAGAAATTGCACAGGAGATTTCAGGACTCCTGCAGCACGGAGACCACTTGGTATTGGGGGTGACTTCACTGAAACCCTGTAGTTGACAAATTGAGAAGACACATTATGGGACTCATGCAGTTTCAGGTAGTTCTCCAGGCTATGGCAGCAGAGTTTAGCCTGACGGATCTGTAGAGGCGGAATTTCATGTTCCATTCAGTGACACACCAGAACAGCAGTAGGGTTGATTTTCTTTTACCTCCTTCCTCAGCACCAAATGCTTGATGTTTAACATTCCTCCACTGGCTCAGTACTCATTTGGATCACACCAGTATCCACCTGACAGTGGGGATTGGCCCCACCTCTCTGGGACCTCAGAGGTGGCGAATGGATCCATACCTGCTGTCCATGTCAGAATTCAAGCCATGGCTTGCCAAGGAAATCTTCACTTTCTTGGAGATCAACATCACTCCTGAGGTGTGTAGCACAGTGGTCTGAGACACCCTCAAAGAGTACTTGCGAGGGAGAATTATAAGCTTTGCTGCACGCGGCCAAAGATTAAAGTTAATGAGCTTGCAGAGCTTGAAAAAGCACTGAAAGAAAACAGGAACAAGCTATAGTGCACTGGACTCTCTCTCTCTCCTCGGCTCCACTGGGATATCTTGCAGTTAAAATTTCACATTAACTCCCTTACCTCTACTGCGGCAGATAGAGCATTCCAAAGGACCTCCCAAGGATACTGGGACTTGGGGAGGCAGAATGTCTGTTGGCTTACCATATGAGAGTGCCAAGCCACGAAGCATACTGAAGCTATTCAATTGCCCTCCGAGATAACCACTACCAATCCCATGGAGATCAATCAGGCCTTTTATGTATGTTATACAGACTTCTATAAATCCAAATGCCCCCCCCCCAAGCACCGGATCTTGCCAACTTCTTACAAGGTGCCAGCCTGTCGGCCCTCTCTAAAGCACACCTTATGGAGCTAGCAGCACAAATCACCATGCAGAAACTTATGGGAGCAGTGTAATCACTTCCCAAAGGCAAAACCCCAAGGCCAGATGGCTTGCCAGCTGAGTTTTATCAGTCCTTCCTCCCTGAATTGGGTCAACATCCTGTGATTCTTATCTTGGAAGCCTATAATACAGGGAAGCTACCATGATTCATGTGGGAAGCACTGATCACCTTGCTCCCCAAGCAACGAAAGGGTCCACAGGGAGTATCAAACTACCAGCCGATATCCCTTCTTAATGTAGATGCTAAGATCCTTGCAGAGGTCCGGGCACTCAGGCTGCAGCAAGTGATCCCGCATCTCATAGCCAACGAGCAAACAGGTTTTATCAAGGGCCAGATAGCAATGGATAGCCTTCATGCAGCAACTCTACCAAATGGATGTCATCCAATTTGACCTCTCCATCCTTGCTGGTCAGTGTAGACACTGAGAAAGCATTTGATTTGGTGGAGTGGGTGTACCTGTACTATGCAATGAATGCCATGGGCATTGGCCTCAACTTCACCAGGAGAGTACGCTTCATCTACACCAACCCATCAGTCTGTATACAAACGGGCTCACTGGTACTGTTTCACCTACTGTCAACCTCTGCCATGGCACTAGACAGGACTGCCCCCTGTCACTCCTCCTTTTCCTTACTGCCATGGAGCCTCTGCTTTGGAAAATTCAGCAGTCTCCAGAAACCACTGGCATTACTTGTTGTGCTGCCCAAGGGATTTGCAGATGATCTTGTGGCATTGACTCATCTATCTGCTTCTTTACCAGTCCTGTTAAATGTCCTCAACAGATTAACATGCCTCTCTGGGTTAAGGTAAACAAACAAAACAGAGGTACTACCTCTAGACAAGTACACCCAGGAAAGTTCAATCCAGTAGCTGGGTTTGAAGTGGTACCTTACCACATCATCCTCCCTGATGACCTTCAAAAAAACAGTAGACCTGACCGGCCCGGTGGCGTTGAGGGTGAGGCACTGGACGCCACACCTCGTGCCATGCCAGCAACCCGGGTTTGGGAATGAGCCCAGGTTGTTGGGGGCTGGTGGGGAGGGAAGAGACGGAGCATCCGGATGGACTGCTCTCTCTTCCCAGGGAGGGTTTAGGGGCGCGATCGTTCATAGAGCAACCTCTGGCGGCGGTAGGAGGTGCACGATGTAGCGACGCTGCATATGCAAGGGGAGGCGGAGCTGTGGAATAGCGATGCCCTGACAGCCGCACTTCACTCAAGACAGAAACACATAAGGGGAAAATGCCCTCTGGAGCCTGGTGAGATGACGGAGGCCTTGTTGGCCCGTCCACATCCCAACACCGGTCCAACGTACTCAGGACTCTCCACAGCCGACCCAACGACTGGTAAGGTACCTCTAATTTCAGAAAGAGCTGCCAAGGGAGGGCGGGCCCTCTCCCAGGGGGTGATCGGGGGGCTGGACCTGACCGGTCATTCGGGGAGAGCCTGAGAGAAGCGAGGATTCAGGCAGTGAGTGAGAGGCACAGCCGAGCAAGCACTCCTGAAGGAGACCTGGGCTCTGGGGAGGAAAAAAAAGAGTTGGGGAAGAAAAAAAATAGTAGACCTTATACAGCCACTATTTTTATCTCTGGCAGTGGACTTCTGCAGATGGAAACATTTCCGGCTGGCTATTGGGTGCAAAACTGCTGCTTACAAAATTATGGATTTTCCTAAAATTATCTTCTACCTCAACAATCTGCCAGTCCCCATCCCCAACAAACTATTTCAACGATTTGAGAAACTGTTTGGGGCTTTCCTTTGGGACAGAGCGAGACCACATCATAGCTTGCAGAGGCACCACCCAAGATGGTCCGGCCTCCCAGAGCTCTCCAGTCCAAACATTAGCCAGACAGACCTGGGCCTTGCTGATGAAATATCGTGATAATGACTAGAAATCACTGGGCAAAACGGGGATATCTCGGGCTCAACCTCTAACTTGTGGTTAAGGCAAACCACTATCTTGCTGCTCCTGGCTACATAAAGTCATAATTTCCATAGGTTTCTTACTCGCCTGAGTTGCCTCCTCAACCAACCAGCTGGATTCCTTCCAACTTCTGGCTGAATGATGGGATCTGCCACGCTCTGACTTTTGGCGGTACCTTCAGTTGTGGCATGCGCTCACGGTGTTCGACCTCTCCCATACAATGGCAGCTACTACCACCTTAGACAAACACATCACTTCATGAATTTTACACCCAACATGCCTAAAAGGTCAGATATAAAACTTACTGCTGGAGCCCCACTGCCCTCTCCCAAAGGCAGAAATCAGCCAGGGAACTTGATCTGCAAACAGGTGTCTTGGATGCCCTTTGGGCCGATATGCTCAAAGAAACACACTTAAACGTCCAAGATAGGCAGTATCAAATGATCCAAAAGAAGATTCTTCACAGATGGTACTGCACCCCAGAAATCCTTAAAAAGATGGGGTTGATCCCCACAGATGAGTGCTGGCACTGCCACAGAGCAGTTGGTACACTCACTCATGTTCTCCAGTCCTGCCCCTCTCCATAGCACTGCTGGACTCACATCCATCAATTCTGTACCTGGTTGCAGGACAGAGGATTCGACAAGACCCCATATCTTCTGGATCTTAGGTGGCCCCCCTCCAGTTTTTACTAAAAAGACAGAGACTTTGGCTCATCTCGACAGCACTGAAGGCAAAAACAGCAAATCCTTCTTAAGTGGAGATCAAAGGCATCTCCAGAACTTTTGGACTGGCTCATAGGTTTGTCTATACTTGCTGTGGAGAGGTTGTGGAATAACAGATGGTCCAGACACCGAACTTCAGGTTCAACACACAATCTCTGTGTGATGTTTATTCAGAATACAGGAAATAAGCTTCAGCAATAGCATATTCCTTTTCCAGTACATCAGTTTGCAACAACAGACTATGAATGTCCTTTCTCTGCACTTAGCCAGCACCTACTGACTCTGATCTCTGATCTAAACATTTTTCAGTGAAAACCCTTCATACCTATGTGGGCCCCATTTGCATGGGTAGTGGGGGCTCAAAAAGAAAGAAATAAAAAAAAAAAAGCTAAAAACAAAGAACCTCAGTGCAGAAACACTGAAAAAATGGTTACCCCAAAGGACACTGGCAACAAATCAAGTTTCAAAGAAATACAACATCATACATACTTCCATAATGTAAAGCATCATGGGATATATACACATCACCATGAAATTGCAGACTTGTTCAGTTTACAACAATTTACATGCATTTTAAATAGCACAACTAACTTAATTTCTATAATAGTCACCTAGTACTTTTCACCATTATCAAAAACACCTAGTACCATGGTATTTTCAACATTTACAGGTTTCATAAACATAAGGTATATTATGACATAGTGCTATTACATACTAAATCCAACAATGATAAACACAACCTGTTTTACATCATCACAATAACCGCCCTGTACAAGAACCTGAGAGGGAAAAGAAAAATTAAAGACAACACTATAGCATAGTCAAGAAAGGGGAAGGGGTAGCGGGTGCCCACAGGTGGCCACCCTTATGGACTAGAAATTGTAAAGGACAGATTAGGCTAAAAAAAACAGAAGAACTTTTGCAACAGATTTAAGAAAAAGTCGGTCCTCAAGAGTGGCAGGAGCTCCCTGTCACACTTGCATAATATGCACGGCTGACCCACGCTGCCAATAATAATTTAAGCAAATTCCACATTATTTGGGATCCATTTCCTAAGTTTGCAAAGTTGTGAATGGAAATGTTCATCAGGGCAGAATGTTTTAACAGTCAAACCTAACTTAAGTGCGTGAATGAGGCAGTTAGCGTAGCTATCCGTTCAACTAAATAGGCTCTTGTTTCATCTGTAAATGTTTTCAATGTTTATGTATCTCACCCCTTTCTATTGTTTAAATCTGAAAAATTTTGAAGAATGCGAGTTATGCTTATTTATACAATCCTGTTCTGTTTGTTTGTATCTATAACGTTTTCTCAATAAATTATTTTTTTTTTAAAGTGGCAGGCAATATAGCTTGGAGGTTAGAGCTACGAGCTGTGAATCAACCAAGTACATTCCACAGACCTGGGTCTGAGTCCCACAACCTCCACCTGCATACTGTGAAACCCTGAGCAAGTCACTTAACCTCCTCAGAGCTCCCGCATCACCCCTATAAACAGGCCTTGTGCCTAGTGG
The DNA here is from genome assembly GCA_016271365.2 of Neoceratodus forsteri. Taxonomy (NCBI): domain Eukaryota; kingdom Metazoa; phylum Chordata; order Ceratodontiformes; family Ceratodontidae; genus Neoceratodus; species Neoceratodus forsteri. Next base: position 112,982,858 of record CM057449.1, read on the forward strand.
GCCTTACCCAGTTACCAAAGAATAAGAAATATACAAAATAATAAAGCGGGGTGAATCTGGGAAGTCATTTGGCGCATGCCTGGAGTACTTGAGTGCTCCTGATCTAGAGGGGAGTCAGACAATGGGGTCCCTCCCTAGGCCTGGGTTCTTGGGAACCAGGTAGCCTCTGCACCATGCTCCTGTGACTGTTTCGAGAGCTGAGCCGGCAGGGCTGTGCTGCTATGAATTACCTGAGAGCAGAGTCCAAAGTGCTTCACCACTCAGCCACTGGGGCCTGTCTTGAATGCAGCCTGATATGCTTTGAGCTGGTTCCCACCTCGACCGAGCTGCTGAATCCTTGGGTCAAGTGAGTGTTGGTGCTGCTTGCTGGGGCCCTTTGTGTTTCCTGTTTTGATTACAGGAACCTCCGTTTGGGTTACACAGTTGCTTTGCAACCATTTTCTCCTTTGGGATCTTGAGTTTCTTTTTATTTGTGCTAGCCCACCATGGCCTGTTTGGGGGAGGGGGGGTTTAATAAATAAACATGGAAACACAGAAGTTGTTGGCAGATAAGGATCTCTTAGCCCACCTTGTCTGCCCTACATTCCTTTCCTTCTGTGCCACCGCAAACCCTACTCAATCTCTGGTCCCTCCTTGCCTTGCTTCTAAGGTCCCCTTATGTCTATCCCATGTGTGCTTGAATCCTGTTACTGTTTAAGCACCCACCGCCTCTGCTGGGAGGTTGTTCCAGGTGTATACCACCCTCTCCGTGAAGAACTATTTCTTCACATCTCCTCTGAGCCTCCCCCCTCCAGCTTCATTGTGTGATTTGTCCTGGAACATCTTTTTCTATGGAAAATGTTACATTCCTGTACCCTTATTAATACCTGCGAGGTATTTGAATGTTATTGAAGCACTGAAGAATATTGTAAATTTCTTCTTTAAAGTTGAAATTTATAGCACATTCTCTGTTTGGGAAGTATCTTTTCCATGAGGGACAGATAAAGGACGGAGCAATTTTGAGGAGTAAAATGAGGGATGTCCCTCATACTCAGGGACAGTTGAGAGGTATGCTTGGTACCCAGCAGATTTTAATCTTGCTGCTGAGACTAACAAAAGCCCCTGGGTATCCGAGCGGAGAACCCTGGTGCCCCGATAATCCTCCCGACGGGCTACCAGTAATTCACGAACGTAAAGGGGGCCCAGTCGATTAATGTCCTTACAAACCAGCAAAATAATTTAAAATTCAGAACACTATCTAATCAGGTTTTAGGTACTAATTCCCGTCAACTATGTTCCCGACTATCGAAATCCAGCTCTCTTATTCCCGACTAAAGCATTGCCCGAACACTGAAATTCCCGTTATATAAATACCCTATACAATTCAATCTAACAGATACTTCAGAACCCCGAACCCCCAGATTAGTTGCGAACATCCAATGCTCTACTCAATGCCATACCCTGTTGTAATTCAATGTAAGCACTGTATATTCTACAATTTTAGACAACCAGAGAAAACACACACACACACACACACACACACACACACACACACACACACACACACCCACACACATCTTTTGATTTGGCACTTCGTCATTTCACCAGCTACTCCACTGTAGCATAACCACACTTTGTCTACCCCCTTATCACTAAAGTCAAACCTGATGAATGACATTCCCCAGATAGTTTCATTATTACATTTAATGTGGTTACTTAATTTTAAAAACTTATATGCCTAGTATCCTTAGGACACACTTTGTGTTAAGATGAATACATCACCTACCAGGATTCAAAAGACTGCTAATCAATGTTAAAAAAACTCTGACAATCTCGCAATCCCTTTGCCAGAAGACAAGCATAAGGTGTAGTACCCAAAGGTTCACTGCTTTCCTGACGGGCATCTGACATGTTGCAGGTACTGTACTTAAACTGTTGACTGTTGATTCATGCTAGATCTTCTTAAAGTTTATTTTTATTTTAGAAAATGGGCAAAGACAATTCTCTCTCCTGATTGGCTGAGACACTTATTTAGGTGGGCATCTATCAGACAATAGATGCCCAGCTAAAAATAAGAGCCAGTCCAAGTGCCCCTTCACCGAATACCATTCTCCAGTGGTGCCCAGCCTGCTTTGTAATTGGCTGAAAGCACCCCAGAAAACGACAAATGTCCGCCACGTTGTTTCTCTCGCTTAGTGAGAGCTACAGCCCCCACTACTTACTTACTTGCTTCTTCATTGAAAAAAAAAAAAAAAAGAAAGAAAGCACACTGATTCTGCGGCCGGAAGAGAGAAGAAATTCTTACAGCCATATTCTCTAGTATGGCAACACTCTCCTGACCGCGATCTCACACTGCCACAGTGACAAAAAGTAAATGAAAGCCATTGGTCCTGTCGGCTTCCTTGTGCGAAGTCTCCCTCCCCACTGGCTTACACCAGCCACCAAAAGCTCACGAATGTACCTGCTTTTTGCAGGTTTATTTTCTCTTTCACCTCGCTCGACCTCCTCCCACAAAACCTATGGACCTTCCACGATGTCTGTACTCTGCTGATGTACAGCGTCGTTGCCGCCTGCCTGCCACCTCAGCTGCTCTCCCGATGTAAATTTTCAATCAGGAGAACGCGCTCCACTGCGATTCTGTGCCCCATTTTAAATGCAAAAGCCTAAATCACCCAGAACACCCTGTCCTCAGTAATTGTGCACCAAAACCGAATGTTTTTTGTATGCTGCTTTTTTTGCTTTTGAATTCAGTCTGGTTTGAGCTGGCAGTATACCCGGTTTAGAGTGAGCATGGCAGCATTTTGAACATATATACACACCAGTTAATCTACTATGGTTGTAAGGCGCTCCCTTATTGAAACTCTGACTCTGTTTTCCCCTTCATGTACAGTATATGGGTTAACATACCATTTACTACGAGTTTTACGACATCTGTAAGACGCTCCCTCAGAGATACCCTTACGCTGTATTTCCCGTCATCCTCCTTGGTTACATTCTGCAGCAGGTATGATTTGTTGGACAAGGCAGACAGACGTTCTTGATTTCTGATATCATGAACCATAAGGTCACCATCTAAATGCCAGATGTACTCCACAGTACTGCTTGTGTTTCTGGGTTTAAACTGGATCTGGACAATAGGATCCAGTTCTGAGACAGGAAGGACAACCGAGTCACAAGCCGAACACTGTAGATGGTAATCTGAATAAGAAAAAGTTTACACAAATTTAATGCCTCCATGTGCGCAGTCATGTCTATAAATGCTCATTTGGGGGGGGGGGGGCGCAAGTAAGTCTGAAAGATGATTGTGTGTGTATGTGTGTGTGACCATGGCAACCACCTCCAAAAATGCAGGCGGAGGAACTATTTTGTTACAAATCTTACTTGAAATTAAATTTTCATTAACATTTTTCTTATTAAACTTAATTTTTTGACAGTGTCCATTTTCTAAGCGCAATAATACCCTCCAGGGTGGGCGGTATTGTGCAATACGGCGTCGGGCCTCATTACGCCCCTGGGTGGTCCGGTATAGCACAATACTGCCCACCCTGTCGGGTATTATTGCTTGCATAGTGTATAGTGGAATGTTGTTCTGTATAGAATTCCATCCCTTTCAAAATGTTGTTCTACCACAGTTCCAATGTCATGGAATGCGGTTCTACCCTTCTGGGGTTGAACAGCATTCTAGAACCTCTAGAGACTGCATGAGTCAGTTTCATTTTGAAAGCAAAATAACTCACAAAACACATTTTTCACACAGTACTGTACACTATAAAAAATACAGGATGAGCAACTCTATGCAGAACCAGTGTGTTTTGCCACCTCGGGGTTCTGATTCCCATGGACCTCTCGAGCTTCACTCTCGAGGTCAGAGGGAATCAGAATCCCTCTGTGGCAGAACACACTGGTTCTGCACAGTTGCCCATCCTGTATTCTCTATGTTCTCTATGTTTCTTCTGTTTTCACTGGCATGCAGAGTAGTAACGGGCGGCGGGAAATTCTGGTTCAGGATTTATTACTATCGGGTTTTTGAAATGTCGGCATTTCAGTCTCGGGATTTTGGTCTGCAGAAAAACGGGCGGCGTGAATTACTACGGATACCCTAATGAGGAGCCGGTGCAGCACCCAGAAGGTGGGAATAATGTGATTTAATCTAGATACAACAGTTCAACCGAATCCTGCAGTAACTGCAGGCAACGTAGCCGAGTAGCTGGAAGGCCACAGTAGAGTGCACTGCAGTAGTCAATTTGCAAGGTCACGAAAGCTTGTACTAGTGTGCACAGATTGCAATCTTCAAGGAAAGGACGCAGTCTGGTTACATTTTTCAAGTGGTAAAAAACTCTTCTGGTGGCAGAAGTAATTTGAAATGTAAAGTCCAACTGACTGTCAAATATTACTCCCTGACTGCGGACCTCCTCCTTAACCTGCAGTAACTCCATCACATACAGGGAGAATAACATTTTCCTTTATCGCAGACACCAAGCGGTCTGAGCCCAGCAGAAGCAACTTGGTTTTGTTGGAACCGAGTCTCAGCCAGCTCGCACTCATCCAATGCTTTATCTCCACGCTGGCCTTCTCAGCCACATGCACTGGATCCCCCTGACTGGGTCTAAACATAAGATAAAACTGAGTGTCATCTGCATAGCAGTGAAAACTAAAGGCATACGTTTGGATCACTTTTTTTTCCCCAATTTTTTAACCAGGTGAGACACACTAAGCTGAAAGCTTGTTTACAGGTGCAACCTGGGAGCACAGGGATGTTAAGTGACTTGCTCAGGGTCACACAGTATACAAGTGGGGGCTGTGGGATTCAAACCCAGGTCTCCAGATTTGCAGCTCAGAGCCTTAAACCACTGTACTATACTGCCTAAACTCCTCCCAGCAGAAACATATATACTGCGAATAATAAATTGAGAGAGTGTACAGTCCTGCAGGATGACACACATGATTGGTGAAGGGTCAGATCGACAGTTACCCAGCACCACAGTTTGGTGACAATTCTCCAGAAAAGATCTGAACCAGTGTGACACTGTGTCAACCAATCTACAGAAACACCTCACATGCTCAACTAACCTCCCAGGATCCACAGTATTAAATGCTGATGATGGGTCAAAGAGAACCAAAAAAGACAGCTCTCCTCCATCCTTTGACACAAGCAGATCATTCACAACCCGGACCAAGGCAGTTTCTGTGCTGCCTTGCGAATGGAAATCAGACTACAGAGGCCTGTAGGGCTTGAATTTCTCCAGATGTTCCATCAGGTGAATTGCCACCACTTTCTCAATCAACTTCCCTATGAAAGGAAGGTTAAAGATCGCCCTGTAGTTTGCAAGATCGCCTGTATCTAAATTTGGCTTCTTGAGGAGAGGCTTCACAATGGCTCCTTCAAGGAAGTCAGGGAAAACACCCTCTCTCAAAGAAGAGTTCACAATCTCTACAAAAAGAGGCACAAGTATCTGCCAACCTGCTTTAACCAAATCGGAGAGGGCAGGGTCTAAGCTACAAGTGGACTGGTACATCACTAACAGCATCAGGCAGATTTCTACATAATCAGCGGGCTGAGTCCATCCACAGCACCTGAGATTCAATTACCTCGGCTCCTCAAGCACTGCTCTGGCGACCAGCACTAGTATAGGAGATATTTTGCCTTATCTTTGCATTCTTGGCCATGAAGAAATCAAGAGAACCGCTTGTATCTCTCCACTGAACTTGGCTCTGACCGAGAGCCAAGACAGTCTGGATTAAGAATCTCATCCACCATCTTAAAGAGAGTTGCGGGTCTATTTTTCCCACCTGCAATGAGGGAGGAATAAAGTCACTTCCTCACACTGATCATTGTCTCTTGGTATCTCAATGCAGGCCTGATAATTGTCAAAATGTGCACCACTGAAAGAAGCCGTGCACCATAGCTACCAGGCCTGCCCTGTGACTTCAAGTACCTCTTGGGTACTCAGACTCATTCAGTGCTATTTCACGCTTGCAAATATAGTTCTAGTACTGCAGCCAGCTAAATTTAAGTGTACAGCACCCTATGTAGCCTAAATTATCTCATCTTATCCCATGATTGGCCGGGAGTCTACTGTTTGTTGTGTGGAATCCGAGATGGTGGTAGTGACCCACACAGTTCTGTGTCTCCCAGAGAGCATTGGTGCGAGATTTTATACAGACTTGTAACTAGCCAACGCACTCTTTCTTTCAAGCATCCGGACCTGTGCTGTACATTAAAGGCACTGTTAATTTGTTGAACTTTACTTCTTTGTATGCGCCCCTTTTGTACAACCTGTTGCCATGGCTTATTGGTGAAGGTAACAACTGCCTCACTGGTCTCCAGGGGTGGTCCAGTTCAGTGTAGGGAGGTGGGTAGGTACTGCATCCCAGGGGGTGGTCCAGTTCAGTGTAGGGAGGTGGGTAGGCACTGCATCCCAGGGGGTGGTACTACACACATCTGGCATGGCCCACTTATTCCCTCTCTGGGGGGGGAATGTGCTATTTCTTATTTGTTCTGGGACAAGCCCCCAAGCAGAAGAAATAATGAACCAGTCCCTCATTCAGGAGTACCCTATACAGTCACCAGGCAGGAGTGTGAACATGGAAAAGGCAATCCGGGGTCACATTAAAAAAAAAGAAAAAACTGGCAATAAAAATTCCCTTGTTCACACTGCATCAAGGTGGAACCGCTTTGGAACTGCCTTACTTTAACTTCCTCAGAGATGCACCATTTGAGCCAGCGTGTCTGTAGGCAGGTACTTTTCCAAGTGTGTAAAGTAGCACTTGTGCACGTGAAACACTTTCACGGAGGTCCATGTCTCTGCCCAGCATGTAAACTGGCATCTTCACTTGTGAAACACTTCCTCAGACAGGCACCTGAGCCAGCATGTAAACTGGTATATTTACATGTAAAACACACCCACAGTGGTGTATGATGGCATTCTTTGTTGTAAAGAACTTCAGAGGTTTAAGCTCTGAGTTATTATATAACCTGGTAAAATTATTATTTATGAAAGCAGTTCTCCAGATAATACAATAATACTAACATACGAAAATTGCCAGTTGCAAAAGGCCAGCATGGTCTATCTAGGTTGTTCATGAATGCAGCTGGAAGGATAGAAGGAATTACTCACCAATTTTGAAATATGGTGAATAAAGTTGCAATTGGGTGTGTACTGTACAAGTGTTTTCAAACCTGGAAAAAATGTCTCCTTTTGAAGCACCAACAGTGTTATGACACACTGTTACACCGGGTGCGAGCTTGAACACTTCCAAGTTTAGAGATTGGTATCAGTGCTATTTTTATGCTGTCTTGCGCACACGCGCAAGCAATATATTGTGGTAGCTTGGAATAACAGGTTTTGGAGGTGGGGTTGTGTTGTGGTCAATGGCGCCACTGCTTTTTCGTGCTGGGCTCTGTGGCACGAATGAAAGAGCATGCTGTCTATAACAGCAGTGCAAAAGCATGCCACCAACTTGAAACAATTTCGTCGCTGCAATGAGGGAGCTCCCCCTCATTGCAGGGAATGCCTTGCCTGGTGTAACATTTTCAATAAACACAGCAGCGGCTGTCGCCGTCTGCCTCTCACAGTCCCCAAGAAGCGGACGTTGGGGGTGCCCAATCCCCCTGTCAGCATGCCCCCTCCCCAGTCCATTTGCCAATGGGGGAAGCCCAGTCCTGATTGGCGTAATGTCCCCCTATTTATTTAATTTCTGTGCCGAAGGGGTGCCCAATCCCCCTCGGCATCATGCGCCCCCCCAAACACAGACACATTTTGTGTGCCGACGGGTGGCCCATTCCCCATCGGCTTCAGTCCTCCTCACAAAAACACACAGGTGGCACACTGGGAACCCATCCCAGTGTGCCAAAACACACCTGTTAGAAAAAACAAACAAACAAAAAAAGTCCTGCGATGTCTTTTTTTTATTATTTATTTTTTTTAATCTGTAAAAAGAGAAAATGGTCCCTCATTTCTCTCCAGTGCCCCCTCCCTCAACTTGCGCCCACCCTCTGTGTACCCCACCTCACCTCACCCCATTCTTAAGTCCGGAGCCCGGCGCGATGATCTTTGGTGGCGCGGGAACATGTCTGCACTCTTCAAAGCTGACTGCGAACTGAAGAAATGCCAGTAAGCTGTATAATGGCATCAGTTGGGGGGAGGGTTTCAACTGAGGTGGATATCTTGGCCATTTTTGCAACTTTTGGCACCATATTTTCAATATGTGGTTCTTGGGATCCCACCTCATGAAATCAGTCATTGTCATGTCGTTATTCGGTCCCAAAATATGATTTTGTGGTCACTGCTTGAATCACCTTTTGGGACTGATTAACGAAACGCCAGTGTCACTTTTCATGAGGTGGGCTCCCAAAAGGCCTATGTTGCAAATTTGGTGAAAAAAATCCCAAAAAATGACTGTGTTACGAGTGTGCATTGCGCAGTTTCCACACACGCTCATAAGTTCAAGAATTTTTAATAGTTTTACTCCAGATTTTCAATATTGCCATTTTTTCATACCTCCTTATGGAAAGTACAACTGTCATTTTCCACATCCTGCCTGAAATGTGTTTTTCGCACATCTGGTGCACAATGGTGCGGTCACTGTGGGAAATCAACCTTTGGGACAGAGTAAGAGAATCATAGTGACACTGTTCATAAGCAGAGGTCCTAAAATGCCTATGCTGAAAATTTGGTGAAAGAATTCCACAAAATGACTGTGTTACAACCGTGCATTGCGCAGTTTCCATGCACACTCATAACTTCGAGAATTTTTAATATTTTCACTCCAGATTTTTAACATTGCCATCTCTTCACACCTCTTTATGAATGGTGCAGCTGTCATTTTTCACATCCTGCCTGAACTGTGTTTTCACATATCTGGTGCAGAATTGCACGGTCGCTGTAGGAAATCAATGTTTGGGACAGATTAACAAAATCACAGTGCCACTGTTCATGAGCAGAGGTCCCAAATGCTTTCATCAGGTGGGGTCACAAAAAGGCCATGTTGAAAATTTGGTGTGTAAATACCAACAAACGCCCGAAGCGTTAGGGTTACTAACCCTAACGTCCCACCCCATACAGACTGATAGGCGTCAGGGGTGTGCATTTGGATTGTCGGCTGTAATGCTCACGCCATTCCACATCCACCCCCACCCTGCAGCCACTGACAGACATCAAGGTGTGCCTTGGACTCTTCAGCCCCAAAGTTCACTCCATTCTTCTCTACTGCACCCATCTCAATGTACTTCCTTATGGAATGGTGTGAGCGCAAGGCCTGATGACCCCAAGGTACAACGCGACACTTATCAGAGTCTGCAAGGTAGGGTGAGGTGAAATGGCATAAGCATTATGGCCGATGACCCAAAGAAGCTGCTCAGTGCCTGTCTGTCTCTGCAGCGTGGGGTGGAGTTGACATCAATTCCATACTTCACTGCCATTCCTATTATGCATCTATATAACTCCTGCACTACCAATGCCAATGCCAGCAAGACAACATTCGGCATTGACAAATGCTTGTTTAAAGAGTATTTGAGGGGGAGTACAACAGAGCACTGTGTGAAACACTTCCTCAGTAACAGTTTCAGGAGAGCCAGTGTGTATAAACAGGCAAAGTGGAATTTCAGGCACTCTTCCTCAAAGGTGAACAGACCCAGCCAGTATTTGAACTGATAAACTGGAATTTGTACTTGTGAAACTTTTACATGTAACCCCTAGGTGGCGCTACTCCCAGGGGCTACTACCCTGCCTGCTTGGCTAGTAGCAGGTTAAGGGGCCTGAGTTCTGAAACGGGTGCCTCCACCCAGAGGTAAGGGTTGGTAGTGGTAAAGCTAACCTGGGCACAGCCCTCCAGAACACTGCAAGCCCCCCTCTTTCCCCTCTAGTGGCCTGAACACTGTACAATAATCACTTTCACAATACCCCTGGTACACCACACAAGTACCCACACTGTTTGCACTTACCACCAGGGCTGGTTGCTCTGGCTCGACCCTGGGGATCCCCTGTAAAACAAGGTTATGCACAGCAAATAGCAACAGTACAGTACTTTGAGCACTAACCGGAACCACTGTCAGATTACATGCAGAAAAAGTTAGATCTGATTTATTCAGGGGTCTTGAACAAGGGAGGGGTGAAATCAGGTTAATTAGCTTAAAGGTTATATCAATCAAGCAGTTATGCATGCGCTTTGAGTCCCCCCACATAGTCACACCTCTGGATACCCAGGTGGAGAAGAGATGGGCTAGCCAGGACCGTTGCCCAGGATTGGCAGGCGTCGCAGCTGGTTGGGGCCCTGTGATGGAAAAAAACAACATGCACAGTACACACTATTTGTGCTCCGGAGCCAGAGGGCTCAGTTCGTAAAGGAAAAGAAACAACAAGACAATCAGATAACACACTCAGATTAAGCTGTTGTTGCAGGGAGCTACCCTAGTATTTACTCACGATGCCCAAGATTGGACACAGGTTGGACGAAAATCGAGACCGCAGGTGGTTGATCTGGAATGCCAGGAGAAGCAGGGACCACATGAGTCGCCGAGTCGTCATTCCTGTTCAAGCATGGAGCAGGAGGCTGATCCCCAGGCAGGTCTCTTGTCAATGGCTTCTCTGTGCAGCGGGTAGTCTGGCTGGGCTAGTCTGGCAAGGCCCAGACCGCATGGAGACAAATTGGGATGCAGTCCATTTTGGGCTGGATACAGCTTCCAGCAAATAGAACACAGTTCACACAGTGGGGAACTAACTCACGACCCACTAGCTGCTCACAGGTCATTTACATGTAAGGGACTTCTACTGTACCAGGCAAAACGCTCCCCGGTCACAATCGCAAAGTCTCTGCACACACCGGGAACTTAGGGGTAGCTGGAACTCCTGACAGGCTGATCGCATTCAACAAAATCTTCGGTCTTCTTCAGGTTGAGCCTGGCCCACTTCAGTATCTTACTTTAGTCACACAACTCAGATTCAGTCCGAAAACAATTCTCTTTCCCTTCTCAGGGCAGCAGGCAGACATGCAGGCCCTGTCTCAGGCCTTTCCACAGAGACTGTCTCAAGCATCTTGCTTCTTCAGCTCTCAACTTAGATCTGACTCAACTGCCAGAAAGCCTGGGACTTTCCTCTGAATCCAAAAGGTTCGGTTGGCTGATCTGTCTGTCTGTTAGTCAAAGCAAGAGCTCCCCCTTCAGTCGCAAAAAGGCACCAAAAGCCCAAAACTACAATTCCTACAGATTTTGACTTCAGACAGGTCCTGTAGTCCGGCTCCATTTTAGGTCCCACCAGAACTGATTGGTCCAATTCACAGTCCCGGGCCAAATGGTGGGGATAAACAAGACAGTCCTTGCTGCAAAGAAGGCAGGTTAGACACACTACATTATCATTATCACTTTAAATGATTTTTAGCAAATAGTTACATCTTTGAACAGAAACTCCCTCTCAGATTACTTATAACTGCAATCTAGGCAGCTCTCAAAGAGACAGTACACAGAGGCTATGCAGGCACTCTCTGGCAATACATTTAAACTGCTAAAATGTAGGACACCAGCCGGGCAGTGAGCATTTAGGCAAGCTCAAGGAAGACTTTTCGGGAATCCCCCTAGGTAGTGGGGTTACATACAGATCAGCTGCCACATCCACAATTAGTCCTTCCATATTCCCTCTTATGCACTTGCTCACGCTGAGTAATGCACCACACACTTGCTTATGTAGCAGACTGCCTGGGACCCTCAGTGTCCACCTCACTAAAACCTCCAAGAGGGCTTGCCTAGGTTGCCTTAAGTTCTGCTACACTGGGTACTCAGGCCTACAAGTGGCACGGTGCCTCCACCTGGGATAGTAGTAATAAGGGGTACCTGGATGCTGACACAAAAATTACACTTCAGGAAACAGTGCATACATAACCTGCCCACACAGTCCCACCCTCAGAACAAGTCACACTGTAACAGCAATAACAACCCACAAACCAAGAAATGCAGTTCAAACAAATAATTTATTTAAAATGGAGGGTACAGAAAGAACAAGGGGGACAGTAGGAAAAATGGAAGCAATGGGGTAGCAGTTCAATTCTTATACTCTATACAGTAACAACAATCTGCCCACCATCTACCAGTCTATCAATTCCCAAGTGGGTACACCCAACTAAAATCCCCCCAAAGGCCGCGGGTGAGAGCTCTTTTTAGCTACAGTGGGTATCTCACTGGGGATGCAGTTGCTGCTAGCAGGGTCAGAGCTCAGTTGCACACTTTAACTTTTGCAGGCAAAACAGACTTTAAAACCCAAATTGTCACTGAACAATTAAACTAAACTGTTGAAAAGGGGTCACAATTTGTAATCCACACACAAATAGATGGCCGGATGGCCTACACAGGTCTTCTGCCTGGGTCTATCAAAGTGGCAAACTCCAGTCCAAGGCTTCTCTCCCAGCCGCTAGCACAATCACCATATCCCCCTGCGAGGCCGAAACCGCGGTGGTTACTCACGGTTTTGTAGCTTCACAGATACCTCTGGTGTCTGATGATAGAACAGGCGAGATGGCTGGATATGATTTATGCTGGACAGCGGGCTTCCTCTAGGTTGTCTAGTGTTCAGTCATTGGTCTCGATTCTCTCACGCTTGGTCTAGGGCTCTAGGTGCAGCACGTTCAAGGGACCCTCAAGCAGGCAGTGCCCTTCTTGGTCGGCTGATATCTGAAGAAACTTGTTCCCCAGAGAGTCACTGGTGGGCAGGAAACACCCCAGCTCCAATCCTCACCTTCAAACTGTTACTTTTGATAAAAACTGTTGTTTCTGCACAAAAAAGTCAGTTGCTGGGATCCCAGACTTCTTCAGTCTGCCATTCCTGCAGTGCCTGGCGGACAGTGGCTCACCAGCTAGCAGCTCCTCTCTCACACAGGCAGAACTGGCAGAGCTCAGCTTGTTCACTTCAATTTCCTTTTATATTTACTGAATTCGATGCACTACTGGTCTAAAAATCCCCAGGCTGTCTGAGCTCTGGAATGTCAGCCCGGCCATGTAAAGCACACATAGTCTGTAGTGTTGCAAACAGATGATTGGTTCAAATTCCCTGGCTGGAGATCTGTGACATCTGATCTATTTTCTAGCAGTCTATTCTGAAGCCAGAGGCTTGGAACTGCATGGAGGTCACCCGGTATGTTTACATCCTGCAGTTCTATTGTTTCATCCCTTGCTGTCTTTATTTTAATCCACGAGGGATGCTTAATTCCTGCCTTGGCCCCACTGCCTGCCATGGGGCTAGGACAGCTTTTAATTTTGTGGCACATAACTCATAAAGGGAAGACTCATTTTTTTGGTGGGGAGGGGGCTTACACACACAATATCTTAAGAACTCATGGGCCTAATGTTCCTGTTCCCCTTGTTAATACAATTTAGAAATAAGTGAGTGTGTGTAACTCTTTTTAATACAGTATTCACTTCTGGTCGTTTTAGCACCCCAGATACATAGGTACTATCCAGTACCTAGCGATGCAACAAAAATGATGAAAATATATGTTTTTTTCGAAAGTCCCTATTCCTCTGGGCTGACCCACTGGCGCAGTAGTTGTGCAACCACTCACGATGCCAGCAACCCAGGTTTGAAGCAAACTGGACGCGATGCTGGAGGGCCAGCTGGGGGAGGAGGAGCATCACAGAGACTTCCTCCTCCTCCTCCGGGGTGAGTGGTGGCTACAGTGCTTGATGCTTGCCTAGCTTCTAGTGGTACGCTGGGGGAAGGTTCGCCAGAGCCTCCAAGGTCTGGGTGGAGGGGTGGGTGGATGCCAACATCGGCCTGCAGGTGTGCGGGTCAACGTCTTGGTGCCATTGCATGCCACATCCCTCCTGGGGGATATCTACCTTAAGAAAAAATCCCCCCCCATGCCTTAGGACCTCCTGGCTCAGTCACCGACCCCAGGCATAATCGTGGCGGGGGTACCCTGGGCATTACTGTCCCCCAGGACGACTCTGCATTGAAGGGATAAACTTGTGGGGTTGGAAGTCCCACAGTGGAGTTTGCTCAGGGGTCAGGGCTAGCCGGGAGGGCAAAGTGTCTGCCAGGGCGCCATAAATAATAAAACTGAAAAAAAAGTCCCCATTCCTCCCCAGGTGGCCAGAGCTAGACCCTTGGCCACCCCTCCAGCCTAGTAATGTCTTTCCCTCTGACCCCTTTGCATTATCTCAGTGCTGTAGAATTTAAGAACAAATTGTTGCCTTTTGCTGGTCCCTGGCATTGACAATGCCTCAAGTCAACACATCTCTTGAAAGCCCTTCCTCCTTAGCTCAACACCCAATTCCCTGAAATAGCTAGTCCAGTGCACCCTGACCCCCATTATACACTAAACAGCTCCAATGTAGTCCACTAATATAGTTTGCTCCAGTATCGCAAATTTGTAAATATTACTTTACAGCCGTTCACTGACTGATACTTAACACCCACACACCCCCAGCATACTGACACTCTCACTTGACAGAACACTGAGAAAAAAAAAGAAGTCAGTGTGTGCTGGGGAGGGGAACATCAGACAGGACATCCACTATGGACCACTTATGCTATTACCCCTCCCGATCAAGGACTGGGGATTGGGGGAAAAGACATGTTGGGAAGGGCAGCAGCTCCTTATACTGCCATTAATCCCTCCGTTGCAGCCCCTCCCTATAAAGGATCAGGGACAAGCGGAGGGGGATACTGATTATGAAAATAAGAGGCAGTTTTGACCACTTCATTAGGGACTGGGCCTCAGATTACCAGGGGGAGGATTCTTTGTAACAAACTGTATTAGGTTGCGGCCAAACCTGTCACGATGTGCACCTGATTAGGTGACTGAGGGAGGGAGGGAGGCTCTCATGTTATGGAGCAGGGGGTCTGTCTGACAAATGGTGTTCAGCTGGGGCCAGTGCTGGCAGGGTGGCATCATTTGTTTTCTAAGCTATAGAGGGCCAAGAACAGGGTAGGTGGCAGGAGAAATGACTGGGCAGCCAACATTACATTAGAGGCCGGCCAGCCTCAGAGGCAGTCCACAAAGCTCCTCCCTCTCATTCCGCTGACTGGCTGACAGCTAGAAAGACAGCTACAGTCTCTCAAACAGGTGTTGGTCCCTACCAAGCAAGCCCTGCCGCCAAGGCAGGCACTCCTCACTCAGACCAGCTCTGCCTCACTCAGGTGTTGCTCCTACACAGAGACAGCCCCTGCCAGCAAGGCAAGCACTGAACCTATACGGCAGTAGCAGGTGTTGCCTCTCGACTTAGACGGTCCCAGTCTCCCAGGCAGGTGTTACCCCTATCAGGCAAGTCCTACCTCTGAGGCAGTCATCATCCTCATTCAGGTGGAACAGGAAGAAGCGCATTAGAACGGAAGCGACTCACACAGAAAATACTGCAAAAATAACCAATTTAATGGGGAAACATCCCAAATAAAGCCAAATACACGAACCAGTGGAAGAGTCGCACTAACCATTTTTGGTGGGGCACCAGCTAATAGAGACAGCCAAATATCTCCAAAACATAAACAAATCCATTATTAGCAGCTCAACCCATGCACTTTCATAAACTTTAAGCTGCTTTTCGGACTGGGGTGTTACCGGTTATGGCATACACAAGTTAAAACAAGAGACCCAGTGCAAACCCCACCCACCCCAACTGGCTCCCCACAATTTACCAGTACACTGGATGGGGACTGCACCTTATTTAAAGTGAGCCAAAAAGGCAGTGCACCCACTCTGGCAGTTGTATTTTAGAACAGGGCCTCAGCTGATGGGAGGTCCACCTTGCTGACTGGTGGCTCAGCTTACTTTCACACCAGAGCTCTGATCTGAAAAACTAAGGGACCCCACTCCCATTTGGGATGAAATATGTGAGTAGCCATTTGAGGAAGAAAGAAAGCACACTGTAATAACTTAATGACGTGCCAATTTTTGGGGTGGGGGTGCACTGGGTCTGTTATTGTTATAGCCTTCCTTACCTCCAACTTCATGATCCTCTGTTTCAGTCTCCAACACCAGCGCAGTACAGTTCGGAACTGCACTGTTTAGAAACACAAGCAGCTGCTGTGCTGTTCTTCAGGGTTTGGGACTAGAAAAAGAATAACCGATATCCACAGAAAACAAGTTCCCACTGCAAGCCTTTACTGCTTAGCTCAGCTTTACGCTCCTCCTTTCCCCTGCACCTTTCAGATACTATAATCCACTTCCTGTCCTTCTCTGGAATATGTCCCCACACTATTCAAACTAGCTTATTAATATTTACAAAGTGCTACAGCAGAGGCGGAGATTCCTAAACAAATCCCTTAAAGGAGCAGCTCAGTATACATCCTGATTTGACTCTTCACTGAGGCAAAGTCAGAGTTTCTTCATAGTACTGAGGAGATAATATTACACATTACTACACCATGAAGGAACTGAACCACTCTTCTCCAACTGTTCTCCATTTGTGTTCCGTTAAACTATTGTGTCACTGTATTGTACGGTATTACTGGGATGTTATGTTGTGACTGTTTATAAATTGTGTATCCTGTGTTCCTGTGCTAGCCAGGTCCATCTTGTAAATGAGCTATGCTCAATGGTGTTCGCCTGGATAAATAAAGATTTTGATTGATTGATAAGGCCACATACCATGCAGTGCACCATGGAAAGACTTCAGTAACATTTTTGTGCAGCTTATCCCAACAAGAGACTAGCAGCAACAATGAAAAGCCAAGCTGTGCAGCACCCATTCTTCCGAAATGCTGTTTATTTCAAATTTGTTTCAGATGGGGTATCTCTAAGATAGAAGGGTTCAGCTTTCATTCTCCAATAAAAACCGTGCACAGTATTTACTGAAAAATAGTAACTCATAAATGATTTATGATAATACATATTTTATGGTTCCACCATGTCAGTGGAACAACATTTTTGTCGACACTGACATGAGGGCAGGTAATCTGCCCCTGGCTTTACAGTTCCAGGCAGTGCGGCTCCCTGACAGCAGCGTGCCAGACTGCTCTGGAAAGAAAACTGTTTTTTTCAGGGAGCTATGCCCCCTCGCACCCCCCATGTGGGAGACAGAGCCACCCGCACCCCCAAGACTTTATATAACAAACTCCAGGGGGGTACATGTCGGGGAAAAGAGGAAAAACCGTTGGGGGCAAAAGTCGACCTGACAGCGGGTGATCAGAAACCAAGGTCACCCCTGTCAGTGTCAGCAAAATTGAGTCACCGTAAATGCCACGACATAAATATATCACTCTTGTAATGGTATACAACATTTTGCCTATCAAATATGGTGTCAGAATAAGTAATATTACATGTTTTATAGGAGAACAATGATTATTTAATGTGCTTTTGCCAGTTTCACAAATTACTATATGGTATCTTACTGATGGTCAATTTATTCTTTAAACATTCTTGTATTGTACATTTTGACATACTTATATCTTTTTATGCATTTTAGGCACTCAATTTTGTATCTGTTCTCTTTTCCTCTCTTCCCACCCCCCAGAACGCATCTGGAAATGAGATGATAGCAGCTCAGTATGTCTTTCCTGGTAAAAACCTTTGAAATAAATAAATAATAGGAGGAAGATATATGATAAATATGTACTGTATTTGCATAAATTCAACTACAGTATAATAAAACATTTATTTTCTATCTGATGTGTGTACATTTACTATGTCTAATGAAACATTTCACGTACTAGGAATGCCAGCCTTGAAAAAGCTCAGGTAATGAAAAGTTGGCAGACTGGCACAGCGTCAAATGGATAATAAATTAAAGTGAATGTATTGAATAGTGTGCACTATTTTCATTGGTGAGTGGAAGCTGAACCCCTCTCTCTTGGCATTCCAATTTTGGGTCCATTTCGGTAGTTCTTCACCCAGGACCAGCCTTAGGATATGAAGAGGCAAGGCAAGCTCAAAAATGGTGCCCCCCCCCCAGGAAAATATATTTATCTCTTCCCTCCCCATCAGGTCTGCCTTGTACCCAAAATAATTCTGTTCAATCTAGGATGGAAACACATTCATAGCCAAAAAGAAAAAAAAAAAACAGCAGCCCCGCCAGCGCATGTAGCATACATGCACTCCCTCCAGTGGTCCGGATTTCAACCATACCATCACCTAGATGCAATCCGGACCAAAATGGTAAACACCAGACTGACTTGTCTGGCCAGAACAGCTGGACCGTGCAAGTAGTACTCGGTCTGGTTGGTCTGGCTGGACCAACTGGTCCAGATTTTCCTCTTTTTTTTTTACTGCATTTATTTTACAATTTTTGGCCAGGAAAGACACACTAAGCCAAGACTTCTTTTCAGGTGCATCCTAGGAGCATGGGAAAGTTAAATGACTTGCCCATCATCACACAGTATACAAGTGGTGGCTGTGGGATTCAAACCCAGTTCTTCAGGTAAGCAGCTCAGTAATCTTACCCACTATGCTATACTGCCTTTATTTTACCCTTACTCATAGTACTGGGAAGTCCATGTTTCTCTGATCAACACCAGGTCCAGGCTTGCTTCAGCTACCACTGCCTCCTGATACCGGATATTATTTCCCAAGTCCTGCCATTTGTGTACATAGTGCTCTCGATACCCTGCCCCACCCCCACCCCAGTGGCCCCTAACTCATTCTCCTTTCTCCTTAATCTCCTATCCATCTTTGCACCTGTCTCCTGCCTACCAACTACAGAGAAGTTATGCAGTATGACCCTTGGCCTGTACTGGTGTAACCCCCCCTACAAATGGGGGTCCCCAAAAAGTCTTCCTTGAGCTTGCCTAAATGCTCACTGCCAGGCTGGTGTCCTGCATTTTAGCAGTTTAAATGTGATTACCAGAGCCTGTATAGCCTCTGTGTACTGTCTCTTTAAAAGCTGCCTAATTGCAGTTTAAGTAATCTGAGAGGGAGGTCTGTTGCAAGATGTAACTATTTACTGAAAATCATTTAGAGTGATAATGATAATGTAGTTTGCCTAACCTGCTTTCTTTGTAGCAAGGACTGTTTTGATGGTCTCCACTATCTTGGTCCTGGACTGCAAATTGGACCAAACAGTACTGGTGGGACCTAAAATGTAGCCGGACTACAGGGGCTGTCTGAATTCAAAATCTGTAGGAACTTTAGTTTGGAGCTTTTTTGCACCTTTTTTCGCAACTGAAGGGGGAGCTCTTGCTTTGACTGACAGCCAAATCAGCCAACCAAATCTTTTGGATCTTGGGGAAGTCCCGGGCTGCTTGCAATTTTCAGTTAGTTCTGAGCTGGGGAGTGAAATGAGAAGAGCTCAAGTGTATTTTGGGCAGCAATCCTGAGTGGATTCGCATGGGAAAACTGTGAAAGGGCTGAGTTTTGGCTTGCATGTCGGTGTGCTGCTCTTGAGAGGGAGAGAAGAGAATTATTTTGGACTAAATCCAAGTTAGTGTGACTAAAGTAAGCTACTGAAGTGGGCCAGGCTCAGCCTGAAGAAGACCGAAGATTTTGCTGAATGCGATCTGCCTGTCAGGCATTCCAGCTACCCCTAAGCTCCCGGTGTGTGCAGAGACTTTGCGATTGTGACCAGGGAGCACTTTGCCTGGTACAGTAGAATTCCCTTACATGTAAATGTGCTATGAGCTGCTAGTGGGTAGTGAGTTAGTCCCCCACTGTGTGAACTGTGTTCTGCTTGCTGAAAGCTGTATCCAGCCCAAAATGGACTGCATCCGAATTTGTCTCCATGCAGTCTGGGCCTTGCCAGACTGGCCCAGCCAGACTACCCACTGCACAGAGAAGCCATCGACGAGAGACCTGCCTGGGGATCAGCCCCCTGCTCCACGCTTGAACAGGAACGACGCCTCTGCAACTCATGTGGGCCCTGCTTCTCCTGGCATTCCAGATCAACCATCTGTAGTCTCGATTTTCGTCCAGATTTGTGTCCAGTCTTGGGTATCGTGAGTAAATACCAAGGTAGCTCCCTGCAACAACAGCTTAATCTGAGTGTGTCATCTGATTGTCTTTTTGTTTTGTTTCCTTTACGAACTTAGTCCTCTAGCTCTGGATTACAAATATTGTGTACTGTGCATGTTGTGTTTTCCATCACAGGGCCCCAACCAGCTGCAACCCCAGGCATCGGTCCTGGCTAGCCCATCTCTTCTCCACCTGGGTACCCAGAGGTGGACTGTGTGGGGGGACTCAAAGCGCTTGCATAACTGCTTGACTGATATAACCTTTAAGCTAATTAACCTGATTTTGCCTCTCCCTTATTCAAGTCCCCTGAATAAATCAGAGCTAACTTTTTCTGCATGTAATCTGACTGTGGTTCCAATTTGTGCTCTAAGTACTGTACTGTTGCTATTTGCTGTGCATAACCTTGTTTTACAGGGGGTCCCCAGGGTCGAGCCAGAGCGACCAGCCCTGGTGGTAAGTGCAAACAGTGTGGGTACTTGTGTGGTGTACCAGGGGTATTGTGAAAGTGATTATTGTACAGTGTTCAGGCCACTAGAGGGGAAAGAGGGGGGTTACAGTGTCCCGAAGGGCTGTGCCCAAGTTAGCTTGACCACTACCAACCCTGATCTCCGGGTGGAGGCACCCGTTTCAGAACTCAGGCCCCTTAACCTGCTACTAGCCAAGCAGGCAGGGGTAGTAGCCCTTGGGATAGTGCCACCTAGGGGTTACATTAGGATCTATAATTTTGCTTGTAGCAAGAACGTGACATCCTAAAAAACAAAATGCAAGTACCAGAGAGATCAGACGAAACTCAGTCACTGTTGTTTTCTCAGGTAATGTTTGAATCAGTTTGTAATATGGCACATTCATCTCAGTGTTTCGCCTCCTGACCACCGCTCCAGAACAAGCTTATTAGGTGAAATCTTGAAATAAAGGTGTCCATATTAGAGACTGTAACTAAATGCACTCCACCACCAGAACTTATGCTACCTCTTTCTCTATCCACTACAGCCCATAATGTTACTGCTGCACTGTATTTTCCTAGTTAGCCCATCCTAGCCCTTTTTACAGCTGCATAGTGGAGCTATAATGACATGTAGTGAAAGGAGAATAGAGAAAATGGGGATCTGAGGGCATGACCGGATACCAAACACATAACCGTTTGTGTGCTCTGCCCAGTGAGTGGAGGTGAAGCACATCAATGTGAATCGCTGCTTGTGCTCTCCTCCCCTCCCCCCACTGAAGATAAGTGCTTGCTCGCTCTCTCTCTCTCTCTCTCTCTCTGTGCTGAACTTGACTCAGTCTCTAGGTGCTATTTTTTCTCTCTCCTAAAGCTGGTCTCCAGGCTCATAATCACTGGGAGGTCCTTCCTGGTACCACGTGACAGACAGGAAAAAAGATCTCTGCAGGGAGACTAGATCCTCCCCTCCGTTTCCTGAAGCCCTCAGTTTACTTCCTGCCTGACAAGAGGCAGGTGCTCTGCAGGGGCTCTGTCACCGGAGTGACAGAGCTGAATACATCAATCAAACTGTAAGTGCAAATTCTGCTCTTTGGGAAGAGAGGTACAGCGCTTTAGGCAAAGGATTTGCCTCTCTTCGTTACTGGGGACACCAGTCTTAGCTTGGCATGCTGTACAGACTGCCCCCCCCCACCTTCCCACTCTCTGAGGAGCTTCCGAGCAGCAGGACAAAAGTTGCTTCCTGACAAGCTCAGGCCATCGATGCTGCTCCCCAAGTTACTTTTGGGGAGTCGGAAGAACCATGCTTCATCTCTTTCTGCAACGGCCACTGCAGCTCAGGACGTCAACACTGCTGCTCATCGACAAGCCTCCAGGCCCATCGGCTCATTGATGATTGTGGTGCTCAAAGCACAGGCCCCATTCGGAGCACCAGGGGAATTCTGTCGGAGCAGTCGTGCTCCACCAGTGGAGATACCACCTTCAGACCTGCTCAGAGCACAGGCCCCATTCAGAGCACCAGGGGAATTATGTCGGAGCGGTCGCGCTCCACCAATGGGGATCCCGTGACAAACCAGTTCTTCGATGGCTCCATCAGATGGCAAGGCCCACCATGAGGCGAGCAGGAGGGGGACAGCGCTCCTAAGCGCGTCAACAAGCATCTACTGTTCTGCTCATTGACAGATCAAGACGGGAGGATCTCATGCTCCTAGCTCCAAGCTTTGGTTTCTCAGGGCTTTATAGTGGGAATTCTTAGTCCTTCCACCCGCATTTTAACTGCCTAGTCTCAGTCTGCACAAGGGGCCTAACAGTAAGGACTCACTGCACCATGGGGGTTAACTAAGCCACAGCATAAATTGTTTCTTAAGGGACACCACAAGCTACATTATGTCCTCCGCTAAAATGGACAAGCCCTCAAGGGCAGAAAGTGCCACAAATGCAGGTCCCCCTGCTGGCCACCTTTGCGGGCTCACTCTGCTTAATGTGCAAAAGTGCCATGGCTGCAAGGTCAGAGGAGGTCACGCAGGCATCCATTTCAAACTCGCAGGAGCACCAAACCCGGGCGGCGGAGCCCGAACAGACCTCCACTTCAGAGGGGCAGCATTCCTTGTCCAGAGACCTAGCCCCAGACCTCATTGAAAGCTTAACAGGGCTTTCGCCCTCAATCCATCCTACTTTGATTTCATGACGCAGTCCCCAGATTGCAGGACACACAGGAAGGCCACCTGCAAGCAAATCCCCTGTCCATTATCAGATGAGGAGGAGCTCTACTCCTCATGACGCGACAGGAGGAGGAAGAGGTCAAAATCCAGGAGCAGATCCAAAGATGTCCACAGGGGGAAACTTCAACGGGGCAGGTCCCCAAACCCGTCAGAGTCCAGTTACTCATCCCCAGAAGAGGAGGAACTGCTGGATGACAACTCCGACTCAGACGACTCGCCATCCAGAAATTTCGACTTGGATAACCTTGATTTTTCATCAAACAGGTGACCGAGGAGATTCACCTGGGATCCCCCTCTCTAGCTCCGAAACACTCAAAGCCAGCCTTCAAACTCGCTTTGGCTTCCAAACCAGCAACAACATTCCCCATACCTCCGGCCATAGAGGATCTCACCAAGCTACTAAAATTCAACAAGAAGCACTCTGAGAAATGGCTAGACTGCCCCAAAATTGACCCCTTAATCTCCAACCTTACCAAAAACAGTTATCCCAGCAGAAGGAGGGGCATCCCTTCGGGACCCAGTGGACAGGAAAGTGAATGCATCCCTCAAAAAGGCGTTCCAGTCTGCCGCAACCTCGCTCAAGGCAGCTACAGCCAATCTGTTCTCAGCATGAGCCGCACTATCATGGGCCACTGACCTGGCATTCCAGCTAGCTGATGAGCTAGACAAAAAGAAATCCTCCCTACAGCAACTGCAACTCATGGGACTAGCTTCTGCCTTCTCAGTTGAAGTATCGAACAAGGGATCCAGCTCTTCCCCTATCTGGACGATATTCTGATCAAAGCCCCGCAGTATGATCAAGCAACTCAAGCAGTGACGGAGGTCATCCAATGCCTCTCCTTGCTAGGGTTTGTCATCAACCAGAAAAAGAGCTCTCTAATGCCCTCCCAGACCCTGAATCATCAAGGTGTGGACTTCAAAACACTACAGAACAAGGTTTTCCCACGGAATCGAAGTTCAGGGATCTCAAGGCTCTTATCAGGAAATTCCAATCGGCCCAATACCTGCCAGCTCACACCTTCATGCAGCTCATAGGGATGATGGTCTCCCTGGCAGATTCAGTTCCCTGGGCACTGATTCACATGCGTCCTCTCCAGTCGAGCCTCCTCCAACAATGGTCCCAGTCAATGGACAATATGGGTCAGCAGATACAAATCTCTCGCCAGGTGAAAGCATCTCTTCATTGGTGGACTCGACAATCCAACATCATGAAGGGTCTCAAACTGGGGCATCCTCACCAGATGAGAATCACTACCGACACCAGTCTTCGGGGCTGGGGAGCCCACCTGGATCAGCTCTTGGCACAGGGCAAGTGGTCACTGGCAGAGACACGCTACAGCATCAACATCCTGGAGATGCATGCAGTCCATCTGGCACTTCAAAGGTTTGAAGTACAGATCTACAACTAGGATGGTCTCATTCTCACAGACAATCAAACCACAATGGCCTACATCAATCACCAGGGAAGCACAGAGCTGTCAGATGTTACAAGGAAACCCTGCTGCTTTTCCAATGGAAAGAGCACCACCTGGCAAGCCTGATGGCCGTGTATATCCCAGGTCAGTAGAACATCATGGCAGATTGAGTAAGTCGAAAGGATGTTCTTCCAGGAGAATGGGAACTGAAGGACAGTGCCTTCCACCTCCTCATTGCACAGTGGGGCCTTCCACAGGTAGATCTTTTCACCTGTCAACAAAACTGCAAAGTTCCGCAGTTCTGCTCTCTGATCGGGGATGAGCTGGCCATAGCACAGGATGCCTTCTCTATAAACTGGGGTCAGTACGATCTCCTGTACGCCTTTCCACCAGTACCACTAATATCAAGGGTCCTGCACAAGATCGCCCTAGATCAAGCGGAACTGATTCTAATATGTCCATGCTGGCCCCGCTGGCCATGGTTCCCTCGATTGGTCCAAATGTTGCTACAACCTCCTCTAATCTTTCAAGCCAGCCCGGACCTGCTACATCAGGGACCTGTACTGCACCCCAGTCTGCGCAATCTGTCCCTCTTGGCATGGAGATTGTGCGGGAGACTCTCAAGGAGTTAGGTTATAATCCACCTGTCATTGAAATGATGATCCACTCAAGACATCCTTCATCCTCCAAGGTCTATTACAGAGTATGGCTAAGATTTCTCTTCTGGTTACAATCCATGTCTATACCAGACAACACAGTGTCTCCCCCCACTATACTACAATTCCTACAGGAAGGTTTCAACAAGGGCCTCCAACCAGCAGCCTTGTGGGTCCAAGTCTCAGCTTTGGAGACACTCCTGAAGGCGGACTCAGGGGAATCCTTAGGGGCTCACCCTCATGTTAGATGATTCCTGAGTGCAGTGACACTGAAATGTCCTCCAATAAAGCCCATCATCCCACCTTGGAGACTCAACCTGGTCCTCAGAGCCCTCACCATGGCCCCCCTTTGAACCCCTTAAGGAAGCATCCTTTCTCCACCTCATGATCAAGGTAATTTTTCTTACAGCAATCACCTTAGCCCACCGCATCAGTGAGATAGGAGCCCTGTTGTCCAAAGAGCCATACTCTGTGTTTCATCAGGACTCAGTGGTCCTGCGAACAGATTCCTCTTTTTTGTCAAGGGTGATGTCTCCCTTCCACTGCAACCAAGAACTGAACCTTCCTTCCTTCTGTCCCCACCCTAAGAATGAGAAGGAGAAGGAATTTCACACACTTGATCCAAGGAGAACACTCAAGCTTTACATCAAGAAATCTGATTCAATACGCAAGACTTCAAGTTTGTTCATTCTTACTTCAGGGCAGAATATGGGAAAAAAAACATCAAAAGACTCTATTGCAAGATGGATTCATTCCACCATATTCATCGCTTACCAGAAGGCAGGCCCAGTGAGGGCCCACTCAACTAGAGCAATGGCTACATCCTGAGTGGACTTCAGAGAAGCCTCTCCAGTGGATTTATGCAGAGCAGCCACTTGGTCATCCATCCATACCTTTGCAAAGTTCTACAAATTAGATGAGTCTACCTCTGTGGAGACATCCTTTGGCCACTGGGTCCTCCAAGCAGTGGTGGACTCATAAAGGACTACTGACATTCTTCCCACCCGTGAAGCAAGGGGATGTACTGCTTTAGTATATCCCAGTGATTATGAGCCCGGAGACCAGCTTTAGGAGAGAGAAATAGAAATTTAAATACCTGTAAATTTTCTTGCTCTGACAGCTGGTCTCCGGGCTCCTTCACTCCCAGAATGTTTGAAGTTGGCTGCCTGGCCAGAATGTTTGAAGTCAGCCTTCTCAGGCCACATGTTCAGATTAACATTTTCTTCTTCTTGTTTCCAAGTTATGTTATACTTCAGGAGACAACTGCTTTAGGAAAAACTGAGGGCTTCAGGAAACAGAGGGGAGGATCTAGTCTCCCAGCAGAGATCTTTTTTCCTGCCTGTCACGTGGTACCAGGAAGGACCTCCCAGTGGTTATGAGCCCAGAGACCAGCAGTCAGAGAAAGAAAATTTACAGGTATTTCAATTTCTATTTTCTTAGAAAACTTTCAACCCTCACCTGCTATCAGACTGGCAGTACCAGTTTTTATCTAAAGCCGCTGTGTGGCTATTACTTTTAACCCTCCACCCCACCTGCTTTCATCTGTCTCACTTCTCCATCCCTGACCCCCCCCCATATCTGCGGCTCACTTTCAACCTCCCCGCCCCACCCACTATCAGACAAGCAGCTTAGGACAAGACCCAGTGGGGACTGTATCCTCTCCCTCTTGGAAACTTGACAAGCAGCTAGGTGGGAAAGGTGGAGGGGCAGGGTCCCAACCTCGCTTGACTTGGCACTGCAGATGTAAACAAACCAAGCCCTCTTAGAGAACCTCCAGTCCTGAATGATGTCACCAATAACTCAGATTTTATAGATTTCCCTTTTGCTGCAGCTCAGACAACCCCCCTATTGCCCCCCCACAGTTTGGAGGTGGGACCGGAGCCTCTTCCGTTGTCTGTCAACGGTCCAGCTGGTTTCCTACACTAGAAAGAGAAGATAAAAGAAAAATATTAGTGCTACAAAACACTAACTGTTGCAGTCACCGAGCTGACTCCTTTGTTACTGAGAATAAAAAGGCAGCAATGGGGCGTGAGGTGTCACCGGGGTATTGCTGCACCTGCCCAAGGGCTGAGCCAGTTCTGTTGTGCCAGTGCTGTTTCATCACTCAGTGGCTGTTGGACCCATATTGCTGGGACTTGGGGCTCTGTCCAGTTGCATTGTGTTGGAACTGTAGCAGGATTCAAGAAGGCATGAGATAGGCATAAGGGAACCTTAGCAGCAAGGAAAGGGTGGGAGAAGCCGGAGATCAAGTAAGGTCTGTGGTGTTACAATAGCTAGGGAAAATGAGCAGATTAGGTGGGCCATGCGATCCTTTTCTGTCATCATTTTCTATGTTTCTATGGATGGTGGTGTCAGAAGAAGCAGAGGGGAGTTGGGGTCTAGGCAGCTGCCACACAGAGTGAGCAGGCGGAGGAGGAATGACCCCATCCCCCCGCCGAGAGAAGCTCACAGAAAGCAGCACTCTGCCTGTCTCCTGTGAGTTTTTTTTTTTCTTTTGTTTTGCACATCTGCAGACCTAGTTGCTGATTCCTGGATTTGCAAAGGGTTGTGTTTTTGTTGTACAGTCTGTCTACAAGGGATGTTTCCATTTCCGCGCAGTTTCACTTTTTTCACCTCTGTCCCCATTAGAAATCAATAAAATATAAAATAACCCATCACGTTTGACAGCTGTGCAATCAGAGAAATTCATGACCGTGTCTGAAGTCTGATTTTCACTTTTATTTTTTTGAGGAAAGCAACTTGCTTTGTTACATGCAGCCTTTTAGAGGGTGGTTTCCAAGCTTTTCCTTCTGTATTCAATCATGTTTTTTTTCCCCTCTGGTGAGGTGACAATTATACTTCTGCAGTTTCATTTATGTATAACACTCTATAGGTAGTTATGCAGTACATTTCTTTCCTTATCTCAAAATTGCAAAATGCATTTCAGCTCTGAACAGTAATCTCCTGTTTTAAAAATCTCAATATGTACTGTACGAATGAAAAACAAACAATGCGTTAGAGAAGTATGCTGCTCAAGGTCAACTTTTTTTTTTTTAACCCTGTGTTTATCCGCCTAATCCGCCTCCCCCCTTCACTCTCTCGGACATCCTCAGTGGACCCCCCAACCCCTGCCGTGGTCTGCCCCTAGAGTGCCTCGTCCACACACACTCCCTTGAAAAACCCCGGTATACCCCCCCGGGAAGGGGTGGAGAGGGAAAGTTCAGTTACGTAAGAACTTACCATAACAGTAGATCTTCGAGAGAGGCTCTTGCAATAGGTAATTACATATAGAACTGTCGCCGGCAGGTTGCAGGACCCCACGGAAAAATTTCTAGCTAGCAGTCCCTGGCGAGGGACCGCCCCATCAAGTGACCGCGCCAGGGAGACGTCCGGTATAAACCCCGACACCCGCCTTCCAGTTCTTTCCCGCCACATGCCAAAAGAGGCTTGATGAGAGAGAAGGATATTTCCCCAATGGAAAAGGAGCTGAAAAGCCTAGGGGATGGAGGGCAGGAAGGTATTACCTACCGCAAGAGCCCCTCTCGAAGATCTACTGTTAGGGTAAGTTCTTACGTAACTGAACTATCTTACTTCAAGAGGGCTCTTGCAGTAGGTAATTACATATAGAACTGAATCCCAAGCAGTCTGGAACAAAGAGAGGCACCGGGAGGAGGGAAACTCCGTACCGTGGTTCACTGAACGGCTCAAGACTTTAATGCGAACCAGAGACTCATTCTGGCATCTCTCCATTGAGTCTGGCCTCCCCCGTGATAGACAGAATTACAGAATGGCTCGGAACAAGTGCACCTGGGCCATTCGCAGGGCAAAAGCAGAGTACTATAAATCTGCCTTAACCTCGTCTTGGGGCTCCGGACGCAAGTTCTGGGACAACATTAAAGAAATATACGGTAAGGTCCCCAACCTGGTCTCCTCCCAAGTCATGTCAAATGGGTCCTTGACCTCTGACCCCACTCATAGTGCTGCTGTTTTCAGTGATGACTTCTCCAACCTTAGCCATGTTCTCCCCCCGAACTTCTATGATCCACCTGCTCCTAGCAAGCCACAGCTTCAACTCGGGGCCCCCCCTTTTATTTTCGCCGCATCTCTCCGAACTCAGCAGAACCTTACCTTATGGCTGCCCTTAGTCATGCCTCCTCCAAAGCCGACTCCCTTGATTTCAGAATTCTTTGGC
The DNA here is from genome assembly GCA_016271365.2 of Neoceratodus forsteri. Lineage (NCBI taxonomy): Eukaryota > Metazoa > Chordata > Ceratodontiformes > Ceratodontidae > Neoceratodus > Neoceratodus forsteri. Next base: position 113,011,603 of record CM057449.1, read on the forward strand.
CCTCCCTTAAGGAAGTCCTTGATCCTCTCACCCACATTCTAAACCTCTCCCTTTCACTAGGTAAATTCCCTACCATTTGGAAATCTGCTTCTATCACGCCCTTATTTAAAGGTGGTGACCGCTCCTCTACCAACAATTATCGCCTATCTCCATACTCCCCCTCCAAGGCCTTAGAGAGGATAGTCTCGATCAGCTTACTGACCACCTCAATAAATATGACCTACTCTGCAAACAACAACATGGTTTCAAAGGTCACAGCACGACAACTGCCTTGCTTGAGCTAACATCTCACATACATATTGCTTTGGATAAAGGCCACATCACTGGTGCGATCTTCATTGACCTCACTAAGGCCTTTGATACTGTCCATCATTCTTTACTCCAAACCTCCTTGCTCAACCGGGGTCTCTCACAGGACTCCGTGGGATGGTTTTCCGACTACCTTGCCAACCGGACCCTTCAAGTTAAAATTGGGAATACCCTATCTGCCAAATCTCCTGTCCTCTCAGGGGTCCCACAAGGGTCCATTTTGGGTCCCCTCCTTTTCAGCCTCTTCCTAAACTCCCTCCCCGCTTCCTGCCCTCCAACCTATTACTATATGCTGATGATGCTGTCATCTTCTCCTCAAGCCCAGACCCCTCTCAACTCCACCACTCCTCCAGTCCTCCTTCAACACTGTTGAAAGCTGGTTCACCAAAACACCTTATTATTAACTACAAAACTAAAGGTTTGCTCGCTCATCCGCAGAACACCAGGAAAGGGTTTTTTCCTCAAATACTATCAGCTTCCCAGACCCCATTGGAATTTGTTCACTCCTTTAAGTACTTGGACATCACTTTGGATTCTGCCCTTACCTACCATGAGCATATACACCAATTAGCCAAGGCCCTAAACATTAGGCTCGGGCTCTTGCACCGCTTTAAACATTGCCTTACCTCTGATGCCCTTAAGTTTGCGATCTCCTCCTCAGTTCTCTCCCTTCTAGACTATGGCCTTCTTACTTTTGGTGGTGCAAGCCCCTCAGCCCTTGATAGTCTTAGACTTGTGCTAAACAAGGCCTGTCGTCTTTTATTAGGGTGTGACAGACTTACCCACACCTGTGTGCTTTATAAGGACAGCAATTGGCTTAACCTCAAAAACAGAATCAAATTCCACACATGTCTCTTAGCAAAAAAAATCACTCTTGGCCTCGCCCCTGCATCACTCACTTCCTTAATCACCTTGGACTCTAATGTTAAGCACACCCATAGCTCTGATACCCATCGTCTCTCTATCCCTTCCTGTCGCACAACTCAATTCCAAAGATCCTTTTGCTACAGAGCACCCTTGTGGATGAATAACCTACCCTCCTCCCTACGTTTTGATCAAAGAATTGGGTCGCTTCAAACGCACCTTAGGACCCCATTTTGGTCCTCAAGTGACTGCGACTGTTCGTGAACTGGTGCCCTGTCCCTCTAAGACTGACAATGGCCTCTGGCTTGCCTCTTCTTTCAGCTCTTACCTCCACCAGCTCAGGGATGTTAACTTCCAGTCTCTTTATAATATCTCAAACGGTACTAGTTCCTGAATGTTAGTGTAACCCCTAGATGGCGCTATCCCAGGGGCTACTACCCCTGCCTGATTTGCCACCAACAGGCTGAGGGGCCTGGATCCAATGGCGGGTGCCTCCACCCAGAGGTCAGGGTCTGCAATAGTCAAACCAACTTGGTCACAGCCCTCCGGGACACTGCAACCCCCCTTTCTTCCCACTAGTGGCCCACACAATATATCTGAATTACCTTCACAGTATACACTTACCCCAGGTCTGGTTCCGGCACTGGGACCTCCTGTGAAATAAGATACAGTGCAACAATCACAGTACAGTACTTTAACATAGACAAATACCTCAGGCAGTATAACTTTGCTGAAACAAAGCAGCTCTGATTTATTTAGGGGATATAACAAGGACAGGGGAAATCAGGTTAATTAGCTTATCACTTTACTATCTACCTATGGCTCTGTGCAGGCCTATCCCTACCAGTTACTGTCCCTGGGTACCCAAGCCTAGTGGCTAGTCCAAACCGTGGCAGCTGGTAGGGGCCCTTTCACACAGTGAAAAGAAAATTAGCTTAAACAGTCAGCAGTACAGTGATTCCATTTGGATTTAATGTGGCAATTCAACAGGGAGCGACCCTGAATTAGTACTCACGACCTCCAAACAAGATAGGGTCCTTCAACATCAGCAGGGCTACTTTTTAGCTCCACGAGACTCTTCACACATTTATATGGTAAAAAAAATAGAAAGTACTATACCAGGCAGGCTGCTTCTCTATCCCGATCGCAATTACTGCACGATACCCGGGAGAACACACAGCAGATTCAGTTCCTGACAGACCAAGTGCAATTCAACAATTTCTTCAGTCTTCTACAGGGTGAGCCTGGTTTCTACTCTTCAGAGATCCTTTGATTATTTTCACAGGACGGATTCAGTCCTAACAAGCAGTTACACAAGCTGCAGACCGGAACTCTGGGCCTTGCACACGTTTTTTGACTGAAACTGTGCACTGAAGGAGCACAGGGTTTCTTTCCCCTTCACTTCCAGATCTCAAACTGAAACTCCAACAGACAAAACCGGGCACTTCCTTTGAGTTCCTCCCAGTTCTGACTGGATTGGCTGTCACCACAATAGACTGCTGTTGGTCCAAAAGGCAATCAAGTCTAAACTACATCTCCCAGAGTCACTGCCCAATCAATCCTCTTGTGGCTGGCTCAGATTATGAGTCCAAGTTCTGATTCGTCCAAGGCACCATTTTAGAGCTAGCTTACCCCACACTGATTGGTCCAGTTCAGCAGTTCAAAACCAGAATGGGAAACTAGGCAAACACAGTTCTGACTGCAAAGAAAGCAAGTTAGACAAACTGTATTTTCATTATTACTCTAAATTATTTCTGGCAAACAGTTACATCTTTCAGATAGGTTCCCTTTGTACTCCTAGTGACTGCAAAAATGGAGTGAATTGGCAGCAGTTCGAGTGGTACTCAAACAGAGAAACACACAGTCCCCTCATATAAACTAATTATGTCTGCAAGCAGACAGCTCTTAAAGAGACAGTACCAGAGGCTCTAAAAACACTCACTGATAAATGGCTTAAATGCCAAACACCATTCAGGCTTGGAGCATTCAAGCAAGCTCCTGGAAGTCTTTTGGGAACCCCCATTTGCAGAGGGTTACACCCTTCCTGGCCTGGGAAAGCTTGACGCTCGGACACTGGCAGTGGACTGTCAGGGCACTCAAAATACTCTTCTTGTTCTGGTGTCACCAGTCTGCCCCAATCTATCATTTTCTCCCTGAAAGCTCAAACAGTTCAACCATGCACAATGATTCCATTTCATCTGATCTGATGCTTTGCACTTCACTTTCTGGGAGCATTGGCTCCAGGATGAAGCTGGGGCTTAGACAGTCCAGAAGGTCCAGCTTGTCTCCAGTATTGACTAGGGATTGCCCCGAAACAATTGACTCAGTTCGTAAGAAGGATAGTATTCAAAGTCACTCTCACTTTCTTCTGATATGGACTGACAGTCATGCTCAACTGGGACTTGTGCAGGGGAACACTTTAACTCTGCTTCTGTAGGTGCAGACTTCCTTGATCTTTTCTTAGCAGCAGCTCTAGTCACTGGTCCAGAGGGGGCATCTTCTGGGGGCTCAGACTCAATCAGGATTTGTCCAATGGGCAGTAAATGATTTCTATGCATTGTTTTTACATCTTTTGAATTGTTCTCAGGCCTTACTTTGTACACTGGCAGATCATCTAGTTTGCCCACTACAATGTGAGGGAGATGGTGCCATCTGTCAGCAATCTTGTGTTTGCCATGCAGTCCCAGATTTCTTAGCAATACCCGATCTCCCTCCTGGAGTTCCTGTGCTTTCACCTTTTTATCATACCGTTCTTTGTTGGCCAGATTTCTTTTGGCAGCCATGGTTTGAGCCAGTTGGTATACGCATGGTTAAGCTAGGCCTTTTAACTTTGCACATACTGTAAATAGTTGTCAGCTTGAACCCCATCAGGAGAGACCCCAAACACACATCTACTGGTAGTCGAGCTTTCTTCCAAACATCAGGCGTAGGGGAGAATCAGTGGCATCACTTTTGGTGCAGTTATAAGCATGTACCAGGGTGCTAATTTGTTGGCTCCATCTGAGGCTTGTCCTTTGGGTGCAGAGGTGCCTAGCATATCTAGCAAAGTGCGGTTGAAGCGTTCAGGCTGTGGGTCCCCTGGGGGTGGTAAGGTGGTTCTGGACTTTCATGACTCCCCCACAGAGAAAGCATCTCTTTGATCAGACGACTCTCAAAGTCTCTCCCTTGATCAGAATGGATTCTTTGTGGAGCCCCATAGTGAACAAAAAGTTTTCTCAAGTACTTTGGCCACAGTGGATGCTTTCTGGTCTTTGGTGGGGAAAGCTTGGGCATATCTCGTGAAATGGTCAGTGACCACCAGCACATTACTGATATTTCTTTGATCTGACTCCAAACTCAGAAAATCAATACAGACCAGCTCCATGGGTGCATTGCTGGTGATGTTAACAAGGGGCAGCCCTCTGGGGCAAACTTTCCTCTGTAAGCAGCGACTACAAGTTCAGAATGTGTTGCTCCACATCAGCCCCCATCTTAGGCCAATAGAATCTGGATCTCACCAAGTCAAGTGTTCTGTCTATACCAAGGTGCCCCATGTGGTTGTGCAAGGACATCAGTACTGAGTCTTGAAAGGCAGTAGGCAGCACTAGTTGTTGTTTGTCTACTTGTCCCTCTGTCTACTGTTTCTCTGTATAACAGTTTATTGATCAGTTTCAACTTAGGACCTTCTTGTACATAACAGTGCAGTTCTCAAATCAGTGGAGCGTAATTTGGACACATCTTTTCCTGCATAGAGGGCTTCTAAAGCTGCTTTGATCATGGGATCGCTGGATTGAGCCCGCGAATACTGTCATTGTCCAGCTGAGGCAGTGCACCAATGTCTATTGCAGAAAAAGTGGCACTAAGCAGCAGGTATGCAATTCTCAGAGGTCCCAAGCAATCCACCATGCAGTCCACTGCGTCCGTGGACATTTGTTCCTCCCTGTCAAACTTCCGCAGAGTGCCCGAATGTCAGGTTCTGCCAATCGGACCCAATCATTCTGGGGAACAGGCCTCGGGAGAGACATCAGCATCTATGTGGTTCAGACCTGCTCGGTATTCGAGAGCATAGTCATATGTAGATAATGCAGAAAGCCACCTATGGCCAGTGGCATCCAACTTAGCTGAGGTCTGCACATAGGTCAAAGGATTATTGTCAGTTTTACTAGTATTTTAGCCCCATACAAGTACTCATGGAATTGGTCAACAGCCACTTCAAAGCTAGGAATTCTAACTATGTACAGGATAGTTCTTTTCGGATGGGGTCAGGCTTCTACTGGCAAAGGCCACTGGTCTCAGGCCATTCTCGTGCTCTTGGTACAACACAGCCCCCAACCCTTGCATGCTAGCATCAGTGTGCAGGACGTAAGGTTTTCTTGGATCGGCATAGGCCAGCACTAGAGCATGGGTAAGTTGATATATGATCTCATGAAAAGCAGTCTCACAATCAGGAGTCCAGCGGGCCCAAAATACTTCACTCAGACGAAAATACACTCTTTCAGTCTTGAGGGACGCTGACTTTTGGTATTTTTTGTGGGTTGGGGGATACCCTTGAGTAAGGTTAAGTAAAGGAGAGATCACTCTTGAATAGTCCTTGATGAAACGCCGATAATAACCACAGAATCCCAGGAATCTTCGCAGTTCTTTTAGATTTTTGGGCTGTGGCCAGGTGGTCAAGGCCTCAACTTTACTTGGGTCGGTCTCTATTCCCTCGGTGGATACTATGTGTCCCACGTACTTTACTGATGTTTGAAAGAATTGACACTTATCAATGGACAGTTTAAGGACAAAGTCCTCCAGTCGGTCCAATACCTTAAATAATCTGCTCTCATGTTCCTCCAGTGAGCTGCCAAACACAATAACATCATCTAGGTATACCAGGCACTTTAGTAAGTTCATGTCCCCACTGCACACCCATCAATCGTTGAAAAGTGGCTGGGGCACCTGAAACCTTTGAGACATCCTCATGAATTCATAGGCTGCCGGACAGATAAAGGCTGTCTTCTCATGGTCCTCTGGGGCCATCGGGATCTGGTAGTACCCACTGCGGAGATCCAGCACAGAGAACCACTTGCTCCCGTCTGAGGCAGTCCAAAGCATCCTTAATGGGGCATGTACTGACTGTGGGATGTCCGCCGGTTTAAGGTGCGATAATCCACACACATCCTTACTGTTCCATTCTTTTTCCTCACTACCACAATGGGGGAAGCATAAGGGCTTCTGGATTCTTGTATACACCAGCAGCTAACATTTCTTGCAGATGCCGCCTCACATCATCTATGTCAGCAGGTGCCAGGCGTCGAGACCTCTCACGTAAATGGTCTTTCGTCATGCAGCCGGATATTGTGCTCAGCTCCTTGCACGCATCCTACATCCCATTCCTTTAAAGAAAACACCTGGTCTCTCTGGGCAAGCTTCTCACTGATCCTCACTTTCCATTCAGCTGGCAGCGGGAGTCGCCGAAATCAAACAAGTCAGGCGTTACTCTGTCATTCTTCCTGAACTTGCTGCTGGGCAGCACTGCAGTGTCTGCACAATGCACATTAGCCAGGATGCAACCTCTATTTACTCGAATGTCTCTTTCAGACACATTATGAACTTGGACCATTACCCTTCTGGCATAAGCATGGGCTCTAGCGGCAAAATACTAGGCTTGACCAGCAGTCCCTCTGGCAATTTCCATCGCCTGGTGCATCCCAACATTAATATTTTATTCTTAACATCCTTTCTGATACAGACCTCTCCTGTAAGGTTACACTGGGCATTTGGCGCCAGGATCAGAGACTCAGGATCCTTCTTCCATACAATCGACCGGTTCCTCTGGTTCTCATTTTTTCAGCATCTCTCTGTGCCTCATAGGCCTTCTATTAAAGCTGGAACTCTTAAAGCTCTCACTAGTCTTTGACCCCTGTTTTTCATAACACAACTGTGCCAGCCTTCCGAACATATGAGCATTTGTTCCAATCAACAAGGGACACCATCATACAGTCCAGTGGGGGACACACTAAGGCTAGGGTCTCTACTTGTTCGCCACTCCAGCCACGGAGGTGGGGAAAGACAGCCAAATTCGATATACCCGAATAGGGTAGGCCTTCTCCTCTAACCCCATACATGCAGTCCTTCTAATGGTTGTAAGGGTACGTCTGACAAATGCTTCTGATACCAATCCTGGAACATAATTGTCACTTGGGAGCCACTGTCTATCAAGCTCTTGTAGACACTCCATTCACCTTTACAGTGGTCTCCATGGAGGACCCACTATTCTGGACCAGTCTGGAGAGGCGGTGGGGGCTGGGCAACTGACCTTCCACAAAAGGACGTGAGTTAGCATTTTGGTGCCCTCACTGGGATCATTTCGCACCTCTAACCACTGATTTGTTCTCTCAAGCTCTCTTTGTAGCCTATATGCAACTTTGTCAGTGTCTTTGGGACCGCATTCCTTTCATGTGCCCATCTTTCCCACAATTATAGCAAAACATACTTTCTGGAGTTTGAGCTGGCTGAGGCGCCACACTGGGAGCCAGGGCAGGGTATTACTAACTGGAAACCTTGGTGCCATCTCTGTCGCGGCGTGATAAGGCATTTGGAGACATCTCGCCAGTTTCTCCACTTCCATGGTCAAGGAATCGAGTTCGGAGCTGTTATCAGCAGGAGATACATGGGTGGGTATCCCACCCCATAGCAGATGCAGTCGGATATAGGTCAGGGCCTGCATTTTGCAGGCGTGGCCTTCATAAAGGGGACTGTTTTGAATTCCCGGATCTCTCAACAGTTCGGCTCCATTGTGGCATATCTTTTTCCTTATCAGAGCACTCATTGACTGCCAACCTCTGCCCCTGAACTTCACTTGATGGCCACCAGTCACTCGGTCATAGCCGCAGCTATTGGTGCAGGTCCTCCCAGGCGCCTTTTTCAACTCCTCATTTCTCTCATTAACTCATCATAAGAGGGTGGGGATTCCAGTCGATTTCCCAGGCGTAACTTGAAGCAACAGCAGTTCTGAGAAGGGGGCAGACTTAAGGATCCTGTCCAGCCTGGTTCGGTCCAGTTCAATCGCTGGCAAACTACCCTTTCTGTGAGCATTTTTGCAACAATTTTTCCAGCTAGATAACATACACGAGACAACAACTCCCTTGGTACTGTTAGCATCTCTTACTCTCCACCATAGGTCTTCATCAGAATCTGGGCTCCATACACATTCTCCAAGGCCTCAAGATGAGCCTGTTACTGCAGTCACTTCAGGGGTTACTGGCCGTTGCTTAGCGGATGGTAGCCTGGCAGGACCTCGGAGGCTCTCACCAACCCTCTTTCGCTGCTTCCAGCACTGCCATTCTAGCAATTTGGGGCAACATAGTTCTATCCAGGTCTCCCAGTCATCCTCCCTTGGGGTGGGAGGGTGCCAGAGAAGATCCCCAACCTTCTGCAAGAGTCGACTAATGGCAGGTAAATAGGAGTCTGCATTGGTTTAGCCACCATTACGGGTACTGGAACAGGAGAGGGTGTTGGGGAGGACCCCATGTGGCAAGAATAGTTTCTTCAAGTCCTCCACAGTTTCCCAGCAACCATTTGGCAAATTTCTCCTCAAAAGTTTCAGACAGTGTGTGGGGCTCATTCTCCGGTCTTTTACTGTACTAGTTATCACTCTCCAGGCAGTGAGGGCTCCCTCTGGGTGCAATGGTCTGTGGCACTTGGAGCTATCTATCTAGGGGTCCTTAACCTCTGGCTAGGCCAGGAAGTGTGGTGAGCAGATTAGCATGCCGACCCACCACCACAGGGTTTTGTAAACCTTCCACCTGGAAAGTACTCCTGTACAGTGTCTGTATTGATACCCAGGGGGATGTCCAGGATAAGCATAGCATTTTGGGGGTCAATCTCCCAGTACACCACTCCACCAGCCGGTGCACAGCCACTCTGTCGGGTACCCATTTTTTCTTAACAGTGGTTCGTGAATATGGCCACTAGAGGACACAATCAATCCCAGCGAGCCCAAGATGTAACCCCTAGATGGCGCTATCCCAGGGGCTACTACCCCTGCCTGATTTGCCACCACTAGTTAGGGCCTGGATCCAATGGCGGGTGCCTCCACCCAGAGGTCAGGGTCTGCAATATCAAACCACTCTCATCAGCCCTCCGGGACACTGCAACCCCTTTCTTCCCACTAGTGGCCCACACAATATATCTGAATTACCTTCTGTATACACTTACCCAGGTCTGGTTCCGGCACTGGGACCTCCTGAGAAATAAGATACAGTGCAACAATCACAGTAGTAGTACTTTAACATAGACAAATACTTTGCAGTATAACTTTAAGTGAAATAAGCAGCTCTGATTTATTTAGGGGATATAACAAGGACAGGGAAATCAGGTTAATTAGCTTATCACTTTGTTATCTACCTATGGCTCTGTGCACTAGGCCTATCCCTTACCAGTTACTGTCCCTGGGTACCCAAGCCCTAGTGGCTAGTCCAAACCGTGAGCAGCTAGGGGCCCTTCACACAGTGAAAGAAAAATTAGCTTAAACAGTCAGCAGTACAGTGATTCCATTTTGGTTTATGTGGCAATTCAACGGGAGGCGATTCCCTGAATTAGTACTCACGACTCCAAACAAAATAGGGTCCTTCAACGCAGCAGGGCTACTTTTTGAGCTCCACGAGACTCTTCACACATTTATATGGTAAAAAAAAGAAAGTACTATACCAGGCAGGTTGCTTCTCATCCCGATCGCATTACTGCACGTCCACTCCGGGAGAATACACAGCAGATTCAGTTCACAGACCAAGTGTACTCCAACAATTTCTTCAGTCTTCTACAGGTGAGCTCTGTTTCTGTACTTCAGAGATCCTTTGATTATTTTCACAGGACGGATTCAGTCCTAACAAGCAGTTACACAGAAGCTGCAGACCGGAACTCTGGGCCTTGCACACGCTTTTTTTTGACTGAAACTGTGCACTGAAGGAGCATGTGGTTTCTTTCCCTTCACTTCCAGATCTCAAACTGAAACCCAACAGACAAACCGGCACTTCCTTTGAGTTCCTCCCAGTTCTTGACTGATTGGCTGTCACCTGTAGACTGCTGCTGTTGGTCCAAAAGGGCATTCCAAGTCTAAACTACATCTCCCAGAGTCACTGCCCATACAATCCTCTTGTGGCTGGCTCAGATTATGAGTCCAAGTTCTATTCGTCCAAGGCACCATTTTAGAGCTAGCTTACCCCACACTGATTGGTCCAGTTCAGCAGTTCAAAACCAGAATGGGAAACTAGGCAAACACAAAGTTCCTGATCAAAGAAAGCAAGTTAGACAAACTGTATTTTCATTATTACTCTAAATTATTTCTGGCAAACAGTTACATCTTTCAGATAGGTTCCTTTGTACTTCTATAGTGACTGCAAAAATGGAGTGAATTAGCAGCCAGTTCGGTGGTACTCAAACAGAGAAACACACAGTCCCCCATATAAACTAATTATGTCTGCAAGCAGACAGCTCTCTTAAGAGACAGTACCAGAGGCTCTAAAAACACTCATCGATAAATGGCTTAAATGCCAAACACTCATTCAGGCTGACATTCAAGCAAGCTCCTGGAAGTCTTTTGGGAACCCCATTTGCAGAGGGGTTACACTACCAACTTTCCTGGTTACATATGTTTCCCTGTAATAACAATCGCTGTATTTGTCTGTTCTAACGTTTTGATTGTGCATCAGATCTTTATAGTGATGGAACCTTGTGGAGTCTTGACCTGTGGTATTTGATTCTTCTGAAAATAAAAAAAATACCTTCAATAGGTTCTGTTGTAAGTCTCAAGATAGAGACCTTGCAAACAGCCAGCCCTAAGCCTGCTCTACAGCGAGAGGCAACATCCAAACTGTAGCGTTGTGAAGGTATGGACTGAAGTCCAAGTGGGCGCCAGCTAGACATCTGCCACAGCATTATTTCGAAATGTCGCAGAGGCAGCTACTCCTTCTGTGGAGTGCGGCTTCGACTGACCCGGAGGTTTTGTTGTATTTTGTCATAACAGAAAGTGATGCAATGAGCTAACCACTTAGGCATGTATTGCTTTGGAAACAGCATTGCCTTTCCTTTTGTGAGCAAAAAGTGAACAACTGATCAGTCTTCTGAGATCCTTGTCCTGTTGGTGTAGTATCTCAGAATCCGTGAACATCCATGGTATGGAGTAAATATTCTTGGTTAGAGTACTCGTACAAAAAGGCAGGTAGCTCTATGGACTGTCTTTAAGGTAGACTCTGTCAACTTTTGGAACTAGGGTCTGCATGAAGAGCCACTGTTCTTTGTGAAAATCAAGTAGGGATTTTGCACATCAGGGCCTGGAGCTCGGAGATTCTTCGAAACAAGCACGGCCACTAAGAAGAGCTGCCTTCCACAAGGGAACTTCAACCGCAGAAGCTGCAGGTTTGAAGGGAGGAAGAGTATGTTTCTCGAGAACTGAAGTTCAAGTCCCAAGGGGGTCTGAGTACGGATGGGGGCCTGATGGAGGACCCTGAGAAAGGTCTTGGAGATCTCCAGTTGAGCTAGTGGCTTGTTCTGCGGCGGGGACATGATAGCTAAATGGCTGCCATGTGTACCTTCTTCAGAGAGGTTGGCTGAGACCCAGGTCAAACAGATGACAAAGATTACTCCAGCAGAAGCTCCGCTGAACAGGAGAAATTCGAGCGCTTTCAGTGCTCCAAATGGTAACCTTTCCACTTCTGTGCATGTGATTCAGGAGGGTTTCTGGCCTATTAAAATCTCCACCACTTTGGGAGACACTCCAAATGGGATTGGGTTAGGTCTTGGTGGGAGCCGCATGCAGTTGAAGGTATTTGAGGCTGGATGGACCAGGGTCCTTTATCTGGGTCAACAAACTTCAAGACAGAGTAGAGGAGATTCTCTGAATATTGATGTAGAAGAGAGAACCAGTTGTTTGGGCTAGAAAGGAGCGATCAGAATCATTCAAGGCTCCTTCTGAAGCTAGTTTCTGCAAGACTCGTGATAAGTGGAATTAGGTGAAGGCATAGACTTAACCTGTCCTTCCAGTTCAGAGACAGAGCGCCGCTTAAAGCGCCTCGCTTCTGGAACGAGCGAGCAAAAGACGGGAAGTTTTACGCTTAGAGGATGCGAATGGCCCACCTGTGGTGTTCCCTCAAAGTTAAAGATATTGTCTAGGACCCCGGTCTAGTTCACACCTCGTGAGTCAGAGCAGAAGAGTGACTAGCATGTTTGCCAGGGTGTTGTCGACTCCTTTGAACGTAATCGCCGTGGAGGTGAAGGTCGTGATGTGTTGCCCAATCCCAAACCTCCTCATTGCTCCCTGACAGAGAGGGTAGACCCAGTCCTCCTCGTTGTTGATATACCACACCACGCACATGTTGTCCGTGGTTTGGATGGCTAGGGTGGCCGGGATGATGTGTTGGGTGGGGCTTGAGGCATACACCTCTGCCCGAAGCTCCTAACACATTGATGTGGGAGAGCTTGTTCTAGCTGGACCAGGAGCCTCTGGTCTGATGAGGCTCTGTATGGGCCCCCAACCTTTCTCCCGTAGGTCTGTGGGTTAGAGTCTGGGAGGGGAAGATGAAAGAAAGGAATCCCGATCAAAAAGGTTCTCTCGAACCATCCACTACTGCAAGTCTCGTATCATCGGGCAGGAGCTCAGAACTGAGTGATCTAGGTCGGCCCACTAGCTGATCCCACTGAGAACATAGAGTCCACTGAGAGATCCTCATGTGAGTTGGAGTGCGAGGTACCATTGGGATAGCAGACACCATGAGTCTGGGAGAGGCAAAGGACCGACCACAGAGACCACATCCTGTGGTCGGTCAATGTGACCCATTTGTGTGTGAAGGGTGGCCGCCTGTCTGGAGGCAGGAAGGCCTGCCCATGGTCATATCGAGGAGCGCCTAATAAAATGTAGCTCTGGGAAGACCATGAGACTGAATGGTTGATGGTAATACCCAGGCAGGTGAAGACCTGTAGGGTAAGGAGAGAGAGACAGGAGTTCTCCCGACAGGGCTGCCAGGAGCCAGTCGTCCAGGTGTGGGGGAAACCTGCACCCCTTGGTACGCAGGGTGTGCCGCCAGCACTGCCAGGCATTGGCAAATACTGTGCCGAGGATAGCCAAACGGAGCACCTTGAACTGGTGTGGTCCCCCTGAATGCAAAACTAAGGTATTTAAAGTGAGATGGGCTGAATGGGAATGTGCAGAGAAGCATCCTGCATATCCAGAGCACAAAGCCATTGGACCTGGCCGGAGGAGGGGCAGAAGGTTTCGTAAAGAGAGCATCCTGAATCTTTGTACTTCTACGACAGATTCAGGAACTGAGATCTAAATTGGCCTGAGATTTCCTTTGTCTTTGGGATTCAGGAAGAAATGGGAATAGTAACCCTTCCCTGAAGATGAAGAAGACAGGCTCTATTGCTTGCTTCAGCAGAAGAGCCGAGATTTCTTCCTGGACCAGAGGAAGATGTTCCCTTGAATACGACGATTTCAGAGGGGGTAGCGGTGGTTTCTGAAGAAACTCTGTGGAGTGTACTTCTGGTCCAGCTGAGCACCTAGGACCTGTGGTTATCCTCTCCCATCCCAGAATGTGGAGGGAAACTTCCCTCCCGGGGTTCCTCCAGAGAGTCCGAGGCAGGAGTCAGGTTGTGGCTAGCCGCAGCTGAAGCACCCGCTGCTTTTTCGTGGGGGAGCTGGCTGTAGGGCCGTTGGGCCCGTGCTTTCCTAGGGTTTCGCTTTGGCTGATTCCGCTCATGAAGGGGATGGCGCTACTGCTGATGGAACGGCACCATGGAATCAACTGATTTCAGGGCAGTCCCTTCTTGGTAATCGGTAATGATGTCCTCTTACATCACCGAAAGCGACCGAATTCTCGGAAGGGTGCTTCCTGATAGCAGATTGCACCTCCGAGACCAAACCTGACACACACAGCCAAGCATGACGCTGTAGGCCTACAACGAAAGCTGAGCTCCACCCAGCAGTGTCCACTGCATTGTATGTCGCACGTAGCACGTGTCGACTGGCCGAACGAGCAGAGCGGACAAGATCAGCCAACTCCTGCTTGACTTGGGAGTCAGGCAAGGAGTCCAGTTTGGCTTCCGCCTGAGTCAGGATGGCCTTCTGGTATTCCCCTATATGGCCTACATAGTTCAGGGCCCAGATCCCCAGTGTGGAGGAAGTATAAATCTTCCTCCCATACTGGTCCAGAAGGCGAGATTCCTTATCAGGAGCGGATGAGCTAAGATGTTTTGGGGTCGCCGACCGGCCGTGAGCGGCGCTAATGACAACAGAGTCGGCACGAGGGTGAGAATCCAGGAAATCAACACCCTCTGGAGCCTGATATAGCCGGTTCGACTTCCTAGGAAGTGGGGCGAAGACCGACGGCTGTTTCCATATTGTGGTAACAAGGTCGGCGTGAGGCTCTATCCAGGGTGGCACCAAGGTAGGAGCTGTCACGGGCAGGTCCAAATGTTCACCGAGCTTCAGATGCTGAGGGTCTGGTTCCAAGGAGTGCCACTGATTAACTTCCTGGATTTTCCTAAGCAACTCCATAAAAGAAGGATCCTCCGGAGACTTCGGAGGAGTCCTTGGCCGGGGCTTGGATGGAGAGCGAGGCTCGTCGTCTCTCTTGGAGCAGCCATTGGAAGAGTCCGAGGAGTCCGAAAGTGAAGAGGAGGGTGAAGAAGAGAAAGACTCCCTTCTCCGACCCGGTGGAGGAACGGACCCCTTGGGAAGTCCCCGGGGAAGCGTATCCTGCCCCTCTCTGGATCCAGATGGAAGAACCCTGGAGCCCGGAGGTGGTGAGGGAGTGTGCCGCCTCGGGCGTATGAGAACCTAGGATGGCACCATCACCGGAAGGTGGCTCTCGACCTCTTTGGTGAGCTGAGCCTTGGCCTCAACCCACCAGGAGGCCAGGTCTCCTGCAGGTCCACTGGCGGCCGCGAGGGCGGTGGAGGAGGAGGAGGTGGGGGATAAGGATATGGGTTATAACCGTATGGAGCGTATCCAAAACCCGGCTGCGGATAGCCCGGCATCGGGTATTGTGGCGTCAAGTACTGCAGCGTCGGGAAGCCCGGTGTTGGGTACTGTGGCGCAGGATACTGTGTTCCCGGGTACACCGGTGTCGAATAAGACTGAGGATACCCGGGAGCGGGGGGGGCTGCCGGAGCAGACGACCCAGCCGGGAACCTCACGGGCAGGTCCAAAGTGGAGGGCCCAGAGGGTGGAGTGCCCGATGGGAGCGAAATATCTCCCAGAGTCGGTAAGGCCGATGTCAGGACCGACAGCGGAGGCCCTGGCACCGGAGGTACCGATGTCGGAGGGGCCGACGTTGGAGCCAGTGTCTGGGGACAAAACGTCAGGTCCGGTGCTCCAGGTGGAGGAAGGACCGATGGAGGCAAAAGATCCCCAGCTTCACCCGGGGACGGAAGGGAAAAGTCCCCGGGGTCAGGTTGGGGAGACTCTGGTTTCCCAGACGGCAGTGAAGGCTGCGGGAACCAGGACGCTGTATGTAGGGGGGTCCGTCGTCGGTTTCTTCGCCGGCCAGACGTCGGGCGAGCCGACGTGAGGCTTGGTGGCGAGCTTTCAGTGGGCGCCAGAGGAGCCGATGTCTGACTTACGAGAGCTGTCACCGGAGGCAGGCCGAGTAGAGTGATCAGCCTGGTCCGGTGGAGTGGAGGCTGCGCGTCACCCCGGAGGGTCGGACATCTTACCGGCCCTCTCCGGGCGGACGTCAGAGGAGCCGACGCACGGCTTACCAGAGGCGCCCACATTGGTAGGCTGTGAGCCTGTGGCCGAACCAGGAATGGAGGCCTCCAACTGCCAGGAGGTGCCCGCAAAGCCCAAGCGAGAGCCAGACAGGCGGGCCGACACTGCCTCAGAAACCTCCGAGGCGGCCATCAAGGAGTGATCCCCCAGAGGGGATGTTACCTACATCCCAGCGACTCCTGAGGGAGATGCGGTGGAGGAGCCCTTATCCCGGTGCCTGTCCTTTTCCTTCTTCTTCCGATGTCCTTCGGGGGAACTGGACGCCTGCCTCAGTTTTTTGAGCTCTTTCTCCATAGAACTCATTTTCTTCTTTAGAACATGGGCTTCCAGGGATTGCTGCCACCTTTTCCGGGTAGCCGCGTTAAAACTGAGGCACTGCTGGCACTTTTCGACCAGGTGATCGGGGCCTAGGCAGAACAGGCACAAGGAGTGGCCGTCCTTGTGCAGGAGTTGGGCGCTGCACGAACCGCACTTATTCTTGTGCTTGGAGGGTGTAGGGGACAACATACACTGACGCTAGTACTGACGTTAGTCGTAAAATAAAGAGTTTTTTCGGTAACAAAAACGACGAAGGTAGGGCTGACGAAGCACGAACTTTTCCGCGAGGTGCTGCACGAGCTAACGGTGGGAAAGAACTGGAAGGCGGGCGTCCAAGACCGCCCCTTTATACTGACGTCTCCTGACACCGGTCACCTGACGTGGGGGCGGTCCCTCGCCAGGGACTACTAGCTAGAAATTTTTCCGTGGGGTCCTGCCACCAGCCGGCGACAGTCCTATATGTAATTACCTACTGCGAGAGCCCTCTCGAAGTAAGATCCCCTGTGCTTACCTCTCCAAACCAGCACTCTATGCATGTGTGTGGATCCGACACAGTGGAGTCTGCCTTGACGAGTTCGGAGCAGTCCTAGGGAAGTGTCTTCGCCTAGAGGGGACTGAGGTGTTTTTCCGTTTTTTTCTTTCCCCTTGATGTCGGCATGCAATGAGGGGCTATGAGCTAGGAGGCATGCTGAGACATACCTCCTGCTCCACCCCTCTGCCGACATCCACCCAATCCACTTGCTGCTTCTCCATCTACCGGCTATCCACCAGGCTTCCCTAGGTGGTAGCATTACAGCAAACCAGCAGTTTACCCCCAGAGAAGAGAACTGCCAGCAGCAGGCGCTCTATCCTTCTCCGCCCCAGCCGACCCCCGGTGACCCGTGCTCGTTCCCGAACCTGGGTCGAAGGTCAACTTTTTACAGGTATGTAGCTGTATAGGTACCTATGAGTTAACATCATGCTACCTATACATTTTAGGAAGGGAGACAAGAAAAGTCAGTACTTTTATACCTGCATACTTGTTGAATTTATCTTTATTATACTTTTCAGAGCCAGAGGCAGAAAGTTTTATTTTGCTCCAAGTGCTTACACTGAAGACTAGTAGCTGTGGGATACTGGATTATTGCTAATTATACCAAAGAGCTCATTTGCACTTCTATACGTGGTTTTCAGCAGAACTTCTGAATTTGGCTTTGCAAGTTTTTTAATATTAGTCAAGAGAAATTGGGGTTAAGCTCGTAATACTTTACAGTATTGCTGTAAAGTTCAGACTAAATGTTGCAGTGAAAACATTGAACGGTGTACACTTGTAGGGATCAGGAAAATGTTGCAGGAGTAACACACCCACCGCAAGAGTCCTAGCTAACAGCACACTGTTATTCTGTAACAGAGTTTTAGCATGCAATGCTCTATGATGCAGGGCTTGATTTATTAAATAACTATAGCCCTTTTCTTCTTCGTAAGAATGCCAGTTGTAGCATACTACATTTGTCAGTACACTGACAACACACATCATCCATCACTGGTTTTAAGAATGACAACCAAGCCCCTGGTCATTTCCTAGGGATTAATGATTGGTTGGGGGGTGGTACACCATATTGGTCCTTGCACAACAAGATGTACAAACTAGGTGATTTGATACCGTTTATTGGACCAACAGAGATTACAGGAAACCCTTAAAGAGCTACTGACACCTCAGAGAAAACTCTGAAAAACATAATAATTAGGTACAATTCATCTTGCATTCCATATATATTTTACAGATTTCTCTTCCCCATTATTTATTACTGAATACATTTGTATGAATACATGATGGGTATCCCTTAAAGTTCCCTTAGAGTGTATCTGCCTCTATAGCTTACTCCCCACTTCAAGTCATAATCCTCTCCTGTGACATCACAGTCTGTTGCAATGGGAGTAACTGTGATGACACAAGCAGTGTATTATGATGTCAGGTAGGGAGAAGGCAACAGGAATAGATAAACTCTTCAGGAGCAAAGGTCCTGTTTTCATGCACATGACCTCAGTAACAAATAATTGGGAGGAGGAATACAAAACTAATTTGAAATACAAGCTGAACTATGTCTAAACGTTGCGTCTTGTTAAAGTTCTAGTGAAGGTGTCAGCTGCTCTTTAAGCTTTTGGCATCCAGCAGAGGTCTTCCTGAAGTAGTAATATCATATTTCCTATAAGCAGTTATCTTGGAATGTTTGTCTGGCAGATAAACAGAGATTCTGGAAGGGAGCGAGAAGGCAGTAAGGAGAGCTGGGGGGATACTGGGATGCACAGGGAGAGGCATCACAAGTAGAAAAAGCATTTGTCAATACCAACTGTTGTCTCGCTGGCATTGGCATTGGTAGTGCAGGAGTTAGAGATGACTAATAGGAATGGCAGTGAAGTATTGAACTGACGCCAACCCCACCACCACCCTGCAGAGATTGACAGGTGTTGGGGTGTGCCTTTGGGTTGTCAGCTATAACACTCATACCATTTCACCTCACCCTACCCTGTAGACACTGACAAGTGTCGTGGTGTGCTTTGGGGTCTTTGGGCCTTATACTTACCCCATTCCATGAGGAAATACGCTGAGATGGGTGCAGTATAGGAGAATGGGGTGAACTTTGGGGCCAAACATTCCAAGGCACACCTCGATGCCTGACACTGGCTGCAGGGTGGGGGTGGAATGGCATGAGCATTACAGCCGATGATCCCAAGTCACACCCAGCGCCTGTCAGTCTCTACAGGGTGAGGTGTTACAGTTGGAAACCCTAACGCCATAGGCATGTGCCGGTATTTTCACTCCAAATTTTTAGCATGGGCTTTTTGTGACACCACCTCATGAAGAGAGGCACTATCAGTTTGTTAGCCAAAAGGTGATTTTGCACAGTGACTGTGCCATTTGGTGCCACAGGTACGAAAACACATTTTGAGCAGGATGTGAAAAATGACAACTGTATTGTTCATGAGGAGGTGTAAAAAAAATGGCAATATTGTAAATCTGGAGTGAAAATATGAAAAATTAAAGTCATGAGCATGCATAGAAACTGTGCAATGCATGTCCGTAGCCCAATTATTTTGGGGATTTTTTTTAACCACATTTTCAACATAGGCATTTTGGGACCTCCCCTCATGTACAGTGACACTGTGATTTTGTTAGTCCATCCCAAAAGTTGATTTCCCACAGCGACAGCGCCATTGTGCACCAAATGTGTGAAAAACACATTTTGGGCAGCATGTGAAAAATGACAGCTGCACTGTTCATAAGGATGCGTGAAAAAATGCCAGTGTTGAAAATCTGGCATGACAATATTGCAAATTTGTGAAGTTACAAGGGTGCGTGGAAACTGCGAAAAGCATGATTGTAACACCGTCATTTTATGGACTTTCATTACCAAATTTTCAGCAAAGGCATTTTAGGACCTCTGCTTATGAACAGTGTCACTGTCATTTTCTTAGCCTGTCCCTAAAACTGATTTTCCATAGCGACCATGCTATTCTGCACCAGAAGTGTGAAAACACATTTTGGCCAGGATATGAAAAATGACAGCTATACTGTTCATAAGAAGGTGTGGTAAAAATGCCAATGTTGAAAATCTGGAGTGAAAATATTACAAATTCATGAAGTTATGAACGTGCGTGGAAACTGCGCATAATGCACACTCATAAAATAGTCATTTTTTGGATTTATTTCACCAAATTTGCAACATAGGCTTTTTGAGAGCCCACCTTATGAACAGTGGCACTATTGGTCCCGAAAGGTGATTCCGTGCAGTGATCGCAAAATCACCTTTCAGGACTGAATAACGCCATGACAGTGACTGAATTCATGAGGAGGGGTCCCAATAACCCCATGTTGAAAATTTGGTGCCAAAATTCCCCAAAATGCCCGAGATATGCACCAAAGTTGAAAAACCCCTATTTATGCCATTATACAGCTTACCGGCATTTTTTTCAGTTTGTGGTTGACTTTGAAGAGTGCAGATATGTTCCTGGTCCACCACAGATCATCACGCCATGCTCCAGAGGTAAGTACTGGGTGGGGGGAGGCAGGGTGCGCAGAGGGTGGCCATGGGTTGGGGGAGGGGCCACTGGACTCAATGAGGACCATTTTCTGTTTTACAGGTTTAAAAAATAAAAACATACATGAAGTTTTTACAGGGACATTGGCATGCTGGGGTGAGCTCCTAGCATGCCACCTGAAGTATTTTTAGGAGGCTGTAGCCAGCGAAGTTGGACACCCATTCGGCACACACACCAAGTGGGGGGCAAGAGCCAAGGGGATTGGGCACCCCTCTCGCACACAACAAATGGGGGATATTATGCTGACAGGGAGTGGGCTCCCCATTGTAGATTGATCTGAGAAGGGAGGGACTGAAGCCGATGGAGTTGGGCCCCATCAGCAAAGAAAGACTATTATGGGTTCCATTATGCCAAGGGGATTAGGCCCCCTGGCACACACAATTGAAATGGGAGGGGCATTATGCCAACAGGGAGTGGGCTCCCCCATCGGCACATGAACTGGATCGGGGCATGCCGACAGGGGGATTGGGCACCCCTGAAGTCAGCATTGTGGCAAGTGGCAGCAGTCAATGCCGCCATGTTTATTGGAATACTTTACCAGGAAAGGCACGTCGGGAGGCATGTTATTGTGCCACTGCATGACGAGCTTGCCTCTCATTGCAGAGGCCCTTTTCTTAGATGTGGTGACCACTTTACATATTGCTGGTGTCAGCCCCTGCATGCTGGCTTATTGGGGAATGAGGGATGCACCTACTGATGCTTGCCTTGCATTCACCAACCGCACCTCCCAAATATGCTACTACTGCAAGATGGTGGCTGGCACGAAGCGCGAGCCAGCATAAAAAGGGAAGTGGTTATCCCTCTGTAAGACAGTTGGTGAGACCCCATCTGGAGTACTGCGTGCAGATTTGGAGACCCCATCTCTGCTAGGACATAGACAGGATGGAGGCAGTCCAGAGGAGGACAACTAAAAGGTGCAGGGTGTGCATCAGAAACCGTATGAAGAGAGACTAAGAGAGCTTAATATATATACCCTTGATGAAAGGAGGGACGGGGGGGATATGACAGAAACTTTCAAGTACCTCAAGGGAATAAATAAAGTCCAGGAGAGTAACATCTTTCAGAAAAAAAGATGTGCAAGAACAAAGGGGCACAATTCAAAGATAGAGGGGGGATGGCTCCAGGGCAACGTGAGGGAATATTTTTTTCATGGAGAGAGTGGTGGACGCATGGAACTGCCTTCCTGGGGAGGTTGTAGGGTCTAAAACAGTGGGGGAATTCAAACATGCATGGGACAGACATAAGGCAATTATAGTGGGGAGCAGGAGGAAGTAGGCTGTTGGTTAACTAGAATCTGCAGCTTATCCAATAGGTAGGGAAATGGTCAGACTGGGTGGGCCAAGCGGTCCTTATCTGCCATCAAAGTCTATGTTTCTATGTTTCTATGAGTGACAGGATACTGAACACAGCACAGATGTTTGCTCCATGCAGTGGGAAGAGTGGGGTTGAAGCACATAATGAGTATGCATAAATCAGTGAACTCTCTCTCACCCTTCCCCTCTCTCTCCCTTCCTTTCCTCACCCTCACACTTTTTTACTCCCTCTTCTGACTCTCTGCTCCTGATCCGCTGCCTGCCCTGGGGTCAGGGAGCTATGCTGGCAAAAAATCCCTCCAGCTGTCTCCCTCTGCATGCTGTCCTGCCACCACCCTCTACCCTGGTCCCACAGTAAAACTCCCTCCCCCTCCCTCTCTCTGCATGCTCTCCCACCCCACCCTCTACCCTTGTCCCCCACCATATGCTGCAACACTGGGTTCCTCACACCCTAGTGCCGCCAAAGAATAGACCAACACTGGGGGTGCCCAATCCCCAGTGTCAGAACCTCAAAACATCAGTCAATCAAAATCTTTATTTTGCCAGGTGGAACATCATTAAGACAAGCTCATTTACAAGATTGACCTGGGGGCAAAACAATTGCCAATTGTTTTGCCCCAGGTCAATCTTGTAAATGAGCTTGTCTTAATGATGTCAATTGCCAACAGGGTTAAGACATCACAGGTTGAGTGAACGTACATAACAATTACATAGTAATAATAACAACTTAATAACATATAACAATCGCATTTGACAAGATACTTGCACCAGAACATAGCAATAGGTTCAACAGGAGGCAGTGCCATTTAAATACAATTGCATGGATATAGATATATGGACGTAAGGTAACGAGCTAAAGTTTATACAGTAAACATCATTGGAGGAGTCATAGTGAGCAGGAGTGGCAGTTCCTCTAGCATCAAAGTGCGAAGAAGATTGAGATGTAAGAGTCCTTTGATAAGTACTGTAGGCATGGGTAAAATTTGGACCTCAGTGAAAATGAGATATTGCCTGTCAGTTGTGCTGTCTTGGTTAAATATATAGCAAAATGATATTGCTTCTCAGAGTCTGATGAATGTGTTAAGTGCCGATTAGCATGTTGGTGTTCTTTAGAAGTTAAATATTACAATCAGAAATGGGCCAGTGCTGGGCTGGCCCGCCGGCGCAGTGGTAGGGTTACCGCTCGCGGCGCCAGCAATCCAGGTTCGGGAACAGACTCGGGCAGCTGGAGGGCCGGCCAGGGGGAGGAGGATTGAGCACCGAAAGGCTGCTCTCCTCCTCCAGGTGGGGTGGGATGCAAGTCCCGCTGCTATACCGCCACCTGGGTGACCACAGGTGGAGGTGCAGCGGCAGCTTGCAAAATAAGGGTGGGAGGCATCTTCCGGAAGCCGGAGAGCAACAAGTAAAGGCCAATGCGTGCTTAGCCCATAGGCTTTCCTAGCATGTGGTGCCTTGAGGGCTGGGACCAGAAAAACAGAAATACCCTGTCCCAGGTTCCTGTAGATGGGACCCGGTCGTCCCGAGAAAACCCATAACCAGGCTCTTGAGATAGGACCAGCTGACCTCCCGGCGCATACTTGAGGTGTGAGAGAGGGTAAGGGGAAGACCCTTTCCTCCCCACCCGGGGGGGGGGTAAACCGCGGCAGGATGGGGGTAGGCAGCTGGTACTTGGAATGGAGGTACCCGAGGCGGGACTACGGGTGCGTGCACGACCTTGGGATCCCTGAAGAGAGGTTCCTGGAGCAGTGAGAAGGGGGCATAGAAAATAGTAAGTACAAAAAAATAAAAAAAAGAAATGGGCCAGCGCATAAGGCTTCTGTGGCCCTTTAGTAGTGGTCTTGCTCCAATGATGTCATCCTGTCTTACATCGGTTCCATATTATGGCTGGATCGTGATGCAGCTTTTCTAAACGGGGAAGGTTTGTTTACATTTTTTAAACCTGATGAAAACACTGACAACCACACTAGCAAAGGTAAAGACATTACATTGTAAAATGTCAGATCCTGATCTACTGTAACACGCTATGACTTTGGAGCTCAGCATTGCACACGTTTAAACCCCACCATGTAGCTCCTAGACAGGGGGTAGGAATGACCTATAGAAGCTTCTATGTCTAGAGGCATTGCTGGCATGCCAGGATTTACATTACATCCCTGCCCTCTCCATCCCCGGATACACTATATCCCAGCAAGACCGTTCCACCAGAGGTGGTGGAGTGGCAATATATGTCCCCACATCCATTCAATTTACCAGCATCTTTGCCACCTCGGTCCATAAAACATACGTGGTACTAATTCTAAAACTTTCCCTTCCATTTTCGGTACTTATGTTGTGGGTGCCTACTGTTGCCCTGGTCTGCCCCCCACTGTTATCACTGATCTCATAAATACCATAGTCTCTCACACTCCAGCAGGTGAAACATATATAATGGGTGACTTCAACCAAAACTGGCCACCACCCTCCCTTAATAAAGCACATAATGATATAATTACCCATAATCTATCACAACTCATCCTATAGCTAACCCATATGAACCATAAGACTGGTAATCACTCCCTCATTGACTGGGCCCTCACATCCCACCCCCACAGGGTAATTAAATCTGGAATACTACCAGATGCCTTACGGGACCATGATATGATCTTCATGGTATGCAAAATATACAGAACTAAAACTCTCCCCCTCCCCCAAAATGCCACAATTCCGCTCATATAAATCACTGAACCTCGCTCCCCTCCTCCAAGACCTGGCCCACACTAATAGGGAACCAATAGCTGCATTGAATTTGATAGACGCTGCATACAACTATTTTCATGCTAAATTTCTAGAGGTCTGGAACAAACATGCCCCATTAAGTCGTGCAAGGGTTAGGGGAACCACCTCCCCTGGATCACCTCTGAACTCCTAGCATGTCAAAGGGCTAGGGATCAAGTTTGGAAAATGCATAAAGCCACCAAGCTCCCACATGACTATGACATCTGCCAGTCTCTGTGTAATAAGTGTTCAAAAGCCACTCACTTAGCAAAGTCTGACTACTTCTGCTCTACTTCCCAGTCCAACATCAATAAACCATTCAAATTCTAGAAAGTAATTCACTCCCTTTTCTCCCCCCCCGCTCTCCAACACCTCTCTATAAAATAAAAAAATATTCAAGTCACTGATCACCTTAGTGTTGCTACTTAATTTAATTCACATTTCACCTCCTGTGCATCTGCTCTCCTATCCACCTTGTCACCCTCCACACGCTAACCCCGCACCCTCCTCTCCCAGACTACCCTCTTCATTCCCCTCCTTCTCCTTTTCTAGAATTACACCTGCTGCCACCATGGAGGCACTGTATGCCCCTGACCCCTCCAAAGGCAGCTCGCCTGATGGTTTGGACCCTAAGCTGCTGTATCTATGGGCTCCTGCTATCTCTGCTCTGCTATCAGATCTACTTAACCTTTCCTTCGTCCATGGCTACTATCCCATCTGTTTGGAAGCATGCCACTGTCCTTCCCCTGCCCTAGGGCAGTGACCCTTCCACTCCTGCTAACTATCACCACATTTCTCTCCTTCCTACCCTCACTAAGCTCCAAGAGCATCTGGTTCTCTCTCAATTGGAAGAATCACTCCACCACTACCTCCCTGATTAGGCTCACTGACTCCATCCTCAGAGAGATCGACAGTGGCCATATCATATCAGTCATTTTTGATGACCTAGCAAAGGCTTTCGACACCATCTCTCACACCCTTCTTTTAAATTCCCTCTCCTCGTCTGGTCTAACCAACTCTGCCACAAGCCGGTTCAAAGCCTACCTAGTAGGTAGGATCCAGTCGGTCAGAATAGCGGACTCTATATCCCCTTCTCTCCCTATCAACACCAGCATACCCCTGGATTCCATGCTGGGCCCTATCCTTTTCTCCATGTTCCTAAATGACCTTCCCTCGGTCTGTTCACCCACCTCAATCCACATGTACATCAATGATACAGTCCTCTTCACTTCAGACCAGTCCTCCATTGATGTTGAAACCAGACTTCAGCATAACTTCAATAACGTTTAGCTCAGCTCTGGTTCAACTCCCATCAACTCTCCCTCAATGCCAAGAAGATAGTCTCAAAGACCTTCAGCACTAGGCAGAGACTCACTCGACTCCCCTCCCTGCCCTCTTTCCATATCCTAGACCGGACAGTCCTTGAGGACACCTCTTCCTTTAGGTATCTGGAGGTTTGGCTTGACCAAAACCTAAAGTTCTCTGGACATGTAGACGCCATCTTGAAGAAGCTGTGCCCCAAACTTGGTACATTATACAGGAACTGTAGCTGCCTCCCGCTACCGGCCAATCATGAACTTGTCCAGAAGATGATCTTACCTATCTTTGACTACTGTGATGTAATTTACGGTGCTGCTCCCAAGTCTTCCTTAACCAGATTGGATACCCGTTTTAACTCATTCTGTCGCTTCACTCTAGATGCTGCCTCTCTCACCCACCACTGTACCCTCTACCACTCCCTGGCTTTTTCCTCCTTAGAAAATCACCACCATCTACAGTGCGCCAAATTTGCATCTAAATTTTGGTTTGCTACACTCCCCCCATATCTTACCTCCTCCCTATCTATTCTCCCCAAACTAGACCATTACCTTAGATCTTATGACTCTCGGCTACTGGTAGTTCCTTGTCGGTCTACTGTAGTAGGACAGATGGCCTTCTTGCATCACTTCCCTAAGCTATGGAATGCCCTTCCTCCCCAGATTTGCCACTCCTCCCTCCCCCAATCCATCTCTTTAGCCCTACAAAACTTTCTCTCGGTAAATTGTACCTGTGGCTAAGTCCCTGTTCCCTCACCTGCCAGCTAGTGTACTGTATTCTATCTCCTGTTCGGCTAACCTGTCTCACCTGAAGGTTGCATTTCTCTGTTCCTTTGTGTTTGCCTACAATTGTACTTTATTACTGCATATAATGTACATTACTTTGTTATATTTTGCACTGTTTAATCTGCCATGTATCACTGTACAAATTGTACTAATTGTATTAATGTTGCTGGATGTATGTATTGTAAGTATATATGTATGTATGTATGTATGTATATTTCTCCCTATGACCCTCCCCCCAGGACGCACCGTGAGATGAGCAACTTCTTGTTCAGTGTACCTCTCCTGGTGAAACATTTCAATAAACAAATAAATAAATAAAAGAAAGGGGAGGAGTGACTCTTTATGTGAGGGATGGCATTAAAGCAACAGAGATACCGGTAGGGGTGGAGTTATTGTGGGTCACGCTGGAGATGGAGAACGGAGCCGCTATTCCCACTGGCATGATCTACAGACCACCACCACAGGGGAGGGGGGAGTTAGACAAAGTTCTGACAGAAGACATCCAAAAGATGGCAAATAAGGGGGAGGTGCTGCTGGTGGGAGACTTCAATCTACCGAATATAGAATGAAACATTCAAGCTGCAGCAAGGAGCAGGGACATCGTGGTTTCCCTGCAAGGGGCATTCCTCAGGCAACTAGAAGCAAAAGCCACTCATGTGGGAGTAATACTGGACCCTGTACTCACCAACGGGGACAGTGTTACAGACGTCACAGTTGGTGGTCACCTGGGGACCAGTGATCATCGTGTCGTTCAATATAAGAATTGTGGCAGAATCGAACAACACAACGGTGAGGATCCTGGACTTCAAGAGGGCTGACTTTACAAAGATGGGGGAATGCCTCACAGATGCCTTGGCGGGGGATTTGGGTGGGGTGGTGTAACAGTGGCTAAAACTAAAAGGGGCATAGTGAGGACAACAATCCTCTGCATCAGGCAAGTTAGCAAAAGTAAGAGGAAAAGGAAACCACTGTGGTTCTCAAAAGAGGTGGCTGGAAAGGTGAGGGCAAAAAAGTTAGCATTCAGGAGATACTGCAAGACACAGAGGGAGGAGGATAGAGAGGTGTGTCAGGAAAAAGCACAGAGAGGCAAGGAAAGCAGTCAGGTGCGCAAAAGCACAAATGGAGGAGCAAACAGCACAGGCAGTAAAGAAAGGGGACACAACATTTTTTAGGTATGTAGGCGAAAGGAGAAAGACCAGTGGAGGGATAGTAAGATTAAGGAAGGGGTGTGGAAGGAGATCAAGAAAAGCAGATGTCCTGAACAAATACTTTTGTTCAGTGTTCATAGTGGAAGGGGAAGGTGAAGGATCACAGATAAAGGACAGAGAATAGAAGGAAGTGAGGTGGGAACAAATCCATTTGCAGTGGCAAGAGTCATGAATGAACTCACAAATCTTTTTTTTTTAACTCTCTTTTATTTAAACTATTTTTCATACAGAACAAACAAAATACATACATGGAACCACAACATAAATCCACCTATACTAATACACAGAAATTAGAACTATACTACAAATACGTCTACTTTTTAACACCCCTACCCCTTCCCCTTCAAAGATTTTTTCTATACACATTGTTCAATATGTGATTTTTACAGAGCTAATGGGAAAGTTGTTATGTCAGATTATTTTCACCTGTCCAAAGTGAATAAAAAATGTAATTACTCCTCTCAATGCTCAGAGTCATCATACATCAACCTAAGATAATACAGAACATTACTCTGTTCTAAATTAGTAGCTTGTATATCCTTCTCCATCTAGCTCAGAATTTGTTAATGTTATGAAATAGGTGAATTAGTTTAATCATTTGTAAATGAAGAACAGTATTTGCTGTCCATTTTTCATACAGAAGTCATCTTTATCCAACCAATGTTTAACTATAATTTGCTTCATTGAGTTTTAGGCAATCCTAACTTTAGAATAAATGGAAAAGTGTTACCTCTAAAATGGCTCCCAGACTCAAAACATCTCAAAGTCACTTTTTTTGTTAGTAATGGGACATTTATTCCACTACAAGAATTAACAGAGAGGGAATTTTCATAAGAAACATCTACAAAAATTATTACTGTTCAAAACAGCTTTAAATGCCCCCCCCCCACCCCACCAAGTGGCTAGTTTTCCATTAGCAGGTTATACAGACCTGCCACTAGAGGGATTCTTGGTCTTCTACATAAATCACTGTACTCATTCGTGGGCAATATGGCCTGCATTATCATTCTACTTCTTTCCCGGTGCTGCTACAAGGGGTGGTTGTAGTTGAGGTTCCCCTGAGCTTCACTCAACAGGCTGACAACTTTCTTAAAACTGCCTGTGAGACAGCTCTGCAGCTGAAAACAGGAAGCCCTCAGTGTCTGCCATCCACCCTTGAGACTCAAGTCAGATAAACGCTGAGCACCCTATTATTACCTACGCTACGCTGTCATACCGATAGATACCGATAGAATCCTCTGCAGAGAGCCAGCATGCCTGGGCACCCTTGATTAGTGCGGCACTGCCCTAGGGGGATTGTGATTGGTACGCCCGCTTGCCTGCTTTGCTCTGATTGGGGCACCTTCTCTATAGCCTGTTACAGTGTTCCTTTCTTAATTCTGACTTCTCAGCTCTCGCTCTGACCTGACATTTTCTCCCACCACCCCCACCACCCCCCTCTCCCAGGCCTCCTTTAAATACACTCATGATCCGCCTCCTATATCATATTACTGCTTCATTGGCCTAGTTTTGACTGCTGCCAACCTATGATTGGTATCTGAGTGTGGCCAATAAGACTGCCCTGTGTGAATATCTCTTTAGCCCCGCCACTAACTAAGTTGCTCCTGCTCTCCTTGTTCCCCTTTCTGCTGTATTTTCTCATCTAGGTTTTAAGTGAGTACCTAGGTGGGCAAATTACATGCCTAGAAAATATCGCACTAATACAAATCACGAGACCACTCAATCTGGGACCATGGCTCTCTTTATTGTGTTTTTATTGCTCCTAAGGTGCAAAGTTCTCAGCAATACAGTGCAATTCGAAGTACCTCAATGCAATTCAGTTCTCCAATGTACCTTATCAATACCTAATGTTATAACGGTCTACTGTGCAGACACTATGTCATTCTCCTCTCCCCTTTTAGCCTATTCCCCCCGGTTAGCCTACACCCCCTTGCTACTGTCCTCACCTATGTCTATTCAAGCACTTACATTGATCCGATAAACTGTCATTACAGTGGTGCGCCTCTTGTGCAGCACGATATGGGTTGTGAAAGAAATAAAAAGCAGTCTCCATTCTTATAAGCTCCTTAAAGAAAGTTATACTTCTGCTTCTTCTCTGCTCAGGAAATGTGGAGCTCAACCCTGGCCCCCACAACTTACCTCGCCTGTCGATTTTGCTGAAGCCATAGGTCTCAAAATGATGATGGTCAACATTTTAAGCCTGCCTAAAAAACTTGTACAGCTGCAAGCCTGGGCTGCACACGTTAACCCTGACCTTATCATAATTACTGAGTCATGGTTAAAAAAGACGAACACTGATCAACAAACATCACTGCAGGGCTACAATATATTTAGAGCTGATAGAGAGTCTAGAGGCGGGGGTGTGGTTATCTACGCCAAATCTAAGTACTCGGTCACCAATATTAGTTGCAAATCTCTAGCCAAGGAATTTGAGTTAGTTTCGCTGAGCCTTCATCTCCCCTCCTCGGAATGTATCACTATCCTAGGTGGCTACAGACCCCCGTCTGGTGGTGATGAAGTCCTTAATCTTTGAAATCCATGTTCAGAGATGCAAAACTGAAACAATATTTCTAGGAGATCTAAATATGGACTGACTGTCATCTAAATCACACGCTCAAATCCCTTTGTGACGAGCTAGGTCTTGGGCAATTAGTCAGTGAACCCACTAGGAACAACACTCTAAATACTGCCAACAGTTCCATTCTAGATGTGGTACTAACCACCCATCCACAAAATATCTCATTCGGCAGTGTTTCACAGCGACATGACGATCATGGAATTGTTGCTTGCATAAGATCTCAAATTAAAGTCCGACCACAACCCTTTATAATAAAAAGATCCTTACTAAAATTCAGTGCAGTAAACTTACGTATCTGACCTGAGCATGATCAGATGACAAGATCTCTACCTAGCCAAAGATGTCAACAAGGCAGCTTACATCCTTAATGACAAACTCACTACAATAATAAATAAGCATGCCCCTTTCATCAAAGTAAGGGTATGGAACAATTCAATCCCTGGTTCACCTCGGATCTCAAGGCAGCCCTTATAGCTCGAGATAAGCTCTGGGCTAAAGCTAGACATTCAAAGAATCTTGGATTGGCAGGCCTTTAGAACAGCCAGGAATAACTGTGTGAAAAAACTTCGCTCTGCTAAAGCTAACTATTTATATTTCCACTCTCGAACAAGCTAAAAGTAACCCTCATAAAATATGGAAGACTATCAAAGCTATAGAAGGACGGCCCATGGCCCCCTCTGTCCCAACAAAGATAGTTGCACGTGGCAAGATTGTGGAAAACAAGTCCCTAATCCTGGAGGAACTTAACTCCCATTTTGCCACAGCTGGATTAGCTTTTGACTCGTCACCTTATGCTGGTGCTGCGGTAAGCCAGCATACCCTCCCCTACATCTAGTCCTGCACCCAGCCCCTTCCAATTCTGTCGAGATAACTTATAAAGTAGAAGATTCTCTTCTTAACTTAGACACCAAAAAAAGCACAGGGGACAATGGCTTGGAACCCTTTTTCCTAAGGTCAGGCTACGCCCATCTCACTGCCCAATTCTCCACATCTTCAATCTTTCCATTACATCTGCTACTGTGCCGTCCTGCTGGAAATCAGCACATATCCTCCCTCTATTTAAATCTGGTGACCCATGCGATGTAAACAACTATAGGCCTATCTCCATATTGCCTATCCTTTCTAAAGTTCTCGAAAAACTGATCCATATTCAGTTAAAATCTCACTTGGAAACCTTCTCTCTCATTAACCCAGCTCAATCCGGCTTCCGGGCTAATCATAGCACAATCACTGCACTAGCAAAAGTAACCAATGATTGGATCTCTGCTTCAGTTGCAAGAGGAGTCCCCCAAGGATCCATCTTAGGCCCTATCTTGTTTTCTTTGTACATTAATGACTTAGATGCTAACATATCTGCGTCCAATCTGCACTTTTTTGCGGATGATACTGTGTTGTATACTTCTGGCTCTCGTTATCTGAAGTCAAGGGAGTGCTTCAAGCGGACTTCCACAACTTGAGCATAATCTAATAAAGGCAAAGCTTCTGCTCAATGCTAAGAAGACTAAAGCGATGATATTCTCCCGCAGTGCTGTCACAGGCCCCCCCAATACCCTTGCCCAAGACTTTATTGTCACCACGCTAAACGAGCCTCTGGAAGTTGTAACCAAATTTAAATGTCTGGGTATCTGGATCGACAATAAATTATCTTTCAACGACCACGTCGAAGATGTCTCTAGAAGGTTAAAAGCAAGGCTGGCTTCTTCTACAGAAATAGGCCCTTTTCCCCTTGAAACTCGAAACAAACATACAGGCCACTTTTCTCCCCTACTCGACTATGCCGATGTAATCTATTCCTCCACCACTCTTGCAAATCTAAGTAAACTGGACATCCTTTATCACCGTGCGTTACGGTTCATTACCAACTCCCCCCTTACCGTTCGCATCACTGTGACTTATATGCAGCTGTTGTTGGACATCCCTTACTACTAGACGCCTGCTCCATGCTGGGCTATGGACTCTTAAACTGCTCCTGCAGAAACTGCCAAGCTATCTCTCTTCCCTTATTAGTATCTCACATAGTGCATACTCGTTAAGAAAATCTGACTTTATTATGCTTGACATACCAAGGACGCGGACCTCCTTTGGTAAACTTGCTATTGCATATGCCCTTCCCTCCATTTGGAACCAATTACAAACCGTACTGAAACTAACTAGCACAGTTTCAATAAACTTCTACAAATCGCTAAGTTCAGCCAAAATAAAAGACACCTGTAACTGTCATTAAGTCTCTTCCTTCCCCATGTGTGCCATATTTATCCACTGGTAAGGTATAATTGATTTGTCATAATAACTGCTTTCCCCTTCCCCTTCTACTCCTGGCTTTATCTATGCTTACGCTCCACTGCTACTCTATCAAATCACTCCTCCCCCATATCAGTTGTAGTCTGTTGTTTGTTCTAGCTGCCAAAATATATGTATTGCACACACCAGTCATCATGTTTCATTTATCAGTATGCAACCTGTAAGTAGCTTCCCTGTGTCATATTAATGTTTACCACCTGCGGTCGCCCTATGTGGTACCCTTGTATGTATATCCAGCCTGTATCATGTAACGTGCATTTCATGTATATACTGTTATTATCTATCTATGTTTGTATTTTAAGTGTTTATGTCACAGGACCTCCTTGTGAATGAGCTTGCTCAATGGCGTTTTCCTGCAATAAACTTGAACTTGAAGACCTAATCTTCAGACAACAGATTCTCAAGATCTACTATTGACAGAGTACAGGCCTATGGCACATTCATAAGGTAGAAAAAATGGGCAGACTGGGTGTGCCTTGCAGTCCTTATCTGCCATCAACTTCTATGTTTCTATGTTACTCACTGAAGACTGGAGTGATTCCAGAGGACTGGAGGAGGGCAGATGTAGCCCCACTTCACAAAAGTGGTAGCAGGGAGGAGGCTGGAAATTTCAGTCCAGTAAGTCTGACTTTAGTTGTGGGGAAATTAATGGAATCATTACTGAAGGAAAGGATTGTGGAATATCTTGAAATCAGGGGCTTACAGCCAGGAGACGAGGCAACATGGATTCACAACAGGGAGGTCATGTCAAACAAATCTGATAGATTTCTTTGACTGGGTGACCAGTGTATTAGATCAGTGTGAAGCCATGGATGTGGCCTACCTAGATTTCAGTAAGGCCTTCAACACTGTTCCACATAGGAGACTTGTAAACAAACTGGAAAGCCTGGGAGTGGAACCAAAGGTAGTAAACTGGATAAGAAATTGGTTGGGGGATAGGAGACAGAAGGAGGTGGTAAACAGAGTTTACTCTGAGGAAGGGAGGGTGACCAATGGGGTGCCACAGGGATCAGTACTGGAACCAGTCCTCTTTAATGTCTTTATTAGTGACATTGCAGAGAGGCTAGAAGGGAAGATATGCCTTTTTGCAGATAACATAGAGATCTGCAATAGGGTAGATAATCCAGGAGGGGTAGAAAAATGAATGGAGATCTAAAAAAGCTTGAGGAGTGGTCAAAAGTGTGGCAACTAAGAGTCAATGTGTAAAAGTGCAAAATCTCGCACATGGGGCACAGTAACCCGGGGTGGAGTACAAGAATGGGGGAGTAGTACTGATGACCACCAAGCAGGAAAGAGACCTGGGAGAAATCATTTCTGATTACCTAAAGGTTGCCAAACAGTGTGACAAGGCAGTGGGGAGAGCTAGTGGGATGCTGGGGTGCATAGGGAGGGGTATCACCAGCAGAAAGAGGGAGGTAATTATACCACTGTATAAAACATTGGTGAGATCCCACCTAGAGTACTGTGCCCAGTTCTGGAGACCACCTCTCCAAAAGGACATCGACAGAATGGAGGTGGTCCAGAGGAGGGCAACTAAAATGGTGCTGGGCCGGCATCAAAAGCTCTATGAGGAGAGGCTAAAGGACCTCAATATGTATACCCTGGAGGAAAGGGGGGGGAGAGAGAGAGAGAGAGGTGGGGGGATATGATAGAGACTTTCAAATACCTCATGGGTATAAATAGGGTACAAGAGAAAAGCATTTTTCACAAAAAAGATGCTGAAGAACCAGGGGTCATGCTATGAAGTTGGAGCGGGGTAAATTCAGGAGAAACGTGAAGAAGTACTTCTTCACAGAAGGAGTGGCAGATGCCTGGACCAGCCTCCCATCGTTGGTGGTCAGAGCAAAAACTGTAACAGGATTCAAGAATGCATAGGACAGGCATAAGGGAATCTTACTGGTTTGGAATGGGAGGGTAAAGCTGGAGACCAAGTAGGGTCTGCGGTATTACAGTAGGTAGGGAAAATGGGCAGACTAGGTGGGCCAAGTGGTCTTTATCTGCCATCAACTTCTATGTAATCTGTATGTTTCATTTGTGCACGAGTGCACTCCAGTAGCTTCAAAACACAACTTTTTTTTGGCATTTTTCATTACCAATCAAATTAAAGACCTTGTTTTGGTCAGTATCTAACAAACTTGAAAGTTTCGGGTTTTAAATCTATATGTTTTTTAATCTGACAGTAAAAAAAAGCATCTTAATCTGGGGATGTTTTACCTAAATTAAGCACTTAACAGCACTGAAACTACCAAACTAATTGCTTTGAAAATCAGCACGCAATTAGCCTCTAGGATGAAGAGGGCGCATGCCAATGTTCAAAACCCTGGGTTCAAAGACAGCCGAATTATATCCAGTGAAATAATAAATGGAAGTTCTTTTGCCTGTATTTCCAACCTTTTATTTCCTTTTAGTATATTGAACATCAACAGTTCAACTGAAATCTGTCTAGTATGTCTATGACTGTAACCTGGACTATGTAACAATATGCAACTTAAGTGTATTTTTTGTTCAGTATACCGCTATCACTGATGTAACCTGCACTATGTAACACTGTCTGCCCTCCCTGTGATGAGGTACCTTTGTAAATGAGTCCCTGACACAAAGGTTGTAAATCTGACATGTACAAAATAAAATAAAATAAATAAAAATCTGTTTGCGTGTAATAATTTTCTGTTAGTTTGCAGTGATCAGGAAACCTTATTAAATTATATAAAAAAGATTATATACGTATGGATGTTCAGAGTCTGAAAAGTGGGAAGAAACCTAAATGAAGGTTGGCCCTCCTGGAAATTTCCAGGTATCCAGGCAGGCTAGCCCCACACTGAACTTGTGTCTGAACACACCGGACAGTCTTGGTCCAAACTATGCCGGTCAGTCTGCGTCCAAACAATGGAATACTGGACTTAGGAAAATACAGGTTACTCACCTGTAACAGGAGTTCTAGGAATGGTATATGTTGTTCATCCACACTTATTGGCAGGTTCCTTGCTGCTTTAAATCTTGCCGGAAGGTCTTCAAGCTGGTTCCTCCCACCCAACCGGGTGGTAAAACTCTCGGCTCCGCCCCATGACGCCAGATCTAGCCCGCTGGAAGCCAGATTGTGCGTCGAAGCCGGGGAGGCCGGGTGGGTCGTGTGGATGAACAACATATACCATTCCTAAAACTCCTGTTACAGGTGAGTAACCTGTATTTCTAGGGACATGGATATGTTGTTCATCCACACTTAGTGGCAGACTCCCAGCAGTTCTCCGGGAGGAGGGAGGCAAGGCGCACACCCCTTACTTAGGTAGAAAGACTGGAGAACCGAGGCCCCGACCAGCTCCCCGGCACGACCCAAGGTCGATGTGGAAGGGGAATGGTAAAGCCTGCTTCCAGGCGGAAGCCCTGCGGATATCCTGGACCAGAGTATCCTTGGAAGCAGCCACCGATGCAGCGGAAGGACGGGTAAAAATGAGCACTTATCCCTCTGGGAGGCTCCATGCCCGCCCGCCTATAGTGGAGACCTATGCAGGGGGTGACCCTCCTGCTCGTCGTCCACTTGGCTGCAGGTCTGCCAGATGCGGCTTCAGCGTAGATGACAAACAGCTGGCGAACCTCTCCCGAACTTCAGCCTTACGCTCCCTAGGTAGGTGAGCGTTAAACAGGGTCCCATGGAACCTGTATACGGCCTCCAAGGTGTGAATGGGGATGAACCCCGGCAGAGGCAATACCCCCATAGGGAAGACTCCGACACCGCCTTCGGAAGGACTTCGGGTGGGGCGCAGGACAACCTAGTCCCTGTGGAATACCAGATAGGGAGATTCAAAGGAGCGCCTGAAACTCTCCCCTCCTTCTGGATGGCAGAGTAGCCCCAAGAAGGTGTTCTTCCACAACAGGTGGGGGAACTCGCACCTGTGCAAAGGTTCGAATGGCTTGCCCGTGAGCTAAGCCCATACCAGCAAGGATCCCACCAAATGGGGATACTCTCCCCCAAAGGGGAGGCGTGATCGAGGCCTAGAAGTGCCCGACCACCT
Organism: Neoceratodus forsteri; assembly: GCA_016271365.2. Taxonomy (NCBI): domain Eukaryota; kingdom Metazoa; phylum Chordata; order Ceratodontiformes; family Ceratodontidae; genus Neoceratodus; species Neoceratodus forsteri. The sequence continues at coordinate 113,048,168 of CM057449.1, forward strand.
ATTCTGCGCCACCGACTGCCTTTTGGCCCGCACCCGGAAGACAGGGTGACCCACAGAAGCACCTAGAGGTGCGTCGGCCGAGTCTAATTCAAAGAACAGATGCAGATGGTCTGAAAGCAGCTGGCAGGGGACGGGGAGGGGCCAGGCCCTATCCCATCATCAAATGGAGAACTTTTCCAAAGGGCAAGCATTTTGGCCGACTTCTAGCAGGGCGCCTCGAAAAGTGAGGACCTTGCGAAGGACCTAGGCCTGGCCCCTAGCCACACAGGGACCAGGCCTACAGGTGTATGGAATTGAAGGTCCAGATGGAAAACCTTCCCTGAAAGGAGATCAGGACCGGGCGGACTAGAAGCCGCCTCAGGAGCCTGGGGCTGAGACTGAGGAGAGCTGGATACCAGAGCTGGCAATCCAGTCTGGGGCTACCAGCATCACCTGCGCCAAGTCCCTCCTCGCCTTGCCCGTAGGTCAAGGGAAATGGGGGAGAGGCGCGGAAGGGCCTGGGGTCCGTGGCCCCGATGGCATCCCCTACAGCAGACCCTGCTGGGGTGGGGGGACGGGCATAAAACAGTCTTGGCCTCGTATTCTCCCTGGAGGGAGGATGGAGAAGATCCTGTGCTACCTCCAGCAGGAGAGACCACTTGTGAGGCGCAGCCTATGTCCGGCTTAGGGCAGCAGCCAGGGAATTGGAGGCTCCTGCCATCAAATGGCTGGGAACCCGTGACTGCGCAAAAACCAATGTGGAGAACCTCCTTACGCCGAGGCAAGGGGTTCGACCGAACCTGGCAGGGTAGGTAGCACATGGTTGTGGTGCTGTCCTCATGGACTTAAACCACTTGACCCCGCACACACGGAGCGAGCGGTGCAAACTAAGCGGACCGCCTGGAGCTCCAGTGGGTAGGGAGGACATCGGGACTCCCGAGAGGACCAGAGGAGAAGCATTCTGTATTCCCCTAGATGGGCACCCCCACCCATCCGAGAAGCATCGGTCGGAGAAGACCGTCGACTCAGGGAGGACGGACAGGATGTTCTCCTGCAGGAGTTGGAACGGTCCAAAGGGGAGCGTTCCCTTAACTCCTGGGCTGTAGTCATGAACTGGTCCGAGGGACGCAGTGCTGTGACCGCTGGCTGGCCCATCCCACTATGGGAAGGCCGCTATGAGGCCCCGGAGGTGCAGGAGGTGCCGGCAGGGCACAACTACCCGGCCAAACCTGACTGGGTAAGGGAGGAAGAACCTCAGCCCTGTCCGCCTGGAGCCGGGCTCGGACTCAAGAGTCGAGCCTGGTCCCGAAGAAGCCTCACTCGCTAAGGCACGAGTTCCAACGTGGCTCCGGTAAAGGGAGACCAGTCTGAGCCTGGAAGGGTTTAACCAGGCCACCATCTGGGTGGGGTTATGCCGGACCCTTGATCACCGTAGAAACTGCGAAGCGAGAGCGAAGAGGCTGGCCAGGAACCATCGGGGATCTCGCCTAGGAAAGGGAGGGGGTCTCACAAGAAACGGACGGAATCAAGGAGTAAGTACGTCCTGGAGGCCCAGGAGTAAGCCACACGCCTCGATCTGAGGATGGGATATATGCAGAGGGACCATCTGCGTGCAGAAGGATGGGCGCAAGCCCCCCATCCGTTTGAGACCAGGAATACCTGGACACGAACCCAGGGTCAGAAGGAGGGCCCACCACCTCCCTGATTACCTCTAATTAGAGGGCCAGGCAAGTCAGCTCAGCAGTCTGACGAAGAGTCTGTGGACCCAAGATCCCCGTGGGGCAACGGCTCAAAAAGGGGGAACCTGTTCGCAACCCGAAACAGGGCTACCCTTAGCACCACCCAAGAGGAAGAGGTGCAGAGCCGTCCCCCCACGAGGAAACCCGGGCAGGGGCGACGGGGCTGGGGACAGCGCCCCTTAGCCCGTCACTGAGCAGGCTTGGCGGAGGAAGAGGCCGAGGGGGCTCTCGGATCCCTGCCTCCCTGCTTCCTTTTGGAGGAAGACGCTGGTCTGGCGACAGGCCGCCCAGCGCATGCCTGCTGGCCCTCGTGCTGGGCCGGTTAAGCCGCAGGAGCCAGGGGGCAAAGGGGCTTATGCAAAGGCTGACAGCTACCCTTGTCCCTCCGGGCGGGAGTGACAGAGTCCGGAGTGGCATCGGACTTCTCGGGCCCTTGGATATGTCCCTCCACTCCAGGGCCGAAAAGGTCAGTCCCCAAGAAGGGGATGTCCACCAACTCATGCTGGGTTTCCAAGGAGAAGGAGGATAACCTCAGCCACGCCCTGTGGCGCATGGCCACTGCGGCCGCCACCGATCTGGCACAGGAGTTGCCCAGATCCAGAGCCATCTGGAGCTGCTGTTTTGCCACCGCCCTACCCTGGTCCCACACCCGCCAGACCGTGGTCCGCAGGTCGGCCGGGAGATGAGGGTGGTCCTCGTCCAGGGAGCCCAAAAGGGCGTGGGAACAGTGTGCCATCAGTGCCGCCGAGCTGGCCTGATGGAGGCCTAGGGAGGATGCGGCGTAAACCTTGCACCCGACGTAGTCCATTCTTTTGGACTCTTTGTCAGGGGGCCTATCCACATCCCTAGCGTTTCCAAAACATTGGAAAACATTGTCGGTGACTACCCCTTCAGCCGAGGGGTGCTCCAAGAAACCGGGCAGAGAACCGACAGGGACAGGGTACTTCCTGGCCACCCTGGCCGAAGGCACAGGGCAGGAAGTAGGTCGCCGCCAGAGCTCCAAGGCTGGGCCCACGATAGCCTCAGCCACCGGGAAGGCCTCCGAGGGAGAGCCCCCTCAGTCCAGAATCTCCGTAAGGGGGTAAGGTACCCATTTAGAAACAGGCTCGAGCTTTATCACGGTGAATTCTGAGATAAGCTGGGGCAGACCCATAAAGGACGATGGGCTGTCGTCCATGGGATGTTCCGGGAAAGACCATGGGTCCTCCCTACTAGGAAACATAACGGAGCCGACTTCAGGCTCCGAGGGGTCTGCAAAAAGCTGCCACAGGCCACAGTCACTCTTTGTACGCCAAGGGCGGGCAGGAGTGAGGGGACCGAGAAACCAGGGGAACAGGTCATGGCCCGGCCGGGGTTCCGCCGAGGGCGGCGGGGCAGCGAGGATCTGACGAGCAACCGGCCCTGGAGAGGGCTCCTCGACTGCCTCGAGGGGCTGCGTCGGCTGACCGGGCGGTGGCTGCTTACTAGCCGGAGAATGAATCGGGGTCCATTGATTCCCGGACAACAACAGCTGCCGCCACATAAGTTCCTCGTAACGTTGACGCCAACGGCATCGAAGCCACTCCTCATCCGAGGAGGGGGACGAGGAAGAACCGCAAAGCCACTTGACTCGGTGCCCCGACTGAGAACACCGAGGTCGGCGTGAGCGGCTAGACCGAGAGGAGGACTGAGACCCGAATCCTTGGGGCACCGAGGGCGGGCTTGGGAAGGAGCGGAGCGCGTCCTTTCCTCTTTCGGCTCGGAGAAAATGGCCGAGGACTGTCAACCCGAAGGTACCGGCAGAACCTCAGCCCCCGCCGGGGAAACCGGTGAAGGGATTGCAGCACTAGCAGGAGACAGCCCAGATGAAGGGCTAAGAGGCTGGGCCACGTCAACGGGGGTTCTGACCGGCTGACCTGACGGGGACACCGTGAGGCCAGTGGCTGAAGCCGCATGCTCAACCGAAGCGGCGTCGGCGGGCGAGGAGGAGATCTTCCCGCTCCCGCTGGGCTGCGAGGGACCCGCCTGCGGCACCTTGGAGTTGGGCCGAGAGGCAGGTCCCCAGGGTCCCTCTCCCTTCGAGGAAAGGGACTGACAAAGCTCCTTGAACGAAGCTGCATGAGTAGAGCCCAAGGAGAGCGGGATAAGCGCCGCAACCGAGGAAGAGGGAGGTGGAGCCACCCCCTCCCTGGAATTGAGCTGCTCAGAAACAGCTGAAATGGATGCCCGACAATCCGAGGGATTCTCCGGAGTGGGAAAAACTACCGGATGCCCGAGCCCCGATCGGGCCCCACGGTCCTCCAGAGAGCTGGCCGGAAGAGCACAACAAAACTCGCAAAGCTGAGGATCATGATCCAGGTCAAGGCAGTAAACGTACGTGGAGTGTGAGTCTCTCCTGGAGGAATTAACGGGCGCCTCCGGGGCGGAAAGGAATGAGCCATCATACAGCGAAGAAGAAAGATCGAGTTTCAGAAAAACTTCCAATTGATTTGAAACCCGTAATTTCCAGGAACCAGTCAAGCAGAGCGCTAAGGGGGGAGCCTGAGCTTCCAAGCGGTAAGGAAGATCTGGCGTCATGGGGCGGAGCCGAGAGTTTTACCACTCGGGTGGGTGGGAGAAGCCAGCTTGAAGACCTTCCTGCAAGATTTAAAGTGGCAAGGAACCTGCCAATAAGTGTGGATGAACAACATATCCATGTCCCTAGAAATAATAATTCATTTTTTGGTCACACTTTATTTTAGGTGTCAGTTTCAATATAACTGCAGAGTAGGTAATCATTAATTACATGTAATGGGTAATTACACTGTAGTTACACATTCGTTACATATAAATGCATTGCAACTGCAATGCAGTTACAGTGTAGTTAAGGAATGAATAAATTCCTACCCAATTTTTTATTCATTTATTGCCCATCCTCCGAAATGTTCCTCTCTGCACACAATGCAGTCATTTTCAGGAGGGAAAGAACTTGGAGGCCCTTAGTCCCACCCCACAAAAATAATTTGATAGTCCTCAATCATGGTGCTGTACCCAAGGGATGGTCCTCAATACAAAGAAAACCAAGGCCATGCTTTACAACAGAACTAAATAATTTGGAATCAGTGTGCTCACACTGAAAGCCCTTGATAGCAAAACCACTGAGACAAACATCTAGAAGTTGTCGTGGTCAGCACCCTTACTTTTGGTACATGTTGAATCTATTGTAAAAACAATCCACCAACGGTTGGGTTCTCTATACTGGGTTCGGCAAACTCTTTTGCCAGAAGCCAATGTATTTTTCATAAAAAGTCTGCCTCTTCTGGTTTTGGACAATGGCATCTTATACGATTCTGGAGCAGGAAGTTGGGTGCTGCCTAGGGTAAGAGTTGTATATAACTTAATTTGTCGATTTATAACTGGCTTATCCCTACATACTCACCATTTTCTGTTGTATCGTGCTGCACAATTTATTTGATGATTGTATTAAATTTTACACTTCTACTTTTTTTTATAAAATCCTTTTGGATAAGGTTCCATTGCCAGTCTCAGAGTTATTCTCTCCACAGCGCAATAACCATTTTAACAGATCCCAGGATTCAATAATGTTTGAGATTCCTTTTATCAGAGCTTGTTTTGGTCAAAGAGCCTTTGATTTTGATTGTGGTCAAAGAGATTTTGAGCTTTTGTGGGATGGGAGTGATTCGGTTGATATGAAACTTCTTGCTCAGGCTGTAAAAGAGTTTTCCCACTCTATCTCTAGAGTTTTTAACTTTTCCCTGTGCTACTCACAGTTCCCCGAGAAGTGGAAATCCGCACTGGTTACATCAGTTGTCAAAAGCGAAGACCGCACCACCCTTGCCAATTACAGACCATTTCTATTCTCTCCCTCTGCCCAAGGCTCTTGAGAAGATAGTCTCTGCCCAACTTGTCACATGCCTCAAGCAATAAAGTGTCCAGTATGTACAGCAGAATGGCTTCTAGAAGCTCCACAGCATCAGCACGGCACTGTTGGAATACACCAACTATGTTCAAGAGGCCCATGACAATGGTGACCTTGTCAGAGCTATATATATATATTGACCTTACTAAAGCCTTTGAGTTGGTCAACCATAAGCTCCTGCTTAACAAACTCCTTGGCCTGGGTTTGTCACAGAGCACAGCTGGCTGGTTACACAGCTATCTCACTAATCGCTCCAAGTATGGGCAGATTGATCAATCTTTGTCTGACATTAGGGGGAGCGTTTATTGGTGTCCTCCAAGGCTCCATCTTAGGCCCACTCCTCTTTGGCCTCTTAATAAATCAACTGCCCAATGCTCGTCAGGCAGCCAACATACTCCTTTATGCTGATGATGCAGTCATCCATTCCAAATACCCTGACCATGACAGCCTTACTGTCGCTCTGCAGAGTAATTTTATGTAACAAGAAAGATGGTTCTCCAACAACAAACTGGTCCTTAATTACAAAAAAAACCCAAAACAAAGATCATGCTCTTCTCTAGCCTCCTACAGTAGAGGAAAGTTCCACCCCTTTGTCATCCAAAATGGGCACGGACAAAACCTTGAACATGTGGAGACCTTCAGACACCTTGTAGTAACTGTGGATGACACCATATCTTCTGCCCCCATGCTGAAAATCTGGTGGCCATAGTTAACAGAAGACTGTGTGCTAGACACCTTATTATGATCAGCTCCATTCTGTTACATATAGATTTTTCCTTTTGAACTTTCTTTTATCTCCCACTTTTGAGGCATCTCTCAGAGGTGCCCACTCGGCGATCCCTGCTACTCCCCACATGAAGCCTCTCTCTTTCCGGGACTCTCCACCAGTACCTTCCATCCCACTGGATCACCCCTCCCCCCGTGGAGGGCCTGCCCCACCTACCTGGTGGCCTTTTTTGTATTAGAGGGTCCGTCTGGTGAAGGGTCTGGGGACCCCAGTAGCGAGATGGCTCGGCGTTGGGGATGTGGAGGATGTCCCTGGAGCCCTTGTCACCTTACCAATCCGGCGAGGGTTTTTCGAGCTTTGTTTCCCCTCAAAATGCAGCTGTGCAATGGCGTCCATGGCCAATGTGCCAACACCTGCCATCATTCTGCCCCCCCCCAAGTGTCTGCTGGCACCGTATGTTCCAGTGCTGCTCCTGGCTACTGCCAGGTGCTGCACAAGAGCGGAGCTGTCCCCGGAGTCCTCCCCAGGAAGGGACAGCAGTCCTCCAAACACTTGATCCCTTCCCTTCCCTTCCACGTTTGCCCCGAGTCCGCTACCGAATCTGGGTAGCCAGGGTGGTGCTAGTTGTGGCGTCCAGCATCTCAACCCTCAGCACCACCGGGCCAGCCCTGTCACTTATAGATTATGGGCTCCCTGTCTACTCAGCTGCCTGTAACATGGTGCTAAACAGAGTAAAGCTGACCTGTAATAAGGTGTGCTGCCTTGTACTTTGTGCAAATACCCACACTCATAGTTGCATTCTTTACACATTCACTAATTGGCTACCTCTACCCAGTAGAATAAAGCTCCAGATCTGTTTGCTAGCCAAAAAAGCAGTCTTGGGCTGAATACCCCCTGCTTTAACAAACTGCTTCTGCACCACCTCTAACCAACACAACACCAGGAACATGGCCAGGAATGCCTTTAATCCTCCTTTCTGGTGTACTCAGCTGTGCAAGCAGTCATTTACTGTCAGGGCTGTTAACTGGATAAACAGACTGTCTAATACACTGCATGAATCTCTCCAAGTTTAACCAGCAGTCCAATGCAGTTGTTACCATTAAACCATTTTATTCGTTTTTGTTCTGTGCACAACCTGTGATTTTTATGTTGGCTCGCACATGCGCAGCCAATGTAATGCGGTAGTAGTAGATTTGAAGGCACAGTTACTGTTGGGCGAATGCAGGGCACGCATCAGTAGGTGCATCCATCATTCTCCAATCAGCCTGCATGCCGGCGCCACACCATGTATACTTAATGTGGCGATCACATCAAAGGAAAGGTCCGCTGCAATGCGAGCAAAGCTCGTCATACGCAGCGGACCTCCCGACATGCTTTCCCTGGTGAAAAAAGAACATAACATGGCAGCACACTGCCTGCCATAATGCCGACTTCGGGGGTGCCCAATCCCCGTCGGCATGCCCTGCCCCAATGTATGTGCTGATGGGGAAGCCCACTCCCCATCGGCATCATGCACCGCCCCCATTTGTTATGTGCCGAGGGGGGTGCCCAATCCCCCTTGGATCTTGCCCCCCACCACTTTCGTTATGCGCTGACGGGGGTGCCCAATCCCCATTGGCTATAGCATCCCCCCCAAAAAAAACACTTAGGTGGCACGTTGGGAGCCCACCCCAGCATGCCAAATCGCCCTGAAATAGAAAAACCATCCCGCAATGTTTTTTTTTTTTATTTTAACCCTGTGAAAGAAGAAAATGGTCCCTCGTGGTCTCCCTACCCCTCCCACAACCCGTGCCCACCCTCTGCACACCCTGCCTCCCCACACACCCCACCCCCATACTTACCTCTGGAGCCAGCACAACGATCTTCGGTGGACCGGGAACACGTCTGCACTCTTCAAAGCTGACCGCGAATTGAGGAAATGCCGGTAAGTTGAATAATGGTATAAATAAGGTTTTTTCAACTTTGGTGCATATCTCAGGCATTTTTTGGAATTTTTGCACCAAATTTTCAACATGGGGTTATTGGGACCCCTCCTCATGAATTCTGTCACTGTCATGGCATTATTCGATCCTGAAAGGTGATTTCACAATCACTGTGCAGAATCACCTTTTGGGACCGAGTAATGAAACGACAGTGCCACTGTTCATGAGGGGGGCTCTCAAAAAGCCTATGTTGCAAATTTGGTGAAAAGAATCCAAAAAATGTCTGTTTTACGAGTGTGTGTTGCTTTGTTTCCACGAACGCTCGTAACTTCGTGAATTTGTAATATTTTCACTCCAGATTTTCAAAAGTACCATTTTCCACACTTCCTTATGAACAGTATAGCTGTCATTTTACATATCCTGGCCGAAATGTGTTTTCGCATGTCCGACGCAGAATAGCGTGGTCGCTGTGCGAAATCCATTTTTGGGACAGTTTGAGAAAATGACAGTGACACTGTTCATGTGCAGAGGTCCTAAAATGCCTATGTTGAAAATTTGGTGCTGAAAGTCCATAAAATGACTGTGTTACAAGCGTGCATTGCGCAGTTTCCACGCACCCTTGTAACTTCGCAAATTTGAAATATTTTCATGCCAGATTTTCAACACTGGCATTTTTTCACACCTCCTTATCAACAGTACAGCTGTCATTTTTCGCAGCCTGCCCAAAATGTGTTTCTGCACCTATGGCACACAATGGCATGGTCACTGTTGGAAATCAACTATTGGGACAGAGTAACAAAATCACAGTGCCACTGTTCATGAGGGGAGGTCCCAAAATGCCTATGTTGAATATGTGGCTAAAAAACTCCCAAAAATAATCGGGTTACAGACGTGTGTTGCGCAGTTTCTATGCATGCTCGTGACTTCACCAATTTTTCATATTTTCACTCCAGATTTTCAACATTGCCATTTCTTTACGCCTCTTCATGAACAATACAGTTGTCATTTTCCACATCCTGCCCAAAATGTGTTTTCATCCCTGTGTCGCCAAATGGCATAGCCGCTGTGCAAAACCACCTTTCAGCTAACAAACTGATTGTGACGCTCTTCATGAGGAGGGGTCACAAACAGCCTATGTTGAAAATTTGGAGTGAAAATACCAACAAACGCCTACAACGTTAGGGTTTCCAACTGTAACACCCCACCCTATAGAGACTTACAGGCGTCAGGGGTGTGACTAGGGATCACTGGCTGTAATGCTCACGCCATTTCACCCCCAACCCCACCCTGCAGCCAGTGACAGGCATCGAGGTCTGCCTTGGACTGTTCAGCCCTAATGTTCACGGTAAGTTCACCCCATTCTCCTACACTGCACCCACCTCAGCATATTTCCTTATAGAATGGGGTAAGTATAACGCCCAAAGACCCCAAAGCACACCACAACACTTGTCAGTGTCTACAGGGTAGGGTGAGGTACAATGGCATGCGCGTTATAGCTGACGCCCCAAAGGCACACCCCAATGCCTGTCGGTCTCTACAGGGTGGGGCTGGGGTTGGCATCACTTCAATACTTCACTGACATTCCTATTATGTGTCTCTAACTCCGGCACTACCAATGCCAATGCCAGCGAGACAACATTCGGCATTGACAAATGCTTGTTTTTATACAGTGATCTGTATGGATTTCTTTTTTCCAAAGTATGTATAATTGCTCTGTTGAGTCAGAGACTCATTTACAATGGTTTCTGATGGATCACCTCCAAGGGTGTCCTGGGAGCACAGGGAGGTTATGGGACTTGCTCAGTGGCACACAGCATGCAAGTGGTGGTTGTGGGAATCAAACCTAGGTCTGCTACATGCACCAAGCTCATTCACAGCTCATTTCTGTAACTTCTAGGCTATACTGCTAGCTGACAAATGCATGAAAACAAGTCCTTTGACTACAGCTTAGAGCAGATTGAGTCCACACTGGAAAATAATTCCTTTTTTTTTTATTATTATGTTGTAGTTAAAAGTTTTGACAAGGAAAGGTACCTTGAGCTGTGACAGCTCATTTCAGGTGTGTCCCTTGGGAGTGGGTTACATGGACGGGGTTACAGAAATGAGCTGTGAATGAGCTTGGTGCATGTAGCAGACCTAGGTCTGATTCCCACAACCACCACTTGCACGCTGTGTGCCACTGAGCAAGTCCCATAACCTCCCTGTGCTTCCAGGACACCCCTGGAAGTGATCCATCAGAAACCATTGTAAATGAGTCCCTGACTCAACAAAGCAATTACACATATTTTTGAAAAAAGAAATCAGTATTTACAAACGAAGAGGGGGAAGTACCTAAAACAAACAGCAGAAACATTCTGGATATAGAAGTTGATACCAGCCCATTTTCAGAAGAAAGGGTTCTGAAAGAACTCTTAAAACTGAAGGTGGACAATGCAATGGGGCCTGATGGGATTCATCCCAAAATTCTAAAAGAACTAAGGGTAGAACTAGTGACACCACTGACTATCCTCTTTAACAAATCATGGGAGGATAGGGTGGTACCTGAGGACCGGAAGAGGGCAGATGTGATTCCCCTTCACAAAAGTGGGAGCAGGGCAGAAGCAGGAAACTACAGACCTGTTAGTTTAACTTCAGCGATAGGGAAAATGATGGAATCACTTCTGAAGGAAAGAATTATTGAGTACCTAGAGGCCAGAGGGGCACAGGACCCAAGGCAGCATGGATTCACAGTGGGAAGGTCATGCCAGACGAATCTAATAGATTTCTTTGACTGGGTGACCGAAGTAGTAGATCAGGGAGGGGCTGTGGACATGGCCTACCTAGACTTTAGCAAGGCATTTGACTCAGTCCCACACAAAGTTTAATATACAAGTTAGCCAGCCTGGGGTGGGTCCGAGATGATAGCCTGGGTAAAGGGTGGCTGGAGAACAGGACACAGAGGGTAATAAATGGAGTCCACTCTGAAGAAAGGGGTTACTAGTGGGTGCTGCAGGGTTCAGTATTAGGACCGGTCCTATTCAATGTCTTTGTAAGCGACATTGCAGAGGGACTGGAAGGAAAAGTATGTCTCTTTGCAGATGACACAAAGATCTGCAACAGAGTTGATGCACAAGGTGGGGTGGAAAGGATGAGAAGGGACTTGGCAAGGTTAGAGGATTGGTCAAATGTATGGCAGCTAGATTTAACGCTAGAAGTGCAAGGTGGCGGACCGGTGGCACTGAGGGGTTGGCGCTGGTTGCTACCTCGCCATGCGCGGCGACCCGTGTTCGGGAACGAGCATGGGTTGCCGGGGGTCGGCGGGAGGAGATGGATTGAGCGTCCGGAGGACTGCTCTCCATCTCAGGGGTGGGGGGATTCGGGCGGCCGGTGCTTGCCTGACCCCTAGCGGAGGCTGGGGATCGACAGCACGCAGCCGCAAGCCGGGGGGGCGGGATGTGGCAGACGCTTGACTAGCGCGCGCATCGGGAGCATGCACGCACTCAGTCGCTGGCGCATTGCATGCCATAGCCCGGGCGGAAAATAAAGAAGAAAATGGGGAGCCCAGCACGACGCCGCTCCCCGGCGCTGTTCCTGGAGGGCGCCTCCCTGGCATGGATCCGTTGGGGTGAGTTGAGTCGCTCCCACCACCCTGCTACGAAGGGTAAGTGTGGGGTGCTGAAGGGAGGGTCTCATGTCGAGGATGGCGCGGGGAACGACGGAGCGGGGGCAGGAGCGAGAAGACCAAAAAAAAAAAAAAAAAAAAGATGCAAGGTAATGCACCTGGGAAACAAAACCCAGGGAAGAGTACACAATGGGGAGGGGAGATACTAACAACAACAAAATGGAAAGGACCTGGGGTAGTCATATCAGATGACTTAAAGGTGGGCAAGCAATGTGAGAGGGCAGCAAGGAGGGCTGGGGGATACTGGGATGCATGGGGAGGCATCACCAGTAGAAAACAGGAAGTTGTTATCCTTTGTACAGACAGCTGGTGAGACCCCATCTGGAGTACTGTGTGCAGTTCTGGAGACCCAATCTCCGCAGGACATAGACAAGATGGAAGCTGTCAGAGAGGACAGCTAAAATGGTGCAGGGTCTGCACGGAAGACATATGAAGAGAGACTAAAGGAGCTTAATATGTATAGCCTTGAGGAAAGGAGGGAGAGGGGGGACATGATAGAAACGTTCAAGTACCTCAAGGGAATCAACAACATCCAAGAGAGTAGCATCTTTCAAAAAAAAGAGGTGTGCAAGAACAAGGGGGCACAATTTGAAGATACAGGGGGGTCGGCTCAGAGGTAATGTAAGGAAGTATTTTTTCACATAGAGGGTTGTGGATGCATGGTATGGCCTTCCGGAGGAGGTTGTGGAGTCAAAACAGTGGTTGAATTCAAGCATCCATGGGACAGCCATAAGGCAATTCTGGGGGTAGAAAGAAGTAGGCTGCTGGTTAACTAGGATCTGCAGCTTATCCATTAGGTAGGGAAATGGGCAGACTGGGTGGGCCAAGCGGTCCTTATCTGCCGTCAAATTCTATGTTTCTATGTTTCTTCTACGTTGACAGGGGCAATATTAGGCAGAACTCCAAGGAAAATCCCTAACTCTTACAATAAGTACTATGAGATCTTTAACTTTTGCCTAGAGAGCCATCAGGGATGGCTGGAAGGAGTATGAGTTTAATGTTTCATCCGAAGAATAGCATCTCAGCAAGGCAGCAGCGCTGCAGTGCTATCCTGTTTTGTGCACAGCCCTAGAACCTGGTGTTGGTCTAGGGACTAGAGCCTGCAACCTTCCAATCTTCCAGGTTCAGAGGACAGCTTAACACCAACTGAGCCACTGACACTGGTAAAATGCCCCACCCCGTTTCCACAGATATCATTGTACCGGAACTAGGACTCAGTAGTTTGCACTGGGTGCCTGTTTCACCATGCCAGTCTACCTTCTCCTTCAATCAATCCTGCAGCTATGGGATCTGTTGGGTGAGTTCTACCACCCTGCTCTCCCAACCCTGAGCAGTAACCAGCTCCTTCTGAAGCCTTTCCTCAGCTGCCATCAAAACCACTCTGCTGCACCTCCACCAATCGGATGGCTAGTGGGTAGGTTCCCAACATCCCTTTTTGGACTGTAGGTCTCAAGTGGTCCTTCCATGCTGCAGTCCTTGTGCTATGGACCAAGCACAAAGAACATAGAGGGGTCTGCCTAGAGTGAGCCGTGAGTCGCTGTATGACCGACCATGCTGCTCCCCCAGTCTGCCTCCCGTTACCGCTGCTGCAACACTCTACTAAACATGTAAGTACTGTTCTATCCTTCATGTAGGAGCTTGCATCTAGTTAAGGGTACTCCACCGCTACCCTGCTGCTTTCACCTACACAGTGGCTACCCTTGTTAATCACTTCGGGCCTATTCCGTTCCAGCAAACTTGTGTATCTAGCTTGTGTAACCTGCCCTGTCTGTTTCAAAACTCCTTTATTTTTGTGCCTCCTACATAGAAACATAGACGCTAATGGCAGATAAGGACCACTAGGCTCATCCAATCTGCCGTATACCCTACCTGTATCAGCAGCCACTGACCCTACTTAGTCATTGGCTTTAGCTTGTCCTTCCCACCTCTACAGTTCCCTCATGCCTATCCCATGCATGTTTGAATCCTGCCACTGTGCTCGCTCCTACCACCTCCTGGAGCACACTATTCCTCGCATCCACCACTTTTTCTGTGAAAAAAGAACTTCCTCACATTAGCCCTTATCCTGCCCCCTCCAATCTCACATTGTGCCCCCTTGTTCTTGTACCTCTCCTGCACTGAAAGATGTCTTCCACTTGCACCTTGTTTATGTGCTTAAGATACTTGAAGGTTTCTATCATAGCTCCCCATTCCCTACTCTCTTCCAGTGTATACATACTGAGGTCTTTTAATCTCTCCTCATAAGTCTTCTGCTGCAAGCCCTGCACCATCTTAGTCGCCCTTCTCTGAACTGCCTCCACCCTCTCTATGTCCTTACAAAGATGTGACCTGCAGAACTGCACACAGTACTCCAGATGAGGCCTCACCAGTGTTTTGTATAGTGATAGCACCACCTCCCCTTCTGCTAGTGTACCCCTTCCTATGCACCCCCAATATGCCACTGGCCCTCCCTCCAGCCTTTGTTCTCTGCTTGGCCACGTTTAGGTCATCTGAGATGATAATCCCCAATTCCCTTTCCTCCCTGGTGACTGTCAGCAACTCTCCCTCCCCCCCCATCCTGTAACTCTCCACAGAGTTCTGCACCCCAGGTGCATGATTTTACATTTCTTTTTTTTTTTTTTAAATTCAACTTCTTTATTGATATTATGCCTTGGCACAGAATATATAACCAGGACAGGTGTACCGCACATTAATAACAACCAAAATGGCTGAAAGATGAGATGAGACCAGAATATCATTGGATCCAGTATAACCCAATATGATAAATTAAAATTTAAATGCCCTCTCCTCCCCCCCCCTCCCAATACCCGCTCCACCCCCCTCCCTTGGAGTGTGCCTTATTACTAACAGCAAAACCAATTGATACAAGTGAACAAACAGCAATCCAGCAAAGTCAACCATCAAAAGGAAGCTGAAACTAAGTAAAACGGTCAGAGGCATGTGTTAGATAAGTCTACTTCAGATATAAAGTATACAATTTACCCCATTTCTGGTTAAAGGAACCTATACAATTCCGGGAGCTTGCTATTAACCTTTCGGTGTTAAAACAAAGCGACATTCTTTCAGCCATTCAGCATATGATATGGTCAGTTGGTTCATCCAGTTTTTTGACTGCTATAGAAATTAGAGCCATATGAAATCTATGCTCTTGAATTCTAATATTAGAGAACACCCCTAAAATACATATTTCCATGGTAAACAAATCACCTAGTCCCAGGAGGGAATCTAGATTAGTTTGGACTGTATTCCATAAAGAAGCCCCCTTATCACAGTGCCAGAAGATGTGTATCAGGTTCCCCTCAGCTGCACCACACTATGTACAGTTAGCCAAAGGTAGTCTGCCTAATTTGGTCAATTTAACCGGGGTAGGTACAGATTATTTAAAATATGGTACTGAATGAGTCTGTGCCTATCTTGAGTAAGATATCTATGCATGTCCACCCAAATCTGACTCCAGATCAGGGAGGAGTCTGGCAGAAGAGAGGACCAGATTTTAGAACCTGTAAGGGCATTAGGGTATTTAATATCCAGCAAGAAGGAGTATATCCTGGAGATTCCATGGGCCTTATTTGCACATTCCTGAATCTGCTCTAAAAAAGGCCTGACTTGAGACAAAGTAAATGTGGTGCCAAATAGGGAGACCATAAGATGTCTTAACTGAAATACTTTAAAAATATGTTTCTGAGGGATATTCAGTTTGGCGATTATGCTGGTTGAGGAGAGAAGGGAATCCTGAGAAAACAGGTTTTCCACAAGAATATCTTGTAACTGAGGAAGCCAGTCCGCTGAAAGCGGAGAACCTCCTATTTTGATGTTAGGGTTTAAAATGAGGGGTTGGGCCGTGTCCTTTTTGGATGAAATGTTAAAGAAGTTCCAACACTGGGTCAAAACCTTTATAGCAATCCCTATCATCGAATTCTGTATGGAGGGGGGGGTAATGCCGAAAAAGCGTAATAACTAACTCTGGGTGAATTGAGATTATGCATATCCAGAAGCCTCTTCTCCAACTGTAGCCAGATGGGAGAATGTTCACCAGATGTGGACTCAAACCATCTCCCCATTTTAGACAGATGACTTGCCCAATAATAAAAAATAAAGTTGGGGAGGCAGAGTCCACCTCTCTCCTTTGGTAAATTGAGTTCAAGGAAGGTCCGCCTAGGGTGCTTACCCTGGCAGATAAATTTAGAAAGAGCACAGTGAAACTGTTGGAAGTAAGACAAAGGGAGCCAGATATTCAGTAGATTTAAAGGGTAGAAGAGACGGGGTAGAAAGTTCATTTTTATAATACTAATTCGACCCCATAACGACTAAGGGAGTTTGGCCCATCTTTGGAGATCTTGCTGAATATTCGACACCAAATCATCCAGATTGGGCATCCTGAGAACCTCTGGGTTTCTAGTGAGATGAATGCCTAGGCATTTGATTGAGGAGGAGGACCATTTCATACCAAAATGAGAGAAGTTACCTTGGTGCACGAGAACATTTAATGGTAATATGACTGATTTGGATAAGTTTAACTTGTAATTAGCCACTTGTCCGAACTGTTCAATAATTTGTAACGCATGTGTTAATGAGGTTTCTGGATTGGCCAAATGTAAAAGAATATCGTCTGCATAGACTGAAAGGGTCAGAGATTGCTGGTATACTAGGCATCCTGTGACCTGAGATGAATTCTTAATACTAATTAGAAGAGGTTCCAGATATAAGTTAAACAAAAAAGGAGACAGGGGACAACCTTGCCTAGTGCCTGTAAACAGGGGGAATTGAGAAGAAAAAACCCCATTGCAATAAATTCTAGCCGTAGGCGCCTTATATACCGTCCAAATCTATTGAATGAAGGATTCCGGAAAACCCATTTTTTTAAGAGTAGCCCAAAGAAAGTCCCAGTTTACCCTATCAAAAGCTTTTTCTGCATCTAATGAGACTAGAGCCATAGGGATCTGGGAGTCTTGGGCAATCTGGAAAATATGTGAGAGGGTTCTCAAGTGGTCAGCAGAAGATCTGCCTTGCACAAACCCCACCTGTTCAGGACTCAACAGATGAGACCAAACCTGTTTAATCCTAAAAGATAGGATTTTAGTTAAGATTTTAATATCATAATTTAATAATGAAATCGGACAGTAACTGGCCGGCTCATTCTGGCGTTTGCCTGGTTTCAGGATCAGGACTATCGTGGCTTCCAGCAGAGTAGGGTCCAGGGAGTTTGAGGTGAACATATAATCAAAGAGGTTCAAGAGAAGAGGAGCCACCTCCTTACAAAAGACCTTGTAAAAATTAGAAAGGAAACCATCGGGACCTGGAGATTTGTCAGGAGCTAGCCCCTTGATTGCCTCCACTACTTCATCCAGAGTAATGGGAGAGGTCAAGATCGTGCACTGCTGGGCCTGTAGAGAGGGGAGATTAAGGCCTTCCAGAAAATGTTCAATACGAGAATGGGAAGTTAGAGAGGTACCCTTACTATATAGGTCCCTATAAAAGGCTTCAAAAACCTGGGAGATATCTCGAGGAGAGGATTTTGCATTTCTTCATGTTTAACTTCAGCTGCCACACTTCAGACCATTTTTCCAGCTTTCCTAGGTCCCTTCTCATTTTTTCCACCCCATCTGGAGTGTCTACCCTGTTGCAGATCTTGGTGTAATCTGCAAACAGGCAAATATTCCCTTCCAGCCCTTCCACAAAGTCGCTAATAAAGACATTAAAAAGGACTGGCCCCAGGACTGATCCTTGAGGTATCCCACTGGTCACCCCTCTTTCCTCGGATTGGATCCCATTTATCACCACCTTCTGCTTCCTGTTCCCAACCAGTTTCTAACCCAGTTTACCACCTTGTGACCCACGCCCAGGCTTCCCAACTTATTTACCAGCCTTTTATGTGGAATGGTGTTGAAGGCCTTGCTGTAATCAAGGTAGGCAACATCGTATCACTGCCCCCTGATCCACCTCCTTCGACACCCAATCAAAAATATCTACCAGATTTGTTCGACATTTGTGCTCCATTGGATTCTAGGTGTTCCACAATCCTTTTCTTAAGCAGTGCCTCCATAATGTTATCCACTACTGAAGTGAGGCTGACCGGCCTAGAGTTTCTGGCTTCTTCTCTGCTTCCATTTTTGAGAAGAGGGACTACACGTGCCCTCCTCCAGTCCTCCAGAACTACCCCTGTATTTTGTGACTCACTGAATATGGCTGTCTGGTGCTGCTAGCTCCATCCGTAGTTCCTTTAGTATCCTGGGATGTATGCCATCTTGTCCCATTGCCTGGTCCACCCTCAGTTTTGTGAGTTCCTCTAAGACTCTCACTTCTGTAAATATATTAGTGTTTACCTCCCCCTTCC
Organism: Neoceratodus forsteri; assembly: GCA_016271365.2. Taxonomy (NCBI): domain Eukaryota; kingdom Metazoa; phylum Chordata; order Ceratodontiformes; family Ceratodontidae; genus Neoceratodus; species Neoceratodus forsteri. The sequence continues at coordinate 113,066,428 of CM057449.1, forward strand.
CCATGTATCTGATGCCTAGCTGTGCTCCCTGTCCCTCCCCTTCTTCAGTGAAAACTGAGCAGAAATATTTATTCGGTATTTATGCCTTTTCCAGGTTTCATGCCACACACTCCCCTTCCTACCTTCTGAGCCTTACAATCCAACCCTTGCCTTCCTTCTTTCACTGATGTACATATAGAATGTTTTGTCCCCTTTCTTCACCATTTGTGCCAATCTTTCCTCTGTTTGCACCATTGCACTCCTAACAGCTTTCCCTGCTTCCCTCAATTTAGGTACACCACCCTATTCTCTTCCTTCTTTGTATCCTTGCATTTTCTGAAAGTCCTCCTTTTGGCTCTTACTTTCTCTGCTACAACTTTAGAGAACTGTAGTGACTTGTTCCTTCTCTTGCTTTTGTTTCTCAGCCTAATGCACTGGTTTGTCGCCTCCACTATGGCTCTCCTTTTAGGTGTGCCCACTGCTCCTCAACCTCCCATACTGCATCCCTCCTTGCCAGGGCTTCTTTGATATCAAGCCCCATCCTAGCAATGTCTGCCCTCCTGAAATCAACTGTGACCCTGTACTCATGTTAAACCACACTGTGTGGTGTTTGCTGGATTGCATGTACCCTTCCACCTTGACAACTGTGATTCTGTCTCCACTGCTCAGTACTAGGTCCAGAATCGTCCTGGTGGGTTCTAGCACTAGCTGCCTGAGACCTGCCCCCCTGCTGGGAATCTAGGATGTCTTGACTCCTGGCTGAGGCTGTCAATGGGATGGTCCAATCCACATTTGGCATATTAAAATCAACTAGCAGCAGTGCCTCCCCTTTGGTTGCCATCTTGTGTATTTCTTCCACTAGCAATCTGTCCACCTTTTTCCCATGAGCTGCAGGCCTGTAGATCACTCCTGTGTGAACTGCTGTGCCATTTCCAGGTTTAAGGGTGACCCACAGTGCCTTGGCCTCCCCCGTCTGCTCTCTACCATAGTTGTCTTTATACGTTCCCTGATGTACAGGGCTACCACCCCCCCCACCTTTTTTACCCTCCCTATCCCTCCTGAATAGAGCATAACCTGGTACACTCACCTCCCAGTCGTGCTTTACAGTGCACCACATTTCAGTTATTGCCACTATGTCCAGTTCAGCCTTTGCCATCAAGGCCACCAGGTCTGAGATTTTATTTCCTAGTCTGTGGGCATTTGTGTACATGGCCTTCCACATTTTACTGCCTGTCCACCTTGTATTCCTGCTTTTGCCTTCTTGTTTCTTCCTTCCAACCCTGGTTTTCTTCTTTTGCTGCCTCCCTTCCTTCTCTGTACCCCTTGTAACTGGTTCAGATGTACCTGTCAAGCAACTTAACTTCATGATCTTTCTTGCTGGCTGCTAAAATATGTAAGGGGTGGCTGCTTGAGTCTCCTTGCTCCCGTCTGGCTCCCCTCCCCCAATGTTTAAATGCTTACCAAAGAAGCATTTAAACCATTCATTGAGGACTGCCATCTCCTTCCTGGATTGATGAAGACCTTCTCCCTTATACAGGCCCTCATCATTCCAGGTGGGTCCCCAGTCCCCAATGAAGCTAAAACATTTTTCCCCACACTAGCCCTTCAACCAAGTGTTGGAGCTCCTAATGCAGAGACTCCTAGCCTCCCCCTGCTGTGGACCAGCAGCACCTCCAAGAATGTCAAGGAGTCTGCTACCTCCCCAAAGACACTTTCCTAACTCCCTGAAGTCTTCCTGTACCTGCTCTATGCCCACCTCCTCCCTGACTAGGTCATTTGTCTCCAGGTGGACAACAACCTCCAGTCTCCTCTCCTTGCTAGTGCTTTAGCGATCCTATGGATCTGCTCCCCCTCCCTCCAAGCTGTGCCTCCTGGAAAGCACTTAACCTCCATCTCCACCTCCACCCGCTACCTGTGCCCAAATTCATTCCCCGAACAACTGAGTCCCCTATCAGAAGTAGCTTTCTCTTCCTCTGGGGTCTTCTTCTTCCTCCTGCCCCAAGGTCTCCCTCCTGGAGGACCTGCTCATGCTCCCTGGTCACAACTTTGGATTCCCTTATGTGACTCTCCCACTCCTCTAGGACAGCATAGGAGTTTCTAGGTTGGACCAGATGGGGGATGTGTCTCTGACCCCCCTCCCTCAACCTCCCTGAGCCCACCATAGTCCATCCAGCTCTCTGCCCGGGCAACCGTTGTGGCAGTGGGTGGGAAAGTGGTAGCCTCTGGGTGGGGCGATGGTTCCCAGTACTCCTGCCAGCTTGGCTCAGAGCCTGGCAACCCCCACTCTCAGCCCAGAGAGATGCCGGCAGATGGGGCAGTACCGCAGCATCCAGAATGTCCTCCTGAAAATTGCTACCTCGCATACACCTCATACACCCTATCGGTGTATACTGTCTTCTGCACTTTCCATTTGCTCTGTTTAGCATTGTACCATACTATCTAGCATTTGCTGTGTTTCTGATTGCAACTGTGAACTGCTTGTTAATTCCCACCAGCAATATGTTGTTTTCATTATGCCACTTTTATTATGCAGTATATCCATTCTTGCTGACTTTTAGCTTGATCCCTTCTGGGTCCACCCATTGTCTAAACTGCCAGTCTACTAGTTCTCTTTTATTGTTTTTTATTATGGCTGCATGGGCAGAGCCCTGCAGATGTTTTGCTAGGAGAGTGAAAAGAGGCTCTGGAAGCACGTGACCTGGTGGGTTAGTTTGCCGCCGCCTCTTCCCTCTGGAGGCCGTGACCCCCCCAATAGGAGCACTATTTTGTTTCTGCCCATCATTTCCGCAGCTGTGGATGAAACAAAAGAGACCGCCATGCCCAAGATGGCCATTGTGAGCTCATTGCACATGTGGCAGTATCGGGCACGCACACTTCTGTCATGGTGGCCATCTTGGCCATGGCGAGCTCTTTCTCATGCAGTCAGCCGCGGCGGGAGCTCCAAGCACTTTTCACTTGGACTCAAACCTCTGACGCAGCCATGTTGGCTCTGACCAGAGTTTGTTTGTCTAAGCAACTGTTAATACTACACATATTCCCCTATTGTTTCTTCCTTCATTTGTTTGTGCAGCAGGTCAGCCTAGCCAGCTTTCTGACCAAATACTTGTGGGTTGCTGCTCGCTCCTGTCTGTGGTGTCTCATTTATCTCATACACTGATAAGGACTGTTATTAGGTGACTACTATTTTTTGGTTTTTGCCTACTGTTTGTTCATAACATCAGTTTCCCCACTGCATGAACTGATGGCTGCTGCACCCCACCTGCAGCTCACGATCTCCCTTACTTTCCTCAACCTAATTCCCCCAATCCCATATCCCCTCATCTTCCCTCCCTTCTCTCTTCTATTTTACTCTCCCCTCATCCTATCTAGCCTTCACTCTTCTCCATTCCCTTCCTATCCACCCTGGATTTCTCTCTTCCTCTCCTGTAACCTAGAGCAGCTCCACCGCCCCCCCCCCCCCAATTCTAATAAGTGAAATCTCACTCAGTCCTCTTGTTCCTGTACCTACTACTTTACCTGTCTGGTGATGTAGAATCCAATCATGGGTCCTCCCGTCCCTCCTTCCTCCTGTACCTCCCCATCTACCAATTTTCATCTCAATGCTCATAGCCTTCTTTCACACTCAATCTCCTGTCTGTCTGGACTTTACAACACTCTCCAGACATCCCCTGTATTTCAGAATCCTGGCTGTCCTCCAGGACCCCATTCTCTAGAATGTGCTTCCCTGACTATCATCTTTTCAGGCAGGACAGAGGAAAACGTGGTGGGGGTTTTGCCATCTATGCTCACCAGAGCCTCTCTTGCACTGTGGTTACCAGAGAGGTCGCACCTGCCTCCCACAAATTTCTCCTGGTCAGGCTATCTTTCATCTCCTCTGTGCCCATCTTTGTTGGGGTATTCTATACCTTACCAAAAATATCTTCCTCCCTGGATGACTCCCTTTCTTCCTTTGGTGAATCTATCCTGTTAGGAGACTTCACCGTCACTTGGCTATCCTCTGCCTCCAAGCCAATCATCCACAGATTTAAGTCACTTAAACCTCACGCAGGTAATCACCAAACCCACCTAGCTCAACCCCTGCTTTCATAATTATTCTCTCCTGGGCTGGGTTCGCTCCTCCCACCCCCACTGTACTTTTGCAGCAGGCATCCTGTTGGATACATTCACTGACTGCTGTATGACATGCTGCATCAGGAAGGTCAGGCATCCACCCAGCTCCCCTAAATACCTTTGGATTAGATCCCTCTGTTCACTAAACACCACTGCCCTTTTGAATGATCTTGATGCAGCAGATTGGATAGCCATACCCCTTGCCGTAGATACTGATGCTGCCCTTTGTCTGTCCCACTCAAAATTCTCCTCTGTCTGGAATATGTATGCTCTTCTCAGAAAGCCGAAGGTCAAAGCTCATCATCACCCTGGATTACCCCAAACATCACTGATCAGTTCAAATCCAGAGATATAACCCAGGCAGGTTACAAACCAGCTCAACTGCTGCACTAAAGTTGTGAGGGCTGCAAAATCACATTTCAAGGCCAACCTTCAAAACAACCTAGTGCCCCTCAAAGTTCTGGAAGGTTATTCACTCCCTTTTTGACCCTCATGCCCAGCCCACCGCTCCAGTCCTTCAGGTAAATGGTTCACCAGTGTCTGACCCCCTCCTCAGTTGCTGCTCACTTTAATGCATTTTGCACTACTTGCGCTCTCCCTTCTGGTTACCCCTACCACCTCCACTCCTCCTCACGCTCCCTCTCCCTCCACTCTCCCTACAGGGTTTCCTCTTCCCTCTTGTTGCTATCCAGGAAACCCTGACTGCCCACTAGTCCCTCAATGTAAGCAAATCCAGCCCTGATGGTCTGTATCCAAAAATACTCCATATCTCAGTTCATGCAATAGCATCTCCTTTGACTCACCTTTTCTTCTCCCTCAGTGCTGTCCCTCAGTCCTGGAAGTTGGCCAAAGTTCTTTTGCTCTACAAGGGGGGGGTTCTTCCTCCCCCTTAAATTGCCTGCCAATCTTCTCCCTGTCTCCTCTTGGCAAGCTGTAAGAGAAGCTCGTCTACACCAGTCTCATTAAGCTCCTATCCTCCACCAACTCCCTCTCCCCATTTCAGTCTGGCTTCTGGACATCCCTGCTGTGCCTCCCTTTGAGCCTGCTGCTACTTGACAGTTCAAGTTCATTTTATTGATCAGCTAAAGGCCATTACTAATCTAAAATTGCAACCAGAGCAGTAGAAACAATTCACAATAAAATTTACAAAGTACAAAAATAAATAGTCCTATCTTGCTTGTACATCCAACAATCCATTACAATTGCATGATGTTTGTGGTGGTGGTGGGGGTGAGGGTTGCTGAAAGGGAGGCTCGGGTAGGGGGACAGTTAAAGGGGCACCAGCAACAGACATCAATGGACGGTGTTCTTTGTTACAAGCTATATATATATATATATAACACATAAGAAAAATATGAGGTGGTGACACTGGGGGAGTGAATGCCCCCAGTTTTAGTGTTATGTTTGTGGGGGGATGAAGGGTGCTAAGAGGGAGGGTTCGGGTGGGGAGGACAGTTACAGGGTACTAGCAACAGACACTGATGGGCAGTTTTCTTTGTTACAGGGTGAGATTCCTCAGCAGGCTGATCTTGACAGATCAGCTGTGCTTTCTGGGCACCACAGATCAAAGGAAAGAACCGACCTATGATTGGGTTGGCTTTTTCCTTTGACCTATGATTGGGTTGGCTCTTTCCTTTGAAATATACAAAGTTTTCACCCAGCAAACTAAAATAGTGTCATGATCAGCCTGGGTGATGATTTATGTGACACTGACGAGACCCTTGTAGACCACTCTGCACTGGACCGACAGTTTCACACCCCCTCAAAAGGCACTCTCATAGCAAGATGTTTGCTGCATGTGTGCACATGGTGAACATAGTAAAAAGAGGTAAGGGGTAAGGAGGGACACCTGTGACCAAATAGGGTCTAGGGTGTAGTGTTAGGCAGGAAAAATAGGGCAGACTAAATGGGCCTACCGGTCCTTTTCTGCTGACACAGTCTATGTTCCTATGTTTCTGACATTCTACTGTCTCCTCCCTGATGCATGTAACTGATGCTAGCTTCTCAGTGATGGATCATAAGCACATCACAGCTGCCATCTTCATTGACCTGGCCAAGGCCTTTGCCTCGTGGTGTCCCACTCACTTCTCCTGGATAAGCTGAGATCTGCTGGCCTCTCAGCTCCTTCAGTGGACTGGTTTCATTCTTACCTAATGTGTCGTCTAGTCAGTACAGGTTGGAGACACCCTGTCTCCTCTATTTCCTATCTAGGCGGGAGTCCCACAGGGCTCCATCCTTGACCCTACTGTCTTTTCCATCTTCTATAACATCCTCCCTGTTGACCTGTGCCAACTTGCATATTCACATGTATGTGGATGACACATTATATCTACACTTCCAGTCCTTCCTCCTCAGCCATGGAAGGTCTGCTCCAGCAAGCTTTCCACAATGTTCTGCGCTGGTTCCAGTCTAACTAGCTCCGGGTCAACATACACACACAAAAAAAAAACCTGTGTCCATGACCTTTGGCACCAGTTAGAAATTGTCCTGATTCAAAACTCTGTCCATCTTTACCATCTTGGATGACAACCCTCTTGAGATGGTTCAGTCCTTCAAGTATCTCAGTGTGTGGCTGGATAGCAAACTTTATTTCTCTGTCCACACTGATGCCATCTATGCAAAGCTCCGCCCTGACTTGGTGCCTTATACTATAATAATGATGGTCTTTCTCCACTGGTCTGCCATGAGCTTGTTAAACATAAATGGTGCTCCCAGTTTTTGACTACACAGACGTGGTGTATTGCACTACCCCAGCCAGAATGAATACCATCTGCAACTCCTTCTGCCGCTTTGATCACAGCCAAAAGACAGGCCTTCAGGAAATATAAGGGAATGCAGCGGGACAAAGATAGGAAGGCACAGCAAACTTCCCTATGGGAAGCAGGGAAGGCAATAGGGCAGGCAAAGGCCCAAACCGAGGAAACACTAGCATGAACAGTAAAAGAAGGGGTCAAGACTTTCTAGAGATACATTAGTGAAAGAAAGTCCAGAAGAGTATTGCTAAGCTCAAAAGGGATACAGGGGAGTGTGTGGAGGAGGACCAAGGAAAATACTCCATCCTAAATAGATACTTCTGCTCAGTATTTACCACAGCTCAGCACCATGGACACAGGGGGGAGGGAGGTGCACGTAAGTCCCTTTACAAAAGAAAGGGTCCTACAAGAGCTCGATAAGCTCAGGGTGGACAAGGTAATAGGACCTGATGGCATACATCATTGGGTACTAAAGGAGCAAAGAGTGGAACTAGAAGAGCCATTAGCAGAACTGTTTAGTGAGTCTCTGAGCACAGGAGAGGTCTCAGAAGACTGGAAAAGGGTCATGTGATCCCACTCCACAAAAGTGGCAGAAGGGAGGAGGCAGGGAACTACAGACCAGTCAGTCTTACCTCAGTAGTGGGCAAGATTATGGTGGCACTCCTGAAGGAAAGGATAGTGCAACACCTGGAATACATAGGAGCACAGGATCCAAGACAGCATGTGTTTACAACAGGAAGGTCCTGTCAAACTAATCTCATAGATTTCTTTGACTGGATAACCAGAGTGGTGGACCAAGGGGGTTTAGCTGATCTCGACTTCAGCAAAGCTTTCGATACTGTTCCACATAGATGATTGATTAATAAGCTGGGTAGGCTCAGGGTGGATCAGAAGTTGGTCGACTGGGTGGCAAACTGGTTGGTGGGCAGAAAACAGAGAGTTGTGGTAAACGGTATATGCAAGTCACAAGTGTGGTACTTCAGGGATCAGTCCTCTTCAATATCTTCATCATTGACATTGCAGATGGACTGGAGGATAAGGTTTGCCTGTTTGCAGATGACACCAAGATCTGCAACAGAGTAGATGATCCAGGTGGGTTGGGCAGAATGGGGAGAGACCTGGAAAACCTGGCAAAATGTCAGAAGAGTGACAACTGGGGTTTAATACAAAGACTTGCAAGATCACGCACATAGGGAAAAGAAACTCTGATGCCACCTATAGGCTGGGAGGAGAGCTGCTGGCAATCACAAGGGAAGAAAAAGACCTGGGCATCATCATCACAGATTACTTGAAATCTTCCAAGCAGATCACTAAAGCAGTAAGTAAGGCTATCAGGATGTTGATGTGCATTAGTAGGGGTATCGCAAGTCGTAAGAGGGAGGTAATAGTTCCTCGTTACAAGACACTGGTTAGGCCCCATCTGGAAACATAGAAACACAGAATTTGACGGCAGATAAGGACCACTTGGCCCACCCAGTCTGCCCATTTCCCTACCTGATGGATAAGCTGCAGATCCTAGTTAACCAGCAGCCTACTTCTTCCTACCCCCACCCCCTAGAATTGCCTTATGACTGTCCCATGCATGCTTGAATTCCACCACTGTTTGTGACTCCACAACCTCCTCTGGAAGGCCGTTCCATACATCCACCACCCCTCTCTGTGAAAAAATACTTCCTTAAATTACCTCTGAGCGCCCCCTTCTATCTTCAAATTGTACCCCTTGATCTTGCACACCTCTTTTTTGAAAGATGCAACCCTCTTGGACTTTGTTGATTCCCTTGAGGTACTTGAAAGTTTCTATCATGTCCCCCTCTCCCTCCTTTCCTCGAGGCTATACATATTAGCTCCTTTAGTCTCTTTCATGTCTTCCGGTGCAGACCCTGCACCATTTTAGCTGCCCTCCTCTGGACAGCTTCCATCTTGTCTATGTCCTTGCGGAGATTGGGTCTCCAGAACTGCACACAGTACTCCAGATGGGGTCTCACTAGCTGTCTGCACAGAGGGATAATAACTTCCTGTTTTCTACTGGTGATGCCTCTCCCTATGCATCCCAGTATCCCCCCAGCCCTCCTTGCTGCCCTCTCACATTGCTTGCCCACCTTTAGGTCATCTGATATGACTACCCCAGGTCCCTTTCCATTTTGTTGTTGTTAGTATCTCCCCCATTGTGTACTCTTCCCTGGGTTTTGTTTCCCAGGTGCATTACCTGCACTTCTTAGCACTGAATCTAAGCTGCCATACATTTGACCATTCCTCTAACTTGCCAAGTCCCTTCTCATCCTTTCCACTACACCTTGTGCATCAACTCTGTTGCAGATCTTTGTGTCATCTGCAAAGAGACACATACTTTCTTCAGTCTCTGCAATGTCACTTATAAAAACATTGAAGAGGACTGGTCCTAATACTGAACCCTGCGGTACCCCACTACTAACCCCCCTTTTTTCAGAGTGGACTCCATTTACTATTACTCTCTGTGTCCTATTCTCCAGCCAATTCTTTACCCAGGCTGTCATCTTGGGACCCACTCCCAGGCTGGCTAACTTGTATATTAATCTTTTGTGTTGGACTGTGTCAAATGCCTTGCTAAAGTCTACGTAGGCCATGTCCATAGCCCCTCCCTGATCAACTACTTTGGTCACCCAGTCAAAGAAATCTATCAGATTTGTCTGGCATGACCTTCCCGCTGTGAATCCATGCTGCCTTGGGTCCTGTGCCCCTCTTCCTCTAGATATTTAACAATTCTTTCCTTCAGAAGTGATTCCATCATTTTCCCTACCATTGAGGTTAAACTAACAGGTCTGTAGTTTCCTGCTTCTGCCTTGCTCCCACTTTTGTGAAGGGGAATCACATCTGCCCTCCTCCAGTCCTTGGGTACCACCCCATCCTCCCATGATTTGTTAAAGAGGGTAGTCAGTGGTGTCACTAGTTCTACCCTTAGTTCTTTTAGAATTCTGGGATGAATCCCATCAGGCCCCATTGCTTTGTCCACCTTCAGTTTTAAGAGTTCTTTCAGAACCCTTTCTTCTGTAAATGGGCTGGTATCAACTTCTGTATCCAGAGTGTTTCTACTGTTTGTTTAAGTACCTCCCCCTCTTCCTTTGTAAATACTGAGCAAAAATATTTGTTTAGTATCTCTGCCTTTTCACAGTCACCCTCTGCTCACCCTCCCTCCCCTTTATTAAGCCTCACTATCCCTCCCTTGGTCTTCCTTCGCTCCCTGATGTACCTATAAAAGGTTTTATCCCCCTTCTTAACTGAGTTGGCTATCTTTTCCTCGGTTTGGGCCTTTGCTGTTCTGACTGCCTTCCCAGCTTCCTTTTGCTTTAACTGATACAGTTCTCTCGTCTGTTCCTTCTGTGATTCCTTGTACTTCCTGAATGCTTTCTTTTCTCTTGAACCTTCCTGCCACTTCCTTTGAGAACCATAGTGGTTTCTTACCTTGTTTCGTTTTGTTTATTTGCTTTACACAAAGGCTTGATACCTCTGTGATGGCAGTTTTTATTATTCCCCATTGTTCTTCCACCCCTCCTTCCTGCCCATTTGCTAGTGCATTCCTTAGGCACTCACCCATTTTGACAAAGTCAACCCTCCTAAAATCCAGTACCTTTGTCTTTGTATGGCTTGACTCTATTGCTGTGTTTATTGTGAACCATACTGTTCAATGGTCGCTAGTTCCCAGATGGCTACCCACTTCTACATTTATGATCCTCTCTTCTTCTCCATTTGAGAGAACCAGGTCTAAGATTGCTCCCTCTCGAGTGGGCTCCAATACTAGTTGTCTAAGGCATGCCCCCTGTAGGGCATCTAGAATAACCCCACTCTTAGAAGTGGCTGCTGCAACTGCATTCCAGTTAACATCTGGCATATTCAGATCACCCATCAGCAATAACTCCCCTTTTTCTGCCATTCTAAGTATACTTTCTATCATTTCCTTGTCCATTTCCTCCCCCTGAGAAGGGGGTCTGTATACAACCCCTGTGCGTATTGTGGTGCCATTGCCGGTTTCCAAATTTACCCACAGTGCTTCTTCTCCTCCCTGTTTACCCTTTTGTTCTGTTGCTTTGATTCCTTCCCTTGTGTAAAGAGCTACTCCTCCTCCTCTTTTACCCTCCCTGTCCCTCCTGTAGATAGTGTATCCTGGTATGTTTACATCCCAGTCATGGTTTTGTGTGTACCATGTTTCTATGACTGCCATGATATCCAGATGTTCCTCCTCCATCAAGGCCACTAATTCAGGAAGCTTGTTACTCAGACTACGAGCATTGGTACTCATTGCTCTCCATTTTTGATGGCTTTACCTTCTGTTGCAGCATCCCCACTGACCTTTCTACCTTGGTCTTTTCTCATTTAGTACCCTGTTTTGTAGGGGGCGGGTTTTCCTGCTGCTTATCAGTGCCTCCCCCCTTGACTAGTTTAAAAGCTTGCCAATGAAGCATTTAAACCGACTGCTCAAAAGACTTGTTCCCTTCCTGGACAGATGCAGACCATCCTGCCAGTATAGGCTGGTGTCCCTGGAGTACTGCATGCAGTACTGGAGGCCACACCTGCACAAGGACATTAACAAAATGGAGACAGTCCAGTGAAGTGCAACCAAAATGGTGCAGGGACTGCATCAAAAAACATATGAGGACAGATTAACGGAGCTCAATATGTATACCCTAGAGCAAAGGAGGGAGTGAGGTGATATGATCAAAACATTCAAACATCTTAAGGGCATTAACAAGGTGAAAGAGTCTAACATGTTTCAATATAAGAAAAATAGCAGGACAAGAGGACACAGCATGAGATTAGAGGGAGGCCGAATAAGGGGTAATGTGAGGAAGTTCTTTTTCACAGAAAGGGTGGTGGATGCATGGAACGGCCTACCTCAGGAAGTGGTGGCTATGAATACAGTGCAGGGCTTGAAACAGGCATGGGACAGGCATAAATACAGGTTACTCACCTGTAACAGGAGTTCTAGGAATGGTATATGTTGTTCATCCACACTCATTGGCAGGTATCCTTGCCGCTTTAAATCTTGCCGGAAGGTCTTCAAGCTTGCTCCTCCCACCCACCCGGGTGGTATAACTCTCGGCTCCGCCCCATGACGCCAGATCTGGCCCGCTGGAAGCTCAGGTTGTCGCGTCGAGCCGAAGAGGTGGGTGAGTCGTGTGGATGAACAACATACATTCCTAGAACTCCTGTTACAGGTGAGTAACCTGTATTTCTAGGGACATGGATATGTTGTTCATCCACACTCATTGGCAGACTCTAGCAGTTCTCCGGGAGGGAGGCAGAGCAGCACACCCATATACTTACTTGGGAAAGAGACTGGAGCCGAGGCCCCAAAACCAGCATCCGGCGTGACTCAAGGTCGATGTGGTAGTGGGTAATGAAGGTGTTTGCTGACTTCCAGGTAGCAGCCCTGCAGATTTCCTGGATAGGGGCGTCCCTGGAAGCAGCCACCGTTGCAGCAGTATGTGGTAGAATGAGCTCTTATCCCTCTGGGAGGCTCCTGCCCGTAACTTATAGCGAGATCTATGCAGGAGGTTACCCACCTGCTTAAGTCGCTTGGCTGCAGGTCTGCCAGATCGCGGCTTCAGCGTGGTGACAAACAGCTGGCGAACCTCTCCCCGAATTTCAGCCGTGCGCTCCTTATAATAAGCGAGCGCCCTTCTAGGGTCCAGAGTATGGAGCCTATATTCGGCCTCCGAGGTGTGATTGGGGTAGAACACCGGCAGAGTCAACACCTGGTTAGGGTGAAACTCCGACACCACCTTCGGAAGGAATTTCGGGTGGGGGCGCAGGACAACCTTGTCCCTGTGGAAGACCAGGTAAGGAGACTCGATGGAAGCGCCTGGAGCTCTCCCATCCTTCTGGCTGACGTGATAGCCACCAAGAAGGCGGTCTTCCACGACAGGTGAGAGAGAGCACACCTGTGCATAGGTTCGAATGGCTTGCCCATGAGCTTTGCCAGTACCAGCAGTAGATCCCGCGGTGGGGGTTCCCGCACTGGAGGAAATGTGATCAAGGCCTTGAAAGCGCCAGACCACCTTCTCCCTGCGCTACGACTGCTTCCGGCCCGCGCCCGAAGCAGAGATGGCTGCCAGGTGCACCCATAGGGTCGTCGACCTAAGCCCTTGACTAGAAAGGGACCATAAATAGTCCAAGATGCTTGCCAAGGAACAGGAGGAAGGGTCCAAGCCCTTGCCTGACACCAAATGGAAAACCTTTTCCATTTGAAGGCATAGCATTTTCTGTCGACTCATACGGGACGCCTCAACTACATTGAGGACCTCGTCGGAAAGACCCAAGGCCTGGAACTCTGGCAGCTCAGGAACCAGGCCGTCAGGTGCAGGGATTGAAGGTCCGGATGGAACACCTTCCCTGATTGACTGAGAGCAGGTCGCGGCGACTGGAAGCTGCCGCGGAGTCCTGGAGCTGAGACTGAGGAGATCTGGGTACCAGAACTGGCGAGGCCAGTCTGGGGCTATCAGAATCACCCGCCTTGTCCCTCCTCACCTTGAGAAGCACCTGTGGATCAAGGAAATGGAAAAGAGTAAAGAGGCCGGGGTCCATTGCCTCGAAGGCATCCCCTGCAGCGAGCCCTGCTGAGGCGGGCATGGAACAGACTCAGCCGGCGTTCTCCCTGGAGGCAAACAGGTCCACCTGAGGTGTGCCCCAATGGGAGAACAGATGCTGTACTACCTCCGGCAGGAGAGACCACTCGTGGGATGCAGCCCTATCCGGCTCAGGGCATCGGCCAGGGTGTTGGAGGCTCCTGCCACGTGAATGGCTAGGAGATCCGCCTCCAGGCTGCGCACGAGTGACCAAATGCGGAGAGCTTCCTTGCATAGAAGCATGGAGCGCGTCCCGCCCTGGCGGTTTAGATAGTACATGGTCGTGGTATTGTCCGTCTGGACTCGGACCACTTGACCCCGGAGGAACGGAGCAAAGGCGGTGAGCTAGGCGGACCGCTCGGAGCTCCAGCAGGTTGATGTGGCATCGGGACTCCCGCGGGGACCAGAGGCCATGAGCCCGTATTCCCCAGATGGGCACCCCAACCCATCAGAGGCATCGGTCCGATGAGAGACCGTCGGCTCGAAGCGGACAGGCGGATGCCCCTGCAAATGATCTGGAGCGGTCCACGCTGGGCGTTCCATCCCCTGTGTCACCCGACTAGCTGGTCCAGGGATCGAGCGTTGTGACCACTGGCTGGCCAGTCCCCACTGAAGGGGACGCATGTTCCAGCGGGCCCAGAACCACGCTGGTGCAGGCGCCATGAGACCCAGGGGCGCAGGAAGTCCCGGGCAGGCGCGTGCCCAACCAGAAATAGTCGGGCAAGGAGGAAGAACCTCGGCCCTGTCCGCGGGGCAGCGCTCTGGCTGAAGAGAGTCGAGCTGCGCCCGATGAATAGAATCACCTGCCTCGACTCGAGTTCGACTTGGCCTCGTTGATAAGGAGGCCCAGTTGAGAAGCAGACCTGGAGGGCCAGATCTCTGACCACTCCGCCTCCTTCCTGGAGGAGCTGCTATCAGCCAGTCGTCCAGGTAAGGGTACACCGGACCCTCGGTGCTCAAGAGGAATGCTGTCACCACTGCCATGCATTTGGTGAAGACCCTGGGAGCTGGAGACAAGCCGAAGGGCATGGCTTGGAACTCGAAGAGGATCCTTCCGCTCGAGGCAGAAGGAATCTCTGGTGAGACGGACGGATAGGGACGTGAAAACGTCCTTCAAGTCCAGAGACAGAACCACCACGCGTTCCAAGGATGGTATTATCTGAGCCAGAGTGACCATCCTGAAGGTTCGAGACCTTAGGAACTTGTTTAGGTCGTGTAGGTCGAGAATGAGGTCCAGCCCCGTCCGTTCGGAACCAGGAAGTACTGGACACAAACCCTGGGTCTAGAAGGAGGTCCACCACCTCTCTTACCACCTCCTTCTGGAGGAGGAGAGCGATGTCGGCTCGACGAGCCGCCCGTGAGGCTGGGGATCCCGAAGCCCCCCGAGGGGCGACGGCTCTGAAGGGTGGTGCCTGCTCGAATTCCAGAGGCAGGCCTCTTCCCACCACCTCCAAGACCCACCTGTCCGTGGTAACAGCGGACCAGGCGGAACGGAAGTGCCGGAGCCGTCCCCCACAGGGGACCCAGGGGTAAGGTGACGGGGATGGGGGCGACACCCCTCAGCCCGTCACTGGGCAGGCTTGGAGGAGGGACCGGCCGAGGGACCTCCTGGGCCCTTTCCTCCCTGCCTCCTGTTAGAGGAAGCCGGCGGCTTGGGTTTGGGATGCCAAGGCCGAGCCTGCTGGCCCTGACGTTGCTGGGCCGGGCGCGCCGGGGGCACAGAAGGACGAAAGGGCTTAGGCTGTGGTTTGCGGCCTTTGTCCTTCTGGTGAACAGACCGAGTCCAAGGTGGCATTGGACTCTCGATCCTCTGCAGGTGACCTTCCACCCCAGGGCCGAAGAGGTCAGTCCCAAAAGGAACATCCGCCAACTTGGCTGGGTATCCAGTAAAGGTGGATATCCTCAGCCAAGCCATGACGCAAGCCACTGCGGCCGCCACCGATCTGGCACATGGAGTCCCTATATCCAAAGCAGTCTGAGCTGCTGTTTGGCCACTGCCCTGCCCTGGTCCCGCACCTGCTTAACCGTAGTCTGCAGATCGGCGGAAGATGAGGGATGACCTCATCCAGGGAGCCCAACAGGGCATAGAAAAATGTGCCATGAGGACGGCCGAACTGGCCTGGCGAAGGCCGAGAGAGGACATAGCGTAGACTTTTCCCGACATAGTCCAATTTCTTGGACTCCCTTGTCAGGAGGTTTGTCCACATCCTGGCGTTGCCGGCGCGCTGAAAAGCGCTGTCGGTAACCAACCCCTCAGCAGAGGTGTTCGAAAACGGACAAGGAACCTAGGGACCGCATACTTCTGGCCATCCTGGCCAAGGCGCAGGGCAGGAAGCAGGCGCTGCCAAAGCTCCAGTGCCGGACCCACTATGGCCTCGCCACCGGAAAGGCCTCCGTCGGAGATCCTCGGTCCAGAATCTCTGTGAGGGATACCTGGCCGTTGGAAGCGGGTTCGAGCTCCATCGGTGGACTCCGAGATGAGCGAAGCAGTCCTAGGAAGGACGGACGGGCTATCGTCCATTGACTGACCTCCTGAAGACTCAAGTCCAGTCGCTTGGAGAAAAGGAGGAATCATCTTGGGACTCGGAAGAGTCCTCGAAGAGCTGCCTGGCCTGAGCCACCCTTCACCTGCCGAGGTCGGTCGGGAGTGAGGGTAACTGACAGCCGATGGGGTAGACCCTTAGCCGACCGAGAATCCTTGGTCGGAGCCCCAATTGGTGGCTGTGGGCGGAGGTTCCACAGATAAATTGAGAGCAACTGGTTTGGCGAACAACGGCCTGGGTATAGGCTCTCGGATAAGTCGAGGGTTGTGTCGGCCGTTCGGTGACAGCCACTTAATGGCGGGAAGGCGGCGGGGTCGGCTTATTCCCGGCCAGGAGGAGCTGTTGCAACATAAGGTCTCGTACCGTCGGCGTAATTTCGCCCCGGAAGCCTCCCCTCATCCGAGGAGGAGGGGCGAGGCAGCGGCGGCCGCGCTTACCATGAGTGCGAGACCGAGACCGCCTATGACGGTGGGATCGGCTGGACCGCGGAAGAGGTCCGAGACCGAGACCGGAGTCCCGGAATTTCCGAGGTCGGTATCGGGAGAGTGTCGGCCGAACGGCACTCCCTTCGCTCGGATGGTCCATCCGAGGGCTCGGAACGGAGGCACAGGCGAGCCCACGGGATCCTCAACTCCTCCGGGGAACCGGGAGAGGAATCTCGGCTGCTAAAGCGACAGCCCGTCAATGGGTAGAAAAATCTCGACTTCATCGGGTGGAGTCTCGGTCAACTGACCTGGCCGGGACACCGTGAGGCCAGTGGCGAAGCCGAGCGGCTCGACGAAGCCGACGGTCGACGGCCCGGAGAGGGACCTTCCCGCCTCCCAAGAGCGTCGACGGAGGGACTTACCCTGTCCCTCTTTTGGACCGAGAATAAGGTCCAGCAGACGCAGGCCTTCTCCTTTAGTGGAGAGGGACAGACAAAGCTCCTAAAAGAAGCGTGTAGGAAGAACCCAGAAGCCGGGATAAATGCGGCCGAGGAAGATATAGCCCCGCGCCGCCTCCTCTTGAGGCGACCATCGCTCCGAGCTGATCCTCAAACCGCGCTGCGGGCACGCCAACCGGGCCTCCTTGACTTCACCGGAAGGAACGCTTCTCGGACGCGCCCAGTTGCAATCGGGCAGCACGGTCTTCGAGGGTCGTGAGGTCCGAGAAAGATGAGCACAGGTCGCAAGCCTGCGGGTGCGTGCTCAAGGCCTAAGCAGTAGACACCTGGAGTGTGGATCCGTCCGAGACATCTTCTGCCCGCATGGGCATCTCTCGAAATCCGGTCGATTTGTCCATGTCGCAACCCGCGAGGATAGAAGACTGAAGTCTTTTTGCAAAATTTATTTTAAATCCTTAAGCGGAGAAACAGGAACCAGTCCCAAGCATGGAGCGTTAAGGAGGAACCTGAGCTTCCAAGCGGTAAGGAAGATCTGGCGTCATGGGGCGGAGCCGAGTTATACCACCCGGTGGGTGGGAGGAGCAAGCTTGAAGACCTTCCGGCAAGATTTAAAGCGGCAAGGATACCTGCCAATGAGTGTGGATGAACAACATATCCATGTCCCTAGAACGGAGCAATACAGATGAGTATGAATACATAGGCCATTGACAGAGCAAAGACCAATGGCACATTCATAAGGCAGAAAAAGAAATGGGTAGAATGGATGGGCCTTGCGGTCCTTATCTGCCGCCAACTCCGATGTTTCAATGTTGCTGCTCTCCCTCCCGTGCCACCACTGCACTTACTCCTCCCAGTCCATTCTAATGCTACCTTCCGGTCGCCAGATCCACTGCGACTCCTTCATTTCCAAATACTGGTTTGGTTCCCTTCCCTCTTACCTGTCATCCCTCCTCTCCCTCATCCCCTCCGCTTCTTGTTTCCTCCACACCGGGGATCCTCGCACCATCTCTGCTCCTCATCCCTGTTCCTCAGCTAGCCACACAACCTTCTCCTGTTGCTTCCCTTTACTTTGGAACCAACTTCCATCTTCCGTCCGATTCGCTGCCTTGCCTGGTTGCCTAAGGTGCCCGCCAAAACTCCTTTCCTCTCCCTTTGTTCCTCTGCATCACCTCCTTCACAACTTTCTCGCTGAAGTGACCCTACATCATGGTGTATAAGCGGCTATAAAAAAATCATCTGCTGTTAATGCCTTGTGTGCTTATTTGCACTTACTATTGCAATAGCTCCAATTTTTTTGACATGTCTCTGTATGCACTTTATTGTAAATACAAAATTTGTATGTGATATTTATGTTGTATCCACCTCTCTCTCCTGGGGTCACACCTGGAAATGAGCCTCAGCTCAGTGTACCTTTCCCGGTCAATAATTTTCAAATATATAAATAAAATGCTTTACATTTTAAAATCGTACAGCAGCACACATTCTGGTTTTTTGTTCTTTCATCTACAGGATGTACCAGGTATACTAAAATAGGGAAATGCAGGGGTCAAAACTGGCACCGGCCCACTAGCCAAATGCTGGTAGATTCTGTATCGGGTTAGTAAGATTTTCACTTAACTAGCCCTGCGGGCTTGTACTGGAGAAGGCAACACTTCAGGATGTATACCATCTGGGCCAGTGGGAAAGTCTGTGGGGCTAGCTGCAAAACTTAATTTCGACCCCTGGAAATGAATGAATGAAAAAGCAGGTCAGTGGTTCCTCTGCTTGGCAATTTATGGCTAATATGATGTGAATGGTGATCTCATCAGAATATTTAATAAGGCTTTAAATAACAAAAACTTCAATGTATATTTGTGAATGTAATTTATTGTTCTTTTAATAAAAAACTTAATATACTGTAGCTTCTCAGGGGAGTCAGCAACATAATAAGCATGACATACATGTAAACTTATATTTGCAACAGTGCACGCAGTCAAACAACTAGGTTCATCGTCATCAGTTGTGGAATAGGATACATGTTTGAAATAGCACATAAATAAAATACTGCAACTTAGTGACTTATGGCTTGTGCTGATTATAAGCTTATACTCATAACGTGGCAACAATGGCAGTTTCCAGATTAATATTAAAGTATATAGACTCCAAAAGAGGCCTTCTAGGGAATAAACTAGTCAGAAAAAAAAACCCAGCAATGGTGTCACATAGCACTGTAACTGGAGTTTTTAACAATCGCCATTTTCCCCACACCATTGATGAATCTGTTGAGTTACAGTCAGACACATCATAAACCAAAGCTCCATCTGGTGGCATAAGTTCTTTTTGTTGCTGGCACTTGACATCCGAGGATAAGCAGTCATGCATTCACTGAAGAAAGCCACATGGTGTTGCAGGAACATAGGAGGAGGAGAAAGTCTGCACAAGTTTGCTGGGGCTGTGTGTCTGTTTTTGTATTTACTTATTTCACCAGGAAAAGGCTCCACTGGGCAGTCTCATTTACAAGGAAGTCTTGGGTAGGACAGCATAAAATGTCAATCAGCGGTGATATACAACAGGATCTAGTTAGTTTAAAGGTACAAAACAACTGCATACAGGGATACAATCAGAGAAAAATATAGTACATAGACAGAAATGTTCAAGGGAGCAATATAACCATACAGTATACTCAATACAGGCAACAATATATCCATATATCGTACTCAATATGAGTAACACCACTTATAAAAAAAAAAAAACCTGCAGACCATAGTAGCACGCTAACGCTGTTTAACCAAACTTAGTCACATTATTTAGCAATACAAACAGACCTCAGAACAAAGATCTTCAATGCAGCATTTGAAAACACTTCAGCTGACTAGGGAGTTAAGTTTTAATGAATTCTGCAGAGAGTTCCACCCTGTGGGAATAACACAGCTGACTGCAGATTTACCAAACAGCATGGCGTTTCTTGGGATGTCCAATAGGATGAACTGATTTTTTTCACAGGGTGTAGTTGCTGTGGGACCTGTAAAAGAGTTCAGTAACATAACATGGCAACTCATACAACGGGAAGCTGTAGGCCCACAAATACCGATTTTCTTTAGCTTCCTAGTGGCTGAAGAAGGCCAAGCAATGGACGCATACAATGTGCAATGATGAGTCTTGGGGTCCGAGTCCATAATGAATCTGAGAGCCATTTGGTAGAGCACATCAAGTTTGGCTATGGAAGTACTGCAGCAACGGCTGTACACTAGGGCCCTGCCCACACTGAGCCCTGTAAACCGTTACCAGTCTGGTAAACCGTTACCGCTACCTCCAAAAACCGTTCGCGTCCACACAGGCATTAACAGGCGTTTTTAAAACCGATATCAAGACCTGTAAGGATGTGGTCTTTAGATCGGAATGGGTAACGTTCTGGAGCCTGTAACGTTCTAGTTACCTGTGTGGACGTGTGACCGTTTGGACCCTCCATTCAGAGGCTCTTCCAAACGGATTAAAACTGGGAGAAATGAGGCGTAGTGTGGATGCCACACTAATGTCTATAACGTTTTTAAAAACATTACTACCAGAATGCGGACGCTCCAAAATGTTTTTTAAAAACATTACCACAGACAACTTTGTAGTGTGGACAGGGCCATAGCCTACATAATCTAGCAATGGTAGGAAGGTTAACTGGACCAGATGCTTTCAGGGATCTACTAGGAAACAGCACTTGTTTTTGGTAAAGAATCCAAGACTGGCCCACAGTTTTTTTACATAGCGTCTCATTGCGCAAAGAAAAAGACAATCTGTTATCAAGCTACATGCCAAGGTATTTATAACTGTCAACCACCTTGAGGGTGTCCCCCACTAATATAGTGATGGAGTGGGCTGAAACACCGGATGAGATTGTAGTATTTGAGAAGAACATCATCTTAATTTTACTGACATTTAGAAGCATCTCAGAATGGAAGAAAATGTTTGGAAGCTGATTAAACGCCATATAGAGGTCATGACATGCAATGGCCATGTTAGGCCTTGCCATATAAAGGGCAGTATCATCTGCATAGAAATGCAGGATGGCATCACTGATATTTAAGCTCAGGCTGTTTATGCACAACACGATGAGCAACGGGACAAGTACCGACCCTTGGGGCATACCTCTAAGAAGGGGAGTACAAGCGCAGAAGAGACCTTCTGCTTTTACCTGTTGCAGCTGCTTAGTTAAATCGTTTGAAAACCAATGTATGGATCCTGTACCAATCCCTATGTTATGTACTTTATATAGCAGGATTTGGTGGTCAGTAGTACTGAAGGCCCTGCTTAGGTCAAGAAAAAGGGCCCCTGTAACTTGTTTACGATCCACGGCACCCAACCAATCATTAGTGACCTTGACTAGGGCTGCTGTAGTACTATACCTGTGTCTAAAGCCAGATTGCAGGGGGTTATGAAACTGACATGGTCTAGGTCTTTAACCTTCTTTTTTAATTTATCTCTTGGTACTTAAACGTTTCCTTCAGCCTGGAAATAATCATTAGTCATCCTCTTACATAAAGATGGGGATAAAACTCTGGTAAAGAATTATTACCCAATATCTTTACTTCTAATGTTTTCTAAACTTAAGGAGAACATTGTTCCATCTCAAATTACTGAAAATGTGGTTAATTATCAGGTTCTTTCCAATTTTCAGTCAGGTTTCAGGCCCTGTTTTTTGAGACAAACAGCACTGATTGACTTTTACGACACTGTCTCTAGGGCTCTTGGCTAAGGGTGTTTTATGGGTTTTGTTTTCGTTGATGTATCAAAACCCTTTGATGTGATCAATCATTTCTTGCTTCTAACTTGTCTGTCTTCCTATGGCTTTTCTTCAGATGTTACCACTGGGTTTTCATCCTATCTACAGTACATGGAAGAACTCAATCTGTTTCTCGGAATGGATGTCTTTCCTCTCTTCTTTCCATTTCCACTAGGGTTCCACAGGGGTGTATACTTAGTCCTACTTTATTCAATCTTTCTGTAGACCCTCTGCCTTCTGTTGTGGAACTTTATTCCGTCAGACTTTATGCTGATGATACATTACTTTCTATGCTCACAAATCTCCAGCGTCCCTTTCTTTGACTCTTCATGGTGACTTTGGCAAAACTGAAATGGTTCTCTGATAATCAATTTACTATTAAACAGTAAGAAGACTTATGCCAGCCCGGTGGCACTGAGGGTTGAGGCACTGGATGCCACACCTCGCTCCATGCCGGCGACCTGGGTCCAGTATGGGCTCGGACTGCTGGGGGTCGGCTGGGGAGGAGAGGTGAGGAGCTGACTGAGCTGCTGGCTGGCAGTTCTCATCCTCGGGAGGGATCTGAGGGGCTCCTCGGAGGCCGGGTGGCAGCGTCACATTCAAGGAGCCCTGGTGCTAGGCCAGAGGAGGGTGGACGGGGCTGTGGACCGGAGCTGAGGTGCGCATGTGTGCCTCCACGCACATGTGCTATCGCTTCTGGGGCCTCGGGATAATGGGTCGAAAAAGGGGAAAAGCGAGGATCGCGGCAGGATGATGCCTCTGGGGATCCGCTGGGACGCACATAGTGCTAGAAGTTCGCAAAAGACCCTGGGGTCTGGTGAAGTTGGTCGACGCAAGGCAGTGGTCTGCTGAGGAGGATAAAGAAACTCTACAAAAAAAAAATTGTAAGAAGACTCAAGCAATGCTGTTTGGATCTCAGCATTCTTTGTCATTGGAAAACTCCTCTGTCTCAGTTTGTTTAAAAAATCACCCACTTGAGCTTGTGAAGAAATTTAAATATCTTGGTCTTATTTTTGACTTCTCTTGACCTTTAAAACACACATTAACAAAACAGTTTCAAAAGTCCATCAGTGTCAGTGTCTGGGGTGCTTGAAACATGCCAGGTATTGCTTGTCAAGCTCAGATCATAAGCAGATTATCACACTGGTATCATCATAGTTTAAGTGGTGGAGGAGATACGAAGGAGCACAATAAGTCTGCAGTAAATACAGGTTACTCACCTGTAACAGGAGTTCTAGGAATGGAATATGTTGTTCATCCACACCGTCTGGCAGGTTCCTTGCTGCTTTAAATCTTGCCGGAAGGTCTTCAAGCTGGCTTCTCCCACCCACCTGGGTGGTAAAACTCTCGGCTCCGCCCCATGGCCTAGATCTGCCGCTGGAAGACAGGTTGTGCGTCAAAGCGGGTGGGTCGTGGATGAGCATCTTACTATAGAACTCAGCCCTGAAATGAAAGTAACCTGTATTCAGGACATGGATATGTTGTTCATCCACACTGTCTGGCAGACTCCTAGCAGTTCTCTGGGAGGAGGGAGGCAAGGCGCACACCCCCTACTTAGGGAATAGAGACTGGAGAACCGAGGCCCCAAAACCAGCATCCCGGCGTGACTCAAGGTCGATGTGGTAGTGGGTAATAAAGGTATGTACCGACTTCCAGGTAGCAGCCCTGCAGATATCCTGGATAGGGACATCCCTGGAAGCAGCTACCGATGCAGCGGGATGCGGTAGAATGAGCTCTTATCCTCTGGGAGGCTCCATGCCCGCCAACCTATAGAGATCTATGCAGGAGGTGACCCACCTGCTTATACGTCCGCTTAGCTGCAGGTCTGCCAGGTCTGACTTCAGCATGGTGACAAACAGCTGGCGAACCTCTCTCCGAACTTCAGCCATCCGCCTTTATAATAAGCGCTCTTCTAGGGTCCAAAGTATGGAGCCTATACTGACCTCCGAGGTGTGATTGAGGTAGAAACAATCGGCAGAGTCAACATCTGGTTATGGTGGAAACTCCGACACCACCTTCGGAAGGAACTTCGGTGGGGCGCAGGACAACCTTCTACCTGTGGAAGACCAGATAAGGAGACTCGATGGAAAGCACCTGGAGCTCTCCCATCCTTCTGGCTGACAGTAGCCACCAAGAAGGCGGTCTTCCACGACAGGTGGGAGATTTCACAGCTGTGCATCGGTTTGAATGGCTTGCCCATGAGCTTGGCCAGTACCAGCAGTAGATCCCACGGTGGAGGTTCTCGCACCGGAGGGGAAATGTGATCAAGGCCTTTGAAAAAGCGCCAGACCACCTTCTCCTGCCACAGACTGCTTCCGCCCACGCCCGTAAGCAGAGATGGCTGCCAGGTGTAACCTTAAGGGTCGCCGACCAAAGCCCTTGCTGGAGAAAGGGACCACAGGTAGTCCAGAATGCTTGCTAAGGGACAGGCGGAAGGGTCCAAGCCCTTCCCCTGACACCAAATGGAGAATCTCTTCCACTTGAAGGCATAGCATTTCCTGGTCAACTCCTTATGGGACGCCTCAACGATGTTGAGGACCTCGTCGGAAAGACCCAAGGCCTGGAACTCTAGCCGCTCAGGAACCAGGCTGTCAGGTGCAGGGATTGAAGGTCCGGATGGAATACCTTCCCCTGGTTGACTGAGATCAGGTCTGGGCGGGCTGGAAGCCGCCTCGGGAGCCTGGAGCGGAGACTGAGGAGATCTGGATACCAGAACTGGTGGGGCCAGTCTGAGGCTACCAGAATCACCTGCGCCTTGTCCCTCCTCGCCTTGAGAAGCACGTTGTGGATCAAGGGAAACGGTGGAAGGCGTAGAAGAGGCCCGGAGTCCAGAGCCTCGAGAAGGCATCCCCCTGCAGCGAGTCCTGCTGAGGGGGGCGGGAATGGAACAGTCTCAGCTTCGCATTCTCCCTGGAGGCAAGCAGGTCCACCTGAGGCGTGCTCCAGTGGGAGAACAGATCTTGTACTACCTCCGGCAGGAGAGACCACTCGTGAGATGCAGCCCCTATCCGGCTTAGGGCATCAGCCAGGGTGTTGGAGGCTCCTGCCACGTGAATGGCTAGGAGATCCGCCTCCAGGCTGCGCTACGAGGGACCAAATGCGGAGAGCTTCCTTGCATAACAGCATGAAGCGCATCCCGCCCTGGTGGTTCAGGTAGTACATGGTCGTGGTATTGTCTGTCTGGACCTGAACCACTTGACCCCGTAGAAACGGAGCGAAGGCGGTGAGAGCTAGATGGACCGCTCAGAGCTCCAGCAGGTTGATATGGCATCGGGACTCCCGAGGGGATCAGAGGCCGTGCGCTCTGTGCTCCCCCAGATGGGCACCCCAACCCATCAGAGATGCATCGGTTGATAGACAGACCGTCGGCTATGGGCAGACGAACGGGATGCCCTCCCGCAGATGTGCCAGAACGGTCCACCACTGGAGAGCGTTCCACATCTCCTGGGTCACTGTCACGGGCTGGTCCAACGGATCGCAGCGTTGTGACCACTGGCTGGCCAGTCCCCATTGAAGGGGACGCATGTACCAATAGGCCCAACGGACCACGCTGGTACAGGCCGCCATGAGGCCCAGGAGGCACAGGAAGTCCTGGGCAGGGTGCGATTGCCCAACCAGAAATGATTGGGCAAAGGAGGAAAGAACCTTGTCCCTGTCCACCGGGAGCTGAGCTCTGGCTCGAAGACAGTCGAGCTCTGCCTCAATGAAGAGTATCACCTGCTTCGGCACGAGTTCCGACTTGGCCTCGTTGATGAGGAGGACAATCTGAGAGCAAACCTGGAAGGCCAGATCTCTGGACCGATCCACCTCCGCTCTGGAGGGGGCTGCAATCAGCCAGTCATCCAGGTAGGGATACACCCGGACCCTTCGGTGCCGCAGGAATGCTGTCACCACTGCCATGCATTTGGTGAAGACCCTGGGAGCTAGAGAGAGGCTGAAGAGCATGGCCCGGAACTCGTAAAGGGATCCCTCCTCTCTGAAGCGGAGGAATCTCTGATGAGACGGACGGATCGGGACGTGAAAGAATGCATCCTGGAGGTCCAGGGAACAGAACCACATGCCTCGTTCCAAGGATGGAATTATCTGAGCTAGAGTGACCATCCTGAAGGTCCGAGACCTTAGGAACCTGTTCAGGTCGTGCAGGTCGAGGATGGGGCACCAGCCCCCTGTCTGTTTTGGGACCAGAAAATACCTGGACACAAACCCCGGGTCTGGAGGAGGATCCGCCACCTTCCTGATCACCTCTTTTTCGAGGAGCAGGGCAATATCGGCTCGGCGGGCCGACAGCGAGGCTGCGGACCCCCGAGGGGCAACGGCTCGAAAGGGTGGGGTCTGCTCGAACTCCAGAGGCAGGCCCTTTCCTACCACCTCCAACACCCAGCGGTCCGTGGCGATAGCGGACCAGGTGGAAAGGAAGTGGCGGAGCCGTCCCCCCACAGGGGGAACCCAGGGGGGAGTGACGAGGCTGGGGGTGGCACCCCTCAACCCGTCACTGGGCAGGCTTGGAAGAGGAACCGCCAAGGACCTCCTGGGCCTTTACCTCCTTGCTTCCTGTTGGAGGAAGCACGAAGCTAGGTTTGGGGCCTGGCGAGCCTGCTGGCCCTGTTGCTGGTTCTGTTGGGCCGGTCGTGCTGCAGGGGCTGAAGGCGAAAGGACTTATGCTGTTGTTGACGGCGGCCTTTGTCCTCTGGCGAGGTGACCGAGTCCAGAGTGGCATTGGACTTTCAATCCGCTGGAGGTGTCCCTCCACCCAGGGCCGAGAGGTCAGTCCCCAAGAAGGGGACGTCTGCCAACTTGTGCTGGGTATCCGCCGTGAAGGTGGATATCCTCAGCCACGCCCTGCAATGCATAGCCACCGCGGCCACTACTGACCTGGCACAGGAATCACCTATGTCCAGAGCAGTCTGAAGCTGCTGCTTCGCCACTGCCCTACCCTGGTCCCGCACCTGATGGACCGTGGGCTGTATGTCGGCCGGGAGATGAGGGACAACCTCATCCAGGGAGCCCATGAGGGCGTGGGAGAAGTGTGCCATCAGCACAGCTGAGCTGGCCTGTCGGAGGCCGAGGGAGGACGCAGTGTACACCTTGCGCCCGGCAAAGTCCAGCTTTTTGGACTCTTTGTCGGGGGGCTTATCCACGTCCTGAGCGTTACCAGAACGCCAGAAGACGCTGTCAGTGACTAACCCTCAGCAGAGGGGTGCTCCGAGAAACCGGGCAAAGAGCCGGTAGGGACCGAATACTTCCTGACCATCCTGGCCGAGGGCGCAGGACAGGAAGCAGGCTGCTGCCAAAGCTCCAGGCTGGGCCGACAATGGCCTCAGCCACTGGAAAGGCCTCCGTGGGGAATCCTCGTCCAGTTTCTCCGTCAGGGATACTGGCCCGCTTGGACACGGGCTCGAGCTGCATCCCAGTGGACTCCGAGATGAGTCGAAGCAGACCCAAGAAGGACGATGGGCTATCGTCCAATGACTGGCCCCCCAGAGGACTCCAGGTGGACCTGCCTGGAGAACAGGGAGGAGTCGTCATCGGACTCCAAAGAGTCTGCGAAGAGCTGCCTCGGCCCTGAGCCACCCTCCACCTTCTGAGGACGGTCGGGAGTGAAGGTGACCGACAACCTGTGGGGCAGGCCATGACCCGACCGAGAATCCTTGGTCGGTGCCCCAGACTTCGGTCGTGGAGGCGGAGGTTCCACCACAATCGGTGGAGCAGCCGGTTTCGGCCGAACAACTGGTCCAGGAACGGGCATCTCGACTGGGGCGAGCGGTTGCTTCGGTCGTTCGGGCGACAGACACTTGATGGCCGGGAGCTGAACCGGAGTCGGTTTAGTCCCGGACAACAGCAATTGCTGCCACATAAGCTCCTCGTAACGTCGACGTAATTTACGTTGAAGCCTCTCCTCCTCCGAGGAAGAGGAGGAACGGTGTCACCACTTACTTCGGTACCGAGACCGCCGATGTCAGCGGGAATGGCTTGACCGAGATGAAGTCCGAGACCGAGACCCTCGGGGTGACCGAGGGCGGGTTTGTGAAGGGGCCGGGGACACCCGCTCTTCCCTCGGCTCGGGCACTTTATCTGGGGACTGACGCCCCGAAGGCACAGGCAGATCCTAGGTCTCCACCGGGAGAACCGGTGAAGGAGGGTTGTCGGCTTCACTAGTCGACAGCCCATCCGACGGGTCGAGGAAAATCTCGACTGCATCGACGGGAGTCTCGGCAGGCTGGCCTGACAGGGACACCATGAAGCCAGCGGCCTGAGCCGCAACTTCGACTGAAGTCGACGGTCGGCTGTCTGGGGAACGAGACCTCTCCCGTGAACGCCGACGGTGGGACTTACCCTTCGACTCCTTCTTCTTGGGCCGAGAAGAATGTCCCAAAGGCCCCTCTCCCTTCGTGGAACGGGACTGACAAAGCTCCTTGAACGAAGCCGTGTAAGAGGAACTCAGAGAGAGCGGGATAAATGCCGTGGCCGAGGAGGAGGAAGATGTGGCCTGGGCCGCCTCCTCCTCGAGGGCGATCATATGCTCGAGCTGCTCAGCCGAGCCAGCCGCCGCAGACACCGCCCAACGAGCCTCTTTGGATTTTACCGGGCGGTAACGCTCTCGGGCGTCCGAGCTTGAATTGTGTGGGGCAGCGCGATCTTCCAGGACGGTGGCCGAAAAGAGTGGCACAACTCGAGGCCTCGCGGGTCGTGGTCTAGGCCTAGACAGTAGACGCGTGGAGTGCGGATCCGCCCTGACATTTTCTGCCCACAAGGGCACCTCCAGCAGCCGAATCGATGGTCCATCGCAGCCGCGAGGGATGATGAAACAAGTTTAGAAAACTTCAAAACTAGTTTCGGATGAACCAAGAGTTAGGATCCAGTCTAAAGCGCAGAGCGCTAAGGAGGGAACCTGAGCTTCCAAGCGGTAAGGAAGATCTGGCATCATGGGGCGGAGCCGAGAGTTTTACCACCTGGGTGGGTGGGAGGAGCCAGCTTGAAGACCTTCCGGCAAGATTTAAAGCGGCAAGGAACTTGCCAGACAGTGTGGATGAACAACATATCCATGTCCCTAGAAAGTACAGTTACATAAGAACTTCTCATAACAGTAGATCTTCGAGAGTAGCTCTCGCAGCAGGTAATACCATCGGGACTAATGACGCCAGGCATTAGGAACCCACAGAAAACTTGTAGCTAGCAGTCTGTCTGATGTCAGATGTGGTATAAAGGGAGCGGTCCCCTAGTGCCACCTCAGTTCTCCCGCCAGAGACCTGGCTGGAAAATACTGGAGAAGCGGACAGGAACTCCCCACCTTACACAAATGTAATTACACCGATTCCCGGGGGATGGAGGGCGGGAAAGCCACCTGCTGCAAGAGCTTCTCTCGAAGATCTACTGTAAGTTCTTACGTAACTGTATTATCTAACTTCGATGGGGAGCTCTTGCAGCAGGTAATACCATTAGGACTGAGTCCCAAGCAGTGCCCAAAGATAGGCCCAGGTCTGATCGGGAGGTAGAAAGTAGCCAATTACTGGCTAAAGGCTGAATAATCTCAAGAGAGCAGGCCTTGAAGGATGGCTAGTCCAAAACCAGCTCTCCTCCTAGAAGCAATGTCTAGGCTGTAATGCCTGATGAAGGTGTGGACCAACATAGAAACATACATAGAAGTTGACGGCAGATAAGGACTGCAAGGCCCATCCAGTCTGCCCATTCCTTTTCTACCTTATGAATGTGCCAACGGCCTTTGCTCTGTCAATGGCCTATCTATTCATACTCATATGTATTACTCCCTTATGTCTATCCCATGCCTGTTTGAAGCCCTGCACTGTATTCATATCCACCATTTCCTGAGGTAGGCCGTTCCATGCATCGACCACCATGCTCCATGTTGCTGCAGTGCAAATGTCTGCTGATGAAACATTTTTTAAGGAGGCAAAAGAGGTAGCTACAGCCCTCGTGGAGTGGCCCTTAACAGGCCCCGGAAGGGGTTTGCCATGATGCTGGTAACAAAAAAGAAATACAGTGCACCAGCCAATGAGCTAGTGTCTGTCTGGAGACAGGAGCCCCTTTCATCTGTTTTGCAATGGAGACAAACAACTGGTCTATTTTTCTGGAAGGTTGAGTCCTGTGGAGGTAAAACCTCAGGATTCTGTGGACATCCAAGGTGTACAACAGTGCTTCATCTTGGTTTGTAAACTCAGGGTAATAAACTGGAAGGTTGATGTCGTGGTTCAGAGTCAGTACGGACACCACCTTCGGGAGAAATTTAGGGTTCGTCCACAGGGTCACCCTGTCCCTGTGAAAGACAATGTAAGGCTCTTACACATTAAAGCCTGAGAACTCGGAAACCCTTTGAATGGAAGTAATAGCACAAAAGAAGCATTTTCCAAGAAAGGCAGCGTGGCTCACAAGTGTAGCTGGTTCACAAGGAAGGAGTGAGCTTCCTTAGAATAAAAGCAAAACTTAAGAAGGAACAGGGTCCCTCCTGGGAGGTCTGATGTGTAAGACCCCTCTGAGAAAGGTCTTGCAGACATTAAGTTTTGCTAGAGTTCTCTCCCCAAAGGGTCCATGACATGCGGAGACCGCACACATGTGCACCTTGATGGACGAGTACCTTAACCCTAAGTCCAAAATGTGGAGGAGGTAGTCTAGCAGATGCCTAACCAAACAATCCAGGGGATCTAGGGCATGGGCAGTTGCCCATAGACAGACATGCTTCCACTTCATAGCATACGTGGCCCTAGTGGAAGGTTTCCTCACTGCCACTAAGACCTCTGCCACCTTACTTGACACTCCTAATCTCCCCTCTGCTAAGAATGTAGGAGCCAGGCATCTAGGTGAAGAGTATGCAGAGCAGGATGGACGAGAGTCCCCTGTTCCTGTGAGAGCAAGTGGGTGGAGAGAGGCAACTGCGCTTGGGGTTCCAATGACAGTTGCTGAAGCAGCGGATACTAAATCTGACGAGGCCATAGAGGAGCTGTGAGGATCATCCTGGCTCCTTCCAACTGCAGTTTGAGCAGTACTCTCTGAATGAGGGAAGGCGTACAGAAACTTCCCTGTTCAGGAGAGGGACAATGCATCTCGCCAAAAAACACCAGGCCCTGGAGTGAGCAAGCAAACATTTTGCAGTTTGGCGTTGCACGGGGATGCAAAGAGGTCCAACTCTGGATGGCCCCAGCGACTGAAGAGGTCGTCTGCGACTTCTTGGAGAAGTTCCCACTCGTGACTCAGAGAGAAAGAGTGGCTGAGACTGTTGGTGAGAACATTCTGGACCCCTGGAAGGTGCACCGCTGTGACGTCTAGAAGATGTACTACTGCCCAATCCCACACTCTCATGGCCTCCCTGCAAAGGGGATAAGAATGAATGCCCCCTTGCTTGTTGATGTAGAAGACTACTGGTGTGTTGTCTGTCTGCACCAAGAGGGGCCCCTGAGAGAGCTGGTCTTGGAATACCTGAAGTGCATTCAGAACTGCTCTCATTTCCAGAACACTGATATGTAGAGAGTGTTCTGTGGGAGACCAGGACCCTCGAGTCCTGTGATCCCCTAAGTGGGCCCCCCATCCTGTCAATGAGGCGTCTGCTGTCAGGGTCTGAGAGGGGGGTAAGTCTCCGGAAGGAGACTCCTCCTTCTAGGTTTGCATGGCAGAGCCACCAGTCGAGGGAGCGACAGACCGCCCGAGAAACCCGGATCTGTTGATCCAAGTCGTCCAACGCCTGGTCCCATTGGACCCTGAGGTGCCACTGAAGGACCCTCATGTGCAACCTGGCGAGGAGGACAGTAGTTATGGAGGCCGCCATGTGGCCCAGTAGCTGCAGAATAACTCCTGCAGGGATAGAGAAGGCTGCTTGTACTCTACTTGCCAAGGCCTGCAGGAGTTCTGCCCTGTCCAAGGGTAGAAAGGCTCTTCCCTGTGTGGTGTCCAAGATCACCCCTATGAATTGCAACCGCTGGGATAGCCAGGGTTGTGACTTTGGCCAATTCACTGTTATTCCCAGGGAGCAGAAGAGCTCCTCTGTCTGTTTGAGGGCGACTCGAAGCTGCTTGTCCGAAGGGGCAGAGAGAAGCCAGTCGTCCAGGTAGGGGTAGACAAAAAGGCGTCTCCTCCAGAGGGCCGCTGCCACCACTGCCAGACATTTGGTGAAGACTCTGGGGGCAGATGAAAGGCCAAAAGGCAGAACCCGGAACTGGTAATGCTGGTCCTGGAACCTGAAACAAAGGAATCTTCTGTGAGACTTCAGAACCTTGATATGCATGTAAGCATCTTGCATATCTAGGAAGCATAACCAGTCCCCTTGATGGAGCAAGGGGAATAGACTTGCGAGGGTTACCATCCGAAATCTCTGGTACTTGACCAAGAGTTTGAGCTTGATTAAATTTCTGGCAGTGCAGGCAGGCGTCGGGCTGATGGTCGGGGCCTAGGCAGATTAGGCAGGACGTGTGGCCGTCTTTAGCCGGAATTTGCTTCCCGCACGCACACTTAGATTTTCATCGCAGTGGAGAAGGCGACAACATACACAAGGTCAGAGGTTAATATGAAGGCTAAGAAACAAACGACTTTCTAAACGAACTTTCCTCAAGAGTAGTCGACTGGCAGAGAAGGCGTCCGTGGAGCCGAACTACGCAGGTCGACAACGGGAAAAGAACTGAGATGGCGACAGGAGACCACCCCCTTTATACCACGTCAGACGTCGGGCGGAGCTGACGTCGGGGGCTGTCCCCCACTACAGACTGCTAGCTACAAGTTTTCTGTGGGGTCCTAACGTCTGGCGGCATTAGTCCTAATGGTATTACCTGTTGCAAGGGCTCCCCCTCAAAGTTAGATCTGTTGTTACTGACACAGATGGTGTTGTGAGTGTAGGTTAGTGGGTGTTGTGAGCATGGGTTAGTAGCAATCGGGTCGGGCTGATGTCGCCATTTATCTGACTGAAGTGTGGGAGGGGCTTTGCTCATAGCTGGGAGGGATCGGACAGACAGAGTCAAGGTCTGAATTTGGCTGGATTCTTGTTTGGTTATACATGCATGTGATATTTCTGTGTGTGAATAGTGATTTTACTACTGCAGCTGTTAGCTGGGAGATTCTACTACTGCAGCCGTTAGCTGGGAGATCCTGAGAGTCAGGAAGCTGGTTCGTTTACTTCTGCGATCTTT
Source organism: Neoceratodus forsteri (assembly GCA_016271365.2). Taxonomy (NCBI): domain Eukaryota; kingdom Metazoa; phylum Chordata; order Ceratodontiformes; family Ceratodontidae; genus Neoceratodus; species Neoceratodus forsteri. Next base: position 113,099,171 of record CM057449.1, read on the forward strand.
CAAGACGTTTTTGGGTCTGATTACACCTGCGCAGTGTGAGAGACTGCTAGCAGGTATTACCTGTTGGTTTGAGAGCTTTCTGGAGTGAACTGGGGAGCCAGGACCCAAGGCCCTGTGGTGATTCTATAAATAACTCTCAGAATGGCTTCGCCAGCGGCTTTCTGTGTGTGAATAGTGATTTTACTACTGCAGCTGTTAGCTGGGAGATTCTACTACTGCAGCCGTTAGCTGGGAGATCTTGAGAGTCAGGAAGCTGGTTCGTTTACTTCTCACGATCTTTCAAGGCGTTTTGGGTCTCGTACACCTGCGCAGTGTGAGACTGCTAGCAGGTGTTACCTGTTGGTTTGAGAGCTTTCTGGAGTGAACTGGGGGAGCCAGGACCCAGTCCCTGTGGTGATTCTATAAATAACTCACACACCGCTAGCGGCTTTCTGTGTGTGAATAGTGATTTTACTACTGCAGCTGTTAGCTGGGAGATTCTACTACTGCAGCCGTTAGCTGGGAGATCCTGAGTCTCAGGAAGCTGGTTGCGTTTACTTCTGCGATCTTTCAAGACGTTTTGGGTCTGATTACACCCTGCGCAGTGTGAGACTGCTAGCAGGTGTTACCTCTTAGTTTGAGAGCTTTCTGGAGTGAACTGGGAGCCAGGACCCGTCAGTCCTGTGGTGATTCTATAAATAACTCACACACGCTCACAAGCGTAGCGTAGTGAGTGGCCTGGCGCCTACGGCACTGAAAATGTTTAGTTGATGTAGGAGGGTTAGGTTTTGTTTTAACATGTTGTTGTATTTAAATTTGTAATATTTTAATCATTTAACCTCTTTGTAGGTTTGTTATATTTTAGAAGCTAGGCTTGGTGGGTTAGTTTTATTTTAGTTGTTATCTTCATTTAGATAGCCTTGTTTTTGCTGCGCCTAAATAGGTATGGGAGGATCGAGAGGGGCTAGAATAGTTTATGATGGCTTGATGTTGTGCGACCTATGCCCTCTCAGCCCCCTTCCAGTTTCTGACGTTATTATTAGACGTTGTTGGGAGGTGGGGATTGGTAGGGTTAGCATTGGTCGCGCACCATCAAGTAATCTTAGTTTGGGTTACAAGAGGATTGAAGTTGTCAGGTCCAGGAGGCGCCCTGGGTTGCGACGGGCATATGGGAGAGGCCGGTCGTGTTTAGTGTCCATCCTCAGGAGCCTATTACATCAAATGGCCAGGTAACCTGTAGGGCTGCATCATCCCCAAATCCCTGAAGGCAGTGTGTTGTAATGCCAGATCAATTAGAAATAAGACGGCAATTATTGCTGCCTTGATTTCGCTCAGTTGATCTGGCTTTGTCACTGAGAGATCTGGGTGGAGACGATGCGAGCCCAATTTTGAGGTTGCTGTCCCCGGGTATACCGTGGTGCACTGTCCCAGAGTGGAGCGCAGGGGTGGCGGTGTAGCCATCTGTTTTAGATCCAGCCTGACCTTTACCGTGCACCCAGTGAGAGCTCCGGGTTCGTTTGAATGTGTGGCCATTCGGGGAGGACCTGATGCGGGCTGCAGGATCTTTCTTATTTATCGCCCTTCTGGGTTGATGGGAGAGTTCCTGCAGGAGGTTGCAGATTTCCTTGCCGTTGCATCATTGGAATCCCCCAGATGTGTTTTTCTGGGGGATTTCAATGTTTGGTTCGACGATGTGAATCATGGACATGGTTATGAACTTTCCCAGATCATGTCCTCCCTTGGTTTGACACAGGTAGTTACTTTACCGACTCATTGGAATGGCCACATGTTGGACCTGGTGTTCTCACTGGGACTTGATATTAGTGATCTTAAGGTCAGTCCAGTTCTCTGGTCTGATCATTGCACGGTTCAGTTCACGCTTGGGGCTCCCGCCATAAGCCCTTCCCCTGCTGAGATGATCTGCTGTGCGTCGCTACGGGCTTGACCCTGAGGGGTTTTGGCGGCAGCAATTTGTCTAAGTGGGTGATGCATCGCTGGAGGGTGTTGTGGCGGAGTTGACGCCTATAATGAGGTGTTATCCAATACCATAAACTCCCTCGCACCTGTCCGTGTACGACCCAGGACTTCTTACCTGAGGTCACCATGGTTTGATGGTGAGCTCAGGGAGATGAAGAAACTGGGTCGGAGACTGGAGCGCTGCTGGAGGAGATCCCGTCTGGATGCAGACAAACTGGCCCTGCGTGCCCATTATGTTGGCTATCAGGAGGCAATTAACCGTAAAAAGACAATGTTTTTGTCTAGGGAGATTGCTGCCGGAAGGAACCGACCGGCCTCACTCTTCCGGACTGTTGATAGACTTTTACATCCTGTCTGTCTACAGCTCGGGAGGGTCTTTTCTAACATGGACTGTGAGGATTTCGCTCGGTTCTTTTCGGACAGGGTGTCTGCAATCCGGCGGGTGGCTCCTTCATCCAGTAATGTTATAGCTGGCAGTGATCGTCTGATGTGTTCTGAGTGCACTCCGTCTGGTTGGGGAGAGTTTAGACCAGTGGAGGATAGTGAGGTTATTGAGGTGGTAACCAATGTGAGGCACATCTTTTGTGAACTGGACCCGGTGCCAACGCGCTTCTTAATGAGATGCGTTGGCTCTGTTGGCCCGGTGTTTGCCATGATTGTACGGTGTTCCCTGTCTGAGGGTGTCTTTCCGGATGCCTTGAAGGAGGCTCTGGTAAGACCCCTCTTAAAAAGCCATCTTTGGACCCGGAGATCAGGGCAAATTACCGTCAATCTCTAACCTTCCATTTTTAGGAAAGGTTATTGAGAAAGTGGTAGCGCTTCAATTGGAAGAACACCTCAATTCCACGAGTTGTATGAACCTTTTACAGTCGGCTTAGTGCCAGACATAGCACTGAAACTGCACTTGTTCGGTGCAGAATGACTACTCAGGTTAGAGATCGAGGAGACAAGACAATTCTTGTTCTCCTCGATCTCTCATCAGCTTTTGACACTGTGGACCATTGTGTGCTACTTGCTCGCCTTGGGGATCTATGTGGACTCACCGGTAATGTCATCAAATGGTTTGAGTCCTTTCTAACTAACAGGAGGCAGCAGGTTATGATGGGAAATTTCTCATCTACACCCAGTCTGCTTCTCTGTGGAGTTCCTCAGGGTTCAGTATTGGCTCCAATGTTGTTCGCAGTGTATATGCTGCCTCTGGGTGGGATCATTAGGAAATATGGCTTGAGTTTTCATTGCTATGCGATTGATACTCAGCTATATTTTCCTTTGCCCCAGGAACATCCAATGCAGTGGACGTACTTAATATCTGTCTGGCCGAGATTAACGACTGGATGGCCTCCAGCTGGTTGCGGTGAACCCTGACAAGACGGAGGTATTAGTAGTGGAGTCAAAGAGTCGTGGATAGGATTGCCTCTGACACAGAAACCGGCTTGTCCTAGGGTCTGTGCCATTGAAGGCCTCCTCCTGGGTGCGTGATCTTGGCGTGATTCTGGACAGAGATTTAACCATGGAGGCTCAAATATCCTCTGTGGTTCATACCTGTTTTTACCATCTCAGAAACATTGCCAGAATTAAACCCCTTGTTCCGTCTCTGGACCTCCCTACTTTGATACATGCCTTAGTCACATCTAGGCTTGATTACTGTAATGCGCTCTATCTCGGGGTCACGGGAGGATCTCTACGAAGATTGCAGCTGGTGCAAAACGCAGCTGCCCGTTTGCTGACTGGGCAGCAAAAGTTTTGTCACATTACACCAGTTTTGAGTGAATTTCACTGGCTGCCAGTCAGGTGGAGAGTCCTCTTTAAGGTGGGTCTTCTCACCTACAGTGGCGTGAAAAAGTATTTGCCCCCTTCCTGATTTTCTCTATTATTGCATATTTGTCACACTGGATGTTTTCAGGTCTTTAGAGAAAATGTAATATTAGATAAAGGGAACCTGAGTGAACAAATAACACTTGTTTTTTTTTTAATTTCACTTATTTAATGAAAAAAAGTTAACCAACACCAACTGGCACTGTGTGAAAAAGTAATTGCCCCCTTACACTTAATAACTGGTTATGCCACATTTAGCTGCAATGACTGCAACCAAACACTTCCTATAATTCAATATCAGTCTTTCACATCGCTGTGGAGGAATTTTAACCCACTCTTCCTCGTAGAACTGCTTTAATTCAGCAACATCTGGTAGGTTTTCGAGCATGACCTGCTCGTTTCAGGTCCTGCCACAGCATCTCTATTGGGTTTAAGTCTGGACTTTGACTAGACCACTCCAGAACTTTAATTTTACTTCTTTTTAGCCATTCTGATGTGGACTTGCTTTTGCGTTTTGGATCAATGTCTTGCTGCATGGCCCAACTACGCTTCAGCTTCAGCTGACGGAAGGATGACGGACATTCTCCTTAGAATTTTCTGGTACAGAGCAGAATTCATGGTTCCTTTAATTATGGCAAGTCATCCAGGTCCTTAGGCAGCAAAGCATCCCACACCATCACACTACCACCACCATGTTTGACTGTTGGTATGGTGTTCTTACTGTGGAATGCTGTGTTTGCTTTGCGAGACATTATGGATCCATGTCATCCAAAAGTTCCACTTTGGACTCATCTGTCCATAGAACATTTTCCCAAAGGCTTGTGGATCATCCAGGTGCTTTTGGCAAATGAGGCAGAGCATTTATGTTCTTCTTGGTTAGCAGTGGTTTCTGCCTTGCTACTCTCACATGAAGCACATTTTGCCCAGTCTCTTTCTGATTGTGGAGTCGTGAACACTGACCTTAGCTGAGGCAAGAGAAGCCTGCAGTTCTTTGGATGTTGTTTTAGGATCCTTTGAGACTTCCTGAATGATTTTACGCTGCCCTTGGAGTAATTTGGCAGGCCGCACTCCTGGGAAGATTCACTACTGTTCCAAGTGTTCTCCATTTGGAGATTATGGCTCTCACTGTGGTTTGATGGAGTCCCAGAGCCTTAGAAATAGCTTTGTAACCCTTTCCAGACTGATAGAGGCAACATATTTTTCTGATCTTTCAGGAACTTCCTTTGATCATGGCATAATGTGCTTGTTGAATCTTTGTGCTGGCAACGTGACTCTGATGGTAAGGGGTCAAAATAAGTGAGATTTATATTGAGCAGGGCTGGCTGTAATCAAGCCTGGCTGTGTTCAATCAGCTGACTCTAATTATCCCTTTGGGTTGATTTAACTAGGGGCAATTACTTTTTCACACAGTGCCCGTTGGTGTTGGTTAACTTTTTCATTAAATAAATGAAATAAGTAAAAAAAAAAAAGTGTTATTGTTCACTCAGGTTCCTTTATCTAATATTATATTTTGTCTAAAGACCTGAAAACATCCAGTGTGACAAATATGCAATAATAGAGAAAATCAGGAAGGGGGCAAATACTTTTTCACGCCACTGTACAAGGCCCTACACGGACAGGGCCCTGGCTACCTGTTAGGCCTTCTGTCACCTGCCCTCTCCTCGTGCCCTCTTCGTTCGTCCAATGAATGCCTTCTGACCATTCCCAGAACTAGGTTGAAAACAGCTGGCGATAGAGCATTTAGTGCCACAGCTCCGGCTCTGTGGAATTCCTTACCAACTATGGTCAGAGAGGCTTCATCGGTGGATGTCTTTAAGGCCCAGCTAAAGGCTTTCTTTTTCTCTAAGGCATTTAATATTTAGTTATGCATTTTTTAGGTTTAAATTTTTGTACTGATTTGTATTTATATGTCATTTTATATATTTACTATGTTAAATATGTTTGCTTAAATGCCTGTATGGCGCCCAGAGCCTCCGGGATTGGGCGTCTTTTAAATAAACTTTGGCTTGCCTTGCCTTGCCATATTGAACTATTTATTTATTTATTGCATTTTGGTAACCGGGTGAACCCACTGAGACCAGAAGTCCCTTTTTCAGGGGCGACCCAGAGTTAATTACATACATCATTTATACAGTTTTTCACATACATTACTCATAGCTCAGCAGTTTATAATAAACATTTGACTCAGCGATTACCACAATAGAAGCAAAAGACATTGGTTTTACATACAGAGTATTGCACAATTAGTCACAAAGGGAGGAGTAAGATGGACAGCGACATTAGAGTGACAACAATATAGATATCTTCTGCAACTGCTTATGCTAGGAGGAGTGTGTACAGTGTATCAAAGACCTGCTATAGTGTACAGACCTTAGTAGACCTATAGTAGTGAACAGAACAGTGTTCAGGGCTAGAAGGGGAGTTAACGGTAGCAGCTGCAGAGACACTGCTCCAGCATGTATGTTTTTAGGCCGGATTTGAACCCTTCCAGGGTGGAACCTCTGGTCAGCTCTTCTGGGAGTGAGCACCAGAGGTAGGGTGCAGAGTACTCAAAGGAGCTCTTGCCTAGGTTTCTGTGCACACAAGGGATACTGAGGAGGCAGCTCCCTGATGTCCGCAGTGTTCGTTGGTAAGTTTTTAGCTCCAGGAGGCCAGCTAAGTCAGGGGGGTGCTAACATGGCTGAGTTCGTAGGCCAGACATAGTTACGGGATATGAGAGTTTATGCTCTATTGAGGGCCAGTTAAGGTCTGCAAGGACCTCACAATGATGACTCCTGGGCGGGTAGTGTGTAGCAAAGCGTGCTACCCTATTATAGAGGACTGACAGCTTGCGGTGTTCACTCTCCTTGAGTAGCTGTAGGAGATGAGTACCATAGAGAAGGGTGGGACGTAGCGTGCTTTTGGCTATAGCGAGTTGTGCGTTGTCTGTTAGAGAGTTCCCAAGTCTGTAAAGAAGGCCAAGCTTCTGGTGAGTGGTCTTATCTACACAGTCAATATGCAGTTTGTAGGACATTTCTTGATCTAGGTAAACTCCCAGGTATTTAATCTTGTCCACAGCTTCAATTTGTGAACCTGAGACTGCATAGAGCAGGAGCAGGTGTTGCCTGTTAGCTTACAGGCATCTAGTCCCGAAGAGGACAGCCTTGGTCTTTTTGTCATTCAGCACCAGTGAGTTAGAGGTAAACCAGGTACCATGAGACTGGTCTGCAGTTTTGCAGTAATGACACTTGGTTGAGGATCACTCCAGTAAACCAGAGTCATCCACATACAGGATCATGTTTTCCAGACCACAGTCACACCCAATGTTGTTGACAAAGAGGGTGAATAGTAAGAGGGCCTAAAATCGAGCCCTGGGGTACTCCAGTGGTCACAGGTCTATAGCCTGATTGTACCCCTTTCCATTTTACCTTTCAAGTCCTGTTGAGCAGGTAGTTTTTGAACCAGGTAAGCGAAAGCAGGTCTAGCCCTAGCAGCTGAAGTTTACTGAGGAGCAGTTCGTGGCTAACCAGGTCGAAAGCCTTCGACAGATCTATGAATATAGCCCCAGTGGGGGACCCACTGTCTATGGCACCCAGGGTGTCAGCCGTGAATTTGACTAGGGCTGTGTCAGTTCGGTGGCCTCTTCTGAAGCAATGCTATTTGTCAGCCAATAGATAATGCCATTCAAGGTAGCTTTGCAGTTGGTTATAGACCAGTCTCTCCTGCACCTTCACCAGAGGGCAGAGTATGGAGATAGGTATGTAGTTCTCTGTGTGTACACATGGTCCTGTCTTATGAACAGGGACTACAACAGCCACCTTCCACTTACTAGGGACATGCCCCTCCAGTAGAGACTCGTTTATTAGCATGGTGACGGGCAGAGCAATTGCCGAGACAGCAGCTCGCAGCAATCGAGGCTCTAGGTGGTCAGAGCCAGGGGATGAGTCAGGAGGGGCAGCACTTCTGATGGCTTGACTAGCTTGAGGCCTGGGGAGACTCATTCAGTGGCTTTTCTTAGTGGAGGGGCAGTTGGGATAGGAGATTAATACTTGTCTTGATCAGTAAAAAAGGTATTAAAGGCCTCAGCCACTGTGAAGGGGTCATCAGTCAGTGCACCATTGATCAGGTCAGCTCTGTCCTGTGTACTGGTGCCACCTTTCAGCAAAGCATTAATGTGGCCCCAGAATTTCTTAGGATCCCCTAGGTGCCATGATTGGAAACCACATAGATACGGACTCTTAACAGTCTTTGTAGTTTTCTTACACTCGTTTCTTAGTGCCCTGTATTTCTCCCAGTCTGATGGGAGATGTGAGGTTTTTGTACTGCCCCCATGCTTTGTCCCTGCGTAGCATCGTTCATTTCAAATCAGTATTAAGCTATTTGTGGCACTTGCCTTGCACCCTAAGGTTCTTGCGAGGGGCATGCACGTTCGCTACAGACAGCAATACATTGGAGAAATAGTCTAAGGCTTCGTCCAAGGCAGGGAGAGTAGATATAGGATCCCAATTAACAGCGAACAGGGCAGAGCAGAAATCTTCAGGGATAAGGTTAGAGTAGTTCCTGACCTTAAATACCCTGGGGGAAGTTTAGGGAGTTTGTTGGACCAAATGCAGAAAATGGGCGAGCGGTCACTCAGTGAGTCTGTAAATAATCCAGTGGCCCAAATTCTCTCAGGGCTTGAGACAAGAACCCAGTCGAGCAGGGTGTGATTGCCAGATTTGGCGTTACGCCTGGTGGGTAAATCGATCACCTGCGTAAGATGGGCATCAAGGACAAGGTTCCTTGGCCCAGTGTCGCTTTCTGAGCACCAATTTGGGTTGAAATCGCCTAAGAGGGTTAGCCCCCCTTGGGTATGCTCCGCTAGCGCTTGGGTGAGAGATTCTAGGGACAAGGCAGCTGTTTGAGGGGGTAGGTAGACACAACCAACGTATAGGGGTTTTGTATTACCAAGTAACACTCTAATGAATACCTACACAGGGAAGGGATGCCAATTTGTGAGGCGTTGAAATTGGACCTGATATAGATAAGAACTCCCCACCTGTCTTTCCATCTCGATCCTTTCCAAATACATTATAACCCACTAGATTGATTTCGTGAGGGAGTATTTGTGGCTTAAACCAAGTCTCAGACACACCAATCACATCAGGCTTACAGATGGTTGTCCAGGCCTCTAGATCCTGCATCTTGTGTCTTAGACTGGTAATGTTCATGTGTGCAAGTTTAAGTCCCTTCGTGTTAGTCCAACAGGGACTGGTTGGGGCACTTAGCGTATAGTTTGGGGGAGGTGGACCGGGACTGGATTCACTATCCCCACACAGTGCTAATTTCAGTTTGGTCACATACCTGATGATTTTACCGGGGAAGAAGAGGAGGGTCTTTTTTACCAAGCATTTTGCACATGGAGAAAAGATGATAACAGTTGCCATGCTTAGTTAGGCCATGCATAGATAACAGTAGAGAATCAATATTATCCACCCTGACCCCATAGGATCCATGGGGGGGGGGGGGGATAGTGGAGGCTTCTAATTGGGATCCTCTCCCAGGGGAGGGGGGTTAATTTTGTCCGCCACCAGGATTATGGCAGCATATATAATAGCAGCAATGATACCCTGATGCCTCATTTTAGTACCGCAGCACAGTCGTGATAGTAATTAAATGTGTACACAGCAGGAGTCAGAGTCATCAACAGGGAATACAGCGTGCAACTCTGTCTAGGCAGAAAGTAACCTGTATTGTGCACAGTCCCTTTTTTCTTTTTTTAGTCCCTTTCTGCAGTCCTTAGGAGATAGACCTGACATACAACTGACTTCTCCTTGTGGAAAACACCCACTTTTTCCTTAAGTTTTGCCTGGGTTATAAGCAAAAAGGAACATTTGGTAATTTGTGATTTAAGACACAGCCAGAATTAGCTGGCACAGTGGCACTGAGGGTTGAGGCGCTGCACACCACACCTTGCTCCACGCTGGCGACTCGGGTTTGGGAATGGACTCGGGGCGCTGGGGACTGACAGGGGAGAGGAAGGATTGGGCATCCCATGACCGCTCTGCTTCCTCTGGGGTGGGTACGGGGTATGTGGCGCGCTGCAGTGGCGCCTAGCAGAGGCTGGGCGCACTGTCAGTGGCGTGCATTCTGAGGAAAGGAGCGTGGGGGCGTCTGCACATAGGTGCACTAGATGTATTGCGTCCGGTTCCCTAGGGCAATTACTTGGCGAGGAAAGTGCGGGCGACGCGGCAGCTCATGGCCAAGCCCGGACACGAGAGGTGTGGCCACCTGGTTCCCAGTCATGGAAGGCTCCGAGGTCCCGTTAATTTCATCGAGGCCTGTGTGAGTCTGGCACAAGTAGAGTACGCCAGACCAGATCTGGGGGCTCGGGTGCAGGCGGTCATTGTGGCCTGCTCCTCAATGGAGGAGCTACACAGTGTTAAATAATAAAAAAAAGACAGCCAGAATTGCAGGCAGTCTTCCCCATATACCAGAGCGGCATCTAGTGGTGAGCCAAGATAAGCTGCTAAGGGGAAAGTAGGCTGTTTGTTGAATCATATGGGATGTGCTACACTATATAAGGGCTAGTTGACCAAGGGTGGTGGTGCGGGCAGCGGGGCAATCAAAATGGAAGGCCGAATGTGCCTCGGAGCTCAAGCCCGCGGTCAGTCATACCTGCAGTCGGGTACAGCAGCTCAGGGGAAGGGCAGAGATTTCTTCATGGCTGGTGCCCTCACGACCACTCCAGCAGCTGCAGTCGGGTACAGCAGTTCGGGGGGAGAACAGGGATTTCTTTGTGGCTGGATCCCTCATGACCACTCCAGCAGCTGTGGTTCTACAGTAGTGTTGTTTGTAGTTTCTGATTACTGGAAACTTTTTTTTTTGTTAGTTTTTGGTACTTTTAAAAATTCACATGACAGACTGAAGTTATTAAAGTGAAATCCAAAGTGGTGGTCGAAACAAAACTTTTTAGGGCATACAGAGAGAAATTATTTTTTATTAATGTAAATTGGTCTGATGGCACTTTAACTGTGGGTTATGTAAACAATAATCCACAACAGGTTGTGGGTTATACTGGGATTTACCCACGCCTGGTGTGGTCTGGTCGCATGGTTGCAGGCCAACCAGAAGACCAAATCCACAACAGAAGTGAGTAAATCCAAGCATAACCCACATCCTGGAGTGGATTATTATAATTATACAATGTTCCATAACAAAATAATTTCAAAAAGTTACTTAAGAAGTCAATTTATGCTTTTTAAAGTTTTTTCTCGCCCCAATATCCTTCGTATATCCGTCCTCCTGCTATATAGTGCCTTGTTGTTTGGCAGATTATGGCTGAAGTCTCCTATCCATCTCCCCACCCCCCCAGCTTCCACAGTGCATACATAAACATACACTTTGCATACATACAATTTTTTTTTCTAAAACTGAGTTGCTTTTCAGTGGCTCTGTAGTTTAGGGTATGTGTAAGAGCATTGTTGCCAACGATGAAGGACTGCTGTTGGGGTGTTTTCAGGAAAATGGAGACAATGAGCAGCTCAGTTTATTTGACTGTTACAAGTGGCTTTCTCTTATCTGCAGGGGGTTGAGAAAAGATGTCTGAAAAAGCTTGGTTGGGTGCTATTGTTAATAAAATTAACGGCTGGTGTATAGGACATAGCTGACAGTCACAAGCATTTTGGGAGCACAGAAATAGAGTGAATCATGCCCAGTGGTGGCACTTCTGGGGGATCTTGTAATTAGTACAGAGAGGTATGTCAGGTTACAGTGGTCACAGAGGAGGTAGTGTCACACAAAATGTTTTGTTGACTTTTTTTGCACTTGTTTTGGGGTGGCCAATGTAGTTTTACCTAGGCAGGGTTTCTGACTTTGGCCCTTATGGAGGTTAGCGGGAAAAGAATATGGCAGTGGTTTGTTTACGTTTTCGCTGACATGGAAGGATTTCTCTTTTGTTTTCAAGTGAAGGCACTACTGGATCTTTATCCATGGGTTATTGCAGGATTTACCCACGGGTAAAGACCCTCACAGTAGCCAATGAGATTTGTGGAAAAATGGAGCCCATTGTAAAATTAAGCAATAATACACAACAGAGTGTGGTATATCATGAGATATCGTCATGCCTCAGGTGCACTGTGAGGCACGAGGCCACAGGTCGAGTGTCTCAAGCACTCGAGAAGTGATGATATCCGATGATATACCACTCCCTGGAGTGTATTATTGCGATTAGAAAATGGCCCTAAAGTGTTAGTAAATGACTCATCTTGGTAATCAGTTTTGGACTGTGATGATATTGTGAGATAGCGTCTCAGGTCAAAGTCTGCTGCAGCAAATCGGCTTCCAGGATTTCTCTTCTCCACTGTATATTCTGGAATTAACCCATGGATAAAGATGCCAGTTGACCAATCAGGTAACTGGATTTTTGGATACCACTGTGTAATCTAGCACAATTCATACCATGTTATGTGTTATTGCCTACTTACTGTTAACTTATATATGCTTTGAAGGAAAATGCCCATTATTTATTGCAACACACCTAAGTTTGGAGTAGCCCCCAGTTAAGCTTTTCACAAAACAAGCAACATTTTACCTTTTGTAGTGTTTGTGTAAACTTGTCTTATCTGGTTGATCCTGCCATCCTCCTTGCCTGATATTTTGTAACCTGCACCTCTAGGAGTGCACCCCACAGCCTCCTGTGGCTGATAGCAGTGCCAGGGGTCAGCAGTGGAAGAGTCTATTGAAGTTATCAAAAGAAGGAGCTATTAACACCTCCGGTTTGCTCTTCGCCGACCCTGACGTGATACTGAGACAGAATATCAACTTGACTTTGAATCAGTATGGCACCAGATCAGAAAAGAACAAACCAGAACCATTAATAACTCATTCTATTGATAACTACAATACACTCTCTCATGGTTGATATCCAGCTCTGATGTCAGTCACAGGAGGTTCTAGGATGTGCCCCTTGAGGTGCAGGTTACAAAATGTTGGGCAGGAGCAAGGGAAGAGTCAACCAGATAAGAAAAAATTACACAAACACCACAACAGGTAAAATTTTACTTGCTTTGCAAAAAGACTAATTTTGGATTGCTTCATACAAAGGTGTGGGGCAATGAATGATGGGCATTTCCCCTTTAAGCAATAAGGCATGACAGGGTGTGGTTTTCTGGGGGATTTACCAACACCTCATGCGGTATGTCACAAGGTGCAGCGCCTCGTAACTTAACCACACAAAAGTGGGTAATCCCCCAATTACTCATGTCCTGGAGTGCTTTATTGTGATAATACAATGTACCCATGTGTAAAATGAGTTTAAAAATGTGTTTAATTATGTTTCCTTTTTTTATAAATGCCCTTCCTCAGAAATGGGTTATTGTTGGATTTACTGATGTGTGAAGACCGTAGCTGATCAGTCAGGTTACAGGTTTTTTTTTCTCATATTCTATTTATGCTTCTTTTTGACAACTGGCTTTCTCCTTCTGTTGCCCCTCCCTCCAGCCCTGTCACTCAACGTCCACCAGTTTACTTACCTCCTGGCTCAGATGTGTCTAGCTAGCCAGTCACGGAGCCTGAGGGAGACTGATATGCTCCAGTCGGGCGCCACTGTTTTTCCTGGTGTTCTGCCTCCCTGTTGCTGGGGCATGACACAGAGTCCTGCAGCACCCACCCTTCACTGGTGTCCCTGACCTGTTATGTCCTCAGACGTCCACCTGGGGGCAGTCATTCAGCGGGACAGCCAGGTAATCCTCCATGAGAGAGGACAGCTGTCCTTTGGACACCTAATCCTCTCCCTCCCTGGCTGACCCCTGGTGGCCTGCTCACACTGTGAACACAGGTCGCAGTCGTGGCAGAAGGTAAGGCAATGGTGCCTCTGCCCTCCTTACCACTGGGCAGGTTTGGTTACATGTTTTTTATGCCCATTGTATAATGTAAGATGACACTGCCACAGATCGATGAGAAATGAGTCTCAGCTCAGTGGTTGTTTCTTTTTCATATGAATAAACTAATATATGGCTCATTCTTCAGCAGCATCCATGCTTTCAGTCGTGCAGGGCTGGAATTCAGCTTCTCTTTGTGAAATCCACTTCCCAGGTTGCTTAGGATCATTGTATTGGTCAACTCCCATTCCCCTCCCCCCCATAGGTGGTGTAGAGGTGAGTAGGGAAATTGAGGGAGTGTACAATTGCTAGGTTCCCAAGTTGTAACCTCACCCCACTGAACTGCTTTCTCCTCGATCTTGTGGCAAAAGATAGGCCTGGAAACAAATGAATGATCTGGTCGCTACATTGCTAAAATGCTACCGCTCTCACTGCTCCAAGTACTGAGTCCCGTGTCTCTATTCCGATGTTTACTACAGGTATTAGTTGGCATACTGCTCTGCTGTATATATAGTATGGTAAGTGCACTTGAAAACCAGGGTCACAGCATCCGCTTCCAAATTCATGATAGGTTGACAGGCTGCAAATCTTAGAGCATTCTGCCCCACTGGGAGACCCACAACCCAAGTATTAGCTGCCAAGCAGGGGCTTTCCAAGGCCCCAGTTCTGTGCCTCATGGCTGCATTCATCTGGATCTGCTTACCTGTTATGCAGCATGCCTTGGCTGCCTGCACAAAGCCCCAGTCATTCTAATATTGCCTCAGTTTTGGCATCTGTGACTTTCATGACTCAGTCATTTGCCACGGGCCTCAGCTGCAGGCATTTAATACTTCTCAGCAGTGGGGCTGCCATAACTGTCTGACAGTAGAGGGGATGTTCTATTCCAGCTCTGTGCTGCAACTGGCTCAACAGATCACATTACAGCAGTGGGGCTGCCATAACAGTCTGACAGTGGAGAGGATGTTCTATTCCAGCTCTGTGCTGTAATTGGCTCAACAGCTCACATTACAGCTGTGGGGCTGCCATAACAGTCTGACAGTGGAGAGGATGTTCTATTCCAGCTCTGTGCTGTAATTGGCTCAACAGATCATATTACAGCTGTGGGGATGTTCTATTCCAGCTCTGTGCTGTAACTGGCTCAACAGATCATATTACAGCTGTGGGGCTGCCATAACAGTCTGACAGTGGAGAGGATGTTCTATTCCAGCTCTGTGCTGTAATTGGCTCAACAGATCATATTACAGCTGTGGGGATGTTCTATTCCAGCTCTGTGCTGTAACTGGCTCAACAGATCATATTACAGCTGTGGGGCTGCCATAACAGTCTGACAGTGGAGGGGATGTTCTATTCCAGCTCTGTGCTGTAATTGGCTCAACAGATCATATTACAGCTGTGGGGATGTTCTATTCCAGCTCTGTGCTGTAATTGGCTCAACAGATCATATTACAGCTGTGGGGCTGCCATAACAGTCTGACAGTGGAGAGGATGTTCTATTCCAGCTCTGTGCTGTAATTGGCTCAACAGATCATATTACAGCTGTGGGGATGTTCTATTCCAGCTCTGTGCTGTAATTGGCTCAACAGATCACATTACAGCTGTGGGGCTGCCATAACAGTCTGACAGTAGAGGGGATGTTCTATTCCAGCTCTGTGCTGTAATTGGTTCAACAGATCATATTACAGCTGTGGGGCTGCCATAACAGTCTGACAGTGGAGGGGATATTCTATTCCAGCTCTGTGCTGTAATTGGCTCAACAGATCATATTACAGCTGTGGGGATGTTCTATTCCAGCTCTGTGCTGTAACTGGCTCAACAGATCATATTACAGCTGTGGGGATGTTCTATTCCAGCTCTGTGCTGTAACTGGCTCAACAGATCATATTACAGCTGTGGGGCTGCCATAACAGTCTGACAGTGGAGAGGATGTTCTATTCCAGCTCTGTGCTGTAATTGGCTCAACAGATCATATTACAGCTGTGGGGATGTTCTATTCCAGCTCTGTGCTGTAACTGGCTCAACAGATCATATTACAGCTGTGGGGCTGCCATAACAGTCTGACAGTGGAGAGGGATGTTCTATTCCAGCTCTGTGCTGTAATTGGCTCAACAGATCATATTACAGCAGTGGGGATGTTCTATTCCAGCTCTGTGCTGTAATTGGCTCAACAGATCATATTACAGCTGTGGGGCTGCCATAACAGTCTGACAGTGGAGGGGATGTTCTATTCCAGCTCTGTGCTGTAATTGGCTCAACAGATCATATTACAGCTGTGGGGCTGCCATAACAGTCTGACAGTGGAGAGGATGTTCTATTCCATCTCTGTGCTGTAATTGGCTCAACAGATCATATTACAGCTGTGGGGATGTTCTATTCCAGCTCTGTGCTGTAATTGGCTCAACAGCTCATATTACAGCTGTGGGGCTGCCATAACTGTCTGACAGTGGAGGGGATGTTCTATTCCAGCTCTGTGCTGTAATTGGCTCAACAGATCATATTACAGCTGTGGGGCTGCCATAACTGTCTGACAGTGGAGGGGATATTCTATTCCAGCTCTGTGCTGTAATTGGCTCAACAGATCATATTACAGATGTGGGGATGTTCTATTCCAGCTCTGTGCTGTAATTGCCTCAACAGATCATATTACAGCTGTGGGGCTGCCGTAACTGTCTGACAGTGGAGGGGATATTCTATTCCAGCTCTGTGCTGTAATTGGCTCAACAGATCATATTACAGCTGTGGAATCTCTGGATATTAAAGCAAGAATGGAAACATTGTAGTCCCCCACAACATTACATTTCCAAAGTTTAATAGTATATATTTCACGTGGAGAAATGCCAGAACACATCCAGTCCCCTTGATGTCTTAACAGTGCCCCCTTTTCATTGATTTTTTTTTCTAGTTACCTGAATGTGAAACACAAATCTGAGGAAATTTAAATTTTCAGTCTCAGTCCACTGTTACAGAATGTGAAACACAAATCTGAGGAAATTTAAATTCTCAGTCTCAGTCCACTGTTAAAGAATGTGAAACACAAATCTGAGGAAATTTAAATTCTCAGTCTCAGTCCACTGTTACAGAATGTGAAACACATATCTGAGGAAATACAACATTAAATTCTCTATCTCGGTCCAGTGTTACTAGTGTTACAGAATGTGAAACAGAAATCTAAGGAAATTTAAATTCTCAGTCTCGGTCCACTGTTACAGAATGTGAAACACAAATCTGAGGAAATTTAAATTCTCAGTCTCAGTCTACTGTTACAGAATGTGAAACACAAATCTGAGGAAATGTAAATTTTCAGTCTCAGTCCACTGTTACAGAATGTGAAACACAGATCTGAGGAAATTTAAATTCTCAGTCTCAGTCCACTGTTACAGAATGTGAAACACAAATCTGAGGAAATTTAAATTCTCAGTCTCAGTCCACTGTTACAGAATGTGAAACACATATCTGAGGAAATACAACATTAAATTCTCAATCTCGGTCCAGTGTTACTAGTGTTACAGAATGTGAAACAGAAATCTAAGGAAAACAGAACATTAAATCCTTGACCCCGGTCCAGCGTGATCTGTTGTAGTACGAATTTGGAAAGTCATTGGTTGGCACAAGATTTAAAACACATTAAAAAATAAGTGGTAAGGTACAACAAGGGGAGCTTACTGTGAAGTAATCCTACCCCCTAGATGTGCCATTCAACATGGGGTTGGGCTTACCAATTGGTGACCCACCCCTCAGAGTTGCCTTGCCGCTATTTTGTAACATGGCAAGGTGTTTAGGCAACATTTTAATTTGATTAAAAAAACTTTCATTGGCTCATCTGCATGCGACTCCGCATCAGACAATGGCAGGGTGTGTGTGTGCGACCCCTATAGATACCGTGTGATATTTACATGGGTCCCAGCCAATGAGATGGCTGAATTTTTTTATCTTCAGTTTTACAATAACATTTAAAAACTTATGTCAGACAAGCGTCTGGTCATGGTGTCCATTTTCTTCAGACTCACATGTTGTTCCTTTTCAGTATTCTTCTCCCTGTATAGCATTTCTCGTTTACAGCTCTTGTAAAATCTGCAGGATTCATCTTGAGAATAGTATAGGCGTACACTGAAACAGAATGGAATGAATATCATCCAAGAATTAATTGAGGAATGAAGGAATGCCTTGCCAGAAAATATAAAAAAAAGTCTCCTCGTGGATAACATACATGTGATGTCAAAAAAGACTCACAGTTCACCCAGGCTGCCTGGTAACTAGTAATTATATATGTGATCTCCCATAAGCATAACACCTGTACAGGTCTAACTTCCCTTCCCGGCCTCTACCCCTCTCATCATTACTAAACTCCTAAATCTGTTGCACCCAGCCTTGAATCTGTTAATTGTCCCTGCCTCCACAACCCCCTTGGCCAGCATTTGTGACTTGTCCATGGCCGTCTCAGTGAAGAATTTCCTGACGTCCCTCTTAAACCGTCCCCCCTCCCAGTTTCTAATCACACCCCTTTAATCTCAATTTTGGTTTTCAACAGCAGGTCCCTCTCATCCATCCTATTTATATCCCTCTGAAACTTGTATGGTTCTACAGATGTCCGTCCCAGCTGCTCCTGGATCATTTTGGTGGTCCTTCTCTTTACCACTTCCAGCATGTCCCTGTCTGTTCCTAGCATGTCCCTGTCCCTGGTCTTCCTCTTTAAATACTTCCTTCCTACACAGATTTTTGGACAAACTCTGTTGCTACTTGAATGAACTTTTCTAACCATGGTTACAACACCTGTGCGCCATGGTAACCACTGTGCATTCTTTAACTGCTAAATACACTATGTTGTCAACATCTGTAAGTATGTCTCCTGACATACAATATCAGAACATTTTGCTGCTCTCTCCCCCCGGGACCCTCTTGGAAATTAGGTTCTAAATATTCAAGAAAGCCTTCAGCACTGTTGCCCCAGTCAGCTGGAATTTTTATCCCAAGACTATCAAATCATTCAGAAATCAGTAGACCTTGAAATGGGCCATGTTCTCCCTAGTAAATCATACAGTCCCAACGATGTAGCAGAAGTAGGGCTACCACTGATGACTTGGGTTCAGGAACAAGCAAGGGTCGTCAGGGACCAGCTGGAGGAGAAGGAGGATTGAACAGCCCAGAGAATGCTCTCCTCCAGGGTGGGAGGATAGTGTCCTCTGCTGCAACACTGCTGGCCTGGTGACCACAGATGGTAGTGCAGTCAGAGGGCCCGAGGGTGGGATGTCGTTAATGTCAGTGGGCCATTAGCATGCACAGCATGTGCAAGCCATGGATGTGCTCGACACCAATGTCCCAAGAGGACTGGCGCTCCTAAGGGAACACTCCACCATGACAGCACGAGTGCCCAGGTACATTCGGGTCCCATGTCCCTTCTACGCTACCTCGCACCTGGCTGAAGGTTCGGAAGGATCACCCATCCTCCTGAACCCCCAGGAGGATATCCGGAGGACTGCACAGCTTACTGGGACAAAGGTGCTCAGGTAAGGATTTGGGTGGGTGGGGATGATGGGGTTGGATGTTTCCAGAGGGCTGGAAGTGGGTCATCATGGCCAGAGGGGCAGAAACAGAAATTAAACAAAAATAACTTCGAGCCAAGATAGTGACACTTACTCTCTAGTGCTCTGAGAACGGGCTCTTTCTGCGACGCTTTAATAGCAGTGCTCCCACCACGCACCCCATAGTCAGTCAGTTCCAGAAGACCCTCCATGAGCTTTTTGATCACCATTGCTGGCTCCTTCTTCCTCAGTTTACTCATTGTCCGTACTAACCAATCTGTTGGAATGGCGATTTTGCATCCTGGTACCAGAAATTGATAATTATGCGGCAGATCCTTGTCGTCTTCCAACAGTACCTGCAGAGGGGATACGAGATTACTGTTAAAACATCTTTTTTTAGTTGTTTAACCAGGAGTAGCACACTAAGCTGAAAGCTTTTTTACGGAGCATCCTGGGAGCGCAGGGAAGTTTACTGACTTGCTCAGGGTCACACAGTATGTAAGTGGAAGCTGTGGGATTCAAACCCAGGTCTGGTCTGCTGGATGTCACCAGATTTGCAGCTCAGAGCCTTAAATCACTGCGCTATACTGCCTCCCTGGTCTTGATCCATGTTACCCCATGTCAGGAGGCAGTATAGTGTAGTGGTTAAGGGCACTGAGCTGCAAACCTGGAGACCTGGGTTTGAATCCCATCAGCCCCCACTTGCATACTGTGTGACCCTGAGTAAGTCACCAAACTTCATTGTGCTTCAGGGTCACAGCTGGAAAGAAGCTCAGGCTTAGTGTGCTTTTCCTGGTTAAACAATTTCCCCTTCCTGCCCATCACTGAGTAGGCAGGACATTTTAGTTCCCTGCCCACACACACCACTGGACTTTAGGAACATAAAGAATTTAATAATTTGAAAGGGAGCAATTTCCAGAAAACAGGGAAGTGAAAAAGTTGCCCCCGTGAGACACAATCAATCGCCACACAGAACCATAGAAACTGACAGCAGGAAAAGCTCACTGGCCTATCTTGTCTGCCAGGCCTACATATAGTATGATGCAAATGCCCTATTTTTAAATGGTGGTAGCCAACTAAGGAAGCCTAGGTGCCCCCTCCTTTTTTTTATGGTCAGCATCACCTATTGTTCTAAACAAAATGGGAAAAGAGACCAGTGGCTGCCACAGAAGTGGAAAGTGTTCCTCTAAAGCCATGTGTGGTGCTGTCCCCATGCTTTTGTTTTGAGCTCCCCCCATGTTTCTAAAAGCAGCGGCGTGGCCCTCAGTGTTGCTGCAGTCCCATAACAAATTGGATCCATGGAGATGTAAGATTCCTAGAAGAATAAAACGGAGATCGAGAAGAGCTTCCTGGGCAAAGGTTAGTTACTTACCAGAAACGTTAGATACTTGAGAGAATCCTTCCCATAGAACCACCCCTTTGGAACAGTTAGCACTCAGTGTCAGGACAACTCAAAAGCTTTTGGCTAGTTGTGGCCGCCCAAGTTGACATATGTCAGCACTGCCTATGTAACTTGGGTGGTCCCATACATCCTCAGTTTCAGGACAAAGATGAACCCAGAATTATACCATACCAACAGGAACGGGAGAGCAAAACTTCAACCAGGATGACTGGAGAGGCAGAGGTTCCAGAAAGAAAGTTCAGTGGAAGGGCACAGAAAAAAGAAGACTAAGTGTGCAGTAATAGGCATGTCTTCCTGAGTATACACCCTGAAAATACAGAAGGGGTTGGAGGGAGGGAGGGTGAGCTGTGGCTCTCAGGAGGAGAGTCTCTCAAAGATCTACTGTTACTATTAAGTAGCTAACCTTTCTTCGTCAAGAACATCTTCCTCCACAGAGCCCCACCTCTCCCTAGCAGTACCAGACTGCAGAGCAGGAGGAAGGCAAGGCAAGAGGGACATGAAATCTCTTAAAGCAGACACAGGAAGATGATAAGGCCGAAGCCTTTACTGGAAGCACAGCAAAATGCCTCAGCAGTCAGACTCCATGGTGCATCAGCTTAAATAAGAAAAGGCAACAAAAAAGAAAAACATTTATAAATAGTGGCCTCAGAGTTGTATTTCCATGGCAGATGTTACATTTTCACATACTAAATAAAATTCCTTTTAGAAAATAACAGTAGAGAACAATTTAATCCTTTTCCTCTCTCTCTCCCGCAGAGGAGCTGCTTGATAGGTTGTGTGTTACATGTTTCTGGAAAACATTTTCCTTTCTCTTATATTTAGCTCTCCCTCTGGTCTCCTTTCTTTTTCCAGGTACCATAGTGATAAAGCATTGGTTAGCTCAGAGTCCTTTATCTGCGCTGGGGTCAGTATGATGACATTCATCAAATGTCCTAGCATTTCGGGAGTCAGACACAATCTCCAATTAGTTTTAGCACATTTCATGACTGAAAACCCAGACTGGACAATACTTGAGCATGATAGTAACACAATGATTATTTATTTGTAATATATGGATTGTTAAAATAATACCCCCAAAAAGCATATTAAAAAAGTCCATGTAATATCCTAGTTAGTCCCGTAATAGTACACTTCCAGTCCTCGTAATACTATACTTCCAGTCCTCGTAACAGTATCGTTGGGATCACTGATGCAACTACTGTCTAAACTGTGGGTTTTTTTTATTTTTGAGAGAAAGAAGTGGGAATGGGAAGGGGGCAGGGTGCGAGTGAGGAGCAAGGAACAAGATTCAGAGTCTAACTCTGCAGACCGCAGCGCCGTATAGTCGAAACAAGTAAGAAGTTGAAAATTCCTCGCGTCCATGTATTACAAAAAAATAACAAATAGTTTCTGGTGTTTCAAGGCAGAAATTCCATCTCGAGGTTCTGGGGACACAAGAAACCTCTCGAGCTTCGCTCTCGAGGTTCCTCGTGTCCCCAGAACCTCTCGATGGAATTACTGCCTTGTAATACACCAGAACCTATCTATTATTCTATTTATTTTTCTATTTAAAATCTTGGTAACTGGGATAGGCGCACTGAGCCAAGGCTCATTTCCAGGTGCGACCTGAGAGAAAGGGTTCGGTGGAGACGTAGACATAGCATAACCAACATACAATAGAAACAATATATACAGTACACTCAAATATGTTCAACAGAAACAATATACACACAGTTTAACAGAGCCAAGATGTTGGGAAAGTCGTCCTGTTGTTTACACAGCTTTTTAAGTAGTGTGTGAGAATTGTTATGCAGTAACGGTTCAAGATTGAATAAGACAGAGAGCATAGATCAACAGGCAGAATTCTAGTGCCTTAGAAGTGTTCAGTTAAGAATGTCACATCTTTTCTGCCATAGGCATCTTCCTCACCAGTTCCTTGGATTGAAAAGTTGACACGTTTGTTCAACACTGCACTGTTCATCACTGTCTGCCCCTAGTTGATAGTCCTGAACCAGTCTTTCATTTATCCAACAGTTCCATCTCTAAAATGAGTCATATCTTTTACTACAGTACTGAATGTGCCAGAGAACTGTTGGTTCCAATCCAAAGCGAGTACCTCATCTCTGAATTCCATTCCGTCAGCAGAGATGTTGTTAGCAGCAGGAAAGCGCTCCCCCAGACTGCGACACATCACAATGTTCTAAGAACAGCAGCCATAACTTTTTCTGCAATTTGGATAATTAACATTTTTTTCTTGCTGGAATGCCAAGAACACAGACACAACCACCTGCAAAATTACATGCACTAGATGTATTGCAATGAGGTATTTCAGTGAGGAGAGTTTTTCCTCAGCTTAGATGCTTTCATTTGTGTGGCCACACAGAATCTGATGAGAGATAACAATCACTTGGCTCACCCACTCTGTCCATTTTTCCTGCCTATCCTATCACCACAGAACCTACTTGATCTCTGCTCCCCCTTATGTTCCAACAACATATCCTGTGTGCCTATTCCATGCATGCTTGAAGTCCACCGCTGTTTTTGCCCACATCAACACCTCCTGAAGACTGTTCCAGGCATCCACCACTCTTTCACTGAAGAAGTACTTCCTCACATCTCTCCTAAATGTTCCCCCTTTCAGCTTCATTACATGTCCTCTTGTTTTCCTGCCTCTTTTCATCTGAAAAATACCCCCCTCCTGTACCTTATTTAACCCTGTGAGGTATTTATAAGTCTCTATCCTGTTACCCCTCTCCCTTCTCTCTTTTCCAGGGTGTACATATTCAAGTTCTTTAGTCTCTCCTTCTGATGCAGCCCCTGCACCATTTTAGTTGCCCTCTTCTGGAAAGCCTCTACCCTGTCTATGTCCTTCCTAAGATGGGGTCTCCAGAACTGGACACAATACTCCAAGGTCTCACCAGTGATCTGTACAGTGGCAACACCACCTCCCCCTTGCTGCTGGCAATACTCCTCCCTATGCACCTCAGCAGCCCACTGGTCCTACCTACTGCCTTGTTGCATTGTCCTGCCACTTTGAGGTCATCAGATATGATTACCCCCAAGTGACCGTCAATACCTCTTCTCCCATTTTGTACTCTGATTCTGGGTTTCTGTACTCCAGGTGCATGATTTTGCACTTTTTCGCATTGAAACCCCGCTGCCATGTCCTTAACCCCTCCTTAAATTTTCTCAGGTCACTGCATTTTCTTTTCACCTTCTGGAGTGTCCACCCTATTGAAGATTTTGGTGTCATTTGCAAAGAGGCATATCCTTTCGAGTTCATCTGCAATATCTCTTATAAAGACATTAAAGAGGACCTGTCCCAGTACTGAGCCCTGAGGCACCCCGCTGGTCACCCTCCCTTCCTTGGAACGAACTCAGTTTACCACCTCCTTCTGTCACCTATCCATTAACCAGTTTCTTACCCAGTTTTACTTACTACTTTAGGGCCCACCCCTAAGCTGCCCAGTTTCCTTACGAGTCTCCTATGTGGTACGGTGTTAAATGCTTTACTAAAATCCAAGAAGGCCATGTCCACTGCCTCACCCTGATCTATTTCCCTGGTTACTCAGTCAAAGAAATTATCAGATTTGTCTGACATGACTTCACCCCTGTGAATCTGTGCTGCCTTGGGTCCTGTAATCCATTGGAGTGAAGCTACTCCACAATCTTTTCCTTTAACAGTTACTCCATTAACATCTCCACGATCTCAGGCAAGCTAGCCTATAGTTGCCAGCTTCTTCCCTGCTAGTGCTTTTACGAAGTGGGACTACATCTGCCCTCCTTCAGTCCTCTGGAACCACTCCTGTTTCCAGCGAGTTGTTGAATAGGGATATCAGAGGTGCAGCCAGCACTTCCCTGAGCTCTCTCAATACTCTTGGGTGTACCCCATCCAGCCTCATAGTTTTTGTCTATTTTCAGGTTTGCGAGTCCTTTCAGGACTCTGTCCTCTGTAAAGGGGCTTGTGTCTACCTCCCTCTCCCGAGTACTCCTGCTGCTTTTATGTGGACCACACCTGTCCTCTGTGGAGACTGAACAAAAGTATTTTGAGTGGAGTGAGGAGTCACTGCCAGAGGACTCCTTGGCTGACTGTTTTTGGACACAGCTTGTGGTGTAGTCCCACCCACCCCAGGGCTCCTGCTACATTTATTGGGTGGGTTCCACAGGGCCTTGGAACATCCTGCATCCATAGAGGAAGTCGCGAAGAAAGGAAGCATAACAGAACACGACAGAAATAAAACAAATATTCAGAAGATAACAAATATCTGTCTTAAGCAGGCAGTCGATTGAGGAGGGAAACAGACATGATGGGAGTGGTGCAGTGCAGTGGTTGTGGAGCAGCTGTCTTCAGGGAGACATTCTCGATGCTGCCCTATCTGCATACACCTCCCTGGGCTGAGGGAGGAGGTTGCCTGTCTCCAAGCAGAGTTGGCCAAGCTGAAGGCGGCATCCACCCCCCACCCAGAGACCACTGGGTCCACAACTTGTGCCTCCAAGGATGCCAGAGAAGAGGAGTGATTGGACTATAGTGGGTTCAGGGAGGGTGAGGAAGGAGGGTCAAAAGCACATCCCCCAACTGATCCCGTTTAGTAACTCCTACACAGTTTTGGAGGAACAGGAAAGCCCCACTCAGGAACCCGAGGCTGGGACCAGGGAGAATGGGAGGGTCTTCCAGGATGGAACTCCAGGGAAGGGAGGCTGGGAACCCCAGAGGAGGGGGAAGCTTCTCCTAGTGGGGGACTCTATTGTCTGGGGAGCGGAGTTAGGGTCACCTGGCAGGGGGGAAAGGGAGGTCAAGTACCTCCCAGGAAGTGCTGCGTGGAGGGATGGGAAGCAGATCCACAAGATTGCTACGGCAATAGCTAGGACGGAGCAGCTGGATGTTATTGTCCACCTGGGGACCAGTGACCTGGCCAGGAGAAAGGTGGAGTTAGCCAGAGTCCAGGAAGATTTCAGGAAGCTGGGGAAACCTGAAGCAGATAGCATGCTCCGTCTCATTCTCAGAGGTGCTACCTGTCCAGGAATCAGGGGAAGCTAGGGCACTCCACATCCGTACTTTCAACTCCTGGTTGAAGGACTGGTGTGGAAGGGAGAGTTTTGGCTTCATAGGGGACTGGGGCCCGACCTGGACAGATGAAAGCTTATATAAAGAGGATGGCTTGCATTTGTCCGAGAAGGGGACCTTGGTCCTTTGTGAGAAGTTTAAATGCTTCAGCTATGAGCATTTAAACTGGCCAAGGGGGGACAGCCAGGAGGCTTAGGACCTCCCTCCCATAGGAACATGCAGGAACATAAATTGAATTCAGAAACAGCTAAAGCAGGCAGGGAGGGGCAGGCAGGAGAAGAATGAATAACGAGTGATACGGGAGGCAAGAGCACAGAGTAAAGGAAACTGGGGTGGGGGAAGATGCTGGAGAGAGAACAAGAGCAGAGGGAGGGCAGACTGTAAAACATGGAAGGTCATGCTAACGAATGCCCATAGCCAAGGAAATAAGGTTCCAGACCTGGAGGCCTTGTTGGCAGATGCACACCTTGACATAGCAGCAATAACAGAGATGTGGTACTCTGTTAATCATGGCTGGGAAGTCAATGTACCAGGCTATACACTGTTCAGGAGGGACAGGGAGGGTAAAAATGGTGGAGGAGTGGCCCTGTACATCAGAGATGGTACAAAGGCTACAGAAGTTCAGGGAAGACAGGGGGAGGCCAAGGTAATGTGAGTCACCCTGGAGCCAGGGAATGGAACAGCAATACGCACAGAGGTGATGATCTACAGACCTCTGGCACAGAGGGAGGAAGTAGACAGGTAACTAGTGGAGAACATTCACAACATGGCAGCTAAAGGCGAAATCCTGCTACTGGGGGATTTCAATATACCGGACGTGGACTGGGCCACCCAGGTGACTGTTTCAGGCGGAAGCACAGCCATCCTTGAATCCTTGCAGGGGGTTTGACTCAGGCAGCTAGTGGATGAGCCAACCAGGGACAAGTCAATTCTGGACCTGGTATGTACCAGTGGGAACAGAATTGAAGACAAACAAGTAGAAGGGCAGCTGGGGTCCAGTGACCACCAAATGGTGTGGTTCAGCATGGAGACATGGACTCAATTAAGCCATATAAGGGCAAGAGTATTAGATTTCGAGAGGGCGGATTTCACTGAAATGGGTATGTAACCCCCAGGTGGCGCTATCCCAAGGGTTACCACCCCTGCCTGCTTGACTACTGACAGGTTGAGGGGCCTAGGTTCTATGGCGAGTGCCTCCACCCAGAGGTCAGGGTTTGTAATGGTTGGTCTAGTTTGGTCACAGTCCTCTGGGACACTGAGACCCCCTTCTAATTCCTTTAATGGCCCACACAATGCACAGGAGTTACAGTACCAATACCCCACATGTACACGCTGTTCATTCATAAGGTACCACTTACCCTCGAGACTGATTCGCAGGTTCGTCTCTGAGGACCCCCTGAAAAATAAGGTTAAGCAGCATACACAAACCAATACAGTGCTTGGCATGAAGGTAATGACACTTCAGACAGTTTAAAGTTTAACAACAACAACAAATCTGATTTATTTAGGGAACAGTAACACGGGAGGGGGAAATCAGGTTAATTAGTGGCATTAAATCACAGTACTGTGCACACATACAGGGTCTGAAAAGTCACACTCTGGGTACCCAGATTGGGGGGGGGGGAGCTAGCCAGGTCCTTTGCCCGGGGTTGGCCGGCAGGTGTAGATGGATAGGGCCCTGTAGATGAAAATATATGTACAACACCCAATTGTAATCCGGAGCCTGATGGCTCAGTCCATGAAGCAAAGAAACAACAAGAATTAGATGACACACTTGTGATTGAAAACAGGCTGCAGGGGAATACCCTGATTTGTACTCACAATACCCAAGCTGAGAACCGGATGGTGGATGTTCTTCTGGATTGTCAGAAACAGAAGGGCATAGAGACAAGGTCCTTGTGACTGGACCCCACTGCAGTTTATAGCAAATGGATTTAGTTCAAGACAAGCTGGGGTTTGCTTCCAGCTTCAACACACAGCACACAGCACAGGGGATTGAAAATAGCGATTCCCCACAAGCACTACACACATTTATATGTAAAAGGAAAGTACTATACCAGGCAGGCTGCTGCTTGACCCCAATTGCAATTACTGCAAAATACCCGTGAGCACACACAGCAGCTTCAGTTCCTGACAGACCAAGCATGATTCAGCAATTTCTCCAGTCTTCTACAGGGTGAGCCTGGTTTCCACACTTCTAGTGCTTCTTTCTCCTCACAACTCGGATTCAGTCCAAACTGTCACTCACAAAGGCTGCAGACCGAAACTCAGGGCTTCACACATGCTTCCCATGCAAAACTATACACCGCAGAAGCACACAGCTCCTTCTCTCTTCACTGCCACAACTGATCTCATCTTTCCAGTCACAGAGCAGGGCATTTCCTTTAGCTCCACACTATTCTGTTGGCTGATTCAGCTGTCACTCACAATAAGACTCCCTCTGTTGGTAGTAAAAGGTGCCAAGGTCAAAATTACATTTCCCAGAGTCACTGCCCATACAATTCCTCTTTGTGGCTGGCTCAGATTAAGAGTCCCAGTTCTGATTCGTCCACAGGCTCCATTTTAGGGCTCCCTTAACCCAACTGGCCCAGCACAGCAGTTTAAGTCCAAAATGGAGAGGCAACACACACAGAGTCCCAGCTGCAATAAAGGCAGGTTAGACAAACTACAATTTTGCTAATGCTTTAAATGATTACAGGCAAACAGTTACAGCTTTCAGATGGGCTCCCTTTGCACCTTCAGCGACCGCAAAATGGAGCGATTACTCCGCAGATCGGGCGGGATTCGAGCATTAAATACACAGTCCCCACATACAAACTAATTAAGTCTGCAAGCAGACAGCTCTTAAAGAGACAGTACATGGAGGCTCAAATAGCACTCACTTGCAACCACAGTTAAGCAGCTCAGACGCCGAACACCACCCAGGCTGGGAGCATTCAGGCAAGCTCCTGGAAGACTTTTGGGAACCCCCATTTGCAGGGGGGTTACACCCTTCCTGGCCTGGAAAACCTTGGCGTCCGCGTCAAGTAAGTACCCCATAAGTTTCAATACAACCATATATATTTGCATCAGTATCACATTAGGCTTATACATGTAATTATCAGTCAACATATCACCTTACCAGAAACACATTTCTGAAACTTTTCAGTACATCACTTTTTCACAGTATTATACACACACTGTACCATAACTCAGGTTATTACCTCCTGCACATGAAACCTGAAGAGAGGGGGCCCTTCCCTATCAGCTACCTTGGGGCTGGACGGGGCCGGGGAACCATACCTAGAGGGCAACACAAATAACTTGGAGTTAGCACTGATATTCAGTTTGGGCAATGAGCTTGGGGACACATACACTCCTTTATGGGCAACATTGAGAGGCAAGTCCACAGGCCTCCCAAGGGAATCATAACTGAGGTGCACCACAGGCTTTACAGCTCGACCAGTCTTTCTAGGGGGAACTGTTACAGTCTCTGCACTCTGAGCCTCATTTTCAGCACTGTCCTCACTTGTCAGGGGAGTCTCCATTGGGGTAGAGAGGCTAGAAATTGGGGCACTTTCAGCTCCAGGAGTTACAATCTCTGAGTCCACAACACTTGGCTCACGTGGAGAGCTTTCGGACACTGGCAGTGGACCATCAGGGCACTCAAAATACTCTTCTTGTTCTGGTATATCACCAGTCTGTTCCAGTCCATCATTTTCCTCCTCTGAAAGCTCAAACAGTTGAACCATGCACAATGATTCCATATCATCTGACTTGATGCTTTGCACTTCTCTTTCTGGGAGCATTGGCTCCAGGGACAAAGCTGGGGGCTTAGGCAGTCCGAAAGGCCCAGCTTCATCTCCAGGATTGACTAGGGGATTGCCCCGAAACTATTGACTTAGTTCGTAAGAAGGGTAGTATTCAAAGCCACACTCACTTTCCTCTGAAATGGACTGACAGTCATGCTCAACTGGGACTTGTGGAGGGGAACACTTTAACTGAGCTTCTGTAGGTGCAGACTTTCTTGATTTTTTCTTAGTAGCAGCTCTAGTCACTGGTCCAGAGGGGACATTTTCTGGGGGCTCAGACTCAATCAAGATTTGTCCAATGGGCAGTAAATGATTTCTAGGCATTGTTTTAACATATTTTGAATTATTCTCAGGCCTTACTCTGTACACAGGCAGATCATATAGTTTGCCCACTACAATGTGGTGGAGATGGTGCCATCTGTCAGCAATCTTATGTTTGCCATGCAGTCCCAGATTTCTTAGCAATACCTGATCTCCCTCCTGGAGTTCCTGGGCTTTCACCCTTTTATCATACCTTTCTTTGTTGGCCAGATTTCTTTTGGCAGCCATGGTTTGAGCCAGTTGGTACGCATGATTTAGTTGGGCCTTTAACTTCTGCACATACTGTAAATAGTTGTCAGCTCGAACCCCATCAGGAGAAACTCCAAAACATACATCTACCGGCAGTCGAGTTTCTCTTCCAAACATCAGGCGGTAGGGGGAGAACCCAGTGGCATCACTTTTGTTGCAGTTGTAGGCATGTACCAGGGTGCTAATTTGTTGGCTCCATCTAGGCTTGTCCTTTGGGAGGAGGGTGCCTAACATATCTAGCAAAGTATGGTTGAAACGTTCAGGCTGTGGGTCCCCCTTGGGGTGGTAAGGGGTGGTTCTGGACTTTCGCACTCCCCCCAGAGAAAGCACCTCTTTGATCAGACGACTCTCAGTCTCTCCCTTGATCAGAATGGATTCTTTGTGGAGCCCCATAGTGAACAAAAAAGTTTTCTACAAGTACTTTTGCCACAGTGGATGCCTTCTGGTCCTTGGTGGGGAAAGCTTGGGCATATCTCGTAAAATGGTCAATGACCACCAGCACATTACTAATGTTTCTTTGATCTGACTCCAAACTCAGAAAATCAATACAGATCAGCTCCATGGGTGCACTGGTGGTAATGTTAACAAGGGGGGCAGCCCTCTGGGACAAAGCTTTCCTCTGTAAGCAGCGACTACAAGTTCGAATGTGTTGCTCAACATCAGCCCCCATCTAAGGCCAACAGAATCTGGATCTCACCAAGTCAAGTGTTCTGTCATATACCAAGGTGCCCCATGTGGTTGTGTAAGGACCTCAGTACTGAGTCTCGAAAGGCAGTGGGCAGCAGTATTTGTTGTTTCTCTACTTGTCCCCCTCTGTCTACTGTTTCTCTGTATAACAGTCTATTGATCAGTTTCAACTTAGGACCTTCCTTGTATAACAATGCAGTTCTCAAATCAGTGGAGCGTAATTTGGACACATCTTTCCCTGCATAGAGGGCTTCTAAAGCTGATTTGATCATGGGATCGCAGGATTGAGCCCGCTGAATACTGTCATTGTCCAGCTGAGGCAGTGCACCAATGTCTATTGCAGAAAAGTGGCAATAAGCAGCAGGTATGCAATTCTCAGAGGGTCCCAAACAATCCACCATACAGTCCACTGCGTCCGTGGACATTTGTTCCTCCCTGTCAAACTTCTGGCAGAGTGCTCGAATATCAGGTTCTGACAGTCTGACACAGTCATTCCGGGGAACAGGCCTCCGGGAGAGAGCATCAGCATCTATGTGGTTCACGCCTGCTCTGTATTCAACAGCATAGTCGTAAGTAGATAATGCAGAAAGCCACCTATGGCCAGTGGCATCCAACTTAGCTGAAGTCTGCACATAGGTCAAAGGACTATTGTCAGTTTTTACTAGTGTCTTAGCCCCATACACGTACTTGTGGAACTGGTCAACAATAGCCCACTTCAAAGCTAGGAACTCTAACTTATGTACAGGATAGTTCTTTTCGGATGGGGTCAGGCTTCTACTGGCAAAGGCCACTGGTCTCAGGCCATTCTCGTGCTCTTGGTACAATACAGCCCCCAAGCCTTGCAGGCTAGAATCAGTGTGCAAGACATAGGGTTTCGCTGGATGTGCATAGGCAAGGACAGGAGCGTGGGTAAGTTGATATATAATCTCATGAAAAGCAGCTTCACACTCAGGTGTCCATCTGGCTCCAAATACTTAATTGGGATGGAAATACACTCTCTCAGGCTCAGAAGAAACCGACCTCTTGTATTTTTTGTGGGTAGGAGGGTAACCTTGAGTAAGATTAAGTAAAGGACGGATCACTCTTGAATAGTCCTTGATGAAATGGCGATAGTAGCCACAGAATCCCAGGAATCTTTGCAGTTCTTTTAGATTGCGGGGCTGTGGCCAGGTGGTCAAGGTCTCAACTTTACTTGGGTCGGTCTCTATTCCTTCGGTGGAGGCTATGTGTCCCACATACTTTACAGATGTTTGGAAGAATTGACATTTATCGATGGACAGTTTTAGGCTAATGTCTTCCAGTCGGTCCAACACCTTGAACAATCTGCTCTCATGTTCCTCCAGTGAGCTGCCAAACACAATAACATCATCCAGGTACACCAGGCACTCTAATAAGTTCATGTACCCCACTGCACGCTCCATCAGTCATTGAAAAGTGGCTGGGGCACCTGAAATCCCTTGAGGCATCCTCATGAATTCATAGAAGCCAAGCGGACAGATAAAGGCTGTCTTCTCACAGTCTTCCGGGGCTATCGGGATCTGGTAGTACCCACTGCGAAGATCCAGCACGGAGAACCACTTGCTACCATTCAGGCAGTCTAAAGCATCCTGGATGCAGGGCATTGTATACTGATCAGAGATAGTCTGCCAGTTCAAGGTGTGATAATCCACGCACATCCTTACTGTCCCATTCTTTTTTCTCACTACCACAATAGGTGAAGCATATGGGCTTCTGGATTCTTGTATTACACCACCAGCAAGCATCTCTTGTAGATGCCGTCTCACATCATCTATGTCAGAATGTGCCAGGCGTCGAGACCTCTCACGAAATGGTCTTTCATCACGCAGCCGGATGTGCTGCTCAGCTCCTTGCACACATCCTACGTCCCATTCTTTGAAAGAAAACACCTGGTCTCTCTGGGCAAGCTTTCTACTGAGTCTCATCTTCCATTCGGCTGGCAACAGGGAGTCACCAAAATCAAACAAGTCGGGAGTCACTCTGTCATTCTCCCCCGAACACTTGTTACTAGGCAACACTGCAGTATCCGCACAATGCACATTAGCCAGGGTGCAACCTCTATTTACTCGAATCTCTCTATCAGACACATTATGAACTTGGACCATTACCCATCTGGCATAAGCATGGGCTCTGGCAGGCAAAATACTTGGCTTGACCAGCAGTCCCTCTGGCAATTTCCCATTGCCTGGAGCATCCAGGATGAGGATTTTATTCTTGACATCCTTTATGATACGGATCTCTCCCTGTAAGGTACACTGGGCATTTGGCGCCAGGATCAGAGACTCAGGATCCTTTTTCCAGACAATTCCAACCAGTTCCTCTGGTTCCACTTTGTCAGCATCTCTCTGGGCATCACAGGCCTTCTTGATCAATGCCGGAAATTTTAAAGCTCTACCAGTCTGTGACCCCTGTTTCTCACAACACAACTGTGCCAACCGTCCAAACATATGCGCATTCGTCCCAATTAGTAGCGGAATCCCATCATACAGTCCAGTAGGGGGACACACTAAGGCCAGGGTCTCTACTTGCTCTGCCACTCCAGCCATGGAGGTGGGGAAAGACAGCCAAATTCGGATACACCCGGAGTAGGGGTAGGCCTTCTCACTTAACCCCCATACATGCAGTCCTTCCAATGGTTGTAAGGGTACATCTGACAAATGCTTCTGATACCAATCCTGGAACATAATTGTCACTTGGGAGACACTGTCTAATACAGCTCTTATAGACACTCCATTCACCTTTACAGTGGTCTCCATGGAGGGACCCGCTATTCTGGACCAGTCTGGAGAGGCGGTAGCGGGGGCCTGGGTAACTGACCTTGCCACAAAGGGACGTGAGTTAGCATTTTTGGGACCCTCACTAGGATCATTTTGTGCACCTCTAACCACTGATTTGTTCTCCCAAGCCTCCTTGTAGCCTACATAACAACTTTGTCTGTGTCTTTTGGAGACCTGCATTCTCTCTTCATGTGCCCATCCTTCCCACAATTATAGCAAAACATACCTTCTGGAGTTTGAGCTGGCCGAGGCGTCACACTGGGAGCCAGGACGGGGGTACTACTAACTGGACACCTTGGTGCCATCTCTGTCTGTGGCATGATAAGCATTTGGAGGCATCTCGTCAATTTCCCCACTTCCATGGTCAAGACATCGAGTTTTGAACTGTTGTCAGCAGGAGATGCCTGGGTGGGTACCCCCACTCCCATAGCAGATGCAGTCAGATATAAGTCAGGGCCTGTACTTGCAGGCGCGGCCTTCATAAAGAGACTGTTTTTAAATTCCCTGATCTCTCTCAGCAGTTCACCCCATGGTGGCACACCCTCATTGGTCCCCACTTCACAAGGACCTTCTGATGCCGTGATCACTTGGGCTGCGCTCACCCCAGAATTAGAATCCCCCTCCTCATCTTCAACCTCCCAAAGTTCTTTTATTAAGTCACAATAGTCCGGTGGGTTACCCCTTCTGTCTGGGAGTCTTAATTGAAGGAGTTGCAATTTAGAATGCTTTCCATGCTGTAGTAGGTGCTCCAACCTTACACGGTTTAAGTCACTGGTGGCTACCCCACCTTTTTGGTAAGCCTTCTGCAGAGCTCTTTCCAGACGAGTAACATATGCAGAAAAACTTTCCCCTGGCCACTGTTTTGTACCTTGAAATTTCCACATCAAGCTCTCCCCTGACTCAATGCTCCCAAAATTGCCTTTAAGCACAGATAGGTACTTCTGGGCAGATGCATCAGGATTTGTGGACCTCAAAAATTTAATGGCCTCTAGGGCAGGTCCCCTCAGACTTTCTATGATTCTTTTTCATTTCTCAGCCTCCACACACTGCCATTCGAGTATCAGGGGGGCAACACAATCTATCCAGGTGTCCCAATCATCCTCCCCTGGCTGTTGGGGGAGGAACACCCCCAGGTGGCAAGAATAGTTTCTTCAAGTCCTCCACAGTTTTCCCTTCCTCCAGCAACAATTTAGCAAATTTCTCCTCAAAAGTTTCAGATAGTGGGGGGGGTCATTACCCCCCTCCCCCGGGTCTCTACTGTCCTTAATTATCACTCTCCAGGCAGTGAGGGCTCCCTCTGGGGTAATAGTCTGTGGCACTTTGGAGCTATCTATGGGATCCTTATATTCTACTAGGGCCATGAAAGTGTGGGTGAGCAGATCAGCATGTCGACCCACCACCACAGGGTTTTGTAAACCTTCCACCTTGGAAAGTACTCCCTGTACAGTGTCCGTATTGATGCCCAGGGGGATGTCCAGGATAAGCATAGCATTTTGGGGGTCGATCTCCTCCCCAGTACACCTCTCCACCAACTGGTGCACAGCCACTTCTGTCAGGGTACCCATTTATTTATTTTTTTCAACAGTGGTTCGTAAATGTGGCCACTAGAGGACACAAAATCCCAGCGGTGCCTCCAAGATGTAACCCCCAGGTGGCACTATCCCAAGGGCTACTATCCCTTCCTGCTTGACTACTGACAGGTTGAGGGGCCTAGGTTCTATAGAGGGTGCCTCCACCCAGAGGTCAGGGTTTGTAATGGTTGGTCTAGTTTGGTCACAGCCCTCTGGGACACCGAGATCCCCTTCTAATCCCTCTAATGGCCCACATGATGCACAGGAGTTACAGTACCAATACCCCACATGTACACACTGTTCATTCATAAGGTACCACTTACCCTCGAGACTGATTCGCAGGTTCGTCTCTGAGAACCCCCTGAAAAATAAGGTTAAGCAGCATACACAAACCAATACAGTGCTTGGCATGAAGGTACTGACGCTTCAGACAGTTTAAAGTTTAACAACAACAACAAATCTGATTTATTTAGGGAACAGTAACACAGGAGGGGGAAATCAGGTTAATTAGTGGCATTAAATCACAGTACTGTGCACACATACAGGGTCTGAAAAGTCACAATCTGGGTACCCAGGTTGGGGGAAGGCTAGCCAGGTCCGTTGCTCGGGGTTGGCCGGCAGGTGCAGATGGATAGGGCCCTGTAGAAGAAAATATATGCACAACACCCAATTGTAATCCGGAGCCTGATGGCTCAGTCCATGAAGCAAAGAAACAACAAGAATTAGATGACACACTTGTGATTGAAAATAGGCTGCAGGGGAATACCCTGATTTGTACTCACAATACCCAAGTTGAGAACCGGATGGTGGATGTTCTTCTGGATTGTCAGAAACAGAAGGGCATGGAGACAAGGTCCTTGTGACTGGACCCCACTGCAGTTTATAGCAAACGGATTTAGTTCAAGACAAGCTGGGGTTTGCTTCCAGCTTCAACACACAACACAAGGGATTAGATATAGTGATTCCCCACAAGCACTACGCACATTTATATGTAAAAGGAAAGTACTATACCAGGTAGGCTGCTCCTCGATCCCAATCGCAATTACTGCAAAATACCCGGGAGCACACACAGCAGCTTCAGTTCCTGACAGACCGAGCGCGATTCAGCAATTTCTCCAGTCTTCTACAGGGTGAGCCTGGTTTCCACACTTCTAGTGCTTCTTTCTCCTCACAACTCGGATTCAGTCCAAACTGTCACCCACAAAGACTGCAGACTGAAACTCAGGGCTTCACACGCCGCTTCCCGTGAAACTATACACCGCAGCTGGCATGTACAAGCTCCTTCTTTCACTGCCACAACTGATCTCATCTTTCCAGTCACAGAGCAGGGCATTTCCTTTAGCTCCACACTATTCTGTTGGCTGATTCAGCTGTCACTCACAATAAGACTCCCTCTGTTGGTAGAAAAAGGCGCCACGGTCAAAACTACATTTCCCAGAGTCACTGCCCATACAATCCCCTTGTGGCTGACTCAAATTAAGAGTCCAAGTTCTGATTCGTCCACAGGCTCCATTTTAGGGCTCCCTTAACCCAATTGGCCCAGCACAGCAGTTTAGGTCCAAAATTGAGAGGTAACACACACAGAGTCCCAGCTGCAATAAAGGCAGGTTAGACAAACTACAATTTGCTAATGCTTTAAATGATTACAGGCAGTTACAGCTTTCAGATGGGCTCCCTTTGCCTTCAGCGACCGCAAAATGGAGCGATTACTCCGCAGCTCAGGCGGGATTCGAGCATTAAATACACAGTCCCCCCATACAAACTAATTAAGTCTGCAAGCAGACAGCTCTTAAAGAGACAG
Organism: Neoceratodus forsteri; assembly: GCA_016271365.2. NCBI lineage: Eukaryota > Metazoa > Chordata > Ceratodontiformes > Ceratodontidae > Neoceratodus > Neoceratodus forsteri. Next base: position 113,135,958 of record CM057449.1, read on the forward strand.
TATGTGGAGGCTCAAATAGCACTCACTTGCAACCACAGTTAAGCAGCTCAGACACCATACACCACCCAGGCTTGGAGCATTCAGGCAAGCTCCTGGAAGACTTTTGGGAACCCCATTTGCAGGGGGGTTATAGGCAGATATATACAAGCACTCCTAGGGAAGGGAGAGGCAATAGAGGGGGTGGAAGAACAATGGGAGAAACTAAAAGGAGCCATAGCGGATATAACAAACCAATGTACTAGGATAGTGGCCAAAGGGAAAAGAAGAAAGGAAACTACTATGGTTCTCCAAAGAGGTGGGAGACAAAGTCAGTGCTAAAAGGCTGAGTTTCAGGAAATATAAAGGGAGCCAAAGGGAGGAGGATAGGGAGGTGTACCTTGACTGTCTAAGGGAAGGCTGTTAGGAGGGCAAAGGCGCAGACAGAAGAGGGCTTAACACAGTCTGTAAACAACGGGAAGAAGGCATTTTGTAGGTACATCAGTGAAAGAAGAAAACCCGGGGGGGGGGGGTTGTGAGGCTCAAAGGGGAGAAGGGAGAGTGTAAGGAAGGGGATCTGGACAAGGCAGAAATACTCTCCTATATACTATGTAACATTGAAATCATGTTTATCCTTTGTGCTCTTATGTATTTCTGTATAATAACTGTTACTGTTTATTCTGTTCTGTACCATCTGCGACTTGGAGCCTTTGTAAACGAGCCTTTGGCTCAAAGGTATTAATCCCAAACTGAAATAAAAAAAATAAAAATACTTCTGCTCAGTATTCACTAAGGAGGGTGTTACACAAGGTCCCTGCACCCTGATTGGTACCCCTAGAGGTACACCGTAGACAGCTAGTGCTTAGGCATATGTTATACTAACATACAGGGCTAAGGGCATCTACCATATAAGAGTAGATGTCAGGATATGTACGCATATTATTGTAATACACTTTGCTTGCTAATACATATATTTTTCCTATGTATTTTCTGTATATTTCTTACTCATAAGATGTTAGGACATCTGTGTCCTTCTAATGATTATAATATATAAGTCGGCATTGCCACCTTTTGGTGATTTGTACCACTACACTGAGTTATATAAGACTCTGTATAATGTACTCTTTTGTTTCACAAACTGATGACTACTACAAAATTGTATGTTATCTTGGACCGTGAAGCCACCTCTAAATTATCCAATAGGGCTCATCTCTGTAACTAGAAATGTTTCTATCTTACAGTAACCATAGTAATTATCATAGGTATATAATGTGAAACACTGAGTCTTATACCTCGGAGACCCCAAGAGACACGAAGAAACCTCGAGGTATAGGGAACTCTTAGCATTGGCCCCTGGTTCGCATTGGTAAGAACTGCTTAGGGCAACTGTGTGATTTATCCTTATGGTAGTAATAAACAAGTTTATTACTCTTATGCAACATCTTTGTGATTCCTTGCATTTCCAATATTGCCAAGAACCTGAGAGTGAGGTTTAGACCTCCTGACAAGGGGGGGGGTTAAGGATGACAGTTAGGTTGCAGAGTGTGACCGGGTAGAATAGGACCCTGTCCCATTTGTTGGAGAAAGTGTGTAAATGCAAGGATCTGTATTCTTTCCGTTTCTGTCTCTTCTGTCTGGTTGTGCAACCAAATTTTCCTGTGAGACCTCGGACTTGATCAACCCGACCAGTCTCGCAATCCTTTGCCTCTCACTGGCTCTCTGTTGTCTTTCTTCCTTGCATATCTATATCTGCTAATATAAAATATATGAGAATCAATGTATGGAAACGTAGCTGATATTGGGATCACTTTTGTTTAGAAAATTGTGTTACTGTTGAAATGTATATATTTATAATTTGAGATGACTGTAAAAAGCTAGAGGTTACTTGAGTGCAAATGCCTGAGCCTTTTGCAGTTGCTGTGGAGACCTCAGGAAGTTCTCAATGTTCTAGCAGCTCCTGAAATTTACAAAGGCCAGGATGCTTGCAAAGGATGGGGGTTGAAAAGAGTTATAAAAACAGCTAAGCTGAGCTGCAAGGGAGATTTTTTTTTTTTTTTTTTTTTTTTACAAGAGATTTTTTTTGCTTCTGTATATAGTTATTCTGAACAGGTTTATTTTATTTTATGTTACTGCAACTACAAAATAAACAGTTTTGTGGAATTTACAACTGCTCCTGGGTTTTCTCTATGCTTCCTGACCTGTGCATCGACGACACAGAGGCAATGGGGGTGGACACCAGTTCATTCACAGTGGAGAGAGTTCTGGAAGAATGCACAAAGCTGAAGGTGGATAAGGCCATGGGGCCAGATGGCATCCACCCGAGGATATTAAAGGAGCTCCAAAGGGAACTAGCAGCACCTCTGGTGGCCCTGTTCACAGAGTCATTCAACACGGATGTCATTTCAGAGGCCTGGAGGAGGACACATGTAGTCCCACTGCACAAAATCAGCAGTAGGGAGGAGACGGGGACCTACAGGCCAGTCAGCCTCACCTCAGTGGTGGGAAAGATCATGGAGACACTGCTGAAAGAAAGGATAGTGACACATATGGAATCCAGAGGTGCTCAGGATCTGAGGCAACACAGGTTCACAGGAGGAAGATCATGTCAAACAAATCTAATAGATTTTTTTGAATGGGTGACTAGGGAACTAAATCTGGGAGGGGCAGTAGATGTCGCCTACCTAGATTTTAGCAAAGCCTTCGACACCATCCCACATAGAAGGCTGATTAACAAGATGGGTAGTCTGGGCATGTGAGACACAGTGGTGAATTGAGTTAGGAACTGGTTAACAGACAGGAGAGACAGCGGGTGGTGGTAAATGGGGTACAATCTGGGGAGAGGGGGAGTGACCAGTGGGGTACCACAGGGATCAGTACTGGGACCAGTCATGTTCAATGTCTTCATCAGTGACACTGCAGAGGGCCTGGAAAGAAAGGTCTGCCTGTTTGCAGATGACATCAAGATCTAAAACAGGGTGGATACTCCAGAAGGGTGCAGAAAATGAAGAGGGACCTGGTGAAGCTTGAAAGATGGTCAGAGATGTGGCAACTAAGGTTCAATGCAATGAAGTGCAAAATAATGCACTTGGGTAGAGGGAACCCTGAGGACAGCTACAGGTGGGGGGGGGGAAGCTGACTGTCACCAAAGAGGGAAAGGGACCTAGGGGTTATCATTTCTGATGACCTTAATGTATCAAAGCAGTGCAGAAAAGTGGCGGGGCGGGCCAGTGGCATGCTGGGGTGTATAGGCACAGGTATCACTAGCAGAAGGCGGGAGGTGATGATGCCATTGTATAAAAGATTGCTAAGGCCTCACCTGGACTACTGCATGCAGTTCTGGAGGCCACATCTGTGCAGGGACATAGAAACATAGAATCTGATGGCAGATAAGGACCGCATGGCCCACCTAGTCTGCCCAATTCCCTAAGTGACAAGCTGCAGATCCTAGTTTACCAACAGCCTACTTCATCCTACCCCCCACTAGAATTGCCTTATGTCTGTCCCATGCATTCTTGAATCCCACCACTGTTTTTGACTCCACAACCTCCTCAGGAAGGCTGTTCCATGCATCCACAACCCTCTCTATGAAAAAATACTTCCTCACATTACCTCTGAGCCATCCCCCCTCTATCTTCAAATTGTGCCCCCTTGTTCTTGCACATCTCTTTTTCTGAAAGATGCTACCCTCTTGGACTTTGATTCCCTTGAGGTACTTGAAAGTTTCTATCATGTCCCCCCTCTCCTTCCTTTCTTCGAGGGTATACATATCAAGCTCCTTTAGTCTCTCTTCGTATGTCTTCTGGTGCAGACCCTGCACCATTTTGATTGCCCTCCTCTGGGCAGCCTCCACCCTGTCTATGACTTTGTGGAGATGGGGTCTCCAGAACTGCATGCAGTATTCCAGATGGGGTCTCACCAACTGTTTGTACAGAGGGATAACAACTTCTTGTTTTCTACTGGTGATGCCTCTCCCTATGCATCCCAGTATTCCCCCAGCCCTCCTTACTGCCTTCTCACATTGCTTGCCCATCTTTAGGTCATCTGATATCACTACCCCCAGGTCCCTTTCCATTTTTATTGTTGTTAGTATCCCACCCCCCATTGTGTACTCTTCCCCTGGGTTTTTGTTTCCCAGGTGCATTATTTTGCACTTCTTTGCGTTGAATCTAAGCTGCCATACATTTGACCATTCCTCCAACCTTGCCAAGGCCCTTCTCATCCTTTCCACCCCACCTTGTGTATCAACCCTGTTGCAGATCTTTGTGTCGTCTGAAAAGAGACATACTTTTCCTTCCAGACCCTCTGCAATGTCACTTATAAAGACATTAAAGAGGACCGGTCCCAGTACTGAACCCTGCGGTACCCCACTAGTAACTCCCCTGTCTTTACTGTGGACTCCGTTTACTGTTACTCTCTGCATCCTATTTTCCAGCCAGTTCTTTACCCAGGCAACCACCTTAGGACCCACTCCAAGGCTGGCTAACTAGTATATTAATCTTTTGTGTGGGACTGCATCAAATGCCTTGCTAAAATCTAGGTAGGCCATGTCTACAGCCACTCCCTGGTCTACTACTTTGGTCACCCAATCAAAGAAATCTATTAGATTCGTCTGACATGACCTTCCCGCTGTGAATCCATGCTGTCTTGGGTCCTGTGCCCCGCTGGCCTCTAGGTACACAACAATTCTTTCCTTCAGAAGTGATTCCATCATTTTCCCTACCACTGAGGTCAAACTAAATGGTCTGTAGTTTCCTGCCTCTGTCCTGCTCTCACTTTTGTGACGTGGAATCACATCTGCCCTCCTCCAGTCCTCAGGCACCACCCCATCCTCCCATGATTTGTTAAAGAGAGTAGTCAGTGGTGTCACTAATTCTACCCTTAGTTCTTTTAGAATTCTGGGGTGAATCCCGGCAGGCCCCATTGCTTTGTCCACCTTCAGTTTTAAGAGTTCTTTCAGAACCCTTTCTTCTGTGAATGGACTGGTATCAACCCCCCTATCCAGAGTGTTTCTCTTGTTTGGTTTAGGTACCTCCCCCTCCTCTTCTTTTGTGAAGACTGAGCAGAAATATTCATTCAGTATCCCTGTTTTTTCACTGTCACCCTCTGCTCACATTCCCTTCCCTTTATTAAGCCTCAGTATCCCTCCCTTGGTCTTTTTTCGCTCCCTAATGTACCTATAAAAGGTTTTATCCCCCTTCTTAACAAAGTTGGCTATCTTTTCCTCAGTTTGGGCCTTTGCTATTTTGACTGCCTTCCCTGCCTCCTTTTTCTTTAACTGATATAGTTCTCTGTCCTGCTCCTTCTGTTTTTCCTTATATTTCCTGAATGCCATCCTTTTCTCCTTAACCTTAAGGTGGAGACTATCAAGAGAACGGTAACAGAGATGGTGCAGGGCTTGCACCACAAAACATAGGAGGAGAGACTAAGGGACCTCAATATGTACTGACTGGAGGAGAGGAGACAGCGGGGGGACATGGCAGAAACTTTCAAGTACCTCAAGAGCACAAACAAGGTGCAGGTGGGGGACCTTTTCCAATGTAGAAAAAGTAGTAGAACAAGGGGGCAGAATATGAAATTGGAAGGGAATAGATTAAGAGGTAATGTGAGGAAGTTTTTCTACACAGAAAGGGTAGCTGATGCTTGGAATAGTCTGCCACAGGAGGTAGTGGGGGGCAAGCACAGTGGAGGGGTTTATGAATGCCTGGGACAGGCACAACGGAAGCTTGAGAGGTGAGGGAGTGATGGAAAGCCATTGATCACATAGGGTCAGTGGCTGCATGCAATGTATAGGGCCTACGGGCAGACTGGATGGACCTAGCGGTCCTTATCTGCCGACAATTTCTATGTTTCTATGTTGAGGATATCTGTTTCCTCCTGATCATCCTCCACACAGTCCCCCACCCAACCCAACTTAACCTCACAATCCCTCCCCTCATCTTCCTCTTTTCACTTTTGTTAACTAAAAAAGGTCTTGTCCCTTTTAGTTTCCCCTTGGGCTTTTCTTTCCTCAGTTTGTGCCTTTGTGCTCCTCATCACTTTCCTTGCTTCCCCCTGCTTTCCCTGATACACCTCCCTATCTCCTTCCCTCGGTGTCTCTTTATACCTCCTGAATGTTACCCTTTTATCCTTTACCTTTCCAGCCACATCCTTCGAGAACCACAGTGGTCTCTTTTTTTCACCTGCTTTTGCTTACTTCCTTTGCACAGAGGTTTGCTGTCTTCACTATACCTTCCCTTAACTTAGCCCACTGTTCTTCCATCCCGCTCAGGTCATCCACCCCTGCTAAGCTGTCACAGAGGCATTCACCCATTTTTTTTTTTTATTTGCCCTGATGAAGTCCAGGAGCCTAGTCCTTTTGTGGTTTACTTCTGCTGCTGTTCTTATGTTGACCCATTCTGTACGGCGAACGCTGGTCCCCAGGAAGCCTCCCACTTTGACATCTACAATACTGTCCCTTTTTGTGAGCACCACGTCCAGTACTGCCTCATCACAAATGGGCTCCCTGACTAGCTGACTGAGAAATGCCCCCTGGCAGGGAGTCTAGGACATCTGTGCTTCTAGCTGAAGCTACAGCTGGCAGGCTCCAATTTATACCTGTCAGACTGAAGTCCCCCACCAGCATCACCTCCCCTTTTTCTGCAGTTGTGCTAATGGCTTCCACCAGTGCCCTATCCAGTTTTTCCTCCTCTGCTGGAGGTCTGTAGATCATGCCATTAAGAACAGTGGCTCCGATTCCTGTCTCCAGGGTGACCCATGGTAACTCCAACCCCTCTATTCCCCCCTGGAATCCCTGAGTCACCGTCGCCTTAATACCCTCCCTTACATATAGCACTGCTCCCCCCCCCATGTTTCCAGAGCTGTGTATAGCCATATGACCATGTCCTTGGCATGGTTTCCTGTGCACCATGGCTTGGATAATGGCCACAATACCCAGGTTTGCCGCTGCCATGATGGCCTCTAGGTCAGGAATTTTGTTTCCTAGACTTCATGCGTTTGCACACATGGCCACTTGCAGTGACCTGACCATCACTGACCTATGTTACATGTATAACAATACTTTTTCACATTTTAATAAGCAAACTTAAGGCTCTAACTCTGTGGGCTAGCCATCTGGTTCCCAGCACATTTACTGGCCCAAAGTACTGTAGATCCTGGACAGAGTATGTTTGTTTCAAGCCATTCTACGTCACTGAAGAGCCATGGTAGTACTGTAAAATCTTCTGTAATAGGTCATCAGTTTGTTGCACTAAGTTGCAAGGCTTGGCTGTGTCTCATAGTGCCATTTCAAAGCGGTGGGCTGAACAGTGGATTGAGACAACGTGAGGCCCCTGCTACTTAACGTCTCTGGCAATCTCGTTATCGATCTGACAGTTTATTGCTGCACCATCAGCACAGAATCCTACCATGAATGAGGAAATATCCTCTACTTTTGCATTTTCTTTAACACTTTTCATAACTGCATGAAAAATAATTATCTAAGTGTAGGCCTGCCTATGTCTATGGTGGTGAGAAAATCTGTAACAGGTTCACCGCTCATCGCATACTGTATATAAACAAGCCCTTCCTCTATAACAGCACAGTTGGTACTACCATCGCATGACAATGAAAAATATTTAGACTGCATGACCTCCTCGGTAAGTTGTGCACTGATATCCTTACTGATAAATGTAATAAAACTGGCACAGGCCTTGTCACTGGTGTACCCTGACCCAATTTTTTCAGGGGTTCCTATCCATGACAGTAGTTTCATGTCTTGCACAAAAGACATGAATTGTTGCCCTACTTCTGCAACTCTGAAAGCTGTTAAGAACTGATGGCTCACAACTTCTCTAGTCACCCTGTTCATTAACAGTAACCCTCTGACAACTGGGTTCTTGTTAGGCTAACGCTGAGCAGCAATACGATTCCTTGACTCACAATGAATATAACTACCGTATTTCATCGAATAGAAGCCTTGGCTTCTATTTGATTTTTTTATTTTGACCTGTGGCTTGTATTTTAGGGCAGCTTGTACTGCAAAATCCTATCTTAAATGTGAAAAAGAAAATATTACATATCCAGAATATGATCAAATATATTGTTACTGGCCCACTTTATATCAAAATAAGAACAACAAACATGAACTAAAGTCAAAAAAATTTTAAAAAGAAATATAACAATCATATTTACAAAGATAAAAATCATAAAGAGTCCAACCTACAGAGTTTTATCTGACATCACTTCAACCCTGATTAGAAGCCACGGTTTCCATTTGAGGGCGACTTTTATTAAAAGTATTCATTATGATCTGTGACTTGTATTTGAGGGGCGGCTTCTATTCGAGGATGGCCTCTATTTGGTGATATACGGTAGTTTCATGTGTTTGTACCGTTTGAAGCATAACAGTTTTGCAGCCGATAATATATGGACTATTTACTTTTGGAAATATTTTTCTGTAATATTCGCAGTGCATCTCTGTTCTTTTTTAATTTACTACAAGTCGTTCCCTAGGTTTCTTCTGTGACTCTTGCAAATGGTATGTTCGATTTTTTTTTTGTGCTGCTACTGAATTCAGACTGAAGCGGGTGGATGGCTGTCTCATCCCCCTCACCAACTCTACCATGGGAGGGTCTCTCCATATGGGCAGGTAAGTGGGGATTCTCTGCGGTCCAGGATAGACAAGACTGGGCAGTAGCCTGACAGTTGCTGGACTGGGAGGTTAAAAAAAAGCTCAGTGCTCTAGTGTTTATTGGTGCCATAATACCCCTAAAGGGTTAATGTGGAACTAATAAACACCGAAGCACTGAATAATTGTGCTGTGGCCTGCTTTGGCATAGAGCAGCCCACTGCGATTTTTCTTGCGCTGAAAATCTGCTAGGGCTAGCTACACTTAATATATGTAGCCTACCAAAAAAACACACGTCCCTCCAAGGCTGGATTGCCCAGCATGCCTCTGACATCCTAGCCCTATCTGAGACCTGGCTCTCGGAAAGAATACCAAATGAGGCTGTCTCTCTCAGTAATTATTCCATCTTCCGGGCTGACAGGTCCAGCAAGAGAGGCGGTGGGTGTGCAATCTATGTTAAATCCTCTCTTCATGCCACTGAAGTACAAACCCCTATACCACAATACGGTGCCCAGACACTAACAGTTAAACTTAGTCTGGGTACTAAGACCCTCCACATCACTGCGGCCTATATCCCCCCGAGCAACCAAAAACTCGCATTTGACTCTATCCTCCACAGTATCTCACAGTTATCATTATGGGAGATTTTAATGTCAACTGGTTATCCCCTGCCTCATCCAACTTCAAAGACACTGCCCTGTCTTACGATCTAACCCAACTCGTCACCTCCCCCACCAGAAGGGACATTAGAACAGGGACATCCACCCTCTTAGACCTCATCTTCACCAACAGGCCACGGAACATCTCCAAAGCCACTGTGCTCCCCAGGCAGCTATCAATGACCACTCCCCAGTGACCTGCTGGTGGTCAGGAAAAATTACCCCATGCCCCCCCTTAATCACCTGGCAGAGGCGACTGATAAGAGGAGGCTTAGAGAAGCTAAAAACCCACCTATCTACCAGCAATTGGCTCCCCATCTACACCACGCAGTCTGTAGATCTGGCTCTCTCCCACTTTATAACCACTTTCAACACGGCCTGCGACATTTTCGCTCCCCACTCCAAGCAAGTAGTGAAAACCAGAACCACACCCTGGATCACCACCTCACTACTTAACCAGCTCCAACATAGGGATAACCTATGGCTTAAGTCACTTGACTCCCAAAGCGCCCAGGATAGACAACTCTACCGAGAGGCCCGCAACAAATGTACCTGGGCCCTAAGACAGGCGAAAGCCACTTACTACCAACATACCCTCACCACCTCCTGGGGAGACGGTAAAAAATTTTGGAACAATATAAAGGAACTCAATGGTAAATCCCGCTCACCCGCTCCCACCCAGCTTACAATAAATGGGGAGATCACCCAGGATCCTTCCTCTATCGCCGAAGCCCTCAACTCTGCCTTCTCGGACCTCTCCCATATATACCCCCCTAACTACTTCCAAACGATCCCCCCTCTCCCTCCCACGGATACCTTGAGTAACAACAATACTATACCCTTTCGGCTGAGAGTCATTTCCAGCCTCGAGGCAAAACACTACATCTCTAAAGCTATTGCCAACACCCGGCACAGCAATGATTCCCTAGATCTAAAACTCGTTAGGCTGACCCTGGATGTCACACTACCCCATCTCACTAAAATTCTCAACCTCTCTTTATGCCTAGGTCAGTTCCCCACAACCTGGAAGAGAGCCATAATCACTCCCATTCTGAAGAGCGGTGACCCCACCAACACAACCAACTATAGACCTATTTCGTTACTTCCTCCTCTCTCCAAGGCCCTAGAGAAAATAGTGTCAGACCAACTATCAGAACACCTGACTAAACACAACCTTCTCTGCCCGGAACAGCATGGATTCCAGTCCGGCCACAGTACCGTCATAGCTCTTACTGAGCTCACCTCATTCATCCATGAGGCCCTCGACCAAGGCTCTATAGCAGGGGCAATCTATGTGGATCTGACCAAGGCATTTGACACGGTCAGTCAGGAGCTATTGCTTAATGTCCTTCCACAACTAAATGTGGTCCCAGAGGCTACTGCCTGGTTCAAGGACTACCTAACAGGCCGGTCACAGCAAGTCAGGATAAATACCACCATCTCCTCCTGTAAAACAGTTTCCTCAGGTGTCCCACAGGGGTCTATTCTTGGCCCTCTACTATTCACCCTCTTTTTAAACTCTCTCCCCAAGTCATGTAGCGGTAACCTGCTACCCTACGCTGATGACGTGGTAGTGTTTTGGAAACACCCACAGCCGTGCACTCTCCAACAAGCTCTTCAGGGTTTCTTCAGGGAGCTAGAAACCTGGTTCACTGAACACCGCCTGATCATCAACTATCAAAAAACAAAGTCCATGATCTTTGCACATCGACAAAGTACACACAGCCAGTCGGCTCTCCTAATCAAAAACAAACAAGGCGGCCCACTTGAACATGTTACGTATTTCAAATACCTGGGAATTACATTAGACACCTCCCTCTCCTACCATCATCACATACAACTTCTCTCTCCGCTGTTAACACTAGAGTGGGTATCCTCCACAGACTTAAACACTGCTTACCCACACAGGCCATGCAGCTCAGTGCGTCGCCTCCTCTATCCTCTCCCTAATAGACTATGGGATAGTGATATATGGTCTCATGGACTCCCTACCGCCCCTTCAGAGCATCAACACCGCTTTGAATAAAGCTTGCCGCCTAGTTACCGGGTGTGACAGATTAACACATACCTATGAGCTCTATGCACTAGCTGGATGGCTAAACTTCCAAGGAAGACTTAAGTACCACTCCTCTGCTAGCGAAAAGATCCATCTCCAGCTAGGCCATGACCTTCTCTCAATAGTCTGTGTTGCCCCCAGGCGTAACACTAGACTGTAGCATCCTCCTCATTCCTGGTCCCTCATTGTACAACATCCCTTGGGCAAAGATCTTTCCGCTACCATGCCCCTTTTGGCTAAACACTCTACCCCCATTTCTCAGACCCTTAGCCTCTCCCAATTCAAAACAGCCCTCAGAGCTCAACTCCTGGAGTCAGAAAAATGCGACTGTGGTTAACTCTTTGCCCTACTCTGGTTTTTTCATACCCCCAATACACACGACACAGGATCTCAACTGATCCCAAGAGTCAGCATCATTAACCTCTCTGACAATGGGTTATCTTGTATTGCTGCCTACTACTGTCACCAGTTAACAAAGCTTATGCCTGGACTGCACCTGCAGTACTGTGTTACGAATTTCTACCTGTTTATTGTGTGTTCTCTGTATTTGTTTACCCTCCACCCTCTGTAACCGACGTGGAGCCTTTGCAAAAGAGTCTGTGACTCAAAGGTTTGTAATTCCGATTATATCCAATAAATAAAACAATAAATAAAATAAGTATGGTGATTTCTTGCAGGATTGTTGATTTTTGTGAGAAAAAAAATTGCTGAAACAGTTCAGAAAGTAGACAGTACAACAGTGCCAGCACTGTGGGCACCAGCCAGTGCAGTCGACAAAGGAAGTACCGACAGGACTGTGCTCTCATCTGCCGGCCTGGTGTGGGGCTAAAGGCCTACAACAGAGGCCAAGCCAGAACCTACACCCAGTCTTGGAGTCTGAACAATGAATGGCTAAGCCAGCAACAGAGGCTGACAAAGCAGTCTGAGATTTACCTTCACAGGTATTCATCAACAATCTGGACCAGGAGAGAGACTTAGAATGGTGGTGATACACAGGTTACTCACCTGTAACAGTAGTTCTAGGAGTGGTATATGTTGTTCATCCACACTATTTGGCAGTGTCCTTTGCCTTTAAGAGTTGCTGGAAAGTTTTCAAGCTGGCTCCTCTCACCACATGGGTGATATATCCCTCAGCTCCTCCCCATGATGCCAGATCTTGCCCACTAGAAGCAGTGTTGTGTGTCTGAGCCAGGGGAGGTCGGGTGGGTCCGTGTGGGTGAACAACATATACCACTCCTAGAACTACTGTTACAGGTGAGTAACCTGTGTTTCTAAGGAAGTGGATATGTTGTTCTATCCACACTATTTGGCAGACTCCTAGAAGTTCTCTGAGAGGAGGGAGGCAAGGTGCACACCCCTACTTAGGAAATAAGGACTGGAGAACTGGGGCCCCAAATCAGCATCCCAGCGTGAATCTAGGTCAATGTGGTAATGGGAAATGAAGGTGTGTGTTGACTTCCAGGTACAGCCCTGCTGATTTCCTGGATAGGGACGTTCCTAGAAGCAGCCACTGATGCAGCAGTATAGCAGGTGGAATGAGCCCTTAGCTCTTCCAGGAGTCTCCCTACCAACAAACCTATAGCAGAGATCAATGCAGGATGTGATCCACCTGTCAATCCTCTGCTTGGATGCAGATCTGCCAGTTGCGACTTCAGCAGAAGTGACAAACAACTGGCGAACCTCTCCCTCAACTCCAGCCGTGTGATCTTTATACTAAGCGAGCGCTCGCCTCAGGTCCAGAGTGTGCAGCCTGTGTTCAGCCTCCAAGGTGTGATTTGGGAAGAACACTAGAAGAATCATCACCTGATTCAAGTGAAACTCTGACACAATCTTCGGGAGGAACTTCGGGTTGGAGCGCAGGACAACCCTGTCCTTCTGGAAGACCAGATAAGGAGACTCCACCGAAACCACCTGGAGCTCACTGATCCTTCTGGCTGACCTGAAAGCAACCAGGAAGGCGGTCTTCCATGACAGGGGAGACATGTCACACCTGTGAATCGGTTCGAATGGCATGTCCAGGAGCTTTGCCAAAACCAGCAACAAGTCCCACGGTGGTGGTGGTTCACACACTGGAGGGGAAATGTGGTCAAGGCCTTTGAAAAAGCACCACACCACCTTCTGCTGTGCCACTAAGTGTTGCCCCTTGCCCTGACACCAAATGGAGAATCTCTTCCATTTGAAGGTATAGCATTTTCTGGTAGATACCTTTCTGGATGCCTCCACCATGGTGAGGATATCTTCGGAGAGACCCAAAGCCTGGAACTCTAGCCACTCAGAAACCAGGTTGTCAGGTGCAGGGATTGAAGGTCTGAGTGGAGTACCTTCCCCTGATTGATGAAGAGCAGGTCCGGGCATAGTGAACGATGCCTGGGGAGCCCATTGCTGAGGCTGAGGAGATCGGAATACCAAAACTGGTGTGGCCAGTCTGGAGTCACCTGGATCACCGGCACCTTGTCCCTCCTGACCTTGAGCAGCACCTTGTGGATCAAGGGAAGTGGAGGGAAGGCATAGAAGAGGCCTGGGGTCCAAGGCCTCGAGAAGGCATCCCCTTTCAGTGAGCTCTGCCAAGGGGGGGTGGGTACAGAACCCAGAGGTGAACAGGTCAACCTGAGGGATGCCCCACTGGGAGAATAGGCTTTGAACTACCTCCAGATGATGAGACCACAGGTGAGATGCCTCGTCTACCCAGCTGAGGGCATCTGCCAGCTAACTGGAGGCTCATGCCACATGGATGGCTAAGAGATCCGCCTCCAGGCTGTGCACGAGGGTCCAAATGCAAACAGCTTCCTTGCACAGAGGTATGACGTGCATCCCACCCTGCTTGTTGAGGTAGTACATGGTCATGGTGTTGTCTGTCTGGACTTGGAACACTTGATCCCGAACACACAGAGCGAAAGCAGTCAGTGCCAGCCGAATTTCCCGGAGCTCCAGCAGGTTGATGCGGCATCGGGACTCCTCACGGGTCCAGAGCCCATGGACTCTGTGTTCCCCCAGATGAGTACCGCAGCCCGTGAGAGAGGCATCGGTCGTCAGGATGATTGTCAGCTCAGAGCAGAGAAACGGGATCCCTTCGTGCAGATGCTCTGGGACTAGCCACCACTGGAAGGCGTCCCACATCTCCTGGGTCACAGTGACCAGCTGGTCGAAGTGACCTTTGTGCCGAGACCACTAACTGGCCAACTCCCACTGCATAGAGCGCATATGCCAATGGGCCCATCAGACCATGCTGGTGCAGGCCGCCATGTAACCCAGAAGGTGCAGGAAGTCCTGGGCAGGGTGCAGGTGCCCAATGCAAAATGACTGGGCAGAGGAGAAGAGACCCTCCACCCTGTCCGCTGGGAGCCAGGCCTGGCTTAGCAAGAGCCGAGCTCTGCCCGACGAGGCTGATCACCTGCGAAGACAAGTTCCGACTTGGCTTCACTGACTAAGAGGCCAAGGGATGTGCAGGTCTGGAGGGCCAGGTCCCTGAACAGCTTCACCTCCTGTCTGGAGGAACCTGCAATCATCCAGTCATCCAGGTTGAGGTATACCTGGAACCCTCAGTGCCTCAGGTAAGCTGCCATCACTGCTATGCATTTGGTGAAGACCCTAGAGGCCGAGGAGAGGAAGAATGGCATGGCTCAGAACTCATAGAGGGTTCCCTTGGCTTGCAAGTAGAGGAACCGTCGATGGGACGGACAGATCGGGACTTGAAGGAACACATCCTGGAGATCCAGGCAGCAAAATCACATGTTTTGCTACAGGCATGGTATGATCTGGGGCAGAGTTACCATCCTGAAGGTGCGGGACCTCAGGAATTTGTTTAGGTCATACAGATCTAGAATTTGGTGCCAGCCCCCCCCCCCACCACCATCCGCTTTGGCACCAGGGAGTACCTGGAAACAAACCCTGGGTGTTCTGGAGGATCTGCTACTCTGACCAGGACCTCCTTGCAGAGGAGCTGGGCTATGTCATCTCGAAGAGCCGACCGAGTGTCTGCAGAAACCAAATCCTCCTATGGGGCATGGGCCCAGCTTGGAGGGTACTGCTCAATTTCCAGAGGCAGACCCTGGCTGACCACTTCCAGAACCCACCTGTCCATGGTGACAGCAGACCAGGTGGAAAGGAAGTGGCAGAGCCAGTTCCCCACGGGAGGACCCAGGGGAAGGGTGACAGGCATGAGGGAGGCACCCTTCATCCCATCACTGGGCAGGCTTGGATAAGGAGGACCCGGCTGAGGGGCCACTGGTACCCTTCCCTCCAGGCTTACGGACCACTGAATCCACGGACTTGGACCTGGGTCACCAAGACTGAGCCTGTTGGCCATACTGGTTCTGGGATGGTTCTGCCGCAGGAATGGAGGACCGAAAGGGATTACGCTTCTGCTGCCTGGAGTCCTTGGGATCCTTCTGGGTGGACATCACAAGGTGGCATTGGACTTCTCGATATGCTGGAGGTGACCTTCCACACAGGGCGCAAACAGGTCAGTGCCCAGAAATGGGACGTCCATCAGGTTGTGCTGAGTGCCTGCCATAAAGGTTGAGATCCACGGCCAGGCCCTATGGCACACGGCAACTGTGGCCGCCATCGAGCGGGCTCAGGAATCCCCCATGTCCTGAGCCATTTGAAGTTGCTGCTTAGCCACAGCCCTGCCCTGATCATGGACATGCTTTATCATGGTCTGGAGGTCCACAGGAAGATGAGGAATCACCTCATCCAAGCAGCCCAGGAGGGTGTGGGAGAAGACTGCCAGAATGATGGCTGAGCTCACCTGGCAGAGGCCGAGCGAGGAGGCAGCATAGACTATTTTAACCGTGTGATCCAATTTCTTGGATTCCTTGTCCAGCAGCTTGTCAACATGCCCAAGCACCGAAACACGGAGTCGGCCACCAACTCCTCAGCCGGCAGGTGCTCCATGAAACCTGAGAGGGTACCGGTGGGGACTGCATACTTGCAGGCCATCCGGGCAAAGGGCACAAGGCAGGAAGTGAGGCGCTGCCAAAGCTCCAGGGCTGGACCAACAATGGCCTCAGCCACTGGGAAAACCTCCACAGGAGAGGCCCCTCTGTCCAGGACCTCTGTCCAGGATTTCTGTGAGGGGATAGCGAGCCCGCTTTTGGACGGGCTCCAATTTCATCCCTGAGGACTCGGAGATGAGGCAAAGAATGCCCATGAAAGAAGTGGGCCCTTCCTCCCTTGAGAGATCCCCCACAGACTCCATGTCGACTGGATGGGAGTGCAGTGAGGAGTCCTTGGACTTGGAGGGATCCACATAAAGTGGCCAACTGCCCAAGTCACTTTCGACCTGCAGGGGGTGGTCAGGTGTGAGAGTGACTGACAGCCAATGAGGAAGCCCCTTGGCTGGCCAAGACTCCTTAGTCGGAGTGCCGGATGGCAGTTGCTTGGGCGTTGGCTCCAGCAGGATCAGTGGACAGGTCAACTTCGGCCGAACCGAGACAGTTTGTGACCGGCTTTACTGGGGGAGGAATGGTATCGACCGGCCCCACTGGGGGCATCAGTGTTGGCCTGTCAGGCGACAGCCAAACCAAGTGATGGCTGGCGTGGGAGCCAGGGTCAGCTTCGGACTGGCCAACACCAACTGTTGCCACATGAGGTTTTTGTAGCGTCGATGCAACTTATGCCAAAGCCTCTCCTCACCAGAGGAGGATGAAGATAAATAGCGGCAGCACTGTTTCCCGTGGTGTCAAGAGCAGGATTGCCAGTGATGGCAGGATTTGCTTGACCCACTGAACAAGGAAGACCAAGACCTCGACTGCGACCATTGGGGGTACTGAAGGAAGATCTCGGAGGGAGCCAGGGAGTGCCGTGACTCCTCCTGGTCAGGGTCGGTGACCAGAGGATCTAGCTCAGCAGACTGAGCTGCCCCTTCAGAGGTCACAGGCATGACTGGAGTCCAGAAATACAGGTTACTCACCTGTAACAGGAGTTCTAGGAATGGTATATGTTGTTCATCCACACTTCTTGGCAGGTTCCTTGCCACTTTAAATCTTGCTGGAAGGTCTTCAAGCTGGCTCCTCCCACCCATCCGGGTGATAAAACTCTCAGCTCCGCCCCATGACACCAGATCTAGCCTGCTGGAAGCCAGGTTGTGCATCGAAGCCGGGGAGGTCGGGTGGGTTGTGTGGATGAACAGCATATACCATTCCTAGAACTCCTGTTACAGGTGAGTAACCTGTATTTCTAGGGACATAGATACGTTGTTCAATCCACACTTCTTGGCAGACTCCTACCAGTTCTCTGGGAGGAGGGAGGCAAGGCGCACACCCCCTATTTAGGAAACAAGGACTGGAGAACCAAGGTCCCAAAACCAGCATCCCGGCGTGACTCAAGATCGATGTGGTAGTGGGTAATGAAGGTGTGTGTGCCGACTTCCAGGTAGCAGCCCTGCAGATTTCCTGGATAGGGACATCCCTGGAAGCAGCCACCAATGCAGCGGTATGGTGGGTAGAATGAGCTCTTATCCGTTTGGGAGGCTCCATGCCCGCCAACCTATAGCAGAGATCTATGCAGGAGGTGACCCACCTGCCTATCGTCCACTTGGCTGCAGGTCTGCTAGGTGCGGCTTCAGCGTAGGTGACAAACAGCTGGTGAACCTCTCCCTGAACTTCAGCCATCCGCTCCTTATAGTAAGAGAGAGCTCTTCTAGGGTCCAAAGTATGGAGCCTATATTCGGGCCTCCGAGGTGTGATTGGGGTAGAACACCGGCAGAGTCAACACCTGGTTAAGGTGAAAATCCGACATCACCTTTGGAAGGAATTTCGGGTGGGGGCGCAGGACAACCTTGTTCCTGTGGAAGACCAGATAAGGAGACTCGATAGAAAGCACCTGGAGCTCTCCCATCCTTCTGGCTGACGTGATAGCCACCAATAATAATAATCTTTATTTTTATTGTGCCTTTCAAAAAATCAAGGCGCAAAACAGGCTTTAAAAAACACCCAAATCCCATATCATAAAATACAATACAATAATTAATGACATCCACATAATAAATAATAAGATCAGGTCGACTCAGTATCCTCCCCAAATGCTATTCTCCATAAGAAAGATTTCAGAACTTTTTTAAAATCCCCCACCGTTGTGCACTCTCTAATCCAATGGGGTAGAGAATTCCAAAGGGTCGGCGCTGCAAATACAAAAGCCCGGGCTCCGGATGATTTCAAAACTACCCTTGGAATCTCTAGCAACCCCTCGTTGACTGAGCGGAGCTGTCGCTCCGGGATGTAAGGCACCAGAAGCTCTTTCAGGTAGTCAGGGCCCAGATCATGCAGGGCTTTATAAGTCAGCAAGCCGACTTTAAAGGAGATCCGCCACTGAACCGGCAGCCAGTGCAGACCCCGCAACACCAGAGTAATATGGGAAGAACGAGGCGTCCCAGTTAACAACCGGGCCGTGGAGTTCTGCACCAGCTGCATGCGGCGGATATCAACCCCTGGAAGCCCAAAGTAAAGGGAATTGCAGTAGTCCAGGCACGAGGTCACAAAGGTGTGGATCACGTAGGTAGGTCTCCGGAAGGAACAAGGTGCTTAATCCTAGCGATATTCCTAAAATGGTAAAAGGATAGCTTAATGACCGCCGATACTTGCGCACGCAGCGTCAACCGATCGTCAAGAATTACCCCTAGGTTACGCACCTGTTCAGAGATAGGAAGCTCAACCGCCCCCAGGAATAAACCTGAGGGATGGTCTGTTCCCCATCCCCCTATCCGGCGACCTGGATCCACAACCATCACCTCCGTCTTTCCAGAATTCAACTTCAACCCGCTGGACCTCATCCATCCTTGGATTTCCTTGAGACAGTTATTAAACACCGAGAGTGCTCCATTCTGGTCGGGTGCAAAAGATAGGCAGAGCTGAGTATCATCGGCATAACAATGAAACTCTAGCCCATACCATCTTACAATGTCTCCGAGGGGAAGCATGTACACTGCAAACAACATGGGTGACAGCACCGAGCCCTGGGGAATCCCACAAGACAGAGAGATAGGGTCAGAGGAAACTACCCCCAACACCACTCTCTGTGTTCTACCAGTGAGGAAAGACGTAAACCATCTGTGGACCAAATCTGAAAGCCCACAGATGTTTTCCAGGCGCTCAAGCAGTACCCCATGGTCTATAGGGTCAAATGCTGATGACAAGTCCAACCGGACCAAAATGGACCATTTTTTCCGGTCTCTCACCATCAGGAGATCATTCAGCACCCGAACCAGCGCAGTCTCGGTGCTATGCCTCTTTCTAAAACCGGATTGGAGAGGATCGTAGATGCTATGGATGGACAAATGGTTGTCCAACTGGGTAGCCACTACTTTCTCAATTACCTTCCCAACAAAGGGAAGGTTTGAGATAGGTCTATAGTTAGCGAGGGAGTCGGGGTCCAGAGAAGCCTTCTACAACACAGGTGTCACCACAGCCTCCTTCAGGGAGCTGGGATATTCACCAGAATCTAAGGAGCACCAGACTATACTCGCTAATACTGGGATGATGATCCCCCCACAGCCCATAATCAGGGCTGTGGGTCCAGGATCTAAACTACAGGATGTAGAGCGCATACCTTGGACAATCCTTATAACATCTTCGATATCCGGCCTTTTGAAGAGATTCCAGGAACGGGGAAGGAAAGCGACCAAGGACTGGTCCACGGCCCTTCCCATAGAGAGTGTTGCACGGATCTCCGCCCTAATGTCTTCCACCTCAACTGCAAAGAACCGAGCAAGCTCATCACATTGTGATTGTGAAAACGCTCTGCGAACCTGTAGACAGGCTTGGTTGCACAGTCTGTCCACAGTTCGAAAGAGCTGAGACGGTCGGTTCTGTCCAGCAGCAATTTCCCCAGACAGGAACGCTGCCTTCTTACGGGTAATTGCTGACTGATAGAGTTGATAATGCTCTCGCAGTCTAAGATGGTCGGCATCCAAGCAGGATTTCCACCAACATCTCTCTAACCTGCGTCCTAAACGCCGCATCTCCCTCAGGTCCCCATCAAACCATGGGGACCGAGGGCGAAGGAAGAGAGGACGCACACGAAATGGGGCAATGGAATCCAGGGCAGAGGTAATGGCCTTATTATAGGCCAGAACCAAAATCTCTGGATCCATGCATATCCCAGGGAATTCTGATAGGTCAAGTGCCGCAGTTAGACCATTGGGAGTCACATCCCGTAAAGGGCGGTACTTGACCATCTCCACAGGGGTTGGTCTACGCAGGGGGGTGCCAAAATTGAATCTCACAGTGTGATGGTCAGACCATCCGATGGGTTCCACCCCCACGGCGGAGGCCTCCATCCCCAGGAGGAAGACCAGGTCAAGGGAATGGCCACATTTATGAGTGGCAGAGGTAACCGCCTGTGAGAGGCCCAATGAGTTCATCAATTGGAGGAAGTGTTGACCAAAATGCGAGAGTTCATCGTCGATCCAGGCATTGAAGTCACCCAGAACCATCAACCTGGGGGACTCCAAAACCAGGTCAACGATGAGGTCTGCCACTTCCTTAAGGAATGGCGCCCCGTCTCCGGGTGGACGGTAGATGAGGGCCAGTCTATAGCCCCCACCTGCCACAACGACACATTTGAATGATCTGGCCTCCTCAACTGGGACACTGATAAGACCCAATTCGATCTTAAAACAGACCGCAACCCCCCCACCCCTGCGGTCCAATCTCGGGGCGGTGAATCACCGAGTACCCAGCTGGAACTGCCGCCTCAAGAATGGGGCCAGCATTACCATCCAGCCAGGTCTCGGTGATACAAGCCAGATCCACTATACTCACCAAGTCAGCCATAATAGCAGTCTTGTTCACAATGGATCTGGCATTGCATAACACCGCCTTAGTTGGACAGATCCCCTGGGACGCTCCGGCTACCGGCCCATCATTATTAATGATGGTGCCCTTGGTATGGGGGTCAAACAGGGAAACCCTGTTCAGATCTCCATTCGCCCAGGGCGCTTCTGGGCTTAACCATCCCGATGCGATTGCTCCTCGACCATCCTCCACCGCCACCCCTCCCCCTCCCCCTACGGGCAATTCCCAAGGCCCGGCAGCGCTGATAGACTGACAAAGCTAAAGGAAGGGGGAAAAGGGGCAAAGGGCATGAAGGGTGGAGGATGAATAGCGCACGACGTGGGGGGTGGGGTAATAATAAATATCCCCTCCTTCAATATGAGGCAGGATAATTATCTCTCACTCTAATCAAGACTAAAAATCCCACCCCTAGATTAAAATAGAAATTAGCCCACCAAATTAAACCACCCAAAAAAGACACAGTCGCAAACCCAAATAATCTGACAATCCAAAGAATCTTAAATGGAACCCACTTTCCGGAAAAAAAAATAAACAATAAATAGATAAATAAATAAATTGGCCAAGAGGACAAGCACTCACACTGCAAGTCAACTAAGCCACCAAGCACTCTCACTGCAAGGATCTAAAATCTTATAATAACTGTGAAAAATCAGGGACTCCCACTCCCCGTGCCTCACAGTAACCGGGCACTCTCACTGCACGGTTATAAATAAAATATTTTAATCCAGAGAGTGGTTCCGGTCAGATAAAAAGGTCTGACAATAACAAATAAAATTATAACTAAAATATAAAAGTCAAGGAACCCATCCAGGCCTTCCCAATACTTAAAGCAGGGATAAGCACTGTTCAAACATTAATACTTGGCCTTCCTAAATCCACATATTACGCTCCCAGAGTCCAAAATAATATATAAATCAGGCAGAGGCCAAACCAGGCTTCATTAACAATAGATTCTTCAAAAGCAGTCAAAGTACCAGTCATTCCCTGCTTATAATTAAATATATCTTGATCCAGTTCCAAGAGAGTTAATAAATCCTCCTATAATAAGACATACAAGAATTTGTAAGACCCCAGGTCCTCTCACCACCGGGGAGTCACAATTCAATCCCATAAGAGAGGAGGAACCAGTTCTTGATATTTATACTACTGATATAAGGCCAGAACGCAAACTATCGCAGGCTGAGGCGAAAGGGAATCCCCTCCCACCGCCACACACAGGCCCCGATCAGACAATCCACGACCTGCAGCTACAGCGGCATCAGAGCAGGCCAGCACGACCAACCACGAGGCCCCTTAGGCAAGCTCTGGGTAACCCCCCCAGCTTCCTGGGGTAGACCCAGACAATACCCGCTCGGTCGCGGAAGCCATGACCAGAAATGGCACTAAGACCAGTGGAGGACTGGGAACCCCCACACCCCAGGACTACCTCAGTCTTCGATGGTCCAAAATTCACTAATCACAGGGCACTGCAAATCCCTGACAAAGTCCACTGACGTTTAAAGAATGGTCTCCATGGCTGGCAATCACACATCACACAGTACTATAATCTCCTTCATTAGTATTAAAAATAGTCTTGGCGGCCAGCAGTCGCTAATGACGCAATGTTCGCATAGAACCAAGAAGGCGGTCTTCCACGACAGGTGAGAGATGTCACACCTGTGCATTGGTTTGAATGGCTTGCCCATGAGCTTAGCCAATACCAGCAGTAGATCCCACAGAGGTGGAGGTTCTCGCACCGGAGGGGATATGTGATCAAGGTCTTTGAAAAAGCGCCCGACCACCTTCTCCTGTGCCACCGACTGCTTCCCGGCCCACGCCCGGTAAGCAGAGATGGCTGCCAGATGCACCTTAAGGGTCGTCGACCGAAGCCCTAGCTGAGAAAGGGACCACAGGTAGTCCAAAATGCTGGCCAAGGAGCAGGAGGAAGGGTCCAACCTCTTACCCTGACACCAAATGGAGAATCTCTTCCATTTGAAGGCGTAGCATTTCCTGGTCAAGGCCCTCGTCGGAAAGACCCAAGGCCTGGAACTCTAGCCACATAGGAACCAGGCCGTCAGGTGCAGGGATTGAAGGTCCAGGTGGAGAACCTTCCCCTGGTTGACTGAGATCAAGTCTGGGCGGGCTGGGAGCCACCTCGGGAGCCTGGAGCTGAGGCTGAGGCGATCTGGATACCAGAACTGGCGGGGCCAGTCTGGAGCTACCAGAATCATCTGCGCCTTGTCCCTCCTCACCTTGAGAAGCACCTTGTGGATCAAGGGAAACTGGGGAAAGGCGTAGAAGAGGCCCGGGGTCCACGGCCTCAAGAAGGCATCCCCCTGCAGTGAGCCCTGCTGAGGGGGGCAGGCATGAAACAGCCTCAGCTTCGCATTCTCCCTGGAGGCAAACAGGTCCACCTGAGGTGTGCCCCAGTGGGAGAAAAGATCGTGTACTACCTCCGGCAGGAGTGACCACTCGTGAGATGCAGCTCCTATCTGGCTTAGGGCATCGGCCAGAGTGTTGGAGGCTCCTGCCACATGGATGGCTAGGAGATCCGCCTCCAGACTGCTCACGAGGGACCAAGTGCGGAGAGCTTCTCCTTACACAGGGGCAAGGAGCGCTTCCCACCCTGGCGGTTTAGGTAGTACATGGTCATGGTACTGTCCATCTGGACCTGGACCACTTGACCCCGTACAAACGGAGCGAAGGTGGTGAGGGCTAGTGGGACCGCTCGAAGCTTCAGCAGGTGGATGTGGCATTGAGACTCCCAAGGAGACCAGAGGCCGAGCGCTCTGTGCTCCCCCAGATGGGCACCCCAACCCATCAGAGAGGCGTCGGTCGTTAGAGTGACTGTCGGCTCGGGGCAGACAAACGGGATGCCCTCCTGCAGATGAGCTGGAACGATCCACCACTGGAGAGCGTTCCACATCTCCTGGGTCACTGCCACTGGCTGGTCCAGAGGACCGGAGCGCTGTGACGATTTGCTGGCCAGTCCCCATTGAAGGGGACGCATGTGCCAATGGGCCCAATGAACCACGCTGATGCAGGCCACCATGAGGCGCAGGAAGTCCCAGGCAGGGCGCAATTGCCCAACCAGAAATGACTGGGCAAAGGAGGAAAGGACCTCGGCCCTGTCCGCCGGGAGCCGTGCTCTGGCTCGAAGAGAGTCGAGCTCTGCCCCAATGAATTGAACCACCTGCGTTGGTACGAGTTCCGATTTGGCCTCGTTGATGAGGAGGCCAATCTGAGAGCAGACCTGGAGGGCCAGATCCCTGGACCACTCCAACTCCGGCCTGGAGGGGGCTGCAATCAACCAGTCATCCAGGTAAGGGTACACCCAGACCCTTCGGAGCCACAGGAATGCTGTCACTACTGCCATGAATTTGGTGAAGACCCTGGGAGCTGGAGAGAGGCCAAAGGGCATGGCCCGGAACTCGTAAAGGGACCCCTCCACTCTGAAGCGGAGGAATCGTTGATGAGACGGACGGATCGTGACGTGAAAGAATGCATCCTGGAGGTCCAGAGAACAGAACCACATGCCTCGTTCCAAGGATGGAATGATCTGTGCCAGAGTGGCCATCCTGAAGGTTCAAGACCTTAGGAACTTGTTCAGGTTGTGTAGTTCTAGAATGGGGTGCCAGTCCTCCGTCAGTTTTGGGACCAGGCAATACCTGGACACAAACCCTGGGACTGGTGGAGGATCCGCCACCTCCCTGATCACCTCCTTCTGGAGGAGCAGGGCAATGTCGGCTCGACGAGCCAACAGAGAGGCCGAGGAACCCGTAGCCCCCCATGGGGCGACAGCTCGAAAGGGCGGGGCCTGCTCGAATTCCAGAGGCAGACCTTTTCTACCACTTCCAACACCCAGCGGTCCGTGGTGATAGCGGACCAGGCGGAAAGGAAGTGGTGGAGCCGTCCCCCCACAGGGGGAACCCGGGGGGAGTGACGAGGCTGGGTTCGACTCCCCTCAACCCATCACTGGGCAGGCTTGGAGGAAGGACCGGCCGAGAGACATCCTAGGCCTTTCCCCCCGGGCTTCCTGCTGGAGGAAGCTGCAGGCTTGGCTTTGGGGTGCCAAGTGTGAGCCTGCTGGCCCTGATGCTGGTGTTGCTGGGCCAGACATGCCGCAGGAGCAGAAGACCGAAAGGGCTTACACTGCTTCTGGCGGCCTTTGTCCTTCTGGGCAGATGTGACCAAGTCCAAGGTGGCACTGGACTTCTCGATCCTCTGCAAATGACCCTCCACCCCGGGACCGAACAAGTCGGTACCCAGGAAGGGGACGTCTGCCAGCTTGTGCTGGGTATCCACCGTGAAGGTGGAGATCCACAGCCAAGCTCTGCGGCGCATGGCCAATGTGGCCGCTACTGACCGGGCACATGAGTCTCCAACGTCAAGAGCAGTTTGGAGCTGCTGCTTTGCCACCGCCCTTCCCTGATCCCGCACCTGCTTGACCATAGTCTGGAGGTCAGCCGGGAGATGAGGAATCACCTCATCCAGGGAGCCCATAAGGGCGCTGGAAAAGTGTGCCATCAGTACGGCTGAACTGGCCTGACGAAGGCCAAAGGAGGACGCAGCATAGACTTTACACCCGGCGTAGTCCAGTTTCTTGGACTCTTTATCGGGAGGCTTGTCCACGTCCCTAGCATTTCCGGAACGCCGGAAAACACTGTCAGTCACAAGCCCCTCAGCAGAGGGGTGCTCCGAAAAACCGGAGAGTGAGCCGGTGGGGACCGCATACTTCCTGGCCATCCTGGCCAAAGGAGCAGGACAAGAAGTCGGCCGCTGCCATAACTCCAGAGCTGGACCAACAATGGCTTCAGCCACCGGAAAGGCCTCCATGGGAGAATCTCCTCGGTCCAGTATCTCCGTGAAGGGATACTTGGCCCACTTTGACACGGGTTCGAGCTTCATCCCGGTAGATTCTGAGATGAGCGGAAGCATTCCCATGAATGAGGATGGGCTCGCTCCTGACTGTCCCCCAGTGGACTCCGAGTCGAGGGGCCTGGAGAACAGGGAAGAGTAATCATCAGACTCTGAGGAGTCTGCAAACAGCTGCCGAGGGCCTGAGCCACCCTCCACCTGCCAAAGCCGATCGGGAGTGAGGGTGACCGACAACCGATGGGGCAACCCCTGACCCGACCGAGAATCCTTGGTTGGAGCCTTAGTTTTAGGATGTGGAGGTGGGGGTTTCACCACAATGGGTGGTGCAGCTGGTTTCGGCCGAACAACCGGCGCCGGCTTCGGCTCCTTGATGATCATGAGGGGTTGTTTCAGCCACTCATGTGACAGCCACTTAATGGAAAGGGAAGGCAATGGGGTCGGCTTATTCTCGGTCAGAAGGAGCTGCTGCCACATCAAGTCCTTGTAGCACTGATGCAATTTGCGCCAGAGCCTATCCTCCGAAGAGGATGAAGACGAGGATGAGCGGCACCGCCGCTTCCCTCGGTGCCGAGACTGAGACCGCCGATATCGGCAGGATCGACGGGACCGAGAAGAGGTCCGAGACCAGACCGATACCTTCAGTGTTTCCGAAGGGTGGGTCTGGCAGGGAGCGTTGGAAACCCGTTCCTCCCTCAGCTCGGGAACCTTAACCGGGGACTCCGGCACAGGAGGCACAGGCAAGTCATCAGTTTCCACCAGGGGAACCGGTGAAGAAGGGTTGTCGGCTTTTCCAGTCAACAGCCCGTCCGACGGGTCGAGATAAATCTCGACTGTGTCAACAGGTGTCTTGGCTGGCTGACCTGGCGGGGACACCATGAAGCCAGCGGCCTTAGCCGCAACCTTGACCGAAGTCGAGTGTCAACTTTCCGGGGAAGGGGACCTCTCCAGCTCCCACGAACGTCGACAGTAGGACTTACCCTTTGAGTCCCTCTTCTTGGACCGAGACGAATGTCCCAATGGACCCTCACCTTTTGTAGAGAGGGACTGACAAAGCTTCTTGAAAGAAGCTGTGTATCAGGAGCCCAAGGAGAGCGGGATAAATGCTGTGACCGAGGAAGAAGAAGATGCGGCCTGGGCCGCCTCCTCCTCAAGGGCAATCATCTGCTCAAGTTGCTCAGCCGAGCCCGCCGCCGCGGACACCACCCAATGGGCCTCCTTCGACTTCACCGGACAAATAGGTCTCTCGGGGCACCCGAGTTGAAGTCTGGCAGCACGGTCGAGGACGTTGACCGAAAAGGACTTGCACAACTCGCAGGCCTGCGGATCGTGATCGAGCCCAAGGCAGTAAACGCACATGGAGTGTGGATCGGTCTGAGACATCTTCTGCCCACAAGGGCACCACCGAAATCCAGAAGTTGATTTGTCCATCGCAGTCGCGAAGGAAGAAAAAGACCGAAGTCTAGAAAATTTAAGAATAAGTTTTGGTTTAACCGACAAGTTTGGATCCAGGCCTAAAATGCAGAGTGCTAAGGAGGGAACCTGAGCTTCCAAGCGGTAAGGAAGATCTGGCATCATGGGGCAGATCCGAGAGATTTATCACCCGGGTGGGTGGGAGGAGCCAGCCTGAAGACCTTCCGGCAAGATTTAAAGCGGCAAGGAACCTGCCAAGAAGTGTGGATTGAACAACATATCCATGTCCCTAGAACAGAGAGTTGTCGGCCTCTTCTGATGACAACTGGTCAACAGGGTCGAGAAAAAT
The DNA here is from genome assembly GCA_016271365.2 of Neoceratodus forsteri. Lineage (NCBI taxonomy): Eukaryota > Metazoa > Chordata > Ceratodontiformes > Ceratodontidae > Neoceratodus > Neoceratodus forsteri. The sequence goes on from CM057449.1 coordinate 113,163,664, forward strand.
CTCGGCCACATTATCGGCCAGCATCTTGCCCAACTGGCCTGATGGGGTTTCTGTGAAGCCAGTGGCCAAGGCAACGGTTTAGACCATGGTCAAAACCTGATAGTCCTGAGACCGAGAACACTCTCAGTCCCAGGAACGTTGATGGTGGGCCTTCTCTTCCTCTTTCATCGACTCCTTCTTGTGAGAGCGGGAGCTATGAGACCCAGAAGGACCTTGTCCTTTGATCAGGGGGGGCTGCCACAGCCCTTTGAAGGAGCCCAAGTAAGTGGAGCACAATTTGAGTGTAACAAAGGCAGAAGCCAAGGAGGAATGTGCAGTGGCTCGAGCTGCCTCCTCCTCAAAGGCCTTAAGTTGTTCCAACTGCTCGGCAGACTCCACAGCCACAGAGACCACCCAGCGGGCGTTCTTGGATTAGACCAGCGGATGTAGTTTTTCCAGGCGGCCCAACTTCAGGCAGGTAGGCGCTGCTCTAGGACCATCATGTGAAATGACCGGCAAATGTCGCAGGCCTGGGTATCATGGATGTGGCCCAGGCAGTCGACACATGTGACGTGAGGGTTGGTACGCGACATCTTCTGCCCACATGGGCACCGGTGAAATCATGGTGAGGACTCTTCAGCCATAGCAGTGGTGATCGATAAGTGAACTGAAGACTAAACTTGGTCACAGTATAGCACCCACACCTGTACATCTCGAACTGGAGATATTAATAGCTTCATCCATGGTATTATACTACACATGCTTCCATGGCTGCTCCTCGGCTCATATGTCAGACTCAGGACAGACATGGAATGTTGTGGGATGGGTGCGCCATTCCATGTGCTGGTGGGAGGGATGGCAGGATCAACCACATAAAACAGAAAATAGTCAACAACCAGGCAGGTAAAAAATATACTGAGGTGAAAGGAACATGGACATTTCCCTTTAAGGATAAAAAAATGTTGATCCCTGCAGGTTACAAAAACCCTGTGTGAATGGGATCATAAGATTTAAACAAATATGATGCCCTCCGTGCCCAACAGCGACCTCTGACCTCATACTTTCTGCCTGCTAGATGGTCAAATGCATTGAGATACTGCCCATGAACTGCAACCAAATAAGGTTATAGGCACCTAGAGTCAAAGAAGGCTGAAGCAACAACTGGGAGGCAAGGCAACACAATTTTATTTTTATGGGGACTTTTCCCAAGGCCTTGGAGCCACACATGACCTGCTAGATGTCCAGGTGGAAGGTCAACTTGGTTCCAGTGACCATCATATAGTGCAGTTTAGCATAGGGGCAGTGATACAGTCTAATCACACGAAGGTAAAGGTCTTGGATTTTAGGAGGGTGGATTTTGCTAAATTGGGGAGTTGTATCAAAAAGACATTGGCGGGGGAGTTGAGGAGCAGTGGGAACAACTGAAGGGATCCATAGAGGAGGTAACGAGCCAACGCGTCAGGTTGGTAGATAAGGGCAAGAAAAGGAGGAAACCACTGTGGTTCTCGACAGAGGTGGCAGACAATGTAAAGTCCAAAAGGGCAGGTTTCAGGAAATAAAAGGAGACTCAAAGGGAGGAGGACAGGGAGGTGTACCTAAAGAATCCAAGGGAAGCAGGGAAGGCTGCGAGGAAAGCAAAGGTGTGGAGTGAAGAAAGATTAGCAAAGACAGCGAAGAAAGGGGATGAGGCATTCTATAGGTACATTAGTGAAAGATTAGTGAAAGAAGGAAGACGGGGGGGAGGCCATTGTAAGGCTTAAAGGGAATACAGGGGAGTGTAAGGAGGGAGACATGGAAAAGGTGAAAATACAGAACAAATACTTCTGTTCAGTATTCAGTAAAGGGGGGGAGGGTCAGGGACCACAGCTGGGTAATAGACACGAAGGGGGGAAAGGAAGACACAAGTCCATTCACAATGGAGAGAGTCCTGGAGGAGCTCGCAAAATCGTGTATAATCTCTCTTTACATCAGGCCCCACCCTGACTATTGTTCTCCAGTCTGGAATCCTCATCTTAAACAAGATATTAAACTTCTGAAGCGGGTTCAACATAGGACAACTAACTTCATTCCCAAAATAAGACACCTCCCTTACCACCAAAGATTGCCATCTACTGGTTTAGTTAGCCTATAGGATAGATGATTTATGGGTAATCTCTTGCTTCTCTTTAAAATCTTACAAGACCCAGACCTAACAGCTCAATGCGGTACCTAAATTGCAGAAAGAAGGTGAATACTAGGAGCTATTCTATACAACTCTTAGTCCCCAGGGCATTCTCCATAAAACAAATTGCTTTATCATCAGAATTGCAAAGGCTTGGAATAAGCTACCACAAGAAGTGGTTGAAGCTAGTGAATTCTCAACATTTAAAACAAAACTAGACATTCATTTAAACTGGGATTCCAGAGCACTTTAATACACCCACACAGTTGTGGGAGACATTATAATGGGCTAATGCCTTCTTATGTCTACCAACAAACCTAGTAAACTTAGTAAAACTGAAGGTGGACAAAGCAATGGGGCCAGATGGCATACACCTGAGGATATTGAGGGGAGCTGAAAAGAGAGCTAGCAGCGCCTCTGGCAGCACTGTTCACTGAGTCACTCAACACAGGAGTAGTTCCAGAGGACTGGAAAAGGGCACATGTAGTACCTCTTACACAAAAGTGGCAGTAGGGAGGAGGCAGGGGGCTATAGGTCAGTCAGCCTCACCTCAGTAGTGGGTAAGATCATGGAGGCACTGCTTAAAGAAAGAATAGTGGCACACTTGGAATCTAGTGGTACCCAGGATCAGGGGCAACACGGATTCACATCAGGAAAGTCATGTCAGACGAATCTGATAGATTTTGTTTTTGACTGGGTGACAGGGGAGGTAAATTGGGGGGTGGGGCGGTAGACATCCCTCGATGTCAGCAAAGCCTTCGACACTGTCCCATATAAAAGGCTACTCAAAAAATTAGTAGTCGGGGCATGGGGCACACAGTGGTAAACTGGGTTAGGAACTGGCCAATGCACAGGAAGCAGAGAGTGGTGGTTAATGGGATCCAATCAGCGGAGAGGGGGTGACCAGCAGCGTACCGCAGGGATGAGTCCTTGGGCCAGTACTGTTTTTTTTTTTTTTTTTTTTTTATTATATTTTATTGAGTATGCAATAAGCCATTACATATTAAATCCATCAGGCAGGTAGTCATACAAACTACAGAAGCTTAAATTAAGCAATACATTGTTACGGTAACTTAATATTCGATTTCCCCTGAATGTGTTACTACACCTGAGGGTTGGCAAGATAAACCCAATTAATGAATCCCTGAAGAGTCTAAATAGCTGACTTTAGAAATTTACAATCCAAGAAATTAAAACCTAGAAATGACCATTGCTGCCATGAGCTGGGTAAACCTAATAGCCCTTCTATAATCGTGCACCCTAATAAAAAAGACTAAAAAGTTCCCGCCTCCAAAAACATTGAGAATCAGTAAAAGTGCCAGAGCCCTCCAACATGTCCAGAGTGTAATACACAGTATGAATACAAGTGAAATTGTATTATTCTCGGTAAAACAAACAGATATAACATTATGGGCATGAGGACTTAAGAATTCTGAATAATATACCTCCCCCTACCTACATCTTTCTATCCTCATACACCTATAACAATGAACGTTGCTTTCAGTAGTAACAGAGCAGATAAAACAGCTTGGATGTGAGGGAAGGAGGGGTTGCAGGGGAATATGTAAGGAGCAATAGGAAAACACAACGGGGCAATAAACCTTAAGCACCAAGGAAACAGATATGTATACCCCAATCCCCCATTAAAGCATTCCAGATCCCTTTAACTCCTCCAGGCCCCCTGCATCTAGAGTCTCTTACTGAACGTATACAGTTCAAGTCTCCTGTTCCTCTTCAGCCTCCGATGCTTCCTCTCTTTGGGCCAGTACTGTTTAATGTCTTCATTAGTGACATTGCGGCATGACTGGAGGGAAAGGTCAGCCTGTTTGCAGATGGCACCAAGATCTGCAACAGACTGGATACTCCAGATGGGGTGGAGAGAATGAGGAGGGACATGGGGAAGCTTGAAAAATGGTCTGAGGTGTGGCAACTGAAGTTCAATTCCAAAAAGTGCAAAATAATGCACCTAGGATGAGGAAACCCTGGTGAGAGTTACAGGATGGGGGGGGGTTACTGACAATCACCAAGGAAGAAAGGGATCTGAGGGTTGTCATTTTGGTGACCCAAGCGTGTCTAAGCAGAGTACAAAGGCTGCAAGGAGAGTCAACTAGCATGCTGGGGTGCATAGGCAGAGGTATCATTAGCAGAAGGTGGAAGGTAGTGCTGCCATTGTACAAAATGCTAGTGAGGTCTCACCTAGAGTACTCTGTGCAATTCTGAAAGCTGCACCTTCGTAAGGACATTGACAGAGTGGAGGCGGTCCAGAGAAGGGCGACTAAGATGGTACAGGGCTTGCACCAGAAAACATATGAGGAGAGACTAAAGGGTCACAATATGTACTCGCTGGAGGAGAGGAGGGCTCGGGGAGGACATGACAGAAACATTCAAGTACCTTAAGGGCATAAACAAGATGCAGGGGGGAGACATCTTCCAATATTAGAGATGTAAAAGAATGAGGGGGTATGATATGAAATTGGAAGGTGGCAGGTTAAGGGGAAATGTGAGAAAGTTTTTCTTCACAGAGAGAGTGGTGGACACATGGAACAGACTGCCACAGGAGGTGGTGGGGATGAGCACAGTAAAGGGTTTTAAAAATGCATGGGACAGGCATAAGGGTACCTTAGAGGTGGGAAGGAGTGGTGAAAAGCCATTGACCAGTTAGGGTCAGAGGCCACAAACTAGTGTAGGGCTTTTGGGCAGACTGGATGTACCAGACGGTCCTTATCTGCCGACAAGTTCTATGTTTCTATGTAGTAAGTGGTAGGAGGGAGTTCAAAATTGCAGGGTGTGCAGATACCACCTGCCTACCGTTAGCAATTACATTTCCAAATACAGCAGTCTTACTTTTGGAAATATAATAAAGCCAAAAATGAAACACCATAAGGAATCAGGTTGGAAATACACAATAAGTACACGTTGTAGCCTGATGAAATGAAAGTATTTTTATGAAACACTCTGTTTGTTGCTTGGATCTTTAGTTTTCATCCATTCCAAACCATTGTAAACTACACAGGTAGATCAATGCTGCACACAATCTGGGTCCCGTTTTCTTGGGTGCCTATTTTTAGGCACCAAAAACTAGGCTTATACCCGAGTGCAGCATTCATTTGTAAACTGGTGACTGGGAAAGGCACACTACACCAAAGCTCATTCCTAGGTGTGATCCAGGGAACACTCAGAGCACGACACTAAATTCAGAAATGTGTCAAATGTCAGACTTACAACATGGATCCTTTCAATCTGTAACCCGGTTTTGGGTTTGTAGTACTCGGCGGGGGCTGTAACTAGTACCATCCAGATTGTTGCCTGTTTGGAAAACAAATAAATAACTCTGACTACACAGCACAAATGATTGAAATTTATATATATGAGTTGATATACTGTATGAGAATGTTATCGCTGTGGGAAATATAAATTCTTTCAGCAGAATTAAGGAGAAATTACTGACTCTGCTTCCATGAAATGTTTACAAAATGTCACCAAACTGTAATATGTAATTCTTCCCATCCACTTTTAAATGTACTCTACAAACATTCACAAACAAATGTAAATATCTTGAAAACCATACAAATTACACATGCACAACCAGTGTCACAATTGTTCACAACAAAAACACCTTTACAATGAGGGCAGTCACCAAGCTGTACTCTGTATAGTTTTTAAAATATAGTTATCTCTATTGTTGTGAACTTATTGTAAAGCAGTGCTTTCTGCTAAATCTATGGTCCCCAGCTGCATCACTGTCACATGAGACAGGATGCATTGTAGGAACAAGGAATGCAATAAACGTAGCTGAGATGGAGATTCCCAGGTGTTGTAAAACTACCATAAAGCTAGCAGGCTAATTTAGAAAAACTCTTAATAACAGACAAAGGGAAGGAAACACTAGGACTTCACACACAAATCAAAACACTGCACAACATATGTTTTTGCAAATTCTGGGTGTACTACTCCTTTAACGGCACCATGAAATCCCTGTTGTTCCCATTTACCTAGCCTGTAGTGGTATAAAGGTACGGTGCAAGTTCTGGGTGGGAGTACACATCCTACATTGGATGAGAAGTAAATACAGGTTACTCACCTGTAACAGGAGTTCTAGGAATGGTATATGTTGTTCATCCACACTTATTGGCAGGTTCCTTGCTGCTTTAAATCTTGCCGGAAGGTCTTCAAGCTGGCTCCTCCCACCCATCCGGGTGGTAAAACTCTCGGCTCCGCCCCATGATGCCAGATCTGGCCCGCTGGAAGCTCAGGTTCCGCGTGACGTGGAGGTCGGTCGTAGGGATGAACAATACATACCATTCCTAGAACTCCTGTTACAGGTGAGTAACCTGTATTTCTAGGGACATGGATATGTTGCTCATCCACACTTATTGGCAGACTCCTAGCAGTTCTCTGGGAGGAGGGAGGCAAGGCGCACACCCCCTACTTAGGGAATAGAGACTGGAGAACCGAGGCCCCAAAACCAGCATCCCGGCGTGACTCAAGGTCGCTGTGGTAATGGGTAATAAAGGTGTGTGCTGACTTCCAGGTAGCAGCCCTGCAGATTTCCTGGATAGGGACGTCCCTGGAAGCAGCCACCAATGCAGCAGTATGACGGGTAGAATGAGCTCTTATCCCTCTGGGAGGCTCCATGCCCGCCAACTTATAGCAGAGATCTATGCAGGAGGTGACCCACCTGCCTGTCGTCCACTTGGCTGCAGGTCTGCCAGGTGCGGCTTCAGCGTAGGTGACAAACAGCTGGCGAACCTCTCCCCGAATTTCAGCCGTGCGCTCCTTATAATAAGCGAGCGCCCTTCTAGGGTCCAAAGTATGGAGCCTGTATTCGCCTCCGAGGTGTGATTGGGGTAGAACACCGCAGGGTCAACACCTGGTTAAGGTGAAACTCCACACCACCTTCGAAGGAATTTCGGGTGGGGGCGCAGGACAACCTTGTCCCTGTGGAAGACCAGGTAAGGAGACTCAATGCAGAGCGCCTGGAGTTCTCCCATCCTTCTAGCTGACGTGATAGCCACCAAGAAGGCGGTCTTCCACGACAGGTGAGAGAGATCACACCTGTGCATTGGTTCGAATGGCTTGCCCATGAGCTTTGCCAGTACCAGTAGTAAATCCCACGGAGGTGGAGGTTCTCGCACCGGAGGGGAAATGTGATCAAGGCCTTGAAAAAGCTGGCCAGACCATCTTCTCCTGCGCTAATCGACTGCTCCCCTGCCCGCCTCGTAAGCAGAGATGGCTGCCAGGTGCACCTTTAGGTCACGACCTAAGCTCTTGACTAGAAAGGACCATAAATAGTCCAAAATGCTTGCCACAGAACAGGAGGAAGGGTCCAAGCCCTTGCTCTGACACCAAATGGAAAATCTCTTCCATTTGAAGGCGAGCATTTTCTGGTCGACTCTTACGGGACACCTCAACAACATTGAGGACCTCGGCCGGAAAGACCCAAGGCCTGGAACTCTAGCCGCCAGGAACCAGGCCATCAGGTGCAGGGATTGAAGGTCCAGATGGAACACCTTCCCTGATTGACTGAGAGCAGGTCCGGCGAGCTGGAAGCTGCCTCGGAGCCTGGAGCTGAGGCTGAGGAGATCTGGTACCAGAACTGGGGGCCAGTCTGGGGCTATCAGAATCACCTGCGCCTTGTCCTCCTTACCTTAAGAAGCACCTTGTGAATCAAGGGAAATGGGGAAAGGCGTAAAAGAGGCCCGGGTCCAGAGCCTCAAGAAGGCATCCCCCTGCAGTGAGCCCTGCTGAGGGGGGCGGGCATGAAACAGCCTCAGCTTCTGCTCTCCTGGAGGCAAACAGGTCCACCTGAGGTGTGCCCCAGTGGGAGAACAGATCTTGTACTACCTCTGGCAGGAGAGACCACTGCGTGAGATGCAGCCCCTATCCAGCTCAGGGCATCGGCCAGGGTGTTGGAGGCTCCTGCCACATGAATGGCTAGGAGATCCGCCTCCAGGCTGCGAACGGTGACCAAATGCGAGATTTTCCTTGCATAGAATTGGAGCACGCCCCGCCCCTGGCGGTTCAGGTAGTACATGGTCGTGGTATTGTCCGTCTGGACTCGGACCACTTGACCCCGGAGAAACGGAGCAAAGGCGGTGAGAGCTAGGTGGACCGCCGAGCTCCAGCAGGTTGATGTGGCATCGGGACTCCGCTGGGACCAGAGGCCGCCACTGGTGTTCCCCAGATGGGCACCCCAACCCATCAGAGAGGCATCGGTCGATAGAGAGACCATCGCTCGGGCGGATGAACGGGATGCCTCCTGCAGATGAACTGGAACGTCCACCACTGGAGAGCATTCCACATGCCCTGGGTCACCGTCACTAGCTGGTCCAATGGATCGCAGCGTTGGACCACTGGCTGGCCAGCCCTCACTGGAAGGGGGCGATGTTCCAGCGGCCCAACGGACCACGCTGGTACAGGCCACCATGAGACCCAGGAGGCGAGGAAGTCCCGGGCAGGATACAATTGCCCAACCAGAAATGATTGGGCAAAGGAGGAAAGAACGCCGCCCTGTCCACCGGAGCTGTGCCTGGCTCAAGAGAGTCGAGCTCTGCCCGATGAACAGGATCACCTGCTTTGGCTTGAGTTCCGACTTGGCCTGCTGATGAGAAGGCCAACTTGAGAGCAAACCTGGAGGGCCAGATCTCTGGACCGCCTCCACCTCCTGCCTGAGGGGCTGCTATCAGCCAATCGTCCAGGTAAGGGTACACCCGACCCTCACGCCGCAGGGAATGCTGTCACCACTGCCATGCATTTGGTGAAGACCTGGGAGCTGGAGAAAGTCAAGGGCATGGCTTGAATCGAAGAGGGATCCTCCGCCGAAAGCCGGAGGAATTCCGGCGTGACGGACGGATAGGGACATGAAAGAACGCGTCCTGTAGGTCCAGAGAGCAGAACCATACACCGTGTTCCAGAGATGGTATTATCTGCTCAAGAGTGACCATTCTGAAGTTCCGAGACCTTAGTAACTTGTTCAGGTCGTGTAGGTCGAGAATGGGGCGCCAGCCCCCCGTCCGTTTCGGAACCAGGAAATACCTGGACACGAACCCCGGGTCTAAAGGGGGGTCCTCTACCTCCGTGATCACCTCCTTTTGGAGGAGGAGAGTGATGTCGGCTCGACGAGCTGCCAGTGAGGCTACGACCCTCGAGGCCCCCGAGGTGCGACGGCCTGAAGGGGGGCCTGCTCAATTCCAGTGGTAGGCCTTTTCCCACCACCTCCAGGCACTCCACCTGTCCGTGGTAACAGCGGACCAGGCAGAAAGGAAGTGTCTGAGCCATCCCCCCACGGGGGGAAACAGGGGTGAGGTGACAGGGATGGGGGCGACACCCCTCAGCCCGTCACTGGGCAGGCTTGGAGGAGGGACCAGCCGAGGGACCTCCTGGGTCTTTACCTCCCTGCTTCCTGTTGGAGGAAGCCGATGGCTTGGGTTTGGGATGCCAAGCTCGAGCCTGCTGGCCCTAACGTTGCTGGGCCGGGCGTGCCGCAGGCGCAGAAGGACGAAAGGGCTTAGGCTGTGGCTTGCGGCCTTTGTCCTTCTGAGCGGAAGAGACAGAGTCCAAGGTAGCACTGGACTTCTCGATCCTCTGCAGGTGACCCTCCACCCCAGGGCCGAAGAGGTCAGTCCCCAAAAAGGGAACATCCGTCAACTTGTGCTGGGTATCCGAGGTAAAGGCGGATATCCTCAGCCAAGCCCGACGACGCATGGCCACTGTGGCCGCCACAGACCTGGCACATGAGTCCCCGATGTCTAACGCAGTCTGGAGCTGCTGTTTGGCCACTGCCCTGCCCTGGTCCCGCACCTGCCTGACCGTAGTCTGCAGATCTGCGGGAAGATGAGGGACAACCTCATCCAGGGAGCCCAACAGGGCGTGAGAAAAATGTGCCATGAGGACGGCCGAACTGGCCTGACGAAGGCCGAGAGAGGACGCAGCATAGACTTTTCGCCCGGCATAATCCAATTTCTTGGATTCCTTGTCGGGAGGTTTGTCCACATCCCGTTCCTGGCACGCCGGAAAATGCTGTCAGTAACCAACCCCTCGGCCAAGGGGTGTTCCGAAAAACCGGACAGGGAACCAGTAGGGACCGCATACTTCCTGGCCATCCTGGCCGAAGGCGCAGGGCAGGAAGCAGGACGCTGCCAAAGTTCCAAGGCCGGACCCACTATGGCTTCGGCCACCGGAAAGGCCTCCGTAGGAGAATCCCTGCAGAATCTCCGTGAGGATACCTGGCCCATTTAGAACGAGGTTCGAGCTTCATCCCGTGGACTCCGAGATGAGTCGAAGCAACCCTAAGAAGGACGAAGGGCTATCGTCCACTGACTGCCCTCCCGAGGACTCCAAGTCCATGCGCTTGGAGAAGAGGGAGGAACCATCATCAGACTCAGAAGAGTCCTCAAAGAGCTGCCTCGGGCCTGAGCCACCCTCCACCTGCTGAGGTTTATCGGGAGTGAGGGTGACAGACAGCCTATGGGGCAAACCCAAGGCCGACCGAGAATTTTTGGTCGGAGCCCCAACTAATGGCTGTGGAGGCGGAGGTTCCACCAGAATCGGTGGGGCAACTGGAATTGGCTGAACAACCGGCCTGGGAACAGGCTCCTCGGCTACAACGAGGGGTTGTTTCGGCCGCTCCGGTGACAGCCACTTAATGGCTGGGGAAGACGACTGGGTCGGCCAATTTCCAGTCAAAAGGAGCTGTTGCCACATGAGTTCCTCGTACTTCCGACGCAACTTGCGCCGAAGCCTCCCCTCATCCGAGGAAGAGGAAGAGCGGCGGCGCCGCTTGCCGCGGTGCTGAGACCGAGACCGCCTATGGCGGCGGGATCGGTTGGACCGCGAGGATGTCCGAGACCGAGACCGAGAGTCTCGACTAGGCCGAGGAAGGCGAGGAGAAGTGTCGGAAATCGGCACTCCCCTCGGCTCGGACGATCCCACCGAAGGCTCCGGAACCGGAGGCACAGACGAGCCGACGGGATCCTCAACTCCCACCGGGGGAACCGGGGAGAGGGGATTCTCAGCTTCTCCAGCCGACAACCCGTCTTAACGGGTCGAGAAAAATCTCGACCGCGTCGACGGGAGTCTCGGTCAACTGGCCTGACGGGGACATCGTGAAGCCAGTGGTTGAAGCTGAGGGGTCGACCGAAGTCGACTGTCGACAAGGGGAAGGGGATCTTTCCCACTCCCAAGAGCGTCAACGGAGAGACTTACCTTTGCTCTTTTTGGACCTGGAAAAGGGTCCCGAAGAAGTTGGACCCTCACCTTTCGTCAAGAGGGTCAAGCAAAGCTCCTTAAAAGAAGCCGAGTACGAGGCACCAAGAGAGAGCGGGACAAATGCCGCAGCCGAGGTAGAAGCGGCCCGCGCCACCTCCTCTTCGAGGGCGATCATCTGCTCGAGCTGATCACGAGCCCGGCCGTCACCAAGCGGACACCGCCTAATCGGGCCTTTAGATTTCACCGTGGAATTTTTCTCGGGCGCCCAGTTGTAATCGGGCAGCACGGCCTTCAAGGACGGAGGTCAAAAAGAAGAGCACAAGTCGCAGGCCTGCGGGTCGTGCTCAAGGCCCAGGCAGTAGACGCACGTCGAGTGCGGATCCGTCCTAGACATCTTCTGCCCGCAAGGGCACCTCCGGAAACCGGGAGTCGATTTGTCCATCGCAGCCGCGAGGAGAAGAAGACCGAAGTCTTTTTAGCAAAAAACCTTTTGATTTCGAACTTTCGAAGAATTAGGAACCAGTCTTAAACGCAGAGCGTTAAGGAGGGAACCTGAGCTTCCAAGCGGTAAGGAAGATCTGGCATCATGGGGCGGAGCTGAGAGTTTTACCACCCGGGTGGGTGGGAGGAGCCAGCTTGAAGACCTTCTGGCAAGATTTAAAGCGGCAAGGAACCTGCCAATAAGTGTGGATGAACAACATATCCATGTCCCTAGAACATCAGTACGCCTAAACATTGGGGGGAGGGGGTTGTCTGGCCTTATACACATCACATCCTTCAAAGTCCTCAACAACTGAGCACACACATGAAAAACTTAAAAGGGGGTTTGTTGTTTATGTAAGAAATTTGGTTGCTACGATTACACCTACACAGTAGAAACAGTACAGTTAGTTAAGAACTTACCGTAATGGTAGATCTTCGAGAAAAGTTCTTGCAGTAGGTAATCACCTTGAGGGCTGCACCCCTGGCGTCAGAACCACACAGAAACTTTAGCTAGCATTGTTTGACAGTGACGGGGAAATGCCCACCCAACATCACATGACCGATGTCAGCGTGACACTGTATAGTGGGTGGTCCCCATGCCCGCCTTTCAGTTCTCCTGATGGAGACCTCCAAGGAGGTGCGACTGGAGAGTGGATAAATGAGGCTCCTGGAGCCTGAAACAAGCTGATAGAAAAAGAACAGCAAACAAACTCGGGGGGGAAAAAGGTTACCTACTGCAAGACCCTCTCTCGAAGATCTACTGTTACAGTAAGTTCTTGCGTAACTATACTATCTTACTTTGAGAGGGCTCTTGCAGTAGGTAATCATCTTGAGAACTGAGTCCCAAGCAGTGTGTGAATCAGAAGAAACTGAAACACAGAAGGCAGGAAAGGCTGCAGAAAAAAGGCAGGAAGCTCAGAACAGGAGACCTTGGAGCACAGCTAGGCCAAAACCTGCCCTTCACCTAGAAGCAATGTCCACATTGTAATGTTTTGTGAATGTGTGGACAGAACTCCAAGTAGCAGCCTGAGCCGCACAAATCTCATCAGCTGACACATTCTTGAAACAAGCAGTAGAGGTAGCCATTCTTCTAGTGCAATGCCCCTTAACCTCCCCCGGGAGAGTTTTCCCATATGTCTGGTAACAGAAAACAATACAGTTTGCCAGCCACTTAGGCATTGCTTGAAGACTGCTGCGCCCTCTATTTTTGGCGTGAAAGAAATGAAAAGTTGGTCTGTTTTTTGGACTGGCTTGGTTCTGTTAGTATGACGTAAACATCTGTGTACATCCAAAGTATGCAGAAGTGCGCCCCCTCCCCCCTGATTAGAATGCTCGGGTAATATAGACCCTCCAACTATACCGTTTTGGCCGGTACAATACCGGATTTTTAACAGTGGTACCGGATCCTGGCTAGTTCTCAGTGTGCACTGAATTTTTGCCTCCTGAGAATACTTTAATTTAAACTAGTCCCCAAGCCCAATGCTCAGTGCTGCAGTGAGTGCAAGCTGGTGGACTGAAGGGAAAAGCGTCTGATGGTCCCCATGGTAATCACCACTTGCACCGACTTGCGCTGGCACCGCCAGCTGAGGGCTTTGCCTGTGACCCCCAGAAACAGCTGAGCAGTGCTGCAGCCTCCCTGACACTTGATTTGGTGGGAATCTGTCAAATGGATCTAACCTGCTGTCTTGTCATTGAGTGAGCCGAACCATGAGAGCGCATTTGGCAGATTGCATTTATTCACTGGCACATTGCTGATGGCTGTTTGTCTTGTCCAGATGTCGGACCGCATCCTCGATCCGCAAACGAAAGCCATCTCTGCTTTTCTGCATTCTCTGTGTTTTTTTAATTTTTATTTTGAGACAGGGCACGCTGGTCCGAGGGTCGGGTCCATGACCTGGTGGATTTTAGACATCGATCCCTGTGCACTAGAATGTCCGGTAACAAACTACAGCAGCTGCATTTGACTTATGAGGTATGCAGGAACATCATGAAATTAAACTGTTTAAAACAGTCAGGGGTTGGTAAACTAGACAGTCTCTGATGTGTCTCAACTTAGTTTTGTGTTGTCACATGTCCCTTAAGTTCCTGTGATGGGTACATTTAGAAATTTAAGTGTGATCAGACATACATCACATTTGTTTTGCACTGTAACATGCATGTGTAACCCCCTTATAAATGGGGGTTCCTAAAAAAAAGCCCCCTAGGAGCTGCCTAAGTGTTCCCCCTGGTGGTTGGCGTTCGGCGTTTAAGCCGTTTTAAATGGCAATGTTGTGAGTGCTTTTAGAGCCTCTAAGTACTGTCCCTTTCAGGGCTGCCTGCTTGTTGTGATAATTAATTCAAATGGGGGAATTGAGTGTTTCTATGCTCGAGTCCCACCTGGGATGCTGGGAATAGCTCCATTCTGCCATTGCTAAGTATGCAGAGGGGGCTCTGTTAAAAGATGTCACTCAGAACTGAAAAATAACTTAGAGCACTAACGAGATTGTAGTTGTTCTAACCTGCTTTTTGTTTGCAGCAAGGACTGTTGTGATCATTTCCTCCATATTGGTCCCGAACTGTCGGATTGGACCAATTAGGACTGGGACTCTTAGCGGTGAAGCCGGCTGACCAATGAGGACTTCGCTAGTAATCCTGGGAGGGGAAGTGTGCTCCAAGGCGCCTTTTTGCACCAATCGGGACAGGTCTTATAGCCTGGTGTCTGCAGCCCACCTATGGGAACGGGTGGCACGCGAGTGAGAAGGTTGCCCCCACTGCCTGAAGAGCAGAGCCATTGTGGCTGTGGAGCTGAAGGGATCTCTGAGCTTCTGCGCCGTTGAGTGATTGCGTGGGAAGCGCGTGAGAGGCCTAGGGCGGCTGCCTCAGCGCCATGCCTTTACAGCTTCAGACTAAATCCGCCAGCGTGCAGTAAGAGGAGGCTGTGTTTAAACACAGCTACCTACCAGGCTTCACCTGAAGAGGACTGGAGAATCTGCTGAATCGCACTCGGTCTGTCAGGACATTTGGAGTTGCTGCTAACGCCCGCAATTGCTGTGAGTTCGTTCGGGTCCTGGAAGCAGCTGCCTGGTATGGTACCCCTCTGTTGTTGTCCATATAAATGTGTGAGGAGGCCTAAGAAGCTCAGGCTCAGCCCTGCAAGTGGTGAAGGAGTGGTTATCTGTTGGAGTTGTGAGTACTGGATCAGGGTAGCTCACTGTCAATCTTACAAACAAGTGGCAAAGAAAAACAAAATCAATTTGTATACTGCTGACTGCACTAAGTGAGTTTTCTGCTCATTCTATCTGCTCAAGAAAGTAAGTGCTCATCTGTGTCAGGGCCCCAACCAGCTGCCATGAGGGACTAGCCATCAGGGCTTAGGTACCCAGGGACAGTAATTAATAGGTTTAGGCCTGTGCACAGAGCTCTAGGTAGTTAAGTATATTTTATAGTGATAAGCCAATCACCTTGATTTCCCCCGGCCCTTGTTATCACCCCCTTAAATAAATCAGATTGTTTGTTTTGCAACTGTACCCTGGCTGGATTGTGTTTTACTGAGGATATACTGTACAGTGAGTATGTGATAACTGTGCCTTACTTTCCAGGGGGTCTACGGAGTGAGCCGAGAGGTTCAAGTCGGGGGGTAAGTGTACAGGGGAAGAGCATTGTAATTAATCTGTGTGAGCCACTAGTGGGAAGAAAGGGGGGTTGCAGTAACCCAGAGGGCTGTGACCGAGACAATCTTGACTGTCTTAACCCCGACCTTTGGGGGGAGGCACCCGTCAACAGATCTGGGCCCCTCACCCTGTCACAGTTGAGGCAGACAGGGGTAGTATCCCTAAGGCTAACGCCCCCTGGGGGTTACAAATTGGAGGCACGGCTGGGATTAGCATCCCCTAGTGGCCAAGTGAGGAAAGTGCATAAAAATGGAAAAGCTGATGGGGAAACTGGAAGGGGCGAGGCCGAAGAGCTGGACTCCCAGAGAATTGTCTTACTATTAGACGTGCCTCTGTGAACCCCGACGGCTGACATTATTTCCGCAGCAGAGTGTGTTAAGTGTTTGGGCAAAGTGGAGGTGAAGGGGCGAATGGCTGACCTGTTTGATCAGACTCTGCAGGTGCTGCTTTTGTGCAGTGTGGCCATCGACCCCAAGACGGTACCTCCAGTGATTTACCTGGAGGGTGCCTCACAGGGGTGGAGGCTTGTTCATATTCCGAGTGGGTCAGTCACTCCTGGGGGGTCTCCCCAGACTAATAGTTTTAAAGACAAACTGCTTAAATTGCTGGCTACGGAGGGGAGGACTACCCAGGAGATGCTGCATGCATTGGACCTGTCTAGTGATACCATGCCTCAGGTTTCCCCAGGTACCTCCCCCTGTCCCACTAAGAGTTCTATTTTGGCTCCACTGCCCTTAGTGGTCCCCCCTATACAGCTCGATTCCTATTGTAGGCTAAAACTTTTTTCTGGCACAGTGCCAGTGCCTTCAGGGGAGGATGACTTAGAGGCGTGGATGGACTATGCCACCTCCTTAGTTCAGGAGTGGCAATGCTCTGAGTGAGAAAAGAAAGCGATTGATGGAGAGTCTGAGGGGCCCCGCTTTAGAAGCCATTAGGTTCTTGCGGGCCACTAACCCGGAAGCCACTGCAGCAGAGTATCTTTCTGCTTTGGAGGGAGTGTTTGGGAGTACCAAGACTGGGGAAGACTTATTATGGAAATTCCGGTCTGCCAAGCAGTGGAGAAATGAGAAACTGTCCGCCTTTGTTACTAGGGTGGAGCGGGCTTTGCAAAAGGCCTATAGAAAAGGGGGGATCACAGCCACGGCCTTGAACCAGGTCAGGTTGGAACATGTTTTGAAGTCTGCTAGATTTTCCAGTGTGATATTGTTAAAGCTTAAGTTGCATGATAGACGGGCTGCCCTGCCTGAATACTGTCAATTGATGAGGGAAATTAGAGAAGTGGAGACTGATGAAGAGGGGTGGGAACCCTATGTGGGGACTATGAACCCAAGTGGGACCCCTGAGTCTAGTACCCCCGAAGAGATCCACCTTTCAGGAAAGCCTGATGGACCCCCAGATTTTCCAGGTGATGTGGGGGTGCGAGCTATTTCCTCTGATCCCCAAGTAGAGAATGAGTTGAGGGCCGAGGTCAGAAATTTACAAGAACTGGTGAGGGACTTGAAGCAATCTACCATATACCCTGGTAGGTCTAGGGAGCCTGAGTCACCCAGAAACCAATGCCCTGGCCCAGGGGAACCCTCTCATCCCTCGCAGGGCCCCCAGCAGACCAGGTGCCCCCCTCCCAATAGAGACCCCCAGGACCCCAAGTTCTGTTACCATTGTGGGGAGGATGGACACTTTCAGCCTGAGTGCCAGATGCCAGAGAATTTAAGGAAAGTCAACAGCAAATTGATCACTTGGCATCGCAGGGCCCATGTCCGACCCCCCCAAGAAAAGCTTTGTGATCCAGGCCAATGCCCATGCAACTGTCAATGCTGAGCCCCCCAAATGGTCTGATGTGGTCAGGCCCTCGATGGAGGCCCCAGTGCGAGTAAATGGGATTGCCACCCGAGCTGTATTAGACAGTGGCTCTCAGGTAACCATCATGTTTCAGGACTGGTATCAGACACACCTACCTAGGGTGCCACTACAACCCTTGGATGGTCTACATGTGTGGGGGATTGAGTGACAAGGCTTATCCATATTTCAGGTATATCCGGATCTGGTTGTCATTCCCTACTTCTGTGGCTGGAGTGAACGAACAGGTGGAGACCTTAGCTTTAGTCTGCCCCCCCACTGGACTGTATGATGGGGTATCCCTGTTGATTGGGACAAATGCTCATATGTTTGGACGACTAGCCCAGTTGTGTTCAGAAATGCAAGCATTCAGAACTGGGCGAGCCCTAAGAATACCCGCTGTGATCCAGAAGGCCGTTGAAACTCAGAAGAAGGTTAGCCAGGAGGAACCTGAAGGCCTGGTGGGTGTAGTATGGAGAAAGGATCCGGCACCAGTGACACTTGCCCCGAATGCTCAATGTGTTCTGCACAGGGAAGTACGACTGAAAACAGATGTTAATAAGTTGTTGATGTTGGATGCGCCTGTGGAGGGGGAGATTACCTGAGGGACTGTTGGTCAAACCCAGTATCTTGCCGGCTAGGGCTCATGCTTACGTTAAGAGAGTGATGGTTTAAGTGCATAATGTGTCCAACAAAGAGATTCGAATAAGAAGAGGGTGCACCTTGGCAAGTGTACATTGTGCAGATACTGCAGTGCTGCCAAACAGCAAGAGTTCCAGGAAAGATGGCAGAGTTACTCCCGACTTGTTTGATTTTGGTAACTCCCCGTTGCCTGTTGAATGGAAGAGGAGGATTAGTGAGAAGCTTGCCAAAAGAGACCAGGTCTTCTCTCTGAAAGAATGAGATGTGGGATGTGTGCAAGGGGCTGAGCACCACATCCGGCTGCATGATGAAAGGCCTTTTCGAGAGAGATTCCGGCGCCTGGCCACGGCTGACAGACGATGTGAGGCGGCATCTGCAAGCGATGCTTGCTGCTGGTGTGATACAAGAGTCCAGAAGCCCCTATGCCTCCCCCATTGTAGTAGTGAGAAAAAAGAATGGGGCTGTTAGGATGTGTGTAGACTACCGCATCTTGAATCGGCGGACCATCCCAGACCAGTATACCATGCCACGCATACAGGACGCATTGGATTGTTTAAATGGCAGTAAGTGGTTCTCTGTGTTAGACCTCCGCAGCGGGTACTACCAGATCCCGATGGCCCCAGGGGACCGAGAGAAAACCGCATTTATTTGCCCCCTAGGTTTCTATGAGTTTATTCAGATGCCTCAAGGGATTTCAGGTGCCCCCACCACCTTTCAGTGCCTGATGGAATGAGCTGTGGGAGACATGAATTTGCTCGAGTGTTTAGTTTACTTGGATGATGTCATAATGTTTGGCCGCTCATTGGAAGAACATGAGCAACGATTGTTCAAGGTCCTGGATCGGCTGGAGGATTTCGGTCTCAAGCTGTCTATACACAAGTGCCAATTCTTTCAAACTTCTGTGAAATATGTGGCCACATAGTGTCCACTGAGGTATATGAGACTGACCACAGCAAAGTGGAGGCTCCTGACCACTTGGCCTCAACCCAGGAATTTGAAGAGCACTTATAGCGGTTCCTGAGGTTTTATGAAGTTATTATAGACGGTTTGTCAAAGATTATTCTCGGTGATCCGCCCTCCTTAACCTCACTCCAGGGTACCACCCACGCACAAGTATAGGAAAGTTATGCGCTGAGTTGGAAGAAAAATATTTACGGCCGAATGAGTGTTGGAAACCGCTGGACTACTGAGTGTGAGGAAGCTTTCTATGACATCATATATCAACTTACCCATGCTCCAGTGCTGGCTTATGCTGACCCGGCCAAGTCGAACGTTCTCCATACGGATGCCAGTCTACAAGGATTGGGGGCTGTATAATATCAGGAGCACTCAAATGGTCTGAGACCTGTAGCTTTTGCCAGCAGAAGTCTGACTCCTTCAGAAAAACATTATCCAGTGCACAAGTTAGAGTTCCTGGCTCTGAAGTGGGCCATTGTTGACCAATTTCATGACTATTTGTATGGTGCCAAGATACTGGTAAAGACTGATAACAATCCTCTGACCTATGTGCAGACCTCGGCCAAGTTGGATGCTACTGGCCATAGGTGGCTTTCTGCATTGGCCACCTACGACTATGCTGCTGAGTACTGAGCAGGCCTAAACCATATAGATGCGGATGCTCTCTCTCGGAGACCTGTGCCACAACCTGATTGGGTCAGGTTGTCAGAGCCTGACATAAGAGCCCTTTGCCAGAAATTTGATAAGGAGGAACAGGTGTCTTCAGATGCTGTGGACTGTATGGTGGATTGCTTGGGGCCATCCGAAAACTGCATACCTGCTGCCTACTGTCATTTTTCTGCATTAGACACTAGTTCACTGCCCCAATTCAACAATGATAGTCTCCAACAGGCTCAGTCTCGAGACTCTATGATAAAAGCTGTTGTGGAGGCTGTGCAGGCCGGGAGGGACGTGTCCAAGTTGCGTTCCACTGACTTGAGAACTGCCATGTTATACAAAGAAGGGCCCAAATTAAAGCTGATTAACCAACTACTATACAGAGAGACTGTGGATAAGGAGGGTCAGGTAGACAAACAACAACTGGTGCTGCCCTCAGCTTTTAGAGAATTGGTTCTGAGGTCCTTGCATAATCACATGGGGCATCTGGGCATAGACTGAACTCTTGACCTGGTACAGACCCGATTCTACTGGCCAAAAATGAGTACAGATGTAAAGCAGTATGTCAAGACCTGTGGGCATTGTTTACAGAGAAAAGCCTTACCTCAGAGAGCTGCCCCCATGGTCAATATCACCACTAGTGCCCCTATGGAACTGGTCTGCATTGATTTCCTGAGTTTAGAACCAGATTTGAAAAATATCAGTAACATATTGGTAGTCACTGATCATTCTACCCGGTATGCACAGGCCTTTCCTACTAAAGATCAGAAAGCAACCACGGTGGCTAAAGTACTCATGGAGAACTTTTTTGTCCATTATGGGGCCCCCCAGAGGATCCATTCTGACCAGGGGAGGGACTTTGAGAGCCGCCTGATTAAAGAAATGTTGTCTTTGTGGGGAGTACGAAAATCAAGAACCACCCCATACCACCCTCAGGGAGACCCCCAACCTGAAAGATTTAACCGTACCTTGCTCGATATGTTGGGCACATTACAGTCCAAAGACAAGCCTAGATGAAGCCAGCAGATCAGCACCCTGGTTCATGCTTATAACTGCACCAAAAGTGATGCCACTAGATTTTCCCCGTACAGGTTGATGTTTGGGAGACAGGCTAGACTGCCAGTGGATGTGTGTTTTGGGGTTTCCCCTGATGGGGTGCAAGCAGAAAATCTTCTACAGTATGTACAGAAATTAAAGGCCCAATTGAACCATGCCTACCAACTGGCCCAGACCACGGCTGCTAAACAAAACCTGGCCAACAAGGAGAAATATGATAAGAAAGTGAAAACAATGGAACTGAGAGAAGGGGATAGAGTGCTATTAAGGAATTTGGGACTGCATGGCAAGCATAAGATTGCCGACAGATGGCATCACCTCTCTCATATTGTTGTGGGAAAACTGGCAGATTTACTTGTATATAAAGTGCGGCCTGAAAACAATTCAAAAGATGTCAAAACCATTCTCAGAAATCATCTGCTGCCAATTGGGCAAATCCTGATTGAAGCTGAACCTCCCAATGCCCCTCCCTCCAGGCCTATGACTAGATCTGCTGCCAGGAAAAAAACTAGACCAAGTGATTCTTCAGAAAGCCAAATAAGAGGACTTTGTCCAAACCCTTCCAATAAAGATGATCGCCACTCTGTGTCTGAAGACAGTGAAGATAATATTGAGTACTATCCCTCTTATGAACTGAGTCAGCTGTTTCGGGGCAATCCCCTCGTTAATTCTAGAGATGAGGTTGGGCTTCGTGGACTGTCTGAGCCCCCAGCTTTGTCTCCGGAACCCATGCTTCCAGAAGATGAATTGGGTAGCAGCAACGCCCAGGGGGTGGGATCCTTGAGCCTGGCTGAACTGTCTGGCCTGGCTGAACTATCTGACTTTTCAGAAAATGAAAGTGATGTGGGGGAACAAGCCAGTGATATGCCGGAACCTGAAGAATATTTTGAATGCCTTAATGGTTCCTTACTAGTGCCTGAACAGTCCTCAGCTGAGCCAAGTAGTGTGGGTCCTGATATAGAGGGTCATGTCCCTGAAAGTACTATGAGCACTAGGTCCCCTTCCCCTGTGGAGGTTTCCCCTACTAATCTCAATGAGGTTGAAATGGAATCGGGGCCTGTAGCAGGGTTTTCCGAGACCCCTAGGCGACCCAGCCGAGAAGTACGGCCTGTAGTAAAGTTGAGTTATGAGTCTCTGGGTCAGCCTGTGGACCTGCCCTTAAATGTAGTCCATAAAGGGGTGTATGTGTCCCCGAGCTCCTTGCCTAAGTTAGCCTTGGGGGATAACTCCAGCCTGTTAGTACTGCCCTTCGAGTGTGGTATCCCTACCCCAGTTAGCCCGCCAGTAGTTGATAGGGAAGGGCCCCCTCTTTTCAGGTGTCATGGGCAGAAAGTAATGACCTGATTCAAAAAGAGAAGGTTATGTGTTTGTGTAATGTTGCCTAAACAGTAGTAACCTGTAAATACGGTGGTAACGCATGTGATCTAAAGTGTGACACAATGTTAATTAAGATGGTAGCCTTAAAGTGATTTAAGGGTAACTACTTGACGTGGACGCCAAGTTCTTTCTAGGCCAGGAAGGGTGTAACCCCCCATAGGTGGGGATTCCTAAAAAAAAGCCCCTAGGAGCTGCCTAAGTGTTCCCCCTGGTGGTTGGTGTTCGGCATTTAAGCCGTTTTAAATGGCAATGTTGTGAGTGCTTTTAGAGCCTCTACGTACTGTCCCTTTCAGGGCTGCCTGCTTGTTGTGATAATTAGTTCAAATGGGGGGATTGAGTGTTTCTATGCTCGAGTCCCACCTGGGATGCTGGGAATAGCTCCATTCTGCCATTGCTAAGTATGCAGAGGGGGCTCTGTTAAAAGATGTCACTCAGTGCTGAAAAATAACTTAGAGCAATAACGAGATTGTAGTTGTTCTAACCTGCTTTTTGTTTGCAGCAAGGACTGTTGTGATCATCTCCTCCATATTGGTCCTGAGCTGTCGCATTGGACCAATTAGGACTGGGACTCTTAGCGGTGGAGCCGGCTGATCAATGAGGACTTCGCTAGTAATCCTGGGAGGGGAAGTGTGCTCCAAGGCACCTTTTTGCACCAATTGGGACAGGTCTCATAGCCTGGTGTCTGCAGTCCACCTATGGGAACGGGTGGCGCGCGAGTGAGAAGGTTGCCCCCACTGCCTGAAGAGCAGAGCCGTTGTGACTGTGGAGCTGAAGGGAGCTCTGAGCTTCTGCACCATTGAGTGATCACGTGGGAAGCACGCGAGAGGCCTAAGTGTCCGTTTCCCATAGCTATACAGCTTTGGACTAAATCCGCCAGTGTGCGGTCAGAGGAGGCTGTGTTTAAACACAGCTACCTACCAGGCTTCACCTGAAGAGGACTAGAGAATCTGCTGAATCGTACTCGGTCTGTCAGGACATTTGGAGTTGCCGCTAATGCCCGCAATTGCTGTGAGTTCGTTTGGGTCCTGGAAGCAGCTGCCTGGTATGGTACCCCTCTGTTGTTGTCCCAATACATGTGTGAGGAGGCCTAAGAAGCTCAGGCTCAGCCCTGCAAGTGGTGAAGGAGTGGTTCTCTGCTGGAGTTGTGAGTACTGGATCAGGGTAGCTCCCTGTCAATCTTTCAAACAAGTGGCAAAGAAAAACAAAATCATGTTGTATACTGCTGACTGCACTAATTGAGCTTTCTGCACATTCTATCTGCTCAGGAAAGTAAGTGCTCATCTGTGTCAGGGCCCCAACCAGCTGCCACGAGGGACTAGCCATTAGGGCTTGGGTACCCAGGGACAGTAATAAATAGGTTAAGGCCTGTGCACAGAGCCCTAGGCAGCTAAGTATATTTTATAGCGATAAGCCAATCACCTTGATTTCCCCCGGCCCTTGTTATACCCCCTTAAATAAATCAGATTGTTTGTTTTGCAACTGTACCCTGGCTGGATTGTGTTTTACTGAGGATATACTGCACAGTGAGTATGTGATAACTGTGCCTTACTTTCCAGGGGGTCTACGGAGTGAGCTGAGAGGTTCGAGCCGGGGGGGGGGGTAAGTGTACAGGGGGAGAGCATTGTAATTAATCTGTGTGAGTCACTAGTGGGAAGAAAGGGGGGTTGCAGTAACCCAGAGGGTAGTGACCGAGTAAATCTTGACTGTCTTAACCCTGACCTCTGGGTGGAGGCACCCGTCAACGGATCTGGGCCCCTCACCCTGTCACAGGGTAGTAGCCCTAAGGGTAACACCCCCTTGGGGTTACACTTGGGCTATACCTGCTTTTGACAGCACTTAAAATAGCAGGCTTTACTGGGCCCGCAGTCATATGCGCGCCACCACCTCCACCCTCAGCACCTCTGCCTTGAAAATGCTAAATTTGTTCACCGGGTATTTGGACTAGATGGTAAACAAATCTCTGTCAAAAATAACATTGCCCTAGTACCTGCTACTGCCAGTGCTAGTCTCCAGAGTGCCTGACCCAACCGAAATCAATTCATTTAAATCAATCTTAATCTCCTTACTGATTAGCGCTGAATAATGCAGTCCCAACATTGCCAGGAAGTGTGAAAGGTATGCATGTGCAAGTCCTGAGCAAATGTGGGGGTGCAGCAACACATGTGTACCTACATTAATCTGTCAAATGTTGGAAGGTCTGGTAATAGATCAGCAGTTGAATAGACTGGTTCAATGTAAACTCTGAAACAACCTTCGGTAAGACCTTAGGGTTTGTTCGCAGAGCCACCCAGCCTCTGTGAAAAATCAAATAAGGCTCCTTGCACATCAGGGCCTGAAGCTTGGAAATCCTCCGAGCCGGAGTGACAGCAACCAAAAATAGTCTTTTACGTTACTAATAGCGTATCTCGCAAGAACTAGCTGACTCTAAGAGAGGCAAGGTCAACTTTTCAAAAATGAAATTAAGATCCCATAGTGGCGCAGGATGGCGCACTGGGGGGTTTAGATGCAGGATCCCTTTCAGAGAGGTCTTAAGAGACATCTAGTTGAACCACAGTTTTGCCCTCCACCAGAGCGTGGTCATCCCCCTCCCACCAATCTTTCCAAACAAACCTCAAAGCCTGGCTCCGGACGGAATACACTTGTAACTGTCCTCTAGGAATCTCTAGAGAGATCACAAGCCGCCCTAGGATGTTGGATGTGCCGCCTGCTTTTGCGCCCTTTCCGGCCCTCACCTTACTCCCTAACACCGTTTACTCTCCTGTGAATATGCTCCTTATCCTGGTCCTGTTCTCCTATAAGTCTATGAAGAATGTCAGTCACCTTTTTTTTAAATTGTCTCGTTTTTAGTGGTTACCATATGTTAGCTTAACCTACAGGAAGCTATAGCTTGCCTAGTCAACCTATAATATTATTATTGTTGCTGTATCATACATTCTGAACTTTCGTGCCTGTAATTTTAGTCTGCACTACTCATACTATGTTAAGCCTTCATAATTTCTGCAACCCTGTGTTTGATTACTGCTGTATGTACTGATTTGCATTGTGGACACTATGTATTGATCTCATATTGAGGTGTGTTTGTCTTCCTATATCACTGCATTGTACCACCTCTGATGCTTGTCATCTGCCACTTTTGTGGCCTGGGTCATGGCTGAAAACGGTCCTTTGGATTAGCTCGCTCACCTGGTCACCAAAGACATAAATAAATAACAGCTGACAAGTGGACCTTTAAGGAAGAGTAGCTCAGGCCCAACTTGGACAGGTGCAAGAGATACTCCAGAACTTGTGGTACCAGGCAAGAGGAGGGGTCCCAACCCTTCGAGGTGGCCCATAAGGAGAAACTTTTCCACTTCATAGCATATGTTGTCCTGGTAGAAGGCTTTCTGGCCTCTACCAGAACCTGCACTACTCGGGAGGAAACCCCGAAATGAGAAGTGGCTATGTCTTGAGGTGCCACGTGTGAAGGTAAAGGGACTTCAACCCCGGATGAACCAATGTGCCCCTCTCCTGAGTCAGGAGATTGTGGCATAAGGGCAGGGGAACCAGAGGTTCCACTGCAAGCTGCTGAAGAAGCAGAAACCAGATTTGTCGAGGCCAAATAGGGGCTATCAGAGCCATCTGTGCCCCCTCATTTTGTAGCTTGAGCAGCACCTTCTGCAGAACTAGAAAGGGAGGGATGGCGTCCAAGAACCTCCCTGTACAACAAAGAGATAGCGCATCTTGCCAGAAAACACCAGGTCCAGGAACGAGCGAGCAAAACCTGGGAAGTTTTGCATTGAATGGGGATGCAAACAGATCTATGTCTGGATAACCCCATAGGTCGAAGATATGCTCAACCACCTCTTACATGAGCTTCATTTATGGCCAGATGTTAACTGGAGTGCAGTTGCAGCTGCCACTTCGAAGAGTGCAGTTATTCTAGATGCCCTACAGGGGGCATGCCTTAGACAACTAGTACTGGAGCCCACTCGAGAGGGAGCAATATTAAACTTGATTCTCTCAAATGGAGATGGAGAGAGGATCACAGATGTAGAAGTGGGTAGCCATCTGGGAACTAGCGACCATCGAACAGTGTGGTTCACAATAAACACAGCAATAGAGTCAAGCCATACAAAGGCAAAAGTACTGGACTTTAGGAGGGCTGACTTTGCCAAAATGGGTGAGTGCCTAAGGAATGCACTAGCAAATGGGCAGGAAGGAGGGGTGAAAGAACAATGGGGAATAATAAAAACTGCCATCACAGAGGTAACAAGCCTTTGTGTGAAGCAAATAAACAAAACAAAATGATGTAAGAAACCACTATGGTTCTCAAAGGAAGTGGCAGTGAAGGTTCAAGAGAAAAAGAAAGCATTCAGGAAGTACAAGGAATCTGAAGGAGCAGGACAGAGAACTGTATCAGTTAAAGCAAAAGGAGGCTGGGAAGGCAGTCAGAACAGCAAAGGCCCAAACCGAGGAAAAGATAGCCAACTCAGTTAAGAAGGGGGATAAAACCTTTTATAGGTACATCAGGGAGCAAAGGAAGACCAAGGGAGGTATAGTGAGGCTTAATAAAGGGGAGGAGGGTGGGCAGAGGGAGACTGTGAAAAGGCAGAGATACTAAACAAATATTTTTGCTCAGTATTTACAAATGAAGAGGGGGAGGTACATAAAACAAACAGTAGTAACACTCTGGATACAGAAGTTGATACCAGTCCATTTACAGAAGAAAGGGTTCTGAAAGAACTCTTAAAACTGAAGGTGGACAAAGCAATGGGGCCTGATGGGATTCATCCCAGAATTCTAAAAGAGCTAAGGGTAGAACTAGTGACACCACTGACTACCCTTTTTAACAAATCATGGGAGGATGGGGTGGTGCCCGAGGACTGGAGGAGGGCAGATGTGATTCCCTTCACAAAAGTGGGAGCAAGGCAGAAGCAGGAAACTACAGACCTGTTAGTTTAACCTCAGTGATAGGGAAAATGATGGAATCACTTCTGAAGGAAAGAATTGTCGAGTATCTAGAGGCCAGAGGGGCACAGGACCCTAGGCAGCGTGGATTCACAGTGGGAAGGTCATGCCAGACAAATCTGATGGATTTCTTTGACTGGGTGACTAAAGTAGTAGATCAGGGAGGGACTGTGGACATGGCCTACCTAGACTTTAGCAAGGCATTTGACACAGTCCCACACAAAAGATTAATATACAAGTTAGCCAGCCTGGGAGTGGGTCCCAAGATGACAGCCTGGGTAAAGAATTGGCTGGAGAATAGGACACAGAGAGTAATAGTAAATGGAGTCCACTCAGAAGAAAGGAGGGTTACTAGTGGGGTACTGCAGGGTTCAGTATTAGGACCGGTCCTCTTCAATGTCTTTATAGTGTACACTGCAGAAGGACTGGAAGGAAAAGTATGTCTCTTTGCAGATGACACTAAGATCTGCAACAGAGCTGATGCACAGAGGTGGGGTGGAAAGGATGAGAAGGGACTTGGCAAGGTTAGAGGAATGGTCAAATGTATGGCAGCTTAGATTCAATGCTAAGAAGTGCAAGGTAATGCACCTGGGAAACTAAAACCCAGGGGAAGAGTACACAATGGGGGGTGAGATACTAACAACAACAAAAATGGAAAGGGACCTGGGGGTAGTCGTATCAGATGACCTAAAGGTGGGCAAGCAATGTGAGAGGGCAGCAAGGAGGGCTGGGGGGATACTGGGATGCATAGGGAGAGGCATCACCAGTAGAAAACAGGAAGTTATTATCCCTCTGTACAGACAGCTGATGAGACCCCATCTGGAGTACTGTGTGCAGTTCTGGAGACCCAATCTCCACAAAGACATAGAAAAGATGGAAGCTGTCCAGAGGAGGGCAACTAAAATGGTGCAGGGTCTGCACCGGAAGACATATGAAGAGTGACTTAAGGAGCTTAATATGTATAGCCTCGAGGAAAGGAGGGAGAGGGGACATGACAGAAACTTTCAAGTACCTCAAGGAATCAACAAAGTCCAGAGGGTAGCATCTTTCAAAAAAGAGGTGTGCAAGAACAAGAGGGCACAATTTGAAGATAGAAGGCGGCTCAGAGGTAATTTAAGGAAGTATTTTTTCACAGAGAGGGTTGTGGATGCATGGAACGGCCTTCCGGAGGAGGTTGTGGAGTCAAAATCAGTGGTGGAATTCAAGCATGCATGGGACAGTCGTAAGGCAATTCTGGGGGGTTGGGGTAAGAAGAAGTAGGCTGCTGGTTAACTAGGATCTGCAGCTTATCCAGTAGGTATGGAAATAGGCAGACTGGGTGGGCCAAGCGGTCCTTATCTGCCGTCAAATTCTATGTTTCTATGTTTCTATTGCCCTGCCTCATATCTTGCAAAACTGGATGTACTATATCATAGAGCACTGAGATTTATAACTGGCCTCACATACTCCACACATCACTGCTCTTTATACACAGCCATAGGGTGGTCCTCCCTTCAATACAGGTGATATAGAAATGCAGCCCTATGGACGCTCCGAGCCCTTACCAACAAACTCCCACAATCCGTTGCTGACTGCCTCCCCCTTAGTCCTATTAGGAACTATGCCATAAGAAGTCAATCGCAGATTTCTTTGAATGTCCCAAGGGCCAACACTTGCTTTGGAAGGGCCGCAATAAGCTATGCCCTGCCTACTCTCTGGAATAGGATACAAAAATCGTTGAGACTTAGCTCACCTGTCAGTCCTGCCTTCTTTAAGACCCTCTATGACAAAACGTTTGCTGAAATCTGTAATTGCTTCTATCGCTCCTAGCAGCTTGACTATTGTTCCTCTCTTCTTCAACACTAGCCCCAGCTGCTTATCCAGATCAGCCCTTGCCACAACTACTCCCCCCTCCTCTCCCCCCACTTGCCCTTAGCACCCTCTGCATCCCTCTTATTCACCACCCCCCTTCTGCCACATTTACCTAAGGCTTACACACTGTTATGCGCACCTCCATAGCTTAGGAATTTCCATCCAGGCCTGTAACGTGTTTCTGCTGGACAGGAATATAAATAATCTTTCTGTTTTTTCTTCTGTGGTTTGTATATGACATCCATACACATCCTGCTCCTGTGGGAACTGTATATATATTACGTTCGGGTTGTGTTATGTATCTTCTTCTTGTACATGTGACTTGGAATGTAAGTACTCTGCTCCTATCAGTATTGTAAACATGTTGTTCCTTTTGTATTATGTATATTTATATGTAACTGTACAATTTTCCCTGCCAACAGCAGGTCCACCTTGTAAATGAGCTTGCTCAATGGTGATCGCCTGGATAAATAAAGACTTGATTGATTGATGAGTTCCCACTCGTAAGCCCTGGCACGGCTGAGACAGTCCGCTAGGACGTGTTGGACGGCCGGAAGGTGAACCGCTGTAAGATGAAGCTGATGCAGTGCTGCCCAGTTCCACACCCGCATCACCTCCCTGCAAAGGGGGGTACAATCGGGTGCCTCCTTGTTTGTTGAGATACCACATTACGCCCATGTTGTCCGACTGGACCAGCAGAGTACCCTGTCCGAGCAGGTGCTGAAAGGCTTGAAGAGCATGAAGCACCGCTCTCATCTCTAGCACATTTATGTGAAGATGAGACTCATAGAAACACAGAAGTTGATGGCAGATAAGGACCGCAAGGCCCATCCAGTCTGCCCATTTCTTTTTCTACTTTATGAATGTGCCATTGGCCTTTGCTCTGTCAAGGGCCCATCTATTCATACTCATCTGTATTGCTCCCTTATGCCTATCCCATGCCTGTTTGAAGCCCTGTGTTGTATTCATATCCATCACATCCTGAGGTAGGCCGTTCCACCACCCTTTCTGTAAAAAAAGAACTTCCTCATATTACCCCTTAATTGGCCTCCCTCTAATCTCATGCTGTGTCCTCTTGTCCTGCTATTTTTCTTATACTGAAACATGTTAGACTCTTTCACCTTGTTAATGTCCTTAAGGTGTTTGAATGTTTTGATCATACTGGGTTGGTGGTAATGTGAAGCAGTATGAGTCCCTAGTTGCTAATCACTCCCTTACACAACTTGTCCAGGAGCCAACCAGATGATCGGCTAATGGATCCTCCAGCTCTCTTCTGGACTGGATCCTGTCTAACTGACCAGAAAGGATTTCCTCCGTAGGGATCCTCCCAGACTCTATCTCCGACCATTCCCCAGTCTATGGAGTGTGGAGAATACCTACCCAAAAGTCCCCCATAAAATCATCCATATAAGGAACTATGCCAGGTTTGAACCTGAAGTGTTCAGGGAGGACCTAAGGACCACCGACTGGTCTGAGGTGCTGGGAGCATCTGATCCCTCCACAGCTGCCACCCGCTTTCTCTCTACCTTCGTGGCCTTGCAGGACAAACATGCTCCCATTGTCACAAGGAGGGTCAGGGGGTCCGTCACCCCATGGTTGCACGGGAGTCTCCTAGCCCTCATGAGGGCCAGAGACAAGTGCTGGACCCACTACAAAAGCTCCCTTGATCAGACAACTCTCCAACGATACAGAAATCTTAGGAATAAGAGTAAAAGGCAATCAGGGCCACAAAAAGTGACTTCTGTAAGTCTGCCCTACTCAGCTCAGCCAATGATCCCAGAAGGTCCTGGAGAAACATCAAAACGCTTGTCAGCGGCCCCACCAGTGCTGGGGTGTCTGACATGGTTAACGGTGGGGTCTCCTGCAACAATCCCCACACGACTGCCAACACCTTAAATTCTCACTTCACTGACCTGTCGGCTTATGCCGCACTCTTCCCATCTACAGCGATTTACACTGGCCTCCCTTCCGCACCAGGGCTGGAGGCAACCTCCTCCCCCTGACCGCTTTTCTGTCTCAGAGCTGTTTCAGTCCCAGACATGCTTAACCTTCTCTCTGGCCTCTCCCAGTACTCAAGCCCGGAGCCTGACAATCTGGAGCCCAAACTCTTTAAGCTTGGCACCCACCACATTGCCTCCCCAGTAGCCCATATCTTTAACCTATCACTTGTGATGGGGGTTATTCCTGACATTTGGAAGGTGGCCAGGATAGTACCTATACTGAAGCAGGGCAATCCTAAGGTCCCGGACAATTATCGTCCGATCACCATTCTGTCCTCCCTTACAAGCTCCTGGAAAAACTTGTGGCTGAACAACTCACCGCTCACATAATGGCTCACGATCTGCTATCCCCGGCCCAGCACGGCTGTCGGAAGGGGCATAGTACGACCACAGCCCTGGTCTCTGTCTCTTCCCGTATTAGAGGAGCCATAGATCAGGGCAAACTCTCTGGAGCCATATTTATTGACCTGTCCAAAGCCTTTGACCTTGTTGATCATGAGTTGCACTGCACCCAGCTGCGGTCTCTGGGTCTGTCTTCCTCCACAATGAACTGGTTCACTGGCTATCTACATGGTCGAATGCAGATGACTAGATTTAATAAAGTCCTCTCTGATCCACTACCGGTTACCTCAGGCGTCCCCCAGGGGTCGGTCCTGGAGCCTCTCCTCTTCTCCCTCTTTGTCAATCACTTACCGGCAGCAGTTACAAACTGCAGCGCCACTCTCTATGCTGATGACCTGGTCATCATGGCCCACTCCAGGGACACTGAGTCTCTAAATCAGCGCCTATCTGATGACTTCAACAATATCCAGGCTTGGGCAACCAAAAATAAACTGGTTCTCAACCTGAAAAAAACACAGGCTATGCTATTTGGTTCAGCACCCAAAATCAAAGCCGTGCTAGCTCCTCTGGGCATCAAATGCCAGGACGGTACCCTCCTTCCAACTGTGAATTCTGTCAGATACATTGGAGTAACGCTTGACCCCTAACTCGACATGGGGAGTCACATACTGAATGTCTGCAGAATGGTGAACTGCAAATTGGGCATGGCCTACAGAGCCAAATACAACCTCCCACCTGCGGCTCATCTGGCTCTCGCAAGAGGTATCATGCTTCCCTCCCTTTCCTACGGCCTGCACCTATTTGCCAGCTCTGCCGAAATCCCACCTCACTCGGTGGTTCACCACTTACAATAACATTTGTCATTTTGCCCTTGCTCCCCGGCTTACCCACCATTGTAACCTCTATGAAAATCTCGGCTGGCTCTCACCATCTAGCTACCTGGATTTTGGGCTTGGATGTCTCGTGGGCAAATTGACTAGAACAGGCACCCCACCGGGGTTGGCACTGCTACTTCTGGTGGCAGACCTCTCCTCCTACTCACTCAGATCACAGGTCCCTGGGTTGCTAAGAGTTCCTCCCACCTGCACCTTCATGGGGGACAGGGACTCTGCTGCAAGCGCACCTAGACTCTGGAACTCCTTTCCTGAGCAGGTTCGATTGGCCCCCCCCCCCACCATAGTTTCCGTAGACACCTGTGGGGTGTCCTAAAGCTGGCCTCTGCGTGTGTCTGTCCCAAACCACCATAGAGCAATGTCCTCTCTCAGCAAGGCCCTTGTGCTTTGCAATATGCACATGGCAAGCCCTTGACGTACCAATCCTCCCTTGGCACTTGATTGTGACACTACTTCGTTCACACCTGGTACTTGACAGAGTTATAATTTGTCTATTTCGTAAGCTACAATTTGTCCATTTTGCAAAATCACCAGTGACTCTGTTTTACCTCACACTATCTGAAACTGGATGAAAATCAACCAGTGACTCTGTTTTACCTCACACTGTCTGAAATTAGATATTAACCTAAATGCTTTACCACTATTGATATCTTGTTAATGTCATCTTGAACAGTTTGTTTCTAGTCAATCTTTCTGCTATGATGTTTTCTGTATAACCCTGTACCACTATGTAATTCACAATGTTGTACTCTCCCGGGTCTTTCCTGAAAATAGGCATATTACTTGTCTAGTGTACTTACCCGGTCACCAAAAGCTAAATAAATAAATAAATAAATATCACCTCTCTCTCCCTCCTTTGCTCTGGGGCAAACACATTGAGCTCCGTTAATCTGTCCTCATATGTTTTCTGATGCAGTCCCTGCACCATTTTGGTTGCCCTTCTCTAGACTGCCTCAATTTGGTTAATGTCCTTGTGAAGGTGTGGCCTCCAGTACTGCATGCAGTACTCCAGATGGGGCCTAACCAGTGTCTTGTAAAGAGGGATTATTACCTCCCTCTTATGACACCCCTACTAATACACCCCAACATCCCCCTAGCCTTACCTACTGCCTTAGTGGTCTGCTTGGATAATGTCAGGTCATCTGTGATGATGATGCCCACGTCTCTTTCTTCCCTTGTGACTGCCAGCAACTCCCCTCCCAGCCTATTAGTGGCTTCAGGGTTTCTCTTCCCTATGTGCATGATCTTGCACTTCTTTGCATTAAACCCCAATTGTCACTCTTCTGACCATTTTGCCAGTTTATCCAGCTCTCTTCTCATTCTGCCCACCCCCATCTGGATCATCTACTCTGTTGCAGATCTTGGTGTCATCTGCAAACAGACAAACCTTACCCTCTAGTCCATCTGCAATGTCACTGATGAAGATATTGAAGAGGACTGGTCCCAGGACTAATCCCTGAGGTACCCCACTAGTGGCTTGCATCTCTTTTGACTGTATACCATTTACCACTATTCTCTGTTTTCTGCCCGTCAACCAGTTTGCCACCCAGCTGACCAACTTCTGACCCACCCCAAGCCTACTCAGCTTATTAATCAATCTTCTATGTGGAATAGTATCAAAAGCTTTGCTGAAGTCAAGGTAGGCAACATCAACTGCTCCCCCTTGGTCCACCACTCTGGTTACCCAGTCAAAGAAATCTGTGAGATTAGTTTGACTGGACCTTACTGTTGTAACCCCATGCTGTCTTGGATCCTGTACTCCTATGGATTCCAGGTGTTGCACTATCCTTTCCTAAAGGAGTGCCTCTATAATCTTGCCCACTACTGAGGTAAGACTGACTGGTCTGTAGTTCCCTGCCTCCTCCCTGCTACCAACCACTCTTGTGGAGCAGGATCACAAGAGCCCTTCTCCAGTCTTCTGGGACCTCTCCTGTGCTCAGAGACTCACTAAACAGTTCTGATAATGGCTCTGCTAGTTCCACCCCTTAGCTCCTTTAATACCCTGGGATGTATGCCATCAGGTCCCATTCCCTTGTCCACCCTGAGCTTATTGAGCTCTTGTAGGACCCTTTCTTTTGTGAAGGTACTAGTGCACACCTCCCTCCCAAGTGTCCATGGTGCTGAGCTGTGGGCCCTGCCCTACCTTCTCTTCAGTAAATACTGAGCAGAAGTATCTATTTAGGATAGATACTTTTACATGGTCCTCCTCCTCACATGCCCCCTTATCCCCTCTGATCTTAGCAATACCCCTCTGGACTTTCTCCTTTCACTAATGTATCTATAGAAAGTCTTAACATACTAACATACTAAAATGCCAGCAGGATAGGCCTAACGGTCTTTCGTGTCTGCTCGTTTGGTCAGACCCCACCCTGGGTGCTGACCTTGCTGCCCCCCTCGCCTTCTCTGGCTTCTCCGTTCCCAGTTCCGGATATTCTTGCTGCATTGGATTTTGCTTCCAGAACCCTTCCCCTGTACCTGTCCCTACCCCCTCTTGAACCCCTCCACCGTCTCTGCCTCCACCAGCCCCCTAGGCAGTGCATTCCATAGCTCCACCACCCCTTCTCAGTGAATAGCACCTCCTCCCTTTCTCCCTGAATCTTCCCCCTCAGCTTCCACCCATGCCCCTGTAGTTGCCCCTCCTCCTTCCTTGAAGCACCCTGACTGTTCCTCCGTATTTACCTCTTCATGTACCTGAAGACCTCTATCATGTCCCCGGTCCTTCTCTCTTCCAATGTGTACATATTTAGCTCTTGAGCCTCTCCTCATAGGTCCTGTCCCCAAGCCCCAAATCATTTTGGTTGCCCTCCTCTGGACCCTCTCCAGGAGTTTAATGTCCCTCTTTAAGTGTAGCCTCCAAAACTGCATGCAGTACTCAAGTGCGGCCTCACCAAGCAGTTATACAGAGAGTATCACTTCCTCCTTCTGGAGGTGATCCCCTAGCAATGCATCCCAGCATCCTGTTGGCCTTGGCTGCTGCCCTCCTACAAGTCTCAGAGTTGTTCATCTTGACATCCACTACCACCCCAGGTCCCTCTCAGCCATCGAGACTTGTAGCATTTCCCCCTCAAGGGTGTACACTTGGCCCGGACTTCTGGCCCCCAGGTGGAGCACCTTCTTTTACTGTTCATACTAGTGTTTCCTTGGTTTTGGCCTTTGCCTGCCTTACTGCTTTCCCTGCTTCCCTTAGGGAAGTTTGGTATGCCTCCCTATCTTCATCCCGCTGCGTTCCCTTATATTTCCTGAAGGCCAGCCTTTTGGCTCTGACCTTTTCTGCTACTGTTTTTGAGAACCAAAGTGGTTTTCTTCTGCTTTTGCACTTCCTTTTCTCTCTAACACAATGGGATGTTGCTTCAAGTAGTGCATCCTTAATGCTTGCCTACTTTGCCTGTATCCCCTCACCTGTATTTCTTTTTGCCAGGGCTAGCTTAACTCTGTTGGCCAGCTTATCAAAGTCAGCTCCATTGAAGTCCCATACTTTTGCTTGGAATGGGATTATTTAATTCTAGTGGCCAAACTGAACCATATCATGTGATGGTCACTGGCCCCCAGGTGACCTTCTACCTGGACAGCTGTGATTCTTTCCCTGTTAGTCAGTACTAGATCTAGGATAGCCCTGTCTCTTGTGGATTGTTGTACCAGTTGTTTGAGGCTCTCCCCCTGCAGAGAATCTACTACGTGTCTAGTTCTGGCAGATGTTCCTGCTGGTATTCACCACTCTGTATTTGGCATGTTGAAGTCTCCCATTATTAGAACATTCCCTTTAGCTGCCATGTTTTGTATATCTTCTAATAATAATGTGTCTATGTTTTCCCCCTGGTCTGGAGAC
This sequence comes from Neoceratodus forsteri, assembly GCA_016271365.2. Taxonomy (NCBI): domain Eukaryota; kingdom Metazoa; phylum Chordata; order Ceratodontiformes; family Ceratodontidae; genus Neoceratodus; species Neoceratodus forsteri. The sequence goes on from CM057449.1 coordinate 113,199,528, forward strand.
CTGTAGACAACCCCAGTTCGTATGGCTGTCCCATTTCATGTTTCTAGGGTGTCCCACAGTTCGTCTGGCTCTTTATGTGTATTCTGAATTTCTGAAGCTTTGATATTTTCACTGACATAAAGGGCCACCCCACACCCTCTTTTTGCACCTCAGACTCTTCTGAACAGTAGATAGCCGGGTACTGAAGTCTCCCAGGTGTGGTTACTGGTAAACCACGTCTCACTAATTGCTACTATGTCCAGTTTAACCTCTGTCATTATTGCCTGCAGGTCTGGGATCTTGTTTCCCAGACTGAGAGGATTTGAGTACATGATTTTCCATTGGCCAGATTTCTGTGTGTTAGTTGTTGGGCAAGGTCCGACATTTCCCATGTGCGTCATGCGACTCTGCTGGAGACCAGAGACCCTGTGTCCTGTGAATCCCCAAATGAGCACCCCACCCCATCCCTGATGCATCCGTGGTCAGGGTATGGGAGGGAGAAGGGATCTGGAAGGGGACTCCTCTGCTGAGGTTGTTCTGATCTGCCACCAGAGGAGATCCTGCTGCATCAAACTGGAGACCATGACCGTCTGGTCCAGGTCATCCAACCTCTGATCCCACTGTGCCCGGAGCGTTCATTGCGAGATACGCATATGGAGCCTGGCCAGAGGCACTGTGGAGATGGCCTCTGCCAAAAGACCAAGAAAACAAAGTGGAGACCTAGCCAAAACCCACCTTCTGGAGGCCACCAAATGAGCCTGTTCCTGCAAGGATTCCACTCTATCCAGAGGGAGAAACACCATACTCTGGGCCATATCCAACACTGCTCCTATGAACTGAAGGCATTGGGAGGGGACAAGGTGGGACTTCGAGAGACTGACGGTGATCCCCACTTTTGCAATGAGGTCCAGGGTAGCAGAGAGGAAGCGTTCCAACTGCTCCCTCGACGGTGCTGACAGAAGCCAGTCACTGAGGTAGGGAAAAACTCAGTGGCCCTGACATCTCAGAACTGCCACTACTACCGCCAGGCACTTGGTAAACACCTGTGGCACCGAGAATACGCCAAAGGGTAGGGCCTGGAACTGGAAGTGCTCTCCCTGAAAGGTAAACCGGAGGTAGCGTCAGTGAGCCTGAAAAATCGGGATATGCAGGTAGGCATCCTGCATATCCAGAGCACAAAGCCACTGTCCCTTACACAGGAAGGACAGCAGGCCAGGGAGAGTCAACATCCGGAATCATTTGTACTCTGATGTACAGGTTCAGGGCACTGAGGTCCAAAATGGGACACAGATCTCCCATTTTCATAGGGACCAGGAAGAAGTGAGAGTAATACCCCCTCCCTACCTGGTCGATCAGAACTGGCTCTATTGCCCTTTTTTGCCAAAGAGCCTGGATCTCCTCCTTTAGGTGAGGAATGTTCACCTTTGGGTAATGGGACACTATCGGAGGCCTGTCTGGAGGTTTTTCTCAGAACTTCAGAGTATGGCCTTGTTCGACTAACTGAAGGACCCTCCTGCCGACAGGTATCGCCCACCACCCAGGCAGATGACTGGTGAACCTTTCACCAACCATCTCCTCCATAACACTGGGAGGAGAGAAGGTGGATCGCGAGTCAGGCGAGGGAGGGGGGCTGGGGAGAGCAGCACCTGAGGCTCTCTGGGCTTTAGCAGGAGGGACGGTTGAAGCCATCTGCATCCGACATTTGGGCTGATGTCTGGCTGTCTGCTGCTGCTTTGGCTGCCACTTTGCCTGGTGCTGAAAAGGCTTTCTGGCCAGAGACTTAGGGCAGTACATGGTATGCACTGACCTAAGAGCCTTGCCTTTGTCCTGCAAGCTAGTGATGATGTCTTGCACATCACCACCGAAGAGAACTGAGCCCCAGAAAGGTGCATCTTCTATAGCTGCCTGGACATCTTGTGCAGGCCAGAGACCCTAAGCCAGGAGAATCTCTGGAAGCTGATGGCCATGGCGATGCCCCTTGTGAAGGAGTCAGCGGCGTCATAAGTGGCCCTTAAGGAGTGCCTACAGGCTACCTTGAACGAGCGTGTAGAGTCCAGCAGGAGAGAATTGGACTCATAGTCAGGAAGCACCTTGATAGCCGACTCCAGCTGGCTAAAGAGAGATTTCTGGTAGACCAGCACGTGGGCTACGTAATTCAAGGCGCGAATAGCCAGAGTGGATGAGGAGTAGTAAAACTTCCTCCAAAACTGGTCAACATGCCTCGACTCCTTGTCAAGAGGGGAGGTACTCATGCGCCTTGGCTTGGATGACCTGTCGTGAGCCACGGCAATGACTACTGAGTCCACCTTGGGATGAACACTGAGATAGTCCTTAACCTCAGGCGTCCGGTATGTGCGGTCAGCCTTCTTAGCTACCGCCGGTATAGAGGAGGGCATCATCCAGATTGTGGATGCGAGATCCTCATGTGGCTCCAGCCATGGAGGTGTAAGGACAGGGGCCGCCTCCTTAATGTCCAGATGTTCGGCCAACCTCTGACGCTTGGGATCCTCAGCATCTGACTTCCACTCATAGACCTCCGTTATTTTGTTGAGGAGAACTGTAAATGAGGGATCCTTTGGTGGAGACTTGGGTGACTGTATGGGCTGCAGCTCCTCCGTTGGAGAAGTATCAAAGCCTAAGGCATAAAACAGGGAGCCATCTGAATTGGAATCCGATTCTGAGTCCAACGACTGCCTATCCAGCTGTGAAGGCTCCCCAACATCAGGGAGGGCTCTACCTTCCATCCGCCCTGACGGAGGCCCTTTTCACAGGCCCAGCGACAGGTGACGTGGGGCCAGCACTGTGGAAGGCCTAGGAGACGGATCCGCCGGGCCCTGGAGCACCTCCCGAGCGGGTCAGTGGCTGTCTAGCTCAGAGACCAGCTGGGCCTTAGTCTTGGACCACCATGACTGTAAGATATCTTGGAAGTCTGCCTGAGGCTGAGGAGGCGGGTATGCCAGTGGGTACCCCACAGAGAACCCGGGCATCGGGTAACCCGGCGATGGGTAAGGTGGCATCAGGTACTCCAGGAGAGGATAAGGGGCTCCATAACCCAGCGTGTAAAAGCCTGACAGCAGGTAGCCTGGATAAGATGGAGGGGCCAGCCAACAGATGAAAGCCTGATGGAAGCTCAGAAAGCAGAGCCAGAGGGCCGGAATGAGGACCTGGAGGAACACCAGCACCCACCCCAGTGGGACCTGGAAGGAAAAGGTCATACGGTGGCCCAGCAGGTTGCAGCCATAAGGAGTGGATCCAAACTCCCATCAGAAGGTCCAACAGAGGAGGACCCTTGGAAAAAATAGGGCCCCCGAAATTAACTTCCTTGGGCGACACTGGAACAAGGCTGCCAGATGGATGCCCCCCATCGCCAGCACTCCCCGTGTCTGAGGAAGGTGACAGAAGCTCCCCAGGAGGGGAATCGGGGGAGAACCAGTGGGGAGACCCAACCGGGAAGGGAACTGTCCAGTCTGGAAAAGAGGCGGCGTTGGGCTGATTGCCACCCCCTGACGCCAGGTCTGTTGGGCGGACGCTGGGAACCCCGGTGTCTGACTTACTGAAAGGGCTTGCCAGGCAGATGTCGGAAGGTCTGAAGTCCGACTTAGCAACGGAGGCCGGGCGGGCTCCAGGGTCCCTGGAGCCTGATGACATAGCCCAGGCCAGGTGCTCGTCTGAGGGTCCGATGGGTGACTTATCAGCCCCACCAAACAACTTAGGCCTGCTGGAAGAAAGGGGCCTAAAAGAGGTGGAAGCCTTGGATGTTACCAAGGTGCCCGTGACCACTGAAAGGAGCAGCGGCAGGGGGTCAAAAGACTGTCCCTGAGGCAGGACAGGCTTGACTGCAGCAGGAGGCTTCCCTAAGGAAGAGGGCCACTACTCACTCTCGGGGCCTGAAGGCGGCCGTGGGTGGGAAGGGGACCCGTCCTGGTCCTGATGTTTCTCCTTGTCCTTCTTCTTGTGCCTGGGAGTCTTTGTCGGGTAGGAGGAAGTGCTGCAGAGCTTTTGGAGTTCCTTTTCCATCGTGGCCATCTTTTTCTTCAATAAGTGGGCCTCGAAGGCCTGCTGGCGATGCTTCTGTGCGGCTTGGTTCAAACTGGAACAGATCTCACAGTCCTCGACCTTATGCTCCGGGCCTAGACAGAAGAGGCAGAGACTATGACAGTCTTTGTGCGGGAGCTGCACGCCACATGAAGCGCACTTATTTTTATGCGACTCGATGGAAGATGGTGATGACATGCACAAAAACTAAGAAAATACATTTTTTGTAGAAAGAAAAACAGACGCTCATCCGTAAAAGCGGTTGAACTGCAATGTGCGATCTCTGCGAGGTCCGACGTGATCAAGTTGACGCTGGAAAGAACTGGAAGGCGGGCATGGGGACTGCCCATTCTATAGTGTCATGCTGACGTTGGTCACGTGACATCGGGTGGGCATCCCCCCATCAGACACTGCTAGCTAAAGTTTCCGTGTGGTCCTGACACCAGGGGATGCAGTAATGTGCTGTGCTGTTTATTATCACTAGGTACTTATTAACTTAACTTTATTAAATCTTGTGCATACTGTATTGCTATGTTTCCATGTTAAAGTTAACCCCAGCTGATGATTCTCTAGAAAGCTTAAGTGGCAAGTGTTCTAACTTTTAATCTTGACTCAGATTTGAAGTACTAATTGTTAAAACAACAAGCAGCGGCTAGCAAAGACAAAGACTTTCAAAGGCTTCTAACATGCCAGATTGCACTATTACCATCCCAACAAACCAGTCAAGTAAATCCCCATGAAAAGTTTGTGGATAACATAGAAGCTAATGGGGTAAAAAACAGTTCCAACGGAGACATCTCAATTAACTACTTTGTTCTGTTAACCGTGTCTCTATTAAAAGTGGTGTGTACTGTAATCGCGAAAAGGACCTCGCAGCCTATCATTTTCTAGGATTAATGATCAACTGGTAATTGGCTGTCCTTGTCTGTGCTTCAAGCTATGTAACCCCTGCTCCCAAAGCTGGTCCTTAATCCTTAGAAAATGACTGTCTGTTCAGTCATGATTGCTTAAATAATACTGTAAATCAATAACTTATTAAAGCCGGGGGGGGGGGGACACGAGATGGTTCGGAGTAGCACTTGCACTACTGTGTGGGTGACCCAGGTTTGTGCTTAGAACTCGGGTCCCTGTACTCTAGCTCCTGGAGCTACTGGGACCACAGTGCTGGCTGCAGGGGTGTGTACAGTCCCTAGGGTCTGGACAGTGTTGTTCCACTCTTCTGACCACCCCTATGGCCGGTCCAAGACATGCGTGATATATTACATGTCACTTTCTCATGCCACAGAGAGCTGAGCAATTCAATGTTTTTGAGAGGGAGAGATGCAGTATGCACATCTGCCACCATGCCAGTGTCAAGAAGCTAGTGAGACCAGGAAAAAACAGCCAGTGCCAATGCTGCCTCTCAACAAGCCACAGACCCCACCTGGCTGGCCTCCACGAAGTTTCCAACTAAGGTAGGTGGCCCTTTGCATGGGAAGCAATCACAGGAGGGCCATGGGCCAGGATGGAGTTGGGCCAGAGGGAAGGGGTTGGCAAGGAGTAGCCTTGATTCAACAGGTATAAAAGTTTCCCATGAAGACTCCAACTGTAGTAGTCAGCCAGATGTCTAAAGATAATGCGTTCCACAGGATAGGAACCACCACTGCTGAAGCTTGGTCCCTTGCAGATTTCAGACTAGATGGAGGATCCCACAGAAGCCCTTGTCCCGTGGGCCTGATTGTTCTCACAGAAGTGTGGGGGTCAGGATATCGTGGAGATTGTGGTATCCCTGACCACTCAGGAATTTTGATACCACCATAGGTACATTTTGGTCACCTATTGCCTGGTAGACTGCCCAGACTGCAGTGACATGACCACCCATGGCTACTTACACTGAAGTGAATGCTGCCAGCCTGCTTAACTGCCATCGTAACCCCTAGAAAGTGCCCTTTGTATCACCTAAGATTCCCCAGAAATATTGATTGTTGCCCCCAAGGGCAGGATCAATGTGAGCCAAGAGGCTCTGGGGAACAGACTCCCTCACCTGTGAATGTCACCCCCTTAGATGTGACAGATATACAAATCCAGTGCCATACCTTCAAAACTAAACTCTAGTAGACTGCTGGTAACAGACTGGTACTAAACCTAACCACAAACCTGGCAGGCATAGGAAACCTAGGCCAGTCACTTGTACGCATGTGTATTGCATTGCATTACAATGTATTGTACTCTAGTGTAGTGTAGTGTATTGTACTGTACTGTACTGTACTGTACTGTAGTGTACTATATTGCATTGTACTGTACTGTAGTGTACTGTACTGTACTGTATTGCATTGCATTGTACTGTACTGCAGTGTATTGTACTGTACTCTATTACATACATACATAGACAGTGTCGGCAGATAAGGGCCTATGGCCCACCCAGTCTGCCCATTTGAGCTTGTAAGTTGAGTTTGTTTTCCTAGAAGTCTGTTGCACCTTACCCCTATTGTACTGTACTCTATTGTATTGTATTGCATTGCAAACAGTGCTTAATTGTCATGTTACCTGATTGATTGTCTCTTGCTGTACAAAGTGGTACCAGCCTGGATGCAACACAATACCACAGCATACTTCAGTAGAGTTACTGCAGAAAACAAGGCTATTGTATCTTTGTTTCTCAATGAACGTAGCCTATAAATGTTAACTTTTAATAAATAATGTATTCTACAGTACTGCATTCTACGTAAGTATGTATTTATTTATTTAAAAGTTTCACCAGGAAAGGCATACTGAGCAGACTACCGCTCGATTCCAGATGCTTCGTGGCGGGGTGTAGGGGATGGGAGGATGCATACAAATTCAAAGAACAAACCGTTGTTTCTGGCTGCAGCCTCTCTCTCCCTTTGTAACATTTATCCCCCCAACCCCCAAAGAAAAGAGTCCTACTTCTGGAAAAGTCAGACCACCACCTATACAAGTATCACTGACAAACTATTGCTACAGACCCCCAGGATGTATCTGGGGATAATGTTTCACACTCCTCAGCATTCTATCCCGATCAATTGTGTACCTGACAACAGAGGGAAACAGGACTACTGTACTTATTGTGGAGCAGATTAGTATCAAAGCTATCTACTGTTAATTCTGAATTACCTTGTTGCTGATGAACGGTCTCAATCACTTGCTGCTGAACAGTTAAATCGTTCCGTAAATTCAAATTTTCTTCTTCCAGCCAGGCAAGGTTTGCAATTTCTCTTCGTAGACTGAGATTTTCTTCCTCCAGCCATCGAATTCTGTCATCTTTGAGGAGACACAACTGGCATGTATCCTCTCGTCTTGAGCTAGTAACATATCCTACCGTTGGTTTTTCATCCAGTGGCGATACGGACAGATGCGGACAACCCTGGGATATGGTAGCTGTGGCTGAGGTGGACGCAGAATTTCTTGGGGAACTGCTTCCACTGCTGGTATCATCATCTTCAGTTTTAACAGAATGGCACCGGTTTGTGACGGAAATGTGCATGGCAGAATAACCTGCCAGGTGACGTGGCAAAGGAAAGTACCTCAGAAACCTCCTGGTCATAGTCTGCTGAAGCTCCAGCATTCCAGCCTCATGGTGTTCCTGCTTGCTGGATTCAGGTAGCACTGCGTAGAAATTAGGACAAATAAAATACAACACATTTTAATTCTATAGGAGCTAGTGTGATCTCCTGCCATCCAGGAAACTACAGCATTCAATATTAGGAGAAACTGTGACAGGTGGGAGGGAGGTAGATAGATAGATGGATAGATAGATAGATAGATAGATAGATAGATAGATAGATAGATAGATAGGTAGGTAAGTAAGTAGGTAGGTAGATAGACAGATAGACAGACAGACAAAACATACAATGAAACACATCAGTAGAAAAACATTCTGCATCAAATAGACATGCAGAAGCAATCAACTTACAGAATAAATAACAATAAAAACAATAACTCTAAAAACAGATTACATATACTGTATCTACCTATCAAACAAGACAGTCAGCAAACATATAATTACAGTAATGATACAACTCATATGCTTGACCAAACAAAGATGTTTTCAGGCCCTTTTTAAAGGTTTCCACTGAGGTGTCTCCCTCAGATAACTTGGCAGTTAATTCCACAAGGCTGGCGCGGCCACGGAGAAAGCTCAGTCACCTGATTGCTGCTGCCTAGCCCTGGGAAGCACTAGGAGGCAACCCTCGGAGGAACAGAGAGAGCGGGTCAGACAGTGAGGAACCAGGAGGTCTTGCAGATAGTCTGGACCCTGGCTGTGTAGGGCTGTATGAGTCAATAACCCGACCTTGAAGACAATCCTCCACCATACCGGCAGCTAGTGCAGTCCACAGAGAACAGGCGTAATATGATCAGATCTTAATGCACCTGTCAACAGCCTGGCTGCCGCATTCTGCATCAGCTGCAGACAGTGGACACTGCCTCCAGATAGCCCTGCCTAGGTAGAGAGCACTGCAGTAATGCAACCTAGACGTGACAAAGGCGAGCAGAAAGATGGCGAGGTCCTCGGCCGGCAACAGGGCCCGAATCCAGGCAATGTTTCTCAGAAGACAGAAACCATTTTGGACTACGGCCGACACCTGAGCAAAGTGTCAAACTGTCGTCAAGGAACATGCCCAGATCACTAACCCGATTGGAGGGGATCAGAAGGACACCTCCTAGCCTCAAGCCTGGATCATCCCGCAATCCTCCACCAACCCATCGCCTACCAGGATCCACCACTACTTCCGTCTTGTCCGGGTTGAGTCATAGGCAGTTTTGAGTCATCCAATTCTAGATCTTGGCCAGGCAGGTGTTAAACACAGAGGCTGCCATCTGGTTTCCAGGTGCACAGGACAGGTATAGCTGGGTGCCATCAGCACAGCAATGAAAACCCAGCCCATACCGCCTGATAAAGTCTCCCAACGGCAGCATATACACCATGAACAACAGAGGTGCCAGGACTGAACCTTGCGGAACTCCACAGTGTGGGGGCATCGGGTTAGATGAGGATTACCTCATCATCACCCTCTGCACTCTGTGAGGTAGAATCTAAACCAGCAGATGACAGTGCCGGTTAATCCACACGAGTTCCATAGGCAGTCCAATAGCACCTCATGGTCCATGGTGTCAAATGCTGCAGAGATATCCAGGAGAACAAGGATGGTATGCTCTCCCACATCTCTCGCTATTAGGAGATCGTTAAGCACCTTCACCAGGGTAATCTCTTCAACAGAGCAATCTCTGTGTTATGCCCAGGCCTAAATCCAGATTGGAAGCGTTCAAACATGGTCAAGGAGGCAAGACGAGCCTCAAGCTGAACGGCCACTACTTTTTCTAAAACCTTCCCTAAAAATGGTAGGTTTGATATGAGTCTGTAGTTGGTGAGGCAGACCGGGTCCAATGAAGATTTTTTTCCAAAGGGGTCTCACCAATGCCTCTTTCAAGGTCACTGGGAAGATCCCACCCCTCAAAGAACACTGGATGATCCCAGCAATCACAGATCTAAACAGGTCCACACAACTGACCAAACGTCGGGTTGGACCTGAGTCTAGATTTCAATGGGTAGGTTGCAACTTCAGGACCAACTCAGCCACCTCCTCCACTCCAACTTGATAAAACTCAGCCCAGACAACAGGGATGCCCTGGTACATCTCCGGTTCAACCCTGCAAGCTCCATGAGTGGCACTGGAGGAGATCTCGGTCCTAATAGAGGACACTTTGTTGGCAAAGAATAGAGCAAACTCATCGCACTATGTGCTTGAACTATCTCCCCCAGTACGGAGACGGGTTGGGTACTGCAGCCTCTCCACCATACAGAAAAGTTGAACTGGTCTATTCCTTGCTTCAGCAATCCCCCTTGACAGAAAATCCACCTTGTTCCGGGAGGCTACCATCTGATAGTCACCATAATGTCACCTCTGAGCCAATTTGTCCTAAATCAGTCCTGATCTCATCCAGCATTGCTCCAATCTCTGGCCCTTAATCTTTAACTCCCTGAGTTCCCCATCAAACCAGGGGGACCTCCGGTGAGTAGATAAGGGTCGGACACAGACAAGCACTATAAGAGTCAAAGGCCGCTGTGATAGCCCTGTTATAGACTGCCTCCACCTCCTCCGCACCCACCGTGCAAGCAGCTTCAACATCTGATAGTTCCAGCACTGCCTGAAGTCCTTGGGGACAATCCCCGTAAAGGGCAGTAGCGGACCATCTCCACAGAGGATGGACCCTCAGAGGAGGCCCCAAACGTGAACCTCACAGTGCTATGATCCGACCAAATGACCGAATCAATCGTGAGGTCATTGACCCCAAGACCCAGTGTGAACACCAGGTCCAATGTGTGCCCATGCGAGTAGGTCACTGAGGTAACAACCTGCGACAGGCCCATAGCGTCCATGCTCTGGAGGAGGTCATGCCCAAAAGGCAAGAGCCTGTTGTAGACCCAAACATTGAAATCCCCCAGAACTAACCATCTGGGGGATTCCAATATCAAGCCGGTGACAAGCTCTCCTACCTCCTGCAAGAACTCCCTCTCCCCACCAGGTGGTCAGTAAATACAAAGGATTTTATAACCTGCACCAGGCCCCCGCAACACTCTCAAAAGACCTGGTAGAGCCCACTGGTAGCACCATGAAGCCCAGTCTGGCTTTAAAACAAATGGCTACTCCTCCACCTCTGCGATCCTTCCTCGGGGTATGTACCACAGAGTACCTGGCCGGATTTGCTGCCTCCAAAATGGGTGCACTATGATCATCCAGCCAGGTCTCTGTAATGCAAGCCAGGTCTTTTTTTTTTTCCTTTTCAACTGTCTAACCAGGAGTGGCACACTAAGCTGAAAGCTTGCTCACAGGTACGACCTGGGAGAACAGGGAAGTTAAGTGACTTGCTCAGGGTCACACAGTATGCAAGTGGAGGCTGTGGGATTCAAACCCAGGTCTCCAGATTTGCAGCTCAGAGCCTTACACCACTACGCTATACTGCCTCCCTGCCTACTACCTACCGAGGAGACTATGTCCGCCATTATAGGAGTCTTATTCCGCACAGACCCGGTCTTGCAAAGCACAGCCCGAGTTGGATTGGTGGGAACTGTTGGACCAACAACCACCTACCCACTAACCATAGTGGAACCCTTTGGTATGGGGACCAGGAAGGGAAGACCCCTTTCCAGTATCCATTTCACCCCAGGGCACCCCCTGAGACTCACCACCTGAATCACTGGCTCCCCGACAGTCACTCCCCTGCCACTCCACACAGACCCCCCCGACCCTGTGCAATCCCCTACACCTCGCATATGTCTCTGTGGGAAAAAGGAGGTGGGGGATCAAAAGTGTGGAGGCTGTGCAGATGGGCAGAAGAATAACTGTACTTTAAAGGGCTGTACCACTGGCACATCCTGATGGTCACTATATCTACAGATTACAATTACTAAAATCTCCACACTTCTCAATAAATAAATCCCCCCCCCAAAAAAAATTTAATTATCAAACTTACTACTGAAAATACAGTACTACCACACAATCATATTCACCCTCCACATACACACAACACACAATCAAAACCACTCTCCCTCCCAACCCAACTAGCAAATATAATTATCCCAGGCAGTCCAAATAATTTTTGAAGAAAGTCCCATGTACACCGATCAGTCCCAACACTTCAGTCCATGAACTGAAAAGTTATTTTGTGGGTCTCTCACCACCCACAGTGAAGGCATTTTTTTTCTTGAAAAAGCTGTGGGGCTCCCCCCCCCCTTCAGTAACCAGGGGAATATCCAAAATATGTGCAAACAAAAACAGACTCTCTCACACCCTCTTAAGATAACACTAATGGATATAGTTTTATTCCCTAGAGTGCTCTTCCCCACTTTCAGGGAACCAATGACCAACAAAACCAGGACACAGTGAACAGTACCTTCAGGTGCAGATAGCTTGAGGTATACTCCTCGTTCGATTTTGGGCAAAAGGCAACTTGTGCTCACAGCTGTGATGCTTCTCAGACTGCCGCTAAATCTCCCGGCTATTTACTGGATTTGCAGTCCAGCGATGTCAGCAATTTAGTTCTGTGATCCTCAAACGAAGGGAGATTACAAACTCTCCCTCTCTATCACCAGACAGACTCAGATTACCGCCGGCCACTTAGAACAAAATGCCGCAAACCCAAACCGCAGCCTGTACCAGCACTGCAGTATGCACCTAACTGGGAAACTCACCAGGGGAGGAGTAGGAGGAAGAAAGAGTTGGAGGGAGGGAGGAGAGGGAGGAGGAGGAGGAGAGGGAGGAGGAGGAGAAGGAGGAGAGGGAGGAGAGGAAGGAAGGAAGGAAGGAATGAATTATTCCCCATCACACTCAAAAGGGAATGATCAAACTCATTCACCACACAGCGACTTACTTCTTTTCACAAGAAAAAGTTTTTATTTTCTGTAGACAGATCATCTCTGCCATGTGATATCTCAGTACCACTTCTGTTTCATAGCTAGCGCTACTTCCTCTGGGTAGATGGCAGTCACTCCTAACTATAATGGCTTGGGCACACATGAGAACTGTGATGAATTATCACTGACGGTGTTATCCACTATAAACATTTTTTGCTCATACCTACAGATTACTGTGATGTTATATCTCAAGTGTTATGAGTTGGTGCTTTCTCCATAGTTCTTCATGGACCTGTCTTGTTTATTTGCTGTTGAATACCCAGTAACTCATTTTATTTAAAGTACATGTCAAGTCGTAGCCACTGCTTAATGGGAAAAAAAATAATTTAAAGGGAACACAAACCTTGCCATATACATTATTTTATTCATTTTATCCTTTGGTAACCGGGTAAGGCCCACTAGGCAAAGTACCTGTTTTCAGGGGCAGCTTGGGAGCACTGGGGAGGTTAAATGACTTGTTCAGTGTCAAACAGCATGCAAGTGGAGGTTGAGGGAATCAAACCCAGGTCTGTTGGATGTACCAAGTTCATTCACAACTCATTGCTCTAACCTCCAGGTTATACTGCCTGCCCCAGAATTAGAAATTTGGGTGAAGTATGTTTAATACCCCAAGACTCATATATTCAGACGAGATGCGCAGCCCATCCCTAGATGCGCCCATGCATCTTTGGATTTGCGAGGGGTGTCGGGGGCGAGGCAATATTCAGAAGCCCCTGATGTGCCTCGCAAACCCGACTGATCTGCTGCGCAAAATACTGCAATGTGTGAATGCAGATGAGGGATCCCGCATGCATATGCCATGCACCGCAATATTCAAATGCCACCTGGCGAAGATACGGCCGGCTGTACTGGCACAAAGGTAAGTTTCCAAAACTCTGCCTTCAATCAATCAATCAATCAATCAATATCTTTATTTAGCCAGGCAGAACATCATTGACCAGGGCTCATTTACAAGATGAACCTGGTAGTTTAAACAACAACAAGTCACAATACAACAATTTGGAGTAGGCATAGCAACATTAGCAGCCTATGTACAGTCAGTGAGAAAGGCGTGGCTTGGCATGGTGGTGTACAATAATTTACAAATAGCAACATAAGGCTTAACACTGAGAACAGAACAAAGCAGCATAATCTACAGGCATGGTACCAAAGGCAGTCAGCATACTGCTATGTGTGAGTTCTATGGAAGGCAGGTCTCTGATAGACAGGACAGTACAATATTATATTGGATGAGGTCTAGACCAGCAAATCATTACGTGGCCTAGGAGAAGACTATAAAGCAAGGGCACAGGATGCATCAAGGATATTGGAGAGAGGACAGGTTAGGAGGGGTGGGAGGGGGTAATTATAATACCTTCAGGACTGACATAGTTGCATTAGTCGGCGCAGTAGGTCTAAGGGTAAGGGGGAGGGTATGGGGGTGAAAAGGTAACATTAGTGGGGGGGTGATAGACAGGTAGGAAGGAGAGTCAGAGATTCAGCGCTGGAAGCAGTTGCTGGACTCCATAAATGATCGTTGGATACGATTTTTGAAGGCAGATATGGTGCAGGTGAAACGAGCTGCAGTAAATTTTGAGCAGTATTCCAGAGGACTAGTAAGGCATGACTAATCGCCGCCTGACCAAAGCGCCTCCTAACTCTGGGTATGTAAAGGGCGATACAAGTCTGGCTTCTCAGCAGACAGCTGCCAGGAATGCAAGAAGGTAGGCAATCCTTAATGTATTGAGGCAGCTTGTTAGAGATAGCCCTACAGATCCCGAGCATGGTGTTCTTTTGTCATCTCAGACTAAGTGAGCCCCAACCTACAATGCTGTAGAGGGTACAGTGGTGTGTTGAGTAGGGGACACCGGTAATGAACCTGAGAGACTGGTGGTATAGAGTGTCTAGTTTGGCAAGGGCCACACTAGAGCAGTGCCCATACTGAAGGTCTGCATAGTCGATGAGAGGCAAGAACAATGTATGTACCAACCTGATTCTCCCCTCCTCCGTTAATAGATGCCCGATTCTGAAGAAAATCCCAAGCCTCTGTTTAAGCTTTTTGGGGAGTTCCTTGATATGGACTTTGAAGGGAAGATTGGAGTCAATCCATACACCCAGATATGTGAAGGAATCTACACAGTCCAGCAATTCGCTGAGCAAGGTGTGGATTTGAGGGGCTGTCCCCATCGTGCTGGAGTAGGGGGAGTTTACTACAGGGGAGAAGATTATGGCCTTAGTTTTCTTAGCATTTAACAGAAGTTTAGAGTAAAGGAGATTGTTCTGTAAGTGGTTAAATTCTATTTGGAGGTCACTACACGCGAGTTCCAGAGTAGGTCTGGCTACATACAACACAGTGTCGTCCGCAAAGAGGTGTATGTCAGCCGACTTGACTCCAGCATCTAGTTCGTTTATGTAAATGGCAAACAAGAGAGATCCCAAGATGGACCCTTGCAGTACTCCTCTAGAGAGTGTTTTTAGGGGGGAGAGACTGATTGATCTGTTGGTGTCGATCAGAGAGGTAGTTAGAAAACTACTCTAAGGCCATTTCACTAAAGCCAATATTCCGTAGAGCAGCCAGGAGCAAGGAGTAGTCTATCGTGTCGAAAGCTTTGCTAAGGTTGAGAAACAGAGTGCACTTATAACTTCTGGCATCCCAAGGCTCTCAACCAGCCATTCATGACCTTAGCAAGCGCCGAGGTGGTACTATGGTGGGGTTGGAAGCCGGACTAAGCAGGATTTAGAAGGTCTGAGTTGTTGATGTTCTGTCTAAGCTGGGTACTAACCACTTTTTCCAGAAGCTTAGAGAGGGTAAGGGAGTAAGGAGATGGGGTGGTAGTTATTAAGATCGCTAGTGCTGCCAGATTTAAATCGTGGAATAACACGGGCAGTTTTCCAGATGGCCAGGAGTGAGCCCTGGGTAAGGGACATGTTGAAGAGATGGGTGATTGTGGGCGACAGAACAAGGTAGCCAAGTCTGAGGAAGAAGGGCTCAATCAGGTCTGCCCCAGCACTTTTCCTACAATCCAGATGGTGCAGAAGGTTCTCAACTTCCTTTACTGTGACAGGGGGACAAGAATGTCGTGCGACGAGGGGGCGAGGTTGGGGCAGGGCCTGGGCAAGTTGAGCTAGGAGTAAATAGTTGTGCACGTGGGATAGAAGCAGGGGAGTCATCAAACACTAGGCCCGCGGTGGCAAAGTGATTATTAAAGAGTTCAAGGATTTCTTGCTGGTTGTAACAATAGAGTTGCCTGAAGAGATTTTTGGAGGGAATGGACTACCAGAACTGTGGCCTTGGATTTCCTTTAAGGTTTTCCAGAATTTAGTTGTACTGTTAGAGTTAAGTTTGGACTGGTAGTAACCAGATTTTTCATCACTAACTATTCTCGTGCAGTGGTTTCTGAGAGCTCTGAAAGCTGACCAATCGTGAGGCTGTTTGGTCTTCCTGGCCTTCTTACAAAGCGGGTCTCTGTGGAGCAGCTCTTCGTTCAAGCTCAATGAGAACCAAGAGCATGTTTTCTTATTAGTTCAGATTTTTACAAGTGGTGCATATTTATTGATGGAACCGAGAACAATGTTTTGGAAGACTGCAAAGGCCTTTTCAACCGAAGGGGCCAGATAGAAGTCCTGCCAGTATGCGTACTGCAGGTCAAAGAGGTAGGTTTTAGGGTCAAAATGTTGTTTTGATATTTTAAGGGCATAGCTAGAAGAGGAAATAAACCTAGGGTAGGTCCTTACACAGGCTATTACACAATGATCACTGAGGTCGTTAGAGAAAACACTAGAGTGGGAGTATAGGTGAGGTTTGTTAACTAGAATAACATCAAGTAGGGTACTGTTTTTAGGATGTTTTTTGTTAGGACAGGTGGACTCCGTTATGAGGTGTGACAGCCCAAAGTTGTGGCATAACTCCTTAAGGGGTTGTGAAGAGGTCGAGAACCAGTCCATGTTAAGGTCTCCTGCAATAATCACTTCCAAGGGTAAGGAGGATAGTATGCTGGATAGGTGCTGTAACACCTTATGCCCTGCAGAGGGAGGCCTATAACAACCTAGTATATAAATGGGGGTTGAAGAGGGAAGCTGTACTTTTAGTGTGGTACCTTAACTATGCGCGGGGTAGGGTGGTGCCCTGTGCACAGTCCAGGGCCAGTCACATGATTCCCCCTTCCTGAGCACTGAATGCTGGTCCAACATGATGTCACCCCCCCATGCCCCAATCAACGGTACTGCCATGTGTATGCCCCCTCCCTGTCCCCGATCACCGATACCAGACATGACATCCCCCAGATCGTTTCCATAGTGTAGTGTCTCCCCTCCCCAGCCCCGATCACCATAACATACAATACTGTCCCTAGCCCCTTTTCCATGTGTAGTGTCCTCCCTTCCCAGCCCCAGTCGCCACAAAATACATTATTGTCCCAAGCCACTTTTCCATAGTGTAGGAACCCCCTCCTCAGCCCTGATCACTGTATGAAATAAAATAAAAAAAAAAGATTCTCATTTCCATAGTATAGTGTCCTCCCCACCACGGTAGGCAGTAACCCACTGCCCTGCACCCCCCTGTCCCACCCTGTGCCGGACTGGCACAGCTCTCCTCACCCTGCCACGACCAGCCACTGACAGATCTTTATCCGCTCACATGCAGTAAATAGTACATGCTCATTGGCTGGTGACAACCAATGAGCGCGTACTACATACTGTACGTGCTTGGATATAGATCAGTTGACGGCTGACCATTGCATGGTGAGGAGGGCTGTGACAATCACAGGCACAAGTCGGGATTGTGGGGGGCCGGGGGAGTGGGTTACTGCCTCCCGGAGTGTGGGGTAGGAGGACACTACACTATGGAAACAGGAACCGTTTTCTAATTTTATTTCATACAGTGACTGGGGCCGGGGGGGCACTACACTATGGAAAAGGGGCAAGCCACAATATATTATGGTGATTGAGGCTGGGGAGGGTGGACCCTACACTATGGAAAAGAGGCTAGGGACAATTATTTCTACAGTGATCAGGGCTGGGGTGGGGGGACCCTACACTATGGAAAAGGGGCTAGGGACAATAATGTATTCTACGGTGATCAGGGCCGAGGAGAGGAGACGATACACTATGGAACAGGGGCCAGAGACAATATTTTCTTTCATGGTGATTGGGGCCTGGAAGGGGGACCCTACACTATGGAACATGGGCTAGGGAACACTTTTTCATGGACGGTGATCAGGGCTGAGGAGGGCTTGCCTGGTGTGTTCAGCCTGACGCAGCCATGCAAATCAGCCCATAATGGGCATGCATGAGGCCCCTTTGCGCCATGCATGCCCAAGGAGCTCAGTTGCATGTTTGGTCTGAATATTGCCCATGGTGGACGTGGTGCATCCAGGTATGCACCACGCATTCCCCCAATGGCGGTCTTCAGCCACACACCCTGGATGCGCCGCGCCATCCATGGCGGCCACCTGCTATGCGCAATGCATCCAAGGTCCGATATTCAAACAGAATGCACAATCTGTTCCGATCTTGCATTCCGTTTGAAAAATGCGTCACAGATGGCCAGCCCAATTTTTTTGTGCTGCACATTGATTTGTGCATGCATTCAGACGGCTCTGAATATGGGGTCCCAAGTGTATTGTTTTTTGTTTATTTTTCCTTATTTAGAAACAATTGGTAAAACAGAACTGTGCAAATTACAGAAAATTCCCTACCCTCACTGATAGGTGTCCCCCTTCCCCATGTTGGGCATTTATGCAGAACAATATTTTTTTCAGCACCTTGACATATAATTTTTAGAGCTTACAGTGCCTTTTTTGAAAGCTCTAAATCTCTTATGCAAGGTGTTAAAAAAATGATAGTACTGCACGAAAGCCCTAATCAGGAGGACGCCTATCACCTGGGGAGGGGAATCTAATTTGTTCAGTTTCCCTTTAATGCTGCCTTTATTCAGACAATATTATTTATTTATTTTTTTCACTTAAAAGTTGCAAAGCCCAGTGACAGCGGTTCAGCAGAAGCGAGAGTGAAGCTGTCGATGCAGGGTCTTCGCTCAACTGATGTCACAGGGTTCCAGAACTCTTAATCAAAGAATGAATTTTGTTGGCTTGGTACTGCCGAGGCATGGGGGATTACTCTGGTACCTTGGTGACCCAGATTCACACTCTGAGCATTACATGTCACCCGGTTCACTCTCTGAGCATGGGATGTCACCCGGTTCACACTCTGAGCATGGGATGTCACTGGCTTTACACTCCGAACATTAGATGCCACCGGATTCACACTGCAAGCATGGGATGTCACTGGCTTCACACTCCGAGCATTAGATGTCACCTTGTTCACACTCTAAGTGTGGGATGTCACCGGGTTCACACTTCGAGGATGGGCTGTCACCAGGTTCACAATCTGAGCATCGGATGTCACTGGGTTCACCCTCCAGGCATGGGATGTCACCGGTTTCACACTCCAAACATGGGATGTCACTGGCTTCACACTCCAAGCGTGAGATGTCACCAGGTTCACACTCTAAGCATGGGATCTAGGGAGCAGAGGCTAGCAGGAAAGGTTTAGAGCTTCTGATGGGTACTCTTCTCCGGGGCAGCAGGCACTCACTTCTTGGCTGTTATGATGGCTCTTGGTGATAGTGTGGGGGAGATGCCCTGATGGAGTGGGTGACCACGTGCTATCTGATACAAGCACGCACAAGATCAGAAAGGAGGCTGTGAGGGACAGCCTTTCATTCTGAGTGGGGTATGAAATTCAGGAAAAATATATTACCTGCCCAGTAGGACACATAAGCTTATGAAACATATGACCATAAGCAGATGTACGTGTCGCCCAATGTGTTTTTAATCCAGCACTTTTGTTACATCTTCATGTGAGCCAGCTGCTGCCCCCACCAAGTCTCTAAAATGATTTCTGCTTTTCTTCTATATCCATTCTCAACCACTGCCTTTACAGGGGAAGAGCATGTCAGACAAACCAGATCAAGTTCTTCGAGTGGGTGACTAGGGAAACAGATCAGGGTGCGGTAGTGGGCATGGCCTACTTAGACTTCAACAAGACTTTAGACACTGTACCATATAGGAGGCACATAAAGAAACTGGGCAGTTTTGGTGGGGGGAGTCCTCAGGTGGTAAACTGGGTGCAGAATTGGTTGATGGATAGGAGACAGAGGGTAGTGGTAAATGGCACTCACTTACAGGAGGGAAGAGTGACCAGCGGGGTACCTCAAGGCTTGGTACTGGGACCAGTCCTCTTCAACAGAAAACAAAGAACATAGAATTTAACTTCAGATAAGGACCGCTTGGCCCACCCAGTCTGCCCATTTTTCCCTACTTACAGTATCACCGCAGGCCCTAATCTATCTATGGCTTTCTCCCTACTCCCTTCCTTTCCACTAAGATACTCTTATGCCCATCCCATATATTCTTGCCCCCCCCCCACTGTTTTTGCCCCCACGATGTCCACTGGAAGGCTGCTCCTGGAATCCACCACTCTTTCTGTGAAGAAGTACTTCTCACATTGCTCCTGAATCTATCCCTCCAGCTTTATAGCATGACTCCTTGTTCTTAAGCACAATGTTGGGCGACCGTTGGGCATAGTGGTGGGATTTCACTGCGGCCTTGGCGACCGGGTTCAGGAACGGATCCGGTCGCCGGAGGGCGGCCGGGGAGTAGGATTGAGTGTCCGATGGGCAGCTCTCCTACTCCGGGAGGGTGCGGCAGCATTCGCGCGTTGGGGACCCCTGGTGGAGACCCGGGAGGTGCCCACGCAGCCGGCCGCTTGACATGGGGGAGAGGAAGATGAGGTGGGCCAGCTGGCGTCATTGCCGTCCGCCTCCTCTGAGGAAAAACCAGGAAAGGGAGGAGCTGCCTGCCAAGATAAATGACGCCGCTGGCGTGCCTGCCCCCAGGCCAAGCCCCGACTCTAATCCCAGTGCCTGCGTATAAGGGCGGTGCCGTGAGGGCCCCACCGTGGGGGCAAGCCATGGGTATCGGTGGCTGTGGCCGATTTGGGGGCAGAAGCCGGCGGCCCGTGACTGGGCTGAAGACTAGGCGGTAGGCTGTTCGGGAGTAAAAAGGAAAATAAAAAAAAAGCACAATGTTGTTTGAAAAAATACTTCCCTCCTGTACCTTATTTACGCCCATGAGCTAGTTAACGATCCCTATCACCCCTCCCTCCTCTGTTCCAGGATCTACATACTGAGGTCCTTTAGTCCCTCTTCATAGGGTTTTTGATGCAGACCCGCATCACTTTAGTTGCTGTAGGAGGTCAAGATTGCGCGGGGATTAGAGTGCGGTAAAATCTGCACAGACAGAATAGTGTGGGTGAAAACAGCTGCATGGACATAATGGTGCGGCCCTTATAGCGCTGTTCATGCAGCTGTTTTTGCTCATGCCGATGACTAGAAGTCCTGGAGTGTGTGCTGACTGACTGTCCTGCCACCGTGGGGTAACGATTAAAGGCAGAAGCTATCAATCGGGTTCTGGCATCCAGCTGACCCGGGTTTGATGCCAACTTTCTACTTTGTTTGCCTTTTTTCCCTCCACTTTGTTGCGCTCGCACTCTCTACCCCCCAAGTTCCATCACCCATGGAGTTCTTTTATTAAATCTGCCTGACATCCTGAGTTCCCCACAGAGTTGTTTTATTAAATCTACAACCCCCAGTTCCCCTCTCCCAAGTTCGGTCCTCTGAGGTTGCTTATCCAATCTGCCCACCCACCCAAATCCCCCAACCTGGGTTGGATCCGGCAGAGTTCCATTAGAGAATCTGCACTTCAAGTTGCCTTGGCAGTGAACTTGTGTCCATTGCTGTTAGCGCCATCTGGGGGTTTGCTGTTTTTTCCCGATGCTATATTTGTTCCCGCTGTATTGCTTGCCCGGTTCTGGACCATGCTATTCATTATACGCTATGTTGACCTAGATCTTTTAGTTGCCCTCCTCTGGACCGCCTCCATTCTATGTTCTTCTGGAGATGAGGTCTTCAGAACTGGACACAGTACTCAAGGCGGGGTCTTACCAGTGATCGATTGATCAATCAATCAATACTTTATTTATATAGCACCTTTTGAAATCAAGGCGCTTTACATAATAAAACTGCAACAAAACAAATAATAGTATAAATTATTTAAAACAGTCAAGTAATTAAACAGTTAAACAGGGAAGGCCAAACAAAATAAATACGTTTTTAACATGGATTTAAAACTACTAACGGTCAGGCATTCTCTTAACCGACGAGGTAGAATTCCATAGGTTGGTGCTGCAAATGAGAATGCACGAGCTCCAGATGTTTTAAGACGAACCCTGGGAATCTCTAGCAATCTCTCGCTGGTGGATCGGAGAGGGCGACTGGGGGAGTAGGGAGTCAGGAGATCTTTCAGGTAGTCGGGTCCCTGTTCGTGTAGGACTTTAAAGGTAAGCAAGCCTACCTTATTGGTGATCTGCCACTGAACTGGCAGCCAGTGCAGTTCGCACAAGACAGGCGTAATATGACTGGTCCTAGAAGTACCAGTCAACAGCCTGGCCGCAGCATTCTGCACCAGCTGCAAGCGGCGGATCTCAACCCCAGACAGCCCTAGGTAGAGGGCATTGCAGTAATCAAGACGGGTGGTGATGAAGGCGTGGACCAATGTTGGAAGGTCGCCCAGTGGAATCAGGTATTTCACCCAGGCGATATTCCTCAGATGGTAAAATGAGGATTTAACCACAGCTGACACCTGAGACTTTAGGGTCAAACCATCATCAAAAATAACGCCCAGGTGTTGTCAAAATCTGAGGTAATGAGCTGGACACCATCAGCCACAGGCGACATGTGCCCAGCCCCAAAACCCACCCCCGGGCGACCCGGATCCACAACCAACACCTCAGTCTTATCCGGATTCAATCTCAACTAACTCGAGCTCATCCAGTCTTTGATCTCGGAGAGGCAACTATTTAGCACAGAGATCGCATCAACCTGTCCAGGCACAAAGGACATATACAGCTGAGTATCATCTGCACAGCAGTGAAAACTCATGCCGTATCGCCTGATGATATCTCCCATTGGCAGCATATACACTGCGAACAACATGGGTGCCAATATGGGGCTCTGCGGCACCCCGCAGGACAGGGGGAGGGCATCAGAGGAATAAATTCTAGTGACCACCCTCTGAGACCTGCCTACGAGGAAAGACTGAAACCATTCGAGGACTGTACCTGACATTCCACAAAGGAACTACAGGGTCTCCAAAAGTACCTCATGGTCCACAGTGTCAAAGGCTGCTGAGAGATCGAGAAGGACCAAGATGGTACGAGCCTTTCAATCTCTCTCACCATTAGGAGGTCATTTAATACCCGGACGAGGGCAGTCTCCATGCTACGCCTCTTCCTAAACCCAGACTGGAGAGCTTCATAGACATTACAGGTTACAAGATGATTGTCCAGTTGCAACGCAACCACCTTCTCAATAACCTTTCCCACAAAGGGATGGTTACAGACAGGTCGGTAGTTAGCTGGATTGTCAGGATCCAAGGAGGGTTTTTTAAGGAATGGTCAAATGACCACCTCCTTTAAGGGATCTGGAAAGACTCCCCTCTCCAAGGATCTCCAAACAATTTCAGCTAGCAATGGGCAGATAACATCTACACATCCCACTAAAAGGGAGGTAGGTCCCGGATCCAAACTACAACAGGTTTGATGCAATGTCTGGACAATCTTTACAATGTCCATGAATTCCGGTTGGCTGAAATCCGTCCAGACAGACCGGGTGCCCATCACCTCCCATCGACTTCCGCAGTCCCTCATGGAGAGAGCCGGGCCAATTCCAGACCTGATGCTGGCAACCTTATCTACGAAAAACTGAGCTAGCTCATCACACTTAATTTGTGAAAAAGTTCTTCCGGACTGGAGACAGACTGGATTGCACTGGAGACAGATTGGATTGCACAATCTGTCAACGGTTCGAAAAAGCTTAGCGGGTCGGTTCTGCGCAGCAAAAATCTCCCTGAACAGGAACTCTGCCTTCTTACAGGTGATTTCTGATTGACAGCCCTTATAATGTTCCATCAATCTAAACCTGTCAGCATCCAGGCCGGACTTCCGCCATGCTCTCTCCAGCCTTTGACCAACCCACCTCAACTCCTTCAAGTCCCCATCATACCAGGGGGACCTTGGGCGAAGAGTGAGTGGTCGAACATGAACAGGAGCAATCAAGTCCATGGCATCTTCCACTGCCTTATTATAGGCTAGAACGAGATCCCCAGGACCTGTGCTTTCACCCAGCAATCCCGATAGGTCAAGCACCGCCTATAGACCATCCAGGGTAACTCTCCTTAAAGGGCAGTACCGGACCATCTCTGAAGGGGTAGGTCCATTTGGGGGGGCCCCGAAACTGAACCCTATGGTGTGATGAATGCCTCTCCCAATGCATTCCAGTATCCCCCCAGCCATCCCTACTGCCTTCTCACATTGCTTGCTTACATTTAGGTAATCTGATATGACTACCCCCAGGTCCCTTTCCATTTTTATTGTTGTTACTACCTCCCCCACATTGTGTACTCTTCCCCTGGGTTTTTTTTCCCAGGTGCATTACTTTGCACTTCTTTGCATTGAATCTAAGCTGCCATACTTTTGACCATTCCTCCAACCTTGCCAAGTCCCTTCTCATCCTTTCCATCCCCTCTTGTGTATCAACCCTGTTGCAGATCTTTGTGTCATCCGAAAAGAGGCATAGTTTCCCTTCCAGTCCCACTGCAATGTCACCTATAAAGACATTAAAGAGGGCTGGTCCCAGTACTGAACCCTGGAGTACCCCACTAGTAACACCCCTTTCTTTGGAGTGGACTCCATTTACTATTACCCTCTGTGTCCTGTTGTCCAGCCAATGTTTTACCCAGGCTACAACCCTGGGACCTACTCCAAGGCTGGCTAGCTTGCTTTTTAATCTTTTGTGTGGGACTGTGTCAAACGCCTTGCTAAAGTCAAGGTAGGCCATGTCCACAGCCCCTCCCTGGTCTACTACTTTGGTCACCCAGTCAAAGAAATCAATTAGATTCGTTTGACATGACCTTCCCTCTGTGAATCCATGCTGCCTTGGGTCCTGTGCCCCACTGGCCTCTAGAAACTCAACAATTCTTTCCTTCAGAAGTGACTCCATCATTTTCCCTACCACTGAGGTCAAACTAACAGGTCTGCAGTTTCCTGCCTCTGTTTTGCTCCCACTTTTGTGAAAGGGAATCACATATGCCCTCCTCCAGTCCTCGGGTACCACACCATCCTCCCATGATTTGTTAAAAAGGGTAGACAGTGGTATCACTAATTCTCCCCTTAGATCTTTTAGAATTCTAGGGTGAATCCCATCAGGCCCCATTGCTTTGTCCACCTTCAGTTTAAGGAGTTCTTTCAGGACCCTTTCTTCCGTGAATGGACTGGTATCGACCCCCTATCCAGAGTGCTTCTATTCTTTGGTTTAGGTACCTCCCCCTCCTCTTCTTTTGTGAATACTTAGCAAAAATATTCATTCAGTAATCCTGCTTTTTCATTATCACCCTCTGCCCACCCTCCCTTCTCTTTATTAAGCTTCACTATCCCTCCCTTGGTCTTTCTTCGCTCCCTAATGTACCTATAAATGGTTTTATCCCCGTTCTTAATTGAGTTGGCTATCTTTTCCCTCAGTTTGGGCCTCTGCTAGTCTGACTGCCTTCCCCACTTCCTTCTGCTTTAACTGGTACAGTTCTCGGTCCTGCTCCTTCTGTGTTTCCTTATACTTTCTAAATGCTACCTTTTCCTCCTTAACCTTCCCCACCACACCAGTAGCTGGGTTTCAATGCAAGCAAAGTGTAGAATCATGCACCTAGGGTACAGAAACCCAAGGCAGAGTACAAACTTGGGAACAAGGCTTTGATGTTTACCAAACAGTAAAGGGACCTTGGAGTAATCATATCAGATGACCTCAAGGCAGCAAAGCAGAGAAGAGAGTGGGTAGAGCCAGCAGGATGCTGGGGTGCATACAGAGGGGTATCACTAGTGGAAGGAGGGAGGTGGTGTTACCACTATATAGCTTGTTGGTGAGACCCCAGCTGGAGTACTGTCTAGACCTGGAGACTACATCTCAGGAAGGACATAGGATGGAGGCTGTCAAGAGGAGTGCAACTAAAATAACTCAGGGGTTGCACCTGACGCCCTATGAGGAGAGGCTGGGGGATCTCAGTATGCACACCTTGGAAGAGAGGAGGAAGAGAGGGAACAAGATAGAGACATATAGATATCTCATGGATAAACAAGGTACAAGTGGGGAGTATTTTTCAAAGGAGAAGGCACACGAGAACTAGGGGGCATGCAATGAAGCTGGAAGTGGGGAAATTTGGGAGAGATGTGAGGAAGTACTTCTTCACTGAATGAGTGGTGGATGCCTGGAATAGTCTTCTAGCAGAGACAGTGGGGATGAAAACTGGTGGGCTTCAAGCCTGCATGGGATAGGCACAAGGGAATCAGTATGGAAACAGGGGGCCGGGAGGTAGCCAGAAATCCAGCAAGGTCTACGGTAACAGTATAGGGAGGGCAAAAAAAGGGCAGACTGGGCGGGCTGACAAATTTCTATGTTTCTATGCCTATGTCTCAGCGTACCTCCTCACAGACCTTAAAAGGGCTTTTAATGTACATTTGTTTAATGGGTTCTACTCCACTCCAACATTCTTCAAATGACAATTGTTAATTTGTATGAAATAGCCCTTAAAAGGCTATAAAAGATAAAATATTTGCACCCCCAACTGCCACACAGAGTCATTCTGGTGCTGGCTCCAGTTGGGGTGGGATCAAACAGCGCTCAGTTGCCAATTACCTATGACACCACAGACATCTTTATTCATTCAGTGTGCATGTGTGTCATTATTTGACTGTGGCTGCACGTACAATCAAGTTAATGCTCATCTGAGCATGTACCAGACTGCATTCACATGACGCCTACCCGCTGGCTTATTGGGGGAGGGGGTTCAAGGGAGGAAAAGGCTGGAATACCAAAAAACAAAATCAAAGCAAGCAGTAATTAAGTGCCCCAGTTGGCAGGCATTATGGGGATTTAGGTGTCGCCAATTATAAATTCCAGCCCAGTGGGAATAAAATCATATGAATATTTTGCACTCTGATGCGGAGACAGAGAAAGGGAAACTAAAATTTCCTTACTGGTAATTCCGATTGTGTGTAGGCCCCAACCATGGGCAGGCAGATAATAGTATGGTCTGTCTCCTCTCTCAGCTGGGAAAGATTAAAAAGTCTGAGGGCATGCCCCTTTACCCATGCACCCTCAGTCAATCCTTCAGTCCAAATCTTTAGGCTGAACCTTGTAAAGTATTTATGGGAGTCTGAGAGGCCAGTCAGGTTGGCAGGGCCTGAGATGAGCCAGCGTCATGCTGTGAACTACTGGGGCTTTACTGCCACCAATTCACAGAAATATAAAACTACACGTGCCCCCTAGTGTAAAGTAGCATTGGAAGTAAATGCAAAGCACCAAAAAGGAAGAAAGGTTTCTACATTTAAACAGGACTGATGGTGTCCAGTCTTTTTTTCCTTCATGGTGATTCGCATATACTTCCCATGATGCTTTGCATTAGCGTTAAGCTGAGTGGCAACCATAACACGAGGGGGCACAGTCTTAAGCCGGAGGGTGGGAGGTTTCAGAGGGAGGTCAGGAAGCACTTCTTCACAGAGAGGGTGGTGAACACTTGGAATGCACTGCCAGAAGAGGTCATCTCATTGAAGACAGTGGGCAGCTTTAAGAGAGGCTGGGATAGGCATCGGGGGAAGGTAAGGATCATGGGTAGGGAGGATGGGAGGAGCGGGGAGGGAGGGCAGGGACATTAGCTCAAGCTGTGGAACCTGCAATACGAGCAGACTTGATAGATCAAATGGTCTTCTGCTGGCTTTTTTGTATGTTCCTATGTGTTAGTTTGTATTTCTGTGAAATGTGGCTTTATTGCCAATGCTCTTCCAGTCTACTCCTTGCTTCAGTGTTTCTGCACCTGTGCTTCAGTACTGAGGTTTTTTTTGTGTTCTGAGTTGCTTTCCTATTTTGGGCTCACCATGACCACATGCTGTGGGGTCAAGTACGGCTTGTTCCCCCTCTCCCAGGGCTGAGATACCACTGTGACACATTGGGTCAAATATTGGAATGTTAGCACCAGCACTAGCAGAGTTTCCTCCAGCACTATCCGGGTTTGTGGCTTGCCCTGGGGGGGGCATATTCAGAAGCCCAGGTAGCGTGCCCTAAACCTGTTAGCATCCTGGCACTAACATAACACTGCACCCACGTAAATGACAGGGTCCCTCCTGTATACGGACGCAGTAACATGTTCAAAGATTTGCAATGGTGCTAAATGATCCCCAAAGGGACACTATTTACCGCTGCTGAAAACCACCTTTTAACTGGGTGTGAAGTTTATGCACCAATCCCTCTGAAGGCATGGCGGCTGTACTCCAGTTGCCCACCCCTGATCGCCTGTCATGCCAGTGAGATTGCAGTCCCTGGTGTTTTGTGGCACCTCCCAACCCCGAACACCCCTCCCATGTACTGTAACTATCCCAGGTGTCCAGTGGCACCCCCACCACCTGAACACTCGTCCCGTGCATGCATTACATATCCCTGGTGTCCAGTAGCACCCCCATGCCATGTTAGCAACACCTATCCCTACTGTCTAATGGTACCCCCACCCAGAACACCCATCCCGTACACTGTGCCTCTATCTGGTGTCTACTGGCACCCTTCCACCTGCCAAACATTCATCCCGTCATAGGTGTCACATACCCCTGGTATCTAGTGGTGCCCCATCCCCTCCTGAACAACCATCTTGTGTTAGCGATACCTATCACTGGTGTCTAGTGGCAACCCCTAACACTTGTCCCATGATATGTCACATATCCCTGATATCTAGTGGCACCCCCTACTGCCGGAACAGAGCCCTGTGTCATGTGTCACACATCCCCAATGTCTAGTGGCACCCCACCCCCCTGAACACCTGTCCCATGTGTTGTACCTATATTTGGTGTCTAGTGGCACGCCCAACCCCCCGAACAC
This sequence comes from Neoceratodus forsteri, assembly GCA_016271365.2. Classification (NCBI taxonomy): domain Eukaryota; kingdom Metazoa; phylum Chordata; order Ceratodontiformes; family Ceratodontidae; genus Neoceratodus; species Neoceratodus forsteri. The sequence continues at coordinate 113,227,964 of CM057449.1, forward strand.
CTGTGTACAATGGTACAGACCACCCTGGTGTCCAGTGGTACCTCAGTACCCCCAAGTGCCTGCTGACATATGAACGACATATGAACAGTAAGGACTAGCAGTCCTGCATCCCCCCCATCCCGCCTGCTCATGGAACACCACCCATCCAACCTCCCCAATACTAGGGTGTCCAGGGCTGCGCTGGGTATCCCGATACAGTGACTGGCACAGTCCTCTCATCTCCTCTACCGGCTGCTGTATGAGTAGACAGTGAGCAGTGCTCATATGGAAGGTGGCTGAGGAGGTGAGAGGAGGGCTGTGCAAGTCACCATATTGGGATGCTTAGTGTAGCCCCAGACACATTGGTACAAGTGGGTTGGATGGGGGTTCTGTGATCGAAGTAGGGGAGGTGGGGGACAGTGAACTGCTGATGCTCACTGTTCATACTGTATGTCAGTGGGCATTTGGGGCGGGGACCACTGGACACCAGGTGGTCTGTATCATTGTACATGGGTGTTCGGGGAAGGGGGATGCCACTAGATATCAGGGATAGGTACAATAAACAGGACAGTTTTCTGGGTAGGGGGCATGCCACGAGACACCAGGGGTAGGTATCACTAACATGGGACAGGTGCTGGGGGGTTGGGGAATGCCACTAGACACAGGGATAACTATCACTAACATGGGACGGGTGTTCCGGGGGGCCGAGGGTACCACTAGATGCCAGGGATGACATCAGGTGCACACAGGATGTGCACCAGCACTAACGAACTGCCATACACCATGCAAATGAGCCCATAATGGGCATGCAAATGGACCCTTAGTGCCTTGCATGCCCAACGGACTCATCTGTATGTTGTGGATGACTATAGCTCACAGGGGTCCCGGTGCTATCCGTCCCAGGAACGCTATTCCCTGTGGGCTGGATACAGCCCAGGTCCATGTCGGGGCAGTGTAGTTTTATGTAGCGCTGTGCCAACGCAGTACAATATTCAGTCGGATACTGCCAGGTTGGGTGCAGGCTCTAGTTCAGGGCAAGCCTTTGTGCCACGCTTGCATCTGCCATTGAAAATGTAGCCCATTGAGTCCTAACACGTCCAGAATAGATGCCTGTGTCTGCTGTTCCCAGCCCTTGAAGGTTGTTTAAGAAGCCTTTTGGAACCATTCCAGTCCTACGTAAAGCAGCAGTGCAATGAAATTGGGCAACAAATTTGACGCTACCTTCTTTTAACAAACAAAATATTCCAGCCATCTTACCATTTCATTTGGTGATAACATTTTCTAGTTTTCCCAACATTTTTTCATATTTTCTCTTTCTTTGCCCCTTTCACCAGCCGGCCTCCTTCCTCTGTGCTACCAGTCCCAGCCCAGTCACCCACCTTCCCTGAGAATTACCTGGCTCCAGTTTATGCGCCCATGGTGTACTCCCTCATGACGGGGCTCATTCATCAGGGTCTGGGAGGGATACAAACTCCTCAAGGCAACTTCAGTCCAGGGTAGCTCAGAGGGGAGTTGCAGTATGTGGTGTCGGGCCAGCAGGAGGAGCACTTAAGTCATCCTGTGCAGATGGGGCCATTTTTTCTTTGTCCCCCCCCCCCCGAGACAATGCCACACCAGGAGGGCCAAGGTGCATGTGCATGCAGACTGTGCGTGTTGCTCCGGCTCCCAGCCTGCGTCTCTCCCTTCCCAGCCCCCTCAGCAGCACAGCTACCTGTGGTCACCCAGGTGGCAGTATACAGCAGCGTGGATGGTGACCCTCCCACTATGGAGGACAGCATTCACTGGGATGCTCAATCCTGCTCTCCCTGGCTGGTCTCGGTTGACTCCGGCTCATTCCTAAGCCTGGGTAGCCAGCATCGCAAGTGATCGCGCTACCACTGCACCGACAGGCTGACTTATACATAAAATTTGAGTATTTTATAAATGTTTTAATTTAGTTTTTTGCTCAAGAAAAAAATGACGTCTGCCATATTTGGCTTGGAAATAGCACTGTAGATTTGGCAAGGATAAGGATTAAAAAATTTAAAAATTAACTCACAGTGCTCAGCATAGCAGGTACCTAGAAAGGGAGATTTGAACGGCATACTAATATTTTTATTAATTGTAGCTGAAACTAGGTTTTTGGAAAAACTATTATCTTTCCACTGCTGCTTTAAAGTGAGCATGCCCTTTTTTCCCCTTCATAATGATTTGCATATATTGTACTTCCCATGATGCTTGGCATCAGTGGGGTATGTGTAAGTTACTGTTCGTGTAGTGCACAAATGTGCAAAGCAGGCCGCATAGGTGGACACTGCACAGTTGTTCAGAGTAGCAAGGTAGATCCGGGGGAGGAGAACTGAGGGTAATATAGGCAGAGGAGAAGGGAACTAAAATGTATGAACTTTGTCAGTACGGAGAGGAACTCCAAAAGTGGAGTCATCCTCAGAGAACCTGAGTCCAAGCGATCTGCCTGTTTTTCTAAGGCATATGAATTCTGCTAAGAGGCATTCTCCTTTTGACCCTCTGACCCCAAAGAATTAAAGTCCAATAATCAACTGATGCAACCAATATCAACTAATGAGTCTGATTAAGATCCAGGGGCTGCACAGTTCTCTGATGTTATGGCATTCAAACTGCATAAGTAACATTTCCATTTTTTTTCCAATTGTTTAACCAGGTGAGAGACACTAAGCTGAAAGCTTGTTTACAGGTGCAACCTGGGAGCACAGGGAAGTTAAGTGACTTGCTCAGGGTCTCACACTATGCAAGTGGGGGCTGTGAGATTCAAACCCAAGTCTCCAAGATTTGCAGCGCAGAGCCTTGAACCACTGCGCTACACTGCCTTCCTCCATGCTGGTGATAAACAAGTCTTATTTATTTAAAATTTTGGTAATGGGGACAGGCACACTGAGCCGAGGCTCGTTTCCAGGTGTGACCCAGGGAAAGAGGGAGACAGCTACAGAGAGTACAAAAATCAAGAAACAAAGATAAAACAAAATAAAATCAAAACAATAAATCAGAACGCAGTTGAATGCCGATAGAGCAAACATAATCAGTTAACAGTGCAAAAAATGTACAAAACAGCGAGTACAAAAATGTAGTAGAGAGGTAGCCGTACCTGGGGTCAAATTATTTGTATGTAAATTAAATTTAGAGGGGGAGCAGGTGGCAGGGGACAGTGTGGAGAGGATAGCAGAGAGGGAGGAGGGCTTTTAAAAGGATGGCAGGAGTGGGTGGAGGAGGCAAAAATTGAAGACAGCAAAGCAATAGGGAATTCATCCAAGAGAAAGTGAGAAATTGCAGGGGAGAGGATATCACAAGGGAACCTGGATAGGCCAGCAAGTGCAGGAGGGCTGAGCAGAGAGCTTTAGTCGTTTTAGGATGGGAAGGGAGGGGGGAAGCTGTAGGGTAGGGGGAAGCCAATTCCAGAGTGAGTGGAATCGGTAAGAGAAAACTGCTAGTCCAGCACATGAATGCAGTTGTACGATGAAGAAAGTACGAGTTTCTCTGGAGCAAAGTGCATAGTTGGATGCACCAATAGGGGGGAGAGAAGGGAGGATAGGCAAGTAGGGAGCAGGTTACACCAGAATTTAGCAACGAGGGACAAACTGTGTAGCTCACGATGAAGAAGAAGAGGAAGCACAGAGAGTGAGGAGTATAAGGAGCAGTGGTGAGTTAGAGGATGTAGGTTTGTTGCAAAGTGACAGAAAGTATTGCACAGGGTGTCCAGCTTGGTGAGCGAGGAAGGGGTGCCAAACCAGAAACCACGTCAGCATAGTCAAAGATGGGAAAGGGGTGCCAAACCATAAACCACGTCAGCATAGTCAAAGATGGGAAAGATCAGTTTGGTGACGATTTCTTAACAAATTGGGAGAGTGAAGCAGTCTTTGTTATGGTATAGAGCCCCATGTTTGGGGCGGAGCTTAGCATGTAGAGCCTCAATGTGATGGGAGAAGTCCAGCTTGCTGTCTAACCAGACTCCCAGGTATTTGAAGGCTGAAAATGTTACAGGTTGGGTGCTGTCGAGAGTATGGAAAGTGGGGAGAGGCTGGAGTTTAGCTTGCTTCTGTGTGGAGCCAAAAGTCATGGAGACTGTTTATTTTTTTGTTCACAGTGAGTTGATGTGAATTAAACCAGTGTAATGCTAGTACATTAAGGAAATCTTGCTGGAGGGGGCTTCAATTTCACTACGTGAGGACCTGAGAGGTAGAGTGCTGTGTCACCAGCATACATGTGCATGCTTGAGGAAACAGAGGTTGAGGGAAGATCATTTATAAAAGTGGAGAACAGAACTGGCCCCAAAAAAGAGCCTTGGGGGACTCCGGCCTGGATCGGAAGGGGGGTAACATCGAGCCGGCAGCGTGCACGGATTTTGGCAACCAGAGAGATAAGAGTGGCACTATTGCACTGCAGATGTTGAGAGACCAGCGGAGGCCAACTTATTGAGGAGGAGGGGGTAGGACACTGAATGAAACGTTTTGGCCAGGTCAATGAAAATGGCCACAGTGAGGTGACGATTATCCATAGCTGTAAGGATTGAGTCCGTGACACAGAGTAGGGAGGAGACTGTGGAGTGGTTCTTTCTGAATCTTGACTAGAAGGGAGGGAGAAAAGAGAAGCTGTTGAGAAAGGTAGTGAGCCTAGATAGCAAGATGGCTTCATGTAATTTTGCAAGGGCAGGAACTAGGGAAATTTGTCTGTGGTTCCCAGGGGAGAAGGGGTCACCTCTTTTATGGAAAGGCCGAGCTTTGGCCATTTTCCAGGCTTGGGGGACCACCAGGAGATTTAGTTGGTGCATGAGAAGAAGGGCTATGGCTGGGATAGATAGTTTTAGGAGCTTGGGATCCAACCCATCAGGATTGTGCTTTGCAGGGTTGAAGGAGATGAGTGCATTAAAGACTCTTGGGGAGACCGGGGAGGGAAGGTGAACAGACCATTTGGGGAGGGTTGCAGCAGGGGGAAGGACTGGACAGGGCTGGCTAGGGAAGGCACAGGTGGTGAAATAACTGTTGAAGTAAGGTGCTACAGCAAGAGGGTCAGAAACTAGTATGCCATCAATTAGGAGGGAGGTCAGGGAGGACTAGACAGGTGGTTCGAGTAGGGAGTTCAAGATTTTCCAGCAGTTGGCCAGGGAACATTGATTTGATTGGAGTTGGGACACAGTAAATAGCATTGGCAATACAGGTCAGTCTAGTACAGGAATTACATATAATCTTGCAGGGCTATAATGCAGCTGAATCACCAGTAGACCTATAATTTGCCCACATCTAGTCACAGACTTTGAACAGATCTACTACGTTAAGCTGCTGCTATGTGTTGTTTGAGTGCTGGAGCTGCGGTGGGGAGAAGGGGCAGGCAACTCTGGGGCCGCATCTGCGGCAGGAAAGTATGGAACCACATCGGTGGTCAGAGGGGACCGGAGGGGCAGCAAGAAGCCGAGAGAGCGATCGTAGGACTGCCGCTGCTCAAGAGCAAGGAGCGGTGGGGCCAATCAGTGCAGAGCACGCAAACTTTGTCTACGTGACTGGGCTATAAAGGCCATTAGCCTAGTCGCTTGCTGCTGTGTGTTGTTTGTCCCACAGCACCCACCCCGGCCCTGACCTCTATTAAATAGTCAGAGGGGGTGGAGCCCTGGGCTGCTGCTGCTGGCTGGGGTCCTGGACTACTGATGATTGGGAAGGCTGTGACTGGGAGTCCTGGACTACTGCTGAGTGGGAAGGCTGTGAGTGGGTGTTCTGGGAAGCTGCTGCTGACTGGTGTCCTGGACTACTGCTGATTGGGAATAGGGAGCTGTAGGCTGTGCCTGCATGGGCAGCACCGTTTGACTAACTGCTGTATACAGCTGAGGGATATGTTAAATGTGAACTAATAACTGGGCTGAATTGTTTATTGCTACTGATCCTGGTGGGGTGGGCAATAATGGAATTGGTACCGGATTGGGGCAGATTGCAGGAAAGGGGGACTGCATGCTGTGCTTGCTTGGGCACCATTGGCTACCTGCTATATATACGGCTGCGGATGTAAAAAGTGTGAACTCTGATATCTGTGCAGAACTGTGATAACTGTGCTGAATTCTGATAACTGTGCTGAACTGTGATAACTGTGCTGAATTCTGATAACTGTGATGAACTGTGATAACTGTGCTGAATTCTGATAACTGTGCTGAACTGTGATAACTGTGCTGAATTCTGATAACTGTGCTGAACTGTGATAACTGCTGAATTGTGATAACTGTGCTGAATTCTGTTAACTGTGCTGAATTCTGATAACTGTGCTGAACTGTGATAACTGCTGAACTGTGATAACTGTGCTGAACTGTGATAACCGTGCTGAACTGTGATAACTGTGCTGAAATCTGATAACTGTGCTGAACTGTGATAACTGTGCTGAATTCTGTTAACTGTGCTGAATTCTGATAACTGTGCTGAGTTCTGACAACTGTGCTGAACTGTGATAACTGCTGAACTGTGATAACTGTGCTGAATTGTGATAACTGCTGAATTCTGATAACGGTGCTGAACTGTGATAACTGCTGAATTGTGATAACTGTGCTGGACTGTGATAACTGTGCCGAACTGTGATAACTGTGCTGAATTGTGATAACTGCTGAATTCTGATAACTGTGCTGAACTGTGATAACTGCTGAATTGTGATAACTGTGCTGAACTGTGATAACTGTGCCGAACTGTGATAACTGCTGAATTGTGATAACTGTGCTGAACTGTGATAACTGCTGAATTGTGATAACTGTGCTGAACTGTGATAACTGTGCTGAATTCTGATAACTGTGTTGAACTGTGATAACTGCTGAATTGTGATAACTGTGCCGAACTGTGATAACTGTGCTGAATTCTGTTAACTGTGCTGAATTCTGATAACTGTGCTGAACTGTGATAACTGCTGAACTGTGATAACTGTGCTGAACTGTGATAACCGTGCTGAACTGTGATAACTGTGCTGAAATCTGATAACTGTGCTGAACTGTGATAACTGTGCTGAATTCTGTTAACTGTGCTGAATTCTGATAACTGTGCTGAGTTCTGACAACTGTGCTGAACTGTGATAACTGCTGAACTGTGATAACTGTGCTGAATTGTGATAACTGCTGAATTCTGATAACGGTGCTGAACTGTGATAACTGCTGAATTGTGATAACTGTGCTGGACTGTGATAACTGTGCCGAACTGTGATAACTGTGCTGAATTGTGATAACTGCTGAATTCTGATAACTGTGCTGAACTGTGATAACTGCTGAATTGTGATAACTGTGCTGAACTGTGATAACTGTGCCGAACTGTGATAACTGCTGAATTGTGATAACTGTGCTGAACTGTGATAACTGCTGAATTGTGATAACTGTGCTGAACTGTGATAACTGTGCTGAATTCTGATAACTGTGTTGAACTGTGATAACTGCTGAATTGTGATAACTGTGCCGAACTGTGATAACTGTGCTGAATTCTGATAACTGTGCTGAACTGTGATAACTGCTGAACTGTGATAACTGTGCTGAACTGTGATAACCGTGCTGAACTGTGATAACTGTGCTGAAATCTGATAACTGTGCTGAACTGTGATAACTGTGCTGAATTCTGTTAACTGTGCTGAATTCTGATAACTGTGCTGAACTGTGATAACTGCTGAATTGTGATAACTGTGCTGAACTGTGATAACTGTGCTGAATTCTGATAACTGTGCTGAACTGTGATAACTGCTGAATTGTGATAACTGTACTGAATTCTGTTAACTGTGCTGAATTCTGATAACTGTGCTGAACTGTGATAACTGCTGAACTGTGATAACTGTGCTGAACTGTGATAACCGTGCTGAACTGTGATAACTGTGCTGAAATCTGATAACTGTGCTGAACTGTGATAACTGTGCTGAATTCTGTTAACTGTGCTGAATTCTGATAACTGTGCTGAGTTCTGACAACTGTGCTGAACTGTGATAACTGTGCCAAACTGTGATAACTGTGCTGAATTGTGATAACTGCTAAATTCTGATAACTGTGCTGAACTGTGATAACTGCTGAATTGTGATAACCGTGCTGAACTGTGATAACTGTGCTGAATTCTGATAACTGTGCTGAACTGTGATAACTGCTGAACTGTGATAACTGCTGAACTGTGATAACTGTGCTGAACTGTGATAACTGTGCTGAATTCTGATAACTGTGCTGAACTGTGATAACTGCTGAACTGTGATAACTGTGCTGAATTGTGATAACTGCTGAATTCTGATAACGGTGCTGAACTGTGATAACTGATGAATTGTGATAACTGTGCTGGACTGTGATAACTGTGCCGAACTGTGATAACTGTGCTGAATTGTGATAACTGCTGAATTCTGATAACTGTGCTGAACTGTGATAACTGCTGAATTGTGATAACTGTGCTGAACTGTGATAACTGCTGAATTCTGATAACTGTGCTGAACTGTGATAACTGCTGAATTGTGATAACTGTGCTGAACTGTGATAACTGTGCCGAACTGTGATAACTGCTGAATTGTGATAACTGTGCTGAACTGTGATAACTGCTGAATTGTGATAACTGTGCTGAACTGTGATAACTGTGCTGAATTCTGATAACTGTGCTGAACTGTGATAACTGCTGAATTGTGATAACTGTGCCGAACTGTGATAACTGTGCTGAATTGTGATAACTGTGCTGAATTGTGATAACTGTGCTGAACTGTGATAACTGCTGAATTGTGATAAATGTGCTGAACTGTAATAACTGCTGAACCGTGATAACTATGCTAAATTCTGATAACTGTGCTGAACTGTGATTACTGCTGAATTCTGATAACTGTGCTGAACTGTGATAACTGTGCTGAATTCTGATAGCTGTGCTGAACTGTGATAACTGCTGAACTGTGATAACTATGCTGAATTGTGATGACTGTGCTGAACCGTGATGACTGTGCTGAATTGTGATAACTGTGCTGAACTGTGATAACTGTGCTGAATTGTTTATTTTTAATTGATCTTGAGGGGTGGGCAAAAACTAAATTGGTTCTGCAAGTGGTTGGTACTGCTCATGCCAAAATGAGGGTGGACTCGGGGTTGGCCAGAGCAGGCATCTTCTGCAGGGTGACTGGGTGTACGGGGTGCGGGGCAGCAATAATCTTAAATTGGGCATGGAGGTTTGGAGGGTGTTCAGTGTGTTTTCAGCTGTCAGGACTTAGGGAGGAGGTCGAGGGGATCAGAAGAGAGCTGGAAGGCATGAGGGGGGAAGGAGTTGAAATGGTCCCACGGAAGGAGGCGAGGCCACTACAGCATACCCCAGGGAGCAGGTAGACATGGGCCCTATGGAAACTCCGGAGGGGTAGGGCGCAATACAAGCAATGGATGGAAAACACCACATAGGAGGGGGCCGATCAGGAGGAGCAAAGGAGGGAGGGGGTAGGAGAAAATGGGACAGGGGCAGGCATCACACTTAGCAATAGATATACCATGCTGTACCCAGGAGAGGAGGTGGATGAGGCTGGCAGGAGGGGGGGAGCAGGTGGTCAGAGAAGATTTGGTCAGCAAGCTGGGGGGAGACAGGAGAGTAGTAGAACAGAAGGGAGCAGGCAGGCAGTGAGGGGGTGACTAGCAAGCTGGGGGTTGGGGCAAGGAGATGGGGCAGAGGGAGGGGGAACAGGGGTCGAGTAGGCACTCAGGCTGGGAAGGCAGCCAAGGATGGGGAGGTAGTAGGGGATACTTTAGAAAGGCCAGCCGGCCAGGAGAAATCTGATGAGGAAGGGAAGGTAGGGAGAAATATGCGATGGGAAGGGGAGACAAGAAAGGAGGGGGGGTTGGAGGAAGGGAGAGAAGCAGTAGAAGGGTGTCTGGGTGGGGGACCTGTGGATTCTGACCCAAAAAGGGAGCTGAGGGGGTCAGCACTGCCTCCCAGGAGGCTGGGGGGACGACGAGTAAACTGTGTGCCGCAAGCAGAAAAAAGGGCATGATAGGACATGCACAGACTAGTGATCCCCAGATTGAAGGGGATCGGAGGAGTAAGCTGGGGGTTGATGAAAGAAGGAAGAGCCTGGAAGAGAACAAAAGGGCTAGTAAGCTGGGGGGTGAAGATGATCCTGCTGGGGGACTCTATGACCAGGGGCATCCAGCGGGAGGGGGTGGGGAGGGAAAAAGCAGCCCGGTCAGAGTTAAAAGTATCCCGGGCCTATCCATTCACAAGGCCAAATTCCAGCTATATTCATTAGCAATGGAATGCGGGGGATCCCCAGATTTCCTGGTACACCTAGGCACAAATGATTTGAAAGGGGAACAGTGATCTGGAAATCCAGGCAAGGTTTCAGGAACTGGCCAGAGTCTGTCATTCTATAGGAAGTTGAATTTCCTTCTCAGAAATTCTGCCAGTACCTAGGACATCCGGGGAGACCAAGCACAAACTCAGAGGTGTGAACCAGTGGCTCAGGGACTGATGCAGGGCAGAAGGGCATGGGCTGTTGGGGGATTGGGGGGACACATGGGAGGATAAGGGGTTATATGCTAGGGATAGGATACATCTTTTTTTTTATACTTGCCGGCTCCTACGGCTTTCAGAGGAGGCCTCGTACCTCCTCCTATTCCGTCCGCCAGGGCAGTCCCCAAGGTATCCCATCCCCTAGTCTCATCTTGCCTCATAGGGCCGGGCTTTTTACATTTTTCCCTGATATTCTCCCTTAGTTCCCAGCCCCCTTAGGACACCGGCGCCTTTAGGACTGATGTCCAGAGAGGCAATGTGCAGGTGCACGTCATTCTCTCATACGCCGTATGACATCCCCCCTCCCCAACTCCGACATATCGAAGCCGCCGTTCCCTTCAAGGGCCCGTGCTTCCACCTGCGCTCTCTACGGGAGTGTCCGACGTTGCTGTGTCCCTGGTAACCCACCCCTGAGGGAGGAGAGCATCCACTGGGATGCTCGATCCTTCTTCCCCCTGCTGACCCACGGCAATCTGAGTCTGTTCCCGAACCCGGATCGCTGACATAACACAAGGTGTGGCGCCCAGCGCCTTAACCTTCAGCACCACTGGGCCGGCTGATAGCATACATCTTAACCCAGAGGGGAAGGAGATCTTAAGACCGAAACTCGCTGAATTCATAAATGAGAAGTGGGGTTTAAACTTGTAAAGGGGGGAGGGATTAGTGAAGAATCTGAGTCAGGAAGACTGCCCGAGGTCCCAGGTCTAGGGTGGAAACTGAGGGCAGGTGACTATGATGTAAGCAAAGCAAGAGCTGTGCAGGAAAGGGCAAATAGGGAGTGTGCAGGGCCGAGTCAATTGGGTAGAGAAGGGGGGATGGAGTGGAGGACTGTCCTGATCAATGCCAGGAGCATAGGAAACAAAAATGCCCAAGCTCCAGGCGATGCTGGCAGAGGGATCAGCGGATGTGACAGTGATTACAGAAACATGGGCCACCCAGAAGAATGACTGGGACCTAAACTTGGAGGGCTACACAATATTCAGGAGGGATACAGAAGAAGGTAGAGGAGGGGGTGTAGCTCTGATAGTCAAGAATGGAATAATGGTTAGTGGAGTGGAGGAGGCAGGGGGGGAGTAGAAGCGATATGGGTAACCCTGCAATCAAGGGGAGGCAAAAAACTGAAAATAGGGGTGATGTAGAGATCCCTTGCAATGGATGAGGACCTGGAGGGAAAATTGGTGGAGAACATCAAGGGGCACTGTGACCGTGGAAAGGGTATGGTGGTGGTCATGGGAGACCTAAATATGCCAGGGGCAGACTGGGACACTATGACATCAATGGTGGCCAGGGAGCAGAGACTAATGGATATGTTTCAGGATGCCTTTCTGGTCCAACAGGTGGGGGAACCTACTGGGGGGTGGGAGGATACTGGACGTAGTCCTAGCAGACAGCGACCAGATAAGGGGTCTGGAAGTATGTAGCCCACTGGCAGGAGGAGACCATGCCACGGTCTGGTTTCTGCTGAGTCTAGGGGGGAGGACAACCGCTCAAACATGGTAGTAGTGGACTTCAGTGGGCAGACTTTGTGGGCATGGGCAGGATTCTGAGGGGGAGTTTGAACAAGATTCGGCCAGACATGGATGCTGGTAGCTTGTGTGATACCATTAAAAAAGGGTGCAGGAGGCTACTAGCTCATGTACAAGGGTGAGGCGTAAGAATGGTAGGGCCAATAAGCCGTGCTGGTGGACCAGGGAGGTGCAAGAGGCGATGAGTGATAAAAAAGCTGCCTACGCATTCTTTAAGTGCTCCAGCGGGGACAGGGAGAAAGGTGAATACCAGCTGACAGCTAGAAGGGTCACAAGAGTGGTGAGGGGAGCCAAGGCGAGGATGGAACAAAACCTGGCTCGGGATATCGGGAGGGGTGGAAAGGGATTTTATAGATACATAGGGGAAAAGAGGAAAGGGAGAGCACAGATCTCCAGAATTAGTACTGGGGAAGGATGGGCTCAGGAGACGGGGGAGCAGGCAGAGGTACTAAACAAGTACTTTGCCTCGGTATTTATGGAAGGAGACAGGGGATCCATTCAGCCAGAAGGGAGGTGGGGAAGACAGCTGAGAGGAGAGGACAGATGGAGATGAGAGAACTGGATAAGGCTGGGGCACCAGGTGGGGCCAGGCCTAGATGGGGTTGGGTGCTTTGTTGGGGGGATTAGGGAGGGAGAAATCATAAAGGACAATGTGAAGGAGGCCCTACAGGCACTGAAAACTGACAAGGCACAAGGACCGGATGGACTGCATCCGAGAGTTCTAAAAGAACTGGCGGACGAACTAGCAGCTCCACTAGCTGCACTTTTCAACGCCTCTCTGCAGACACGATAGGTGCCTCAGGATTGGAGGGTGGCCCATGTGGTGCCTATCCACAAAGGGGGGTCTAGTAAGGAGATGGGAAATTACAGGCCTGTCAGCCTAATGTTGGTTGTAGGCAAACTAATGGAGGGCTTCATCAAGGAGCAGCTCGGGAGGCAACTGGAAAGGCTGGGACACATGGATGACAAACGGTATGATTTTGTCCCGGGGAGGTCATGCCAGACCAACCTAATAGATTTTTATGACTGGGTGACAGGGACCCTGGACAGACAAATACCAATGGGCATCCTGTACCTGGATTTCAGTAAGGCATTTGACTCGGTACCCCATATCGGGTTGTTGACAAAGTTGAGGGGGATGGGAGTGGGAAGACAGTTGCTTTGATGGGTAGAAAACTGGCTTACAGATAAAACACAGAGGGTAGTGGTTGGTGGGATAATCTCCTTCCCTAGGAAGGTCTTCACTGGGGTTTCCCAAGGTTCAGTGCTGGGGCCACTCCTGTTCAATGCCTATGTCTCCGATATAGGGAGGGGGGGTTAGAAGTAGGATGAGCCTCTTCGCGGATGACCTTAAACTGGGAGCACTGGCTGATGGGGAGGAAGCGGGGGAAACAGTCCAGAGGGATCTGGATACCCTGGAGGGATGATCAAGGAGGTGGGAGCTGAGGTTTAATCCAGGGAAGTGTAGGGTGCTGCATCTCGGGGTCAGAACCCCAGGTCATGTATACACCCTGGGAGGGGTTTCACTGCAAGCCACAACGAGTGAAAGGGACCTGGGGGTGGTGGTAGACACCAGAATGAACAACACTAAAAACTGCAGAAGATCTGTGGCAAAGGCAAACAGGATTCTGGGCTGCATAGCCTGGGGAAAAATGTCCAGGAGGAGGAGGTGATCCTTCCTCTCTATAATGCTTTGGTCAGGCCGCATCTTGAATACTGCATGCAGTTCTGGAGACCTCAGCTTAGGAAGGACATAGCATTGTTGAGAGGGTTCAGAGGAAGGCAACCAGGATGATCTGGGGCATGAGTGAAAGGACCTATGAGGAAAGGCTGGAAGTCCTTGGGCTATACTCGCTGGAGGAGAGGAGAGACAGGGGTGACATGATTGAGGTATTCAAATATGTGAAAGGGATTAACAGGGACAGAGCCAAAGAAATGTTCAGGCTAAGGAAATGGGGCACAACCAGGGGGCATGAGTGGAAGTTGGAGGGGGGAACCTACAGGGGAGAGTGTAGAAGGCATTACTTCACTGAGAGGCTGGTGGAGCCATGGAATGCATTGCCCAGGAGTCTAGTCGAGCAGAGCACAGTGGAGGGCTTTAAGAGGGGGTGGGACAGATGCATGGGTATACTGAAGCCGAAACTGACCCACTCGGGGCCGGGGGGGAGGAGGAGCTAGCGCCCAATAGGGGCTGGCTAACGAGCAGACACGAAAGACCGTTAGGCCTATTCTGCTGACTTTTAGTATGTTAGGGGTGATCCAAGGGTGGTGGTGCCACTTGACTTGTAGCTTTCTGACTGGGGCATGCGCATCCCAGACAGTGTTAAAGATTTTGGTGAAGAGTGAGAGGGTCAAATCGATGCCACGAGCAGCACAGATGGGGGACCGTCACAGAAAGTGAGGTCCAAGAGAAGGGCATTGGTGTCTGTGAATCAGAGGGGCCTATGCCAAATGCACTTAAGGGGAAGAACAAGGAAGGTGAACTTTTCTGACACAGCCCATACGTCAATCGGCAAGTAATTTTCAATTTTTATGGCTGCATGGGCGAGCCTGCAGCCGTTTATCATCGGTGACCGCATAAATGGGTTGGTCAGAGACGCTTGCTTTGGAGAAGTCGGAAATGTAGCCTTCGGCTACCCAAACAGTCAAAACAATCCACTGTGCCCACTCGCGAAGCAGGCAGGACCGCACTATTTGTTGTGCTGTCCGCTACTTCTGCAATCCAACTGAACTGCATTAGTGAGCGTTCCACATGCGCAGTTCCATCGGTACCTCCATCTTGGGAATGGTGTTTTGCCATTCAACAAACAATGCATGCGTGAGTGCCATGCATGCGCAGTTCCATTGCTGCCACCATCTTGGTGATGGCACTCAGCAGTGCTCATTCCCCGGCCCTCCAGCAAGCTCGCCGCAGCCGTATCGGCTCTGGCTAGAGTTTTTTAAATCATGTTGACACTGGTAAATTCTCTGAAGATAGGACAGTGACTACTGAAACACAGAATCTGTCCACAGAAAAGGACCACTTGGCCCACCCAGCATGCACAGATGTTTTCTGCCTAATCTGTCTCCACAGATCCTAAATGGTCTCCAGTAACTCTCCCACCTCCCTGCCTGCCTATTTACTAATAATTCTCCTATGTCTATTCCACACATGCTTGATGCCCCCCACTGTTTTTGCTTCCACCACTTCCGCAGGCAGTCTGTTTCAGGCATTTACCACCCTTTCTGTGAAGTAGTACTTCCTCACCTCCCTCCTGAATTCCTCCAGCCCTCCAGCTTCATCACATGCCCCCTGGTCCTGCTGCTGTGGATATGAGGTGATTAATTAAGCAAAAAGACACAAAAGAGTGTGTGTTTTTTCATGTAATAAAGTCACGCCTGGGGTGGGTTGAAGCATGAGGCGAAGCCAAGTGCTTCCACCACCCCAGGAGTGACGTTATTACACGATAACACACACCCTGGAATGCCTCATTGCTATTATACAATGGCTCGTTGTTATACAAAATGAAAAAAAAATTACAAAAAGGTTTTAGTACATTTTTATGTTGCTTGCATGCATATGCAAGAAACATAGTGCCATCATCCGAGTCTTCAGAGGTGTGGCACCCATCTTCCAATTCAGTCAGTGTGTTTGCAGGCACGGCCCCAGTTCCCCAATCACTGCTGCAGCTGTCTATGACAGCAGCTGAAAATGCAGTGGTCGTAGGTTGAAAGGGAGAGCTCCGCTTCAGTGAGCAGAGCTCCCCCCTCCACACACATACACACGCACGCATACTGCGTGCTCATGTGCCTCCCCCTTCCCCCCACGCACACAATGTATGGCCAACGGGGTGCCTAATCACCTGTCGGCTCCACGCCCCCCACAAAGCATCCAGGTACCTCTCTGGGAGCCCACCCCAGCGTGGCAAAATGTGTTATGGCCAACGGGGGTGCCCAATCCCCCGTGGAGCCCCAAAACAGCCTTCCAGCTGCCATGCTGGGAGACCATCACAGCGTAGCAAACATCCCTCATGGTCTTATTAAAAAAATAAACCTCCAAATACAAAAACTGTCCCTTGGCTTCTCCTGCCCCCTCCATAACCCGCACCCACCCACTGCGCACCACCTCCTCCCCATCCCCTCCCATATACTTACCTCCAGACCACGCATGATGACCTTTGGTGGACCGGGAACACGCTCTGCACTCTTCAAAGCCGACCGCAAACTGAGGAAATGCCGGTAAGTTGTATAATGGGATAGATAGGGTTTTTTCAGCTTTGCTGCATACCTCAGGCATTTTTTTGAATTTTGGCACCAAATTTTCAACATGGGGTTTTGGGACCCTCCTCATGAATTCTGTCACTGATGAGTGTATCGGACCCAGGGTGATTTCTCGGTCACTGCGCGAAATCACCTTTCGGGACCGATTAACGAAATGACAGTGCCAGTGTTCATAAGGTGGGCTCTCAAAAAGCCTATGTTGCAAATTTGGTGAAAAAATTCCTAAAAATGACTGTTTTACGAGCGTGCATTGCGCAGTTCCTACGCACGCTCATAAGTTCGCGAATTTTTAATATTTGCACTCTGGATTTTCAACATTGCCATTTTACCACACTTTCTTATAAGCAGTACAGCTGTCATTTTTCACATCTCACCCAATGTAGCGCACTATGGCGCAGTGGGTGTGTGAAATCAATGTATGGGACACATTAAGAAAATCACAGTGACACTGTTCATGAGCAGAGGTCTTAAAATGGCTATGTTGAAAATTTGGTGAAAAAATTCCTAAAAATGACTGTTTCATGAGTATTTGTTGCACTAATCCTATGCACACTCGTAAGTTTGCGAATTTTCAATATTTTTACTCCAGATTTTCAACATTGCCATTTTACCACACCTCCTCATGAGCAGTACAGCTGTCATTTTTCACATCTCACCCAAAATGTGTTTCTGCCCATGTAGTGCACAATGGTGCATTCAGTGTGTGCAATCTATGTTTGGGACAGATTACGAAAATCACAGTGACACTGTTCATGAGCAGAGGTCTTAAAATGGCTATGTTGAAAATTTGGTGAAAAAGTTCCCTTCAGACGTTCTGCAATGTTACTAATGAAGATACTGAACATGACTGGCCCCAGTACTGATCCTTGCAGCACCCCACTGGTCACCCCCTCTCCCTAGACTGCACACCATTTACCACCACTCTCTGCCTCCTGTCTGTTAGCCAGTTTCTAACCCAGTTTACTACCCTTTCCCCCATGCCCAGCCTACCCAGTTAGTTTATCAGCCTCCTGTATTGAATGGTGTCAAAGGCTTTGCTGAAATCAAGGTAAGCATTGTCCACTGCCCCACCCTGATTCACTTCCTTTGTCACTCAGTCAAAGAAATCAACCAGATTTGTCTTACAATGATGTCCCCACTGTGAATCCATGCTGTCGATGGTCCTGGGCTCCGATGGCTTCTAGATGCCCCACTATCCTTTCTTTAAGCAATGTCTCCATGATCTTCCCCACTACTGAGGTGAGGCTGAATAGCCTATTGTTCCCTGCCTCGTCCCTGCTGCCGGACTTGTGTAGAGGGATCACATGTGCCCTCCTCCAATTCATTCATGTTGAATGACTCAGTGAACATGGCTGCCAGAGGTACTGCTATCTCCCTTCGCAGTTCTCTTAATATCCTTGGGCGTATGCCATCTGGTTCCATCGCTTTGTCCACCCTTCAGTTTAGTGAACTCCTGCAGGACTCTTTTGCCTTTGAATGGACTATTGTCCACCTCTTCACCCCCTTGGCAACTGCTGTACTGCTGTGGCCCTTGCCCCTCCCACTCTTCTGTGAATACTGAATGGAAAGACACAGTGGATGTCTTGGGAGGAAGGCATGGAACAATCACTTCCAAATACCTAAACAGCACATACAAGCAAGCAACATTCGGCATTGACAAATGCTTGTTAGTGAGGCAGAGATAAGATGCAAACAAATCAAGGAAATCTAGCTAATCAATGGTACAGTGATGTTATTGTGTAATAACACCACTGTCTCAATGGGTCAGTAGCCAATTAGCTTCTTACATTTTTCCTTGCCATTGTATAATAAAATCCAAGTAATCCTACAACCAAGCACGGGTCTTGTTTTTGCTGTGTCGGTAGGCAGTTGTCTTGAGCCTAACTTGTGAGACAGAAATTGGAACAGCATACGCTATGGCTCCAGCAAACTGGATCCCGAGAAGAGCCTCATTTGTTTTGCACTCTTGATGCAACCCCTGCACCATTTAAGCTGCCCTCTTCTGGACTGCTACTACCCAGTCTATTTCTGTTCTGAGGTGTGACCTCCAAGTCTAGACACAGTGCTCCAGGTGAGGTCTACTGAAATACACAGAAACACAGAATATGCCACTAGTTAAGAACTGCTTGACCCACCTAGTCTGCCCATTTTTCCCTGCCTATAATATCACCGCAAATCCTACTTGACCGTCACTCCTCCCTTCCCTTTCCCTAAGATTCTCTTATGCCTATCCCATGCATTCTTGAACACCACCACTGTTTTCACCCCAACCACTTCCACTGGAAGGCTGTTCCAAGAATCCATCACTCTTTCTGTGAAGAAGTACTTCCTCACGTTTTTCCTGAATCTGCCTCCCTCCAGTTTCTTTTCACACACCCTTGTCCTTGAGCACCTTTTTTCTGAAAAATACATCCCTCTTATACTTTGTTTGCCCCTGTGAGGCATTTAAAGGTCTCTATCAGACCCCTCTCTCTCTTCGAGGGTGTACATATTTAGGTCCTTTAAATCTCTCTTTTTAGGGCTTCTGATGCAAACCCTGCACTATTTTAGTTGCTGTCCTCTGAACAGCTTCCACTCTGTTTATGTCCTTTCCAAGATGTGGTCTCCAGAACTGGACACAGTACTCTAGGTGGGGTCCAGTGATCTATACAGAGGCAACATCACCTCCCTCTTTCTGCTGATGATACCCCACCCCAATCACCTCAGCATCCCACTTGCTTTTCCAACTGTGCTGTCACACTGACTGGCCACCATTAGATCATCCAATATAAAATCCACCCCCAGGTCTCTTTTCTGCTTCATGGTCATATAATCACCCTCCCGGTCTCTGTCCTGCTTGATGGTCATCAGTACCACCCCACCCCCCATTGTGTACTCTGCCCCTGGGTTTCTGTGCCCCAAGTGCATTATTTTGGACGTTTTGACTTTGAAACCCAGCTGCCATACCCTTGACCACTCCCTGAGTTTTCTCAGGTCACTGCTCATCCTTTCCACCACCCTGGAGTGTCCACTATTGCAGATTTTGGTGCCATCCGCAAATAGGCAGACCTTCCCTTCCAGCTCCTCTGCAGTGTCACTTATAAAGACATTAATGTCTATACTGCTATGAAGGAAGGGTCATCCGAAGGGGGGAAACTATGGGGTGTATTTTGAAGAGTCTTCTCTTGCTGAGAAAACAGTGGAGGTGCTAGAGGGAGTCCGGGCCCCAGCATTCTCATCCTCCTCATCTTCATTATCAGGCTGAAGGAAGTCAGGACAATAACCATCTTCATCTCTTGGCTCAGAAATAGGTACCAAAGACATAGACAACCGAGAAGGGGCTGGTCGTAACAACACAAGGTGTGATGGTGTAGATGCCGGCTGAGAAGACCCCACCGTTGATGGGCCCTGAGGTGGGGCAACTCTCTGCATGAAGTCCCAGAGGAAAGCAGGGCCTGGATGCTGATGGTCATTGGCATCAATAGGGAGCCCTGTGGCAGCAACGGGGGGCAATGAGGCCCGAGCAATGGCAAAGAGGGCTGAAGCAGCAACAGGACAGGGGCAGGTTGAATTATCAACTGGGAGACCTGTAGGAATGGTCATGGGTATTGACTGAAGAGGCCTGAAGCCCAACAATGCATGACCACCGCTAGCCATAACCAGGCAGGTGTCGCTCCCTGACGCTGGCCCCTGAGGAGGCAGTGCATTTGGCAGGGGTGGATGCATCAGCGGAGATAAAGAAAACTCTGACAACGATGGGCCAGCATTGGTAGAGGGGAAACCAATGGGCTGCACTGTCAAGAGTCTCCCCGCCTCCCCCCCCCCGTGGAAGAAAGTGCGATGGAGGTAGTGGAAACTGTCAGCAGAAGTACAGGAAGGCCCGCTGATAATGAACCAATGCCGGGCGGAGGAGCTCCTATGAGAAAGGCTACCAAGGCTTACCCTCTAGCAGAGGAGGTGTGGGTGGCAGCAGGGTTGCTGCCGGTCTTGTTGATGAGAATGTTCTCTGGAGGACCTGTCTTTTTCCAGGTGGTGATGCTTCCCTGATGGCTTGTCCCAGGCTTTGGCAGCATGAGAGTTCATGGCCAGAGAAGCAGAGGAGCTCATAGCCTGAAGCTCCTTTTTCAAGGCAGTTACCTTCTGCTCCATTAGGAAGGATTTTATTTCCTTCCAGTGACATCACTGGGTAGCTTGATTGAAGCAACGGCAGATCTTGCAGGCCTTAACGTTGTGGTTGGTGTCAAGGCAGTGGATGTAGACCCTGTGTTTGTCTTTATCGTAGATCTTCTGTCCACAGCTGCAGTGACAGAAAAGATTATCATACCCGGCATAAACAAAAAGAAATACAGGAATCACTTTAGGAAATAAAGTGACTGAAGAACTAGGGTGAGGAAAAAAAAATACAGGTTACTCACCTGTAACAGGAGTTCTAGGAATGGTATATGTTGTTCATCCACACTCATTGGCAGGTATCCTTGCCGCTTTAAATCTTGCCGGAAGGTCTTCAAGCTTGCTCCTCCCACCCAACCGGGTGGTATAACTCTCGGCTCGCCCATGGCGCGAGATCTGCCCGCTGGAAGCTCAGGTTGTAGCGCGGCGAGGTCGGTCAGGTGGATGAACAACATATACCATTCCTAGAACTCCTGTTACAGGTGAGTAACCTGTACTCTAAGGGACATGGATATGTTGTTCATCCACACTCATTGGCAGACTCTAGCAGTTCTCGGGAGGAGGGAGGCAAGAGCACACCTCAATACTTACTTGGGAAGAGAGACTGGAGAACGAGGCCCCAAAACCAGCATCCAGCGTGACTCAAGGTCGATGTGGTAATGGGTAATAAAGGTGTTTGCTGACTTCCAGGTAGCAGCCCTGCAGATTTCCTGGATAGGGACGTCCCTGGAAGCAGCCACCGTTGCAGCAGTATGCGGGTAGAATGAGCTCTTATCCCTCCGGGAGGCTCCATGCCCGCCATAACAAGAGATCTATGCAGGAGGTTACCCACCTGCTTATCGTCCGCTTGGCTGCAGGTCTGCCAGATGCGGCTTCAGCGTGGGTGACAAACAGCTGGCGAACCTCTCCCAATTTCAGCGTCGCTCCTTATAATAAGCGAGCCCTTCTAGGGTCCAGAGTATGGAGCCTATATTGAGCCTCCGAGGTGTGATTGGGGTAGAACACCGGCAGAGTCAACACCTGGTTAAGGTGAAACTCCACACCACCTTCGGAAGGAATTCGGGTGGGGGCGAGGGACAACCTTGTCCCTGTGGAAGACCAGGTATGAGACCTCGATGGAAAGCGCCTGGAGCTCTCCCATCCTTCTGGCTGACGTGATAGCCACCAAGAAGGCGGTCTTCCACGACAGGTGAGAGAGAGCACACCTGTGCATAGGTTCGAATGGCTTGCCCATGAGCTTTGCCAGTACCAGCAGTAGATCCCATGGAGGTGGGGGTTCCCGCACTGGAGGGGAAATGTGATCAAGGCCTTTGAAAAAGCGCCAGACCACCTTCTCCTGCGCCATCGACTGCTTCCCGGCCCGCGACCGGTAAGCAGAGATGGCTGCCAGGTGCACCCTTAGGGTCGTCGACCTAAGCCCTTGACATAGAAAGGGACCATAAATAGTCCAAGATGCTTGCCAGGAACAGGAGGAAGGGTCCAAGCCTTGCTTGACACCAAATGGAAACCTTTTCCATTTGAAGGCATAGCATTTTCTGGTCGACTCCTACGGGACGCCTCAACTACATTGAGGGACCTCGCCGGAAAGACCCAAGGCCTGGAACTCTAGCCGCTCAGGAACCAGGCCGCAGGTGCAGGGATTGAAGGTCCGGATGGAACACCTTCCCTGATTGACTGAGAGCAGGTCGAGGCGGCTGGAAGCTGCCGCGAGTCCTGGAGCTGAGACTAAAGAGATCTGGTACCAGAACTGGCGAGGCCAGTCTGGGGCTATCAGAATCACCTGGCGCCTTGTCCCTCCTCGCCTTGAGAAGCACCTTGTGGATCAAGGGAAATGGGGAAAGGCGTAAAAGAGGCCGGGGTCCACTGCCTCGAGAGGCATCCCTGCAGCGAGCCCTGCTGAGGCGGCGGCATGGAACAGGCTCAGCTTCGCTCTCCCTGGAGGCAAACAGGTCCACCTGAGGTGTGCCCCAATGGGAGAACAGATGCTGTACTACCTCCGGCAGGAGAGAGACCACTGTGGGATGCAGCCCCTATCCGGCTCAGGGCATCGGCCAGGGTGTTGGAGGCTCCTGCCACGTGAATGGCTAGGAGATCCGCCTCCAGGCTGCGCCACAGTGACCAAATGCGGAGAGCTTCCTTGCATAGAAGCATGGGCGCGTCCGCCCTGGCGGTTTAGATAGTACATGGTCGTGGTATTGTCCGCCTGGACTCGGACCACTTGACCCCGGAGGAACGGAGCAAAGGCGGTGAGAGCTGGCGGACCCGCCGGAGCTCCAGCAGGTTGATGTGGCATGGGACTCCCGAGGGACCAGAGGCCATGAGCCCGGTGTTCCCCAGATGGGCACCCCAACCCATCAGAGAGGCATCGGTCGATAGAGAGACCGTCGGCTCGGGGCGGACGAACGGGATGCCCTCCTGCAAATGATCTGGAACGGTCCACCACTGGAGAGCGTTCCACATCCCCTGTGTCACCGACACAAGCTGGTCCAAAGGATCGCAGCGTTGTGACCACTGGCTGGCCAATCCCTACTGAAGGGGACGCATGTTCCAGCGGGCCCAACGGACCACGCTGGTGCAGGCCGCCATGAGACCCAGGAGGCGCAGGAAGTCCCGGGCAGGGCGCAATTGCCTAACCAGAAATGATCGGGCCAAGGAGGAAAGAACCTCGGCCCTGTCCGCCGGGAGCCGCGCTCTGGCTCGAAGAGAGTCGAGCTGCGCCCCGATGAATAGAATCACCTGCTTCGGCTCGAGTTCCGACTTGGCCTCGTTGATAAGGAGGCCCAGTTGAGAGCAGACCTGGAGGGCCAGATTTCTGGACCACTCTGCCTCCTTCCTGGAGGGAGCTGCTATCAGCCAGTCGTCCAGGTAAGGGTACACCCGGACCCCTCGGCGCCGCAGGAATGCTGTCACCACTGCCATGCATTTGGTGAAGACCCTGGGAGCTGGAGACAAGCCGAAGGGCATGGCTTGGAACTCGAAGAGGGATCCTTCCGCTTCAGGCGAAGGAATCTCTGGTGAGACAGACGGATAGGGGCGTGAAAGCAGCGTCCTGCAAGTCAGAGAAGCAGAACCACACGCGTTCAAGGATGGTATTATCTGAGCCAGAGTGACCATCCTGAAAGGTTCGAGACCTTAGGAACTTGTTTAGGTCGTGTAGGTCGAGAATGGGGCGCCAGCCCCCCGTCCGTTTCGGAACCAGGAAGTACCTGGACACAAACCCTGGGTCTGAAGGAGGGTCCACCTCCTCTCTTATCACCTCCTTCTGGAGGAGGAGAGCGATGTCGGCTCGACGAGCCGCCAGTGAGGCTGGGGATCCCGAAGCCCCCCGAGGCGGCGGCTCTGAAGGGTGGTGCCTGCTCGAATTCCAGAGGCAGGCCTCTTCCCACCACCTCAAGACCCACCTGTCCGTGGAAACAGCGGACCAGGCGGAGCGGAAGTGCGGGCCGTCCCCACGGGGACCCAGGGATAAGGTGCGGGAATGAGGCGACACCCCTCAGCCGTCACTGGGCAGGCTTGGAGGAGGGACGGCCGAGGGACCTCCTGGGCCTTTCCTCCCTGCCTCCTGTTAGAGAAGCAGGCGGCTTGGGTTTGGGATGCAAGGCCGAGCCTGCTGGCCCCAGCGTTGCTGGGCCGGGCGCGCCGGGGCACAGAAGGACGAAAGGGCTTAGGCTGTGGTTTGCGGCCTTTGTCCTTCTGGCGGAAGAGACCGAGTCCAAGGTAGCATTGGACTCTCGATCCTCTGCAGGTGACCTTCCACCCCAGGGCGAAGAGGTCAGTCCCCAAAAAGGGACATCCGCCAACACTGGGTATCCGAGTAAAGGTGGATATCCTCAGCCAAGCCCAACGACGAACATAGCCACTGCGCGCGCCACGATCTGGCACATGAGTCCCCATATCCAAAGCAGTCTGGAGCTGCTGTTTGGCCACTGCCCTGCCTGGTCCCGCACCTGCTTAACGTAGTCTGCAGATCGGTGGGAAGATGAGGATGACCTCATCCAGGGAGCCCAACAGGGCATGAGAAAAATGTGCCATGAGGACGGCCGAACTGGCTGCGAAGCGCGAGAGAGGGCTGAGCGTAGACTTTCGCCCGACATAGTCCAATTTCTTGGACTCCTTGTCAGGAGGTTTGTCCACATCCTGGCGTTGCCGTAGCGCGAAAGCGCTGTCAGTAACCAACCCCTCAGCAGAGGTGTTTCAAAAACCGGACAAAAGGAACCAGTAGGGACCGCACTTCCTAGCCATCCTGGCAGGCGCAGGGCGGAAGCAGGAGCTGCTAAAGCTCCAGTGCCGGACCCACTATGGCCTCGGCCACCGGAAAGGCCTCCGTCGGAGAATCCCCTCGGTCCAGAATCTCCGTGAGGGGATACCTGGCCCGTTTGGAAACGGGTTCGAGCTCCATCCCGGTGGACTCCGAGATGAGCCGAAGTAGTCCTAGGAAGGACGACGGGCTATCGTCCATTGACTGACCTCCTGAAGACTCCAAGTCCAGTCGCTTGGAGAAAAAGGAGGAATCATCTTCGGACTCGGAAGAGTCCTCGAAGAGCTGCCTCTGGCCTGAGCCACCCTTCACCTGCCGAGGTCGATCGGGAGTGAGGGTAACTGACAGCCGATGGGGTAGACCCTTAGCCGACCGAGAATCCTTGGTGGAGCCCCAATGGTGGCTGTGGAGGCGGAGGTTCCACGGAATCGGTGGAGCAGCTGGTTTGGCGAACAACCGGCCTGGGTATGAAGCTCCTCGGATAAGTCGAGGGTTGTGTCGGCCGTTCGGTGACAGCCACTTAATGGCGGGGAAGGCGGAGGTCGACTTATTCCCGGCCAGGAGAAACTGTTGCAACATAAAGATCCTCGTACCGTCGGCGTAATTTACGCGAAGCCTCCCTCATCCGAGGAGGAGGGGCAGGGGGCAGCGGCAGCTGCTTACCGCCAGTGCCCGAGGGCCGGGGCCGCCTATGACGGTGGGATCGGCTGGACGCGAGGTCCGGAGCCGAGACCGAGTCCCGGAATTTCGAGGTCGGTGCGGGGAGGTGTCGGCCGGAACCGGCACTCCCTTCGGCTCGGATGGTGCATCCGAGGGCTCCGGAACCGGAGGCACAGGCGAGCCCACGGGATCCTCAACTCCTCCCGGGGGAACCGGGAGAGGGAATCTCGGCTGCTAAAGGCGACAGCCGTCAATGGGTCGAGAAAAATCTCGACTTCATCGGTGGGAGTCTCGGTCAACTGACCTGGCGGGGGACACCGTGAAGGCAGTGGCGAAGCCGGAGTGGGCAAGCCCGGCAGGTCGGCCGGCCGGGGAGAGGGACCTTTCCCGCTCCCAAGAGCGTCGACGGAGGGACTTACCCTTGTCCCTCTTTTTGGACCGAGAATAAGGTCCCGCCAACGTAGGCCCTTCTCCTTTAGTGGAGAGGGACAGACAAAGCTCCTTAAAAGAAGCCGTGTAAGAAGAGCCCAGAGAGAGCGGGATAAATGCTGCGGCCGAGGAAGATACGGCCCGCGCCACCTCCTCTTCGAGGGCGACCATCCGCTCGAGCTGATCCGCCGAGCCCGCCGCCGTGGACACCGTAACCCGGGCCTCCTTGGACTTCACGGAGAAGCAGCTTCGGGGCCTGACCCAGCTGTGTCGGGCAGCCACGGTCTTCGAGGGCGTGGGCGAGAAAGATGAGCACAGGTCGCAAGCCTGCGGGTGGGTGCTCAAGGCCTAACAGTAGACACCGTGGAGTGTGGATCCGTCGAGACATCTTCTGCCGCATGGGCATCTCAAAATCGGAGTCGATTTGTCCACCGCGGCCTTGAGGATAGAAGACTGAAGTCTTTTTGCAAAATTTATTTTTAAATCCACAAGCGGAGAAATAGGAACCAGTCTCAAACGCAGAGCGTTACGGAGGGAACCTGAGCTTCCAAGCGGTAAGGAAGATCTGGCGTCATGGGGCGGAGCCGAGAGTTATACCACCCGGGTGGGTGGGAGGAGCAAGCTTGAAGACCTTCCGGCAAGATTTAAAGCGGCAAGGATACCTGCCAATGAGTGTGGATGAACAACATATCCATGTCCCTAGAATAGAATATTCCAGAAAATAGCGGTCAACTAAAGCAACAGTGCTCCATGGAGTCCAAAGTGCCATAGTGAATGGCAAGAAAAGAACTGAGGAGGGTGCTCATGACTATAGAGGAAGGACGTCAACGTGATGACGTCGCCATGGGCTGCTTCAGTTAGACTGCTAGCAAAAATGTTTCCATGTGGTCCTAGTGCCTGACGGCTATAGTTCCTAAGATGTGACTTGCTGCAAGAGACATCCTTGAAGAAAATATACTATTTCACAGAATGGGGGTTGGAAGGATGGAACAAACTTCCAGACAAGGTTGTGGAGGCAGAGACAATACCAAGGTTGAAAAGGAATTGGGACACATTGCAAGGAGTTATTGTTAAGATGGGATAATGTAGAAAGGAAAGTGGAGTAAAATGGGAAAAAAAAAAATTAGTGATCTATTGCATCTTTGCTGAGCAGTTGCCACTCAGCTGTTCTGCCCTATTACCTAATACTACATATTGTATGCAAAAATGTAGAAAACTACCGCCAGCAGAGGAAGGCACGGCTGCCTCTCCTGTCTGCCCATCATGTGATGCATGCCTCCTAGGGGATCACAATCTTCCACTTCCACTCCTCTAAACCACTGACCAGCCCTGTATGTTCATCCCATCCCTTTTACTGACTAGTGCATCTGGCAGCCTGTTCCACCCCCCCACTACCCTCTCCATAAAGTAGTACTTCCTGATGTCACTTACAGAGGGAAACAGAATTTAATTAAATAATCCCACCACCCGATGGATAAACCTCCTATTAGGGGTTCAGTTAAAAAAAAAATCATTTTTAGTGACCCTGCAGCAGCTTTATTTCGGCTTGTAATACCCCCTTGGTATCTAAACAATGGCCATGTTGTGCAGCGCCATTTCGAGTACCAGCATGGATCACTGTGGCTCACTTGAATTCATTCACTGCAAGTGAGCCATGCTGAAACGATACTCAAAATGGCACGGTGCAGCGCTGTCACTGTTTGCATACCAGATCAGGGGTTATGAGCGGAAATACAACTGCTGCAAGGTAATTTACAAAAAAATTTTCATCAAGTGAAACCCCTAATTGGGGGTTTATCCATCAAGTGGTGGGATTATTTAATTAAATACCATTTCCCTTTAAACCTCCCCACCAGTAAATTCTTACTATTCCCTCTGGTATTAGTGTTGTTGCTGACTGAACAACTCTCTGGAGTCCGCTTTGCTAATAACATGCAGGTATTTAAATATTTTAATCACGCCCCGCATCTCCAAGGAGTACAAGTTGAGACCCTCGAATCTTTGATCGCACAGTATGTCCTGCCCTGTTGTCCCCACATCATTTTGGTCACCTTCCTCTGCATTGACTACAGCCCATTAACATATTTTTATTTACCTGCATATATATATTGCATCCAATTATGTTGTTTGTTTCCATTCTTTGGCCTACTGTTAATTCACCAAAACTGTGTTCAGATGTTTGCCTAAATGCTATGCGTTCTGTACTTTGTCTGTACACTGCCTTACCTCTGTCTGTAATACTCCAGGGTCGTGCCTGAAAATAGGGAAATTTCTTGTCTAGAGCATTTTACTTGGTAAACAAAAACTAAATAATAAAATGTCCAAGGAGACCAAAACTGCACACAGTATTCCAAGTTCGGCATCAGCAGGGTCCTGCACGGGAGTAACATGACAACCTTTTTCCTACTGCTGAACCCCCTAACAATGCATCCCAGCACTCGATTCACCTTTCCTGTTGCTGGATTATAGTCTGCCTATGTTTTGAGATTGTATGAGATCACCACCCGCAGATTCCTTTCCTCCTCAGCCACAGTAACTGAGGATAGATACTCATCTTGTCCACATCTTCATGTTCTCTAGGGTAAGACCATGTTTTCCCCTTAAACCAGCAGTATTTGTTAATCACCACCATACAATTAGTCAGTGATAATTTTGCCTGGCAAAAATATCAAGATATCAATTTTTCCTTTCGTTTTCTTTGATTCCTGAACCAGGATATGGGATTTTGAAGTTAAATTCCAACTCCCGTGCCATGCTCACCATGAAAATATTAAATATCTCGGTACAGTGTTGTGCTGTGTACCATCGGAAGCGTGTGGCAGCATCATTCTAATACATCCACATTTGAATCTAGCATGTACATTTAATGGGTAAACAGTACCCTGGTAGCAGGCGCAGTAGTGTTCTGTAAGTAATGTATAAATTATACCTATATTTGGCTCAGTGGAGTTCTGTAAATAATGTACAAACTGTACCTTGCTAGCCAATCCAGTGGCATTCTTTAAATAATTTGTAAATTTTCCCACGATAGGCAGCCCAGTGGAGTTCTGTAAATAACGTAGACGTTGTACTCCTATAGCCAGCCCAGTGAGTTATTATAAATGATGCATGAACTGTACCCAGAAAGCTGGCCCAGTGGAGATATGTAAATAACGCAAAAATGACACCCAGATAGCCGACCCAGTGTCGTTTGGTAGAAAATGTGTAAGTATTACCTTGGTAGCTGGCCAGTGATGTTCTGTAAATAATGTATAAGTTATACCCTGGTAGCCAGCTCAGTGCATTTTGTAAATAATGTATAAATTACACACCAATAGCTGGCCCAGTGAAGTTCTGTAAATAATGGATAAATTGTACATTGATGGCTGGCTCAGTGGAGTTCTGTAAATATTGTATAAATTGTACGTTGATAGCCAGCCCAGTGGAGTTCTGTAAATAATGTACAAATTATATCCTGATTTCCGGTCCGAAGGAGTTCCTTTTTTTTTTTTTAACTTTCTATTTTTTCCTCCTCCGCCTCCAGAGTCTCTGACCTTCGGGGGCACCTGGGAGTCATCCCTCTGCCAATCACCCTATCCACAAGCCATCCTGCGCCCCATGGAGCCACAGCTATAACCCCCAGGTGGGTACCCTGTAACGAGGTAGCCTTCCTGGAGACGGAGGGTTGTTCATCTCAATTTGGAGGGGAGGGGAATCCTTAAGTTGAAAATAGAGGGGTTCATTGGTGAAAAGTGGGGTTTAAACTTGTGAAGGGGGGAGGGATGGGAGAAAAGGCTGTCGGGGGGGCCGATAAAGGAGGGACTCTGTCTCCACCCCCCTGGGGAGCCGAAGGAATGCAGGAAAAGGCCGACTGGTAAAGTGCAGACCAGGGGAAAACAGAATTCCCATGGGAATACGAGCAGGGGAAATGGAAGTATAGGGAAAGGGTGGAAGGTAGTCCTGCTAAATGCCAGGAGCTTGGGAAACAAAATGCCTGAGCTCCAGGCAATGCTAACTGAGGGAGCGATGGATGTGGCAGCGGTCACTGAGACCTGGTCCACCGCAGGACACGACTGGGACCTGAACCTGGAGGGTTACACTATGTTCAGGAAGGACAGGGGAGGGAAGGGAGGGAGGAGGGGTAGCAGTGATAGTCAAAACAGCATTGGCATAGGGGAGTAAAAGGCGGAGGAACCGTGGGCGATTTGGGTCACCTTGATAACAAGGGGGACAAGAGAGTAAAAATGGGAGTGGTGTATAGACCCCCTGCACTGGCGGAGGAGCTACAGGAGAGTCTGGTGGCAGATGTTGGGAGACACTGCAGACTGGGCAGGGGAAGGGTGGTGGTGTTGGGGGACTTAAACATGCCAGGAACAGACTGGGAGACTATGACGTCCTCGGTGGCCAGGGAACAGAGGTTGTTGGATGTCTTTCAAGATGCGTTCCTAACTCAGCAGGTGGGGGAACCGACCAGGGAAGCGCGGGTACTGGATGTGGTCCTGACAGACAGTGACCAGATTGGGAGCCTGGAAGTAAGAGACCCATTGGCGGGGAGTGACCATGCCACGGTCTGATTCTGCTTTGACCTAGGAGGGGCAGAAGGCTGCACAAAGACGGAGGTAACTGACCTCGGGGCGGATTTTAAGGAAATGGGAAGGATCCTTAAGGAGCATTTGGATGGGATTGCGTCAGACATGGACGCTGATAGTAGGTGGGAAATCATCAGGAGAGGGGTGCAGGATGCTGCCAGCACCTGTGCAAGAGTAAGACAAAAATGCGATAGGGTCCAAAAACCATGCTGGTGGACCAGGGAGGTCCAGGAGGTGGTGCGGGGAAAGAAGGCCGCCTATAGGCAATTCAAGTGCTCAAGGAGTGAAAGGGATCAAGGGAGTACAAGCTGATGTCTAGAAGGGCCACTAGGATGGTAAGGGCGGCTAAGGCAAGGAAGAAGCAGAACCTGGCCAGGGAAATTAGGAGAGAGAACAAGGGGTTCTTTAGATACATTGGGGAAAAACGAAGGGTGAAGGGGCAGATTAGCAGGATTAAAACGGGAGAGATGGGCACAAGACCCTGGGGAGCAGGCTGAGGTACTGAATGACTACTTCACCTCAGTTTTCACCAAGGAAATGGGGGTGCTGCATCACGCATGGGAGGAGACAGCGATACTGAGGAAGGGGGACCCTTACCGATCAGCAGGTCGGGGAGAGGAGGAGGCATCACTGGTAGGAGGGGGGAAGGCTAAGCAGGAAGAAGAAGTAGCGGAAGTGGAAATCACAGCAGAGAGAGTGAGGGAAGCCCTCAGGTCCCTTAAGACGGAGAAAGCACTGGGGACAGATAAATTACATCCCAGAGTGCTGAAGGAACTTGCGGATGTCCTGGCGAAACCCCTGGAGGAGCTTTTCACCATCTCTCTGAGGACAGGGTGGGTGCCCCAGGACTGGAAGGTGGCACATATAGTGCCTATCCACAAGGGGGGGATCAAGGGAGGTGGCAGGGAACTACAGACCTGTCAGCCTGACATTGGTGGTGGGCAAGGTGATGGAGGGCATTGTCAAGGAGTGGCTGGGGGGGACCTGGAAAAGTCAGGGTGCCTGGATGACAGACAGCATGGATTCGTCCCAGGAAATCATGTCAGACAAACCTTGGGAGTTCTCGACTGGGTGGCAGTGCCTTGGACCTGGGCAGACCAGTGGACATCCTCTTTCTAGACTTCAGCAAGGCATTTGACTCTGTTCCTCATGGGCCTGTTGGATAAGCTGGGAGAAATGGGGTGGGAACCAGATGATCAGATGGATAGGCAATTGGTTCCAGGACCAGACCCAGAGGGTCATAGTTGGTGGGATAGTCTCATCCCCAAGGAGGGTCATTAGTGAGGTCCCTCAGGGATCAGTCCTAGGCCCCTCCTGTTCAATGCCTACGTCTCTGACATAAGGACAGGTATCAGGAGTGAGATGAGTTTCTTCGCAGATGACTCAAAACTGGGGGTGGTGGTGGATGGGGAGGAGGGGAGGGTGGCCCTACAGGGGGACCTGAAGACTCTGGAAAGATGGTCTAGAAAGTGGAAGCTGAGGTTCAATGCAGGGAAATTCAAGGTACTGCACCTGGGTGCCAGAAACCCGGGCCAAGTGTACACCCTGGGAGGGGGGAATGCTACAAGTTTTGATGGCTGAGAGGGACCTGGGGGTGGTGGTGGATGTCAAGATGAACAACTCGGAGACTTGTAGGAGGACAGCAGCCAAGGCCAACAGGATGCTGGGATGCATCGCTAGGGGGATCACCTCCAGAAGCAGGGAAGTGATACTCCCTCTGTATAACTGCTTGGTGAGGCCGCACCTCGAGTACTGCATGCAGTTTTGGGAAGCCACACTTAAAGAGGGACATTAAACTCCTGGAGAGGGTCCAGAGGAGGGCAACCAAAATGATTTGGGGTTTGGGGGACAGGACCTATGAGGACAGGCCTAAATATGTACACATTGGAAGAGAGAAAGGACCGGGGGGACATGATAGAGGTCTTCAGGTACATGAAGGGAGTAAATAGAGGAGGAACAGTCAGGGTGCTTCGAAGGAAGGAGGAGGGGGCCACTAGAGGGCATGAGTGGAAGCTGGAGGGGAGAAGATTCAGGGGAGAAAGGAGGAGGTGCTACTTCACTGAGAGGGTGGTGGAGCCATGGAATGCGCTGCCTAGGGTGCTGGTGGAGGCAGAGAGACAGTGAAGGGGTTCAAGAGGGGGTGGGACAGGTACAGGGGAAGGGTTCTGGAAGCAAAATCCAATGCAGCGAGAATATTCGTAACTGGGAAGGGAGAAGCCAGAGAAGGTGAGGGGGGCAGCAAGGTCAGCTCCCAGGGTGGGGGGCTGACCAAACGAGCAGACGTAAAAGACCGTTAGGCCTATTTTGCTGGCATTTTAGTATGTTAGTATGTTATCCTCCTGGTTTTTCTCCCCATGTGTGGTGTGTGCCCTGACATCTCGGCGAACACGCCCGTATCACGACATGCCATGGCCAGCCTTTCCTGCAAACAGGGCTTGCTGTACCTCGAGCCTGGTAGCGGGGTGTGCCTGGGATGAGCTTCAGTCCCTCCCTCCCCGGAGGAAAGGCGAGCTGTAGTGGGACGCTCAAGCCTTCTCCCCCAGCCGGACCTCCAGTGACCCGAGTCTGCTCCCGAACCCGGGTCACCAGCGTCGCAAGCGGAAATTCAACCGCTGCGCCGATGGCCCGTGGAGTTCTTTAAATAATATATAAACTGTACCCTGATAGCCAGGCAAGTGGTGTTCTGTAAATAATATGTAACCCCTAGATGGCGCTATCCCAAGGGCTACTACCCCTGCCTGATTTGCCACTAACAGGTTGAGGGGCCTGGATCCAATGGCGGGTGCCTCCACCCAGAGGTCAGGGTTTGCAATAGTTAAACTTACTTGGTCACAGCCCTCTGGGACACTGCAACCCCCCCTTTCTTCCCACTAGTGGCCCACAAATATATCAGAATTACCTTCACAGTATACACTTACCCCCAGGGCTGGTTCAGGCACTGGGACCTCCTGTAAAATAAGATACAGTGCAACAATCACAGTACAATATTTTAACATAGACAAATACCTCAGGCAGTATAACTTTGCTGAAACAAGCAGCTCTGATTTATTTAGGGGGAAATCAGGTTAATTAGCTTATCACTTTACTCATCTACCTATGGCTCTGTGCACAGGCCTATCCCTACCAGTTACTGTCCCTGGGTACCCAAGCCTCAAGTGGCTAGTCCAAACCGTGGCAGCTGGTAGGGGCCCTTTCACACCGAGAAAAGAAAAATTAGTTTAAACAGTCAGCAGTACAGTGATTCCATTTGGATTTAATGTGGCAATTCAACAGGGAGTGACCCTGAATTAGTACTCACGACCTCCAAACAAGATAGGGTCCTTCAATGTCAGCAGGGCTACTCTTGAGCTCCACAAGACTCCTCACACATTTATATGGCAAACAGGCAGGCTGCTTCTCTATCCCGATCGCAATTACTGCACAATACCCAGGAGAACACACAGCAGATTCAAGTCCTGACAGACCGAGTGCAATTCAGCAATTTCTCCAGTCTTCTACAGGGTGAGCCTGGTTTCTACTCTTCAGATATCCTTTGATTCTCTCCACAGGATGGATTCAGTCCTAACAAGCAGTTACACAAGCTGCAGACCGGAACTCTGGGCCTTACACACGTTTCCCCGACTAAAACTGCACACTGAAAAAGCACAGGGCTCCTTCCCTCTTCACTGCCAGAGCTCAACTGAAACTCCAGCAGACAAAACCGGGCACTTCCTTTGAGTTCCTCCCAGTTCTTGGCTGGATTGGCTGTCACTCACAATAGACTGCCCTTGTTGGTCCAAAAAGGCGCCCAAAGTCTAAACTACATCTCCCAGAGTCACTGCCCATACAATCCTCTTCTGGCTGGCTCAGACGAGTCCAAGTTCTGATTCGTCCAAGGCACCATTTTAGAGCTACCTTATCCCACACTGATTGGTCCAGTTCAGCAGTTCAAAACTAGAATGGGGAACTAGGCAAACAACAGTTCTGACTGCAAAGAAAGCAGGTTAGACAAACTGTATTTTCATTATTACTCTAAATGATTTCTGGCAAACAGTTACATCTTTCAGATAGGTTCCCTTTGCACTCCTAGTGACTGCAAAATGGAGTGAATTAGCAGCAGTTCGAGTGGTACTCAAGTAGAAAACACACAGTCCCCCATACAAACTAATTATGTCTGCAAGCAGACAGCTCTTAAAGAGACAGTACCAGAGGCTCAAAAACACTCACTGATAAATGGCTAAGCCAAACACCATTCAGGCTTGGAGCATTCAAGCAAGCTCCTGGAAGTCTTTTGGGAACCCCCATTTGCAGGGGGTTACACCTTCCTGGCCTGGGAAAAGCTTGACGTCGCGTCAAGCAAGTACCCATAAGTTTTAACTGCAACCATATACATTTGCATTAGGCTCACACATGTAATCATCAGTCAATATATCATTTTACCAAGAACACATTTCTGAAACATTGCAGTCGTCCTCTTTACACAGTATTACACACACATTGTACCATAACTCAAGTTATTACCTCTTGTACATGAAACCTGAAGAGGGGCCCTTCCTATCAGTTACCTTGGGGCTGGACGGGGCAAGGGCACCATACTAGAAGGCAACACAAGTAACTTGGAGTTAGCACTGGCGCTCAGTTTGGGCAATGAGCTGGGGACACATACACTCCTTTATGGACAACACTGAGAGGCAGGTCCACTGGCTGGCCCAGGAATCATAACTGAGGTGCACCACAGGCTTTACAGCTCGACCAGTCTTTCTAGGGGTAACTGTTACAGTCTCTGCACTCTGAGCCTCATTTTCAGCATTGTCCTCACTTGTCAGGGAGTCTCCATGGGGTAGAGAGCTAGAACTTGGGGCACTTTCAGCTCCAGGAGTTACAGTTTCTGAGTCCACAACATTTGGCTCACATGGAGAGCTTTGGACACTGGCAGTGGACTGTCAGGGCACTCAAAATACTCTTCTTGTTCTGGTGTATCACCAGTCTGACCCAATCCATCATTTCCTCCCTGAAAGCTCAAACAGTTCAACCATGCACAATGATTCCATTTCATCTGATCTGATGCTTTGCACTTCACTTTCTGGGAGCATTGGCTCCAGGGACGAAACTGGGGGCTTAGACAGTCCAGAAGGCCCAGCCGTCTCCAGTATTGACTAGGGATTGCCCAGAACAATTGACTCAGTTAAGTAAGAAGGATAGTATTCAAAGTCACTCTCACTTTCTTCTGATATGGGCTGACAGTCATGCTCAACTGGGACTTGTGGAGGGAACACTTTAACTCAGCTTCTGTAGGTGCAGACTTTCTTGATCTTTTCTTAGCAGCAGCTCTAGTCACTGGTCCAGAGGGGCATCTTCTAGGGGCTCAGACTCAATCAAGATTTGTCCAATGGGCAGTAAATGATTTCTATGCATTGTTTTACATCTTTTGAATTATTCTCAGGCCTTACTTTGTACACTGGCAGATCATCTAGTTTGCCCACTACAATGTGAGGAGATGGTGCCATCTGTCAGCAATCTTGTGTTTGCCATGCAGTCCCAGATTTCTTAGCAATACCGATCTCCTCCTGGAGTTCCTGTGCTTTCACCTTTTTATCATACCTTTCTTTGTTGGCAGATTTCTTTTGGCAGCCATGGATTGAGCCAGTTGAGTACGCATGAGTTAGCTGGGCCTTTAACTTTTGCACATACTGTAAATAGTTGTCAGCTTGAACCCCATCAGGAGAGACCCCAAAACACACATCTACCGGTAGTCGAGCTCTCTTCCAAGCATCAGGCGGTGAGGGAGAACCAGTGGCATCACTTTTGGTGCAGTTATAAGCATGTACCAGGGTGCTAATTTGTTGGCTTCATCTAGGCTTGTCCTTTGGGTGCAGGGTGCCTAGCATATCTAGCAAAGTGCGGTTGAAGCGTTCAGGCTGTGAGTCCCCTGGGGTGGTAAGGAGTGGTTCTGGACTTTCGCACTCCCCACAGAAAAGCATCTCTTTGATCAGGCGACTCTCAAAGTCTCTCCTGATCAGAATGGATTCTTTGTGGAGCCCCATAGTGAACAAAAAGTTTTCTACAAGTACTTTGGCTACAGTGGATGCTTTCTGGTCTTTGGTGGGAAAGCTTGGGCATATCTCGTGAAATGGTCAGTGACCACCAGCACATTACTGATATTTCTTTGATCTGACTCCAAACTCAGAAAATCAATACAGACCAGCTCCATGGGTGCACTGGTGGTTATGTTAACAAGGGGGCAGCCCTCTGGGCAAAAGCTTTCCTCTGTGATAGCGACTACAAGTTCGAGATGTGTTGCTCCACATCAGCCCCATCTTAGGCCAATAGAATCTGGATCTCACCAAGTCAAGTGTTCTGTCTATACCAAGGTGCCCCATGTGGTTGTGCAAGGACCTCAATACTGAGTCTCGAAAGGCAGTGGGCAGCACTAGTTGCTGTTTGTCTACTTGTCCCCTCTGTCTACTGTTTCTCTGTATAACAGTTTATTGATCAGTTTCAACTTAGGACCTTCTTTGTATAACAGTGCAGTTCTCAAATCAGTGGGCGTAATTTGGACACATCTTTTCCTGCATAGAGGGCTTCTAAAGCTGCTTTGATCATGGGATCGGGATTGAGCCCGCTGAATACTGTCATTGTCCAGCTGAGACAGTGCACAATGTCTATTGCAGAAAAGTGGCAATAAGCAGCAGGTATGCAATTCTCAGAGGGTCCCAAGCAATCCACCATGCAGTCCACTGCGTCCGTGGACATTTGTTCCTCCCTGTCAAACTTCTGGCAGAGTGCCCGAATGTCAGGTTCTGCCAATCGGACCCAATCATTCTGGGGAACAGGCCTCGGAGACAGCATCAGCATCTATGTGGTTCAGACCTGCTCGGTATTGACAGCATAGTCATATGTAGATAATGCAGAAGCCACCTATGGCCAGTGGCATCCAACTTAGCTGAGGTCTGCACATAGGTCAAAGGATTATTGTCAGTTTTACTAGTATTTTAGCCCCATACAAGTACTCATGGAATTGGTCAACAATAGCCCACTTCAAAGCTAGGAACTCTAACTTATGTACAGGATAGTTCTTTTCGGATGGGGTCAGGCTTCTACTGGCAAAGGCCACTGGTCTCAGGCCATTCTCGTACTCTTGGTACAACACAGCCCCCAACCCTTGCAAGCTAGCATCAGTGTGCAGGACGTAAGGTTTTCTTGGATCAGCATAGGCCAGCACTGGAGCATGGGTGAGTTGATATATGATCTCATGAAAGCAGTCTCACAATCAGGAGTCCAGCGGGCCCCAAATACTTCACTCAGACGAAATACACTCTTTCAGTCTTGAGGCGCTGACTTTTGGTATTTTTTGTGGGTTGGAGGATACCCTTGAGTAAGGTTAAGTAAAGGGCGGATCACTCTTGAATAGTCCTTGATGAAGCGCCGATAATAACCACAGAATCCCAGAAATCTTTGCAGTTCTTTTAGATTTTTGGGCTGTGGCCAGGTGGTCAAGGCCTCAACTTTACTTGGGTCGGTCTCTATTCCCTCGGTGGATACTATGTGTCCCACATACTTTATTGATGTTTGAAAGAATTGACACTTATCAATGGACAGTTTAAGGCCAAAGTCCTCCAGTCGGTCCAATACCTTAAATAATCTGCTCTCATGTTCCTCCAGTGAGCTGCCAAACACAATAACATCATCTAGGTATACCAGGCACTCTAGTAAGTTCATGTCCCCCACTGCACGCTCCATCAATCGTGAAAAGTGGCTGGGACACCTGAAATCCTTGAGGCATCCTCATGAAATCATAGAAATCAGCGGACAGATAAAGGCTGTCTTCTCACGGTCCTCTGGAGCCATGGGATCTGGTAGTACCCTGCGGAGATCCAGCACAGAGAACCACTTGCTCCCGTTTAGGCAGTCCAAAGCATCCTGAATGCGGGCATTGTGTACTGATCAGGGATAGTCCGCCGGTTTAAGGTCGATAATCCACGCACATCCTTACTGTCCCATTCTTTTCCTCACTACCACAAGGGGAAGCATAAGAGCTTCTGGATTCTTGTATTACACCAGCAGCTAACATCTCTTGCAGATGCGTCTCACATCATCTATATCAGCAGGTGCCAGGCGTCGAGACCTCTCCACGAAATGGTCTTTCGTCATGCAGCCGGATATTGTGCTCAGCTCCTTGCACGCATCCTACGTCCCATTCCTTTAAAGAAAACACCTGGTCTCTCTGGGTAAGCTTCTCACTGATCCTCACTTTCCATTCAGCTAGCAACGGGGAGTCGCCGAAATCAAACAAGTCAGGCGTTACTCTGTCATTCTTCCTCGAACTCTTGCTGCTGGGTAGTACTGCAGTGTCTGCACAATGCACATTAGCCAGGATGCAACCTCTATTTACTCGAATGTCTCTTTCAGACACATTATGAACTTGGACCATTACCCTTCTGGCATAAGCATGGGCTCTAGCGGCAAAATACTAGGCTTGACCAGCAGTCCCTCTGGCAATTTTCCATCGCTTGGTGCATCCAACATTAATATTTTATTCTTAACATCCTTTCTGATACGGACCTCTCCCTGTAAGGTACACTGGGCATTTGGCGCCAGGATCAGAGACTCAGGATCCTTCTTCCATACAATTCGACCGGTTCCTCTGGTTCTGTTTGTTCAGCATCTCTCTGTGCCTCATAGGCCTTCTTAATTAAAGCCAGAACTCTTAAAGCTCTACTAGTCTTTGACCCTGTTTTCATAACACAACTGTGCCAGCCTTCCGAACATATGAGCATTTGTTCCAATCAACAAAGGGACACCATCATACAGTCCAGTGGGGGACACACTAAGGCTAGGGTCTCTACTTGTTCGCCACTCCAGCCACGGAGGTGGGAAAGACAGCCAAATTCGGATATACCCGAATAGGGGTAGGCCTTCTCACTAACCCCATACATGCAGTCCTTCTAATGGTTGTAAGGGTACATCTGACAAATGCTTCTGATACCAATCCTGGAACATTGTCACTTGGGAGCCACTGTCTAATACAGCTCTTGTAGACACTCCATTCACCTTTACAGTGGTCTCCATGGAGAGACCCACTATTCTGGACCAGTCTGGAGAGGCGGTAGTGGAGGCCTGGGCAACTGACCTTGCCACAAAAGGCGTGAGTTAGCATTTTGGTGCCCTCACTGGGATCATTTTGTGCACCTCTTAACCACTGATTTGTTCTCCAAGCTCTCCTTGTAGCCTATATGCAACTTTGTCAGTGTCTTTGGGGACCGGCATTCCCTCTTCATGTGCCCATCCTTCCATAATTATAGCAAAACATACTTTCTGGAGTTTGAGCTGGCCGAGGCGCCACATTGGGAGCCAGGGCCGGGGTACTACTAACTGGAAACCTTGATGCCATCTCTGTCTGCGGCGTGATAAGCAGTTGGAGACATCTCGTCAGTTTCTCCACTTCCATGGTCAAGGAATTGAGTTTGGAGCTGTTATCAGCAGGAGATACATGGGTGGGTACCCCCAACCCCAAAGCAGATGCAATCGGATATAGGTCAGGGCCCGTACTTACAGGCGTGGCCTTCATAAAGGGACTGTTTTTGAATTCCTGGATCTCTCTCAGCAGTTCGCCCCATTGTGGCATATCTTTTTCCTTGTCAGAGCACTCATTGACTGTCAACCTCTGCCCCTGAACTTCACGTGATGGGTCACCCTCAGTCACTCGGGTCGTAGCCGCAGCTATTGGTGCAGGTCCCTCCCGAGGTCGCCTTTTCTCAACTCCTCGAATTTCTCTCATTAACTCATCATAGGAGGGTGAGGATTCCAGTCGATTTGCCAGGCGTAACTGAAGCAACAGCAGTTCTGAGAAGGGGCAGACTTAAGGATCCTGTCCAGCCTGGTTCGGTCCAGTTCAATCGCTGGCAAACTACCCTTTCTGAGGCATTCTTGCAACAATTTTTCCAGCCGAGATACATACACAGACAACAACTCCCTTGGTACTGTTGTGCATTTCTTACTCTCCACCATAGATCCTCATCAGAATCTGGGCTCCCATACACATTCTCCAAGGCCTCAAGATAGCCTGTGCAGTCACTTCAGGGTTACTGGCCCGTTTAGTACGGATGGTAGCCAGGGCAGGACCCTGAGGCTCTCACTAACCTCTTCGCTTTCAAGCTTCCTGAGCATTGCCATTCTAGCAACTTGGGGCAACATAGTCTATCCAGGTCTCCAGTCATCCTCCCCTTGGGGGTGGGAGGTGCCAGAGAAGATCCTCAACCTGGTAAGAGTCGTGACTAATGGCA
This sequence comes from Neoceratodus forsteri, assembly GCA_016271365.2. NCBI lineage: Eukaryota > Metazoa > Chordata > Ceratodontiformes > Ceratodontidae > Neoceratodus > Neoceratodus forsteri. The sequence goes on from CM057449.1 coordinate 113,268,512, forward strand.
GGTGCAGAAATAGGAGTCTGCATTGGTTCAGCCACCATTACGGGTACTGGGCGGGAGAGGGTGTTGGGAGGAACACCCCAGGTGGCAAGAATAGTTTCTTCAAGTCCTCCACAGTTTCCCTTCCCCAGCAACCATTTAGCAAATTTCTCCTCAAAGTTTCAGACAGTGGTGGGGCTCATTCCCCGGTCTTTACTGTACTTAGTTATCACTCTCCAGGCAGTGAGGGCTCCCTCTGGGGTAATGGTCTGTGGCACTTTGGAGCTATCTATGGGATCCTTAAACTCTACTAGGGCCAGGAAAGTGTGGGTGAGCAGATTAGCATGCAGACCCACCACCACAGGGTTTTGTAAACCTTCCACCTTGGAAAGTACTCCCTGTACAGTGTCCGTATTGATACCCAGGGGGATGTCCAGGATAAGCATAGCATTTTGGAGGTCAATCTCCTCCCCAGTACACCACTCCACCAGCCGGTGCACAGCCACTTCTGTCGGGGTACCCATTTTTTTCTTAACAGTGGTTCGTAAATATGGCCACTAGAGGACACACAATCCCAGCGGTGAGCCTCCAAGATGTAACCCCTAGATGGCGCTATCCCAGGGGCTACTACCCCTGCCTGATTTGCCACTAACAGGTTGAGGGCCTGGACCCAATGGCGGTGCCTCCACCCAGAGGTCAGGGTTTGCAATAGTTAAACTTACTTGGTCACAGCCCTCTGGGACACTGCAACCCCTTTCTTCCCACTAGTGGCCCACACAATATATCAGAATTACCTTCACAGTATACACTTACCCCAGGGCTGGTTCAGGCACTGGGACCTCCTGTAAAATAAGATACAGTGCAACAATCACAGTACAATACTTTAACATAGACAAATACCTCAGGCAGTATAACTTGCTGAAACAAGCAGCTCTGATTTGTTTAGGGAAATCAGGTTAATTAGCTTATCCTTTACTCATCTACCTATGGCTCTGTTGCACAGGCCTATCCCTACCAGTTACTGTCCCTGGGTACCCAAGCCCTAGTGGCTAGTCAAACCGTGGCAGCTGTAGGGGCCCTTTCACACCGAGAAAAGAAAAATTAGTTTAAACAGTCAGCAGTACAGTGATTCCATTTGGATTTAATGTGGCAATTCAACAGGGAGCGACCCTGAATTAGTACTCACGACCTCCAAACAAGATAGGGTCCTTCAATGTCACAGGGGCTACTCTTGAGCTCCACAAGACTCCTCACACATTTATATGGCAAACAGGCAGGCTGCTTCTCTATCCCGATCGCAATTACTGCACAATACCCAGGAGAACACACAGCAGATTCAAGTCCTGACAGACCGAGTGCAATTCAGCAATTTCTCCAGTCTTCTACAGGGTGAGCCTGGTTTCTACTCTTCAGATATCCTTTGATTCTCTCCACAGGACAGATTCAGTCCTAACAAGCAGTTACACAAGCTGCAGACCGGAACTCTGGGCCTTACACACGTTTCCCGACTAAAACTGCACACTGAAAAAGCACAGGGCTCCTTCCCTCTTCACTGCCAGAGCTCAACTGAAACTCCAGCAGACAAAACCGGGCACTTCCTTTGAGTTCCTCCCAGTTCTTGGCTGGATTGGCTGTCACTCACAATAGACTGCCCTTGTTGGTCCAAAAAGGCGCCGAAGTCTAAACTACATCTCCCAGAGTCACTGCCCATACAATCCTCTTGTGGCTGGCTCAGATTACGAGTCCAAGTTCTGATTCGTCCAAGGCACCATTTTAGAGCTACCTTATCCCACACTGATTGGTCCAGTTCAGCAGTTCAAAACTAGAATGGAACTAGGCAAACACAGTTCTGACTGCAAAGAAAGCAGGTTAGACAAACTGTATTTTCATTATTACTCTAAATGATTTCTGGCAAACAGTTACATCTTTCAGATAGGTTCCTTTGCACTCCTAGTGACTGCAAAAATGGAGTGAATTGGCAGCAGTTCGAGTGGTACTCAAGTAGAGAAACACACAGTCCCCCCATACAAACTAATTATGTCTGCAAGCAGACAGCTCTTAAAGAGACAGTACCAGAGGCTCTAAAAACACTCACTGATAAATGGCTTAAACGCCAAACACCATTCAGGCTTGGAGCATTCAAGCAAGCTCCTGGAAGTCTTTTGGGAACCCCCATTTGCAGGGGGGTTACAAATATATAAATTGTACCCCGATAGCCAGCCCAGTGGAGTTCTGTAAATAATGTACAAATTATACCCTGATAGCTGGTCCAGAGGAGTTCTTTAAATAATGTATAAACTGTACCCTGATAGCCAGGCCTGTGGTGTTCTGTAAATAATGTATAAATTGTACCCAGATAGCCAGCGCAGTGGAGTTCTATAAATAATGTACAAATTATACCCTGATAGCTGGTCCAGAGGAGTTCTTTAAATAATGTATAAACTGTACCCTGATAGCCAGGCCAATGGTGTTCTGTACATAATGTATACATTGTACACTGAGAGCTGACCCAGAGGAGTTCTGTAAATAATGTATTCTGTACCTTGTTAGACAACCCAGTGGAATTCTGTAAAGAATGTACAAATTATACCCTTATAATCAGTCAAGGGGAGCTCTGTAAACAATGTATAAGTTATATCCATTTAAGGTTCCTCCCCAGCCTCAGTGCCCTGTGGTCCCAACAACTGAATGAAGAGGACCCTGGCTGGCCCCTTCCCATGGTGGGGGGAAAGTAGTAACACTAGACTGGCAGAGGTCAGCCACATCAATAAATATTATACAAACTTTTTCTTTTTAGTGAAATGTGCCCTTTTATACGATGTATGTTAAAGTTAAATCTTACAATGCATTTTAGCTACTGAAGCATTCTAAATTAATACAAATATTGGCTACACGGTGGCCTGGCTCAGATAATGCCGTTTATCTTCACAGGTGACAAAGCAGGACAATACGTCACGAGTGTCAGAGCCAGAAGTGAGGTAATTAAGTCCTGCGCCCTGACAAGTTATGCTCAGTAGGATATTCTGAAACAGGTTGTTGTGTGCCCAAGTTATACAATGTATTTTAAATTGTAAAGTTTACAAATTAGGAGTGATTAATGATTTTTTTTACTGTTTCTGTTTGATGTCAATCGTCTTTTTTTTTTAATTTCTTTTTATTTTAGGAGACAAGGTATAGCAAGTTCTACATATATTCCATCACATTATTAATTAAGTCAAGCATCCTGTACAAATATATACTATTTTATATGTGATTGCATTGTTATAGAATATTAATCGCACAATATAAAAACAATAGCAGTGTCTATTTAACTCAGTCCAATCTTTATCAGTTCTAGGCAGGCGGCTGAACTCCCCCCAATTATTTTCCCCCGGGGGTCTCCCCATCTCTCCTCATGGAACAAATTCTGGATCTCTGGAGGACATATACAGTACTCATCGGCACCATTTTAGTTCAAAAAGAGGCAATTTATTGTGTAATTTTGCAACTAAGTGTTCTGATCTGTAAATCATCACCATAAGTCTTCTCCGATCTCCCAAGGAAGGGGCCAGGGGTGTCTTCCATCTGCGGGTTATCGCCTTTCTAGCTGCAAGTACATAAACTGGGAGTAAAGTGTGGTCCCATCTTGGTCTGTGAGGGGAGTAAACCGAAAGGACTACTATTTCTGGAGTCAATTCAATACTGTCCCCCAGACAGTCCCCCCATTCAAGCTGTAGTGAACACCAGAATGGGGTCAATCTGGGACAAAACCAAAAAATGTGTCCCAGATCAGCCAACACACAGTTACAACCCCGCCAACAGATGCCATAGGACTCTGGGAGATATTTCATCAGTATCGGCGGAGACCTAAAGTACCTTGATTGGGATTTCCAATCAAACTCCCTTCAGATATTGGAAGAAGTTATCTTAATGGCTTTCAATGCAGCCTGCTGCCACTCTTCAAAGGGAACCCGAACCTCCAAGTCTCTATTCCAGGCCTCCAAAATCGACAACGAAGAATCCCCCCATGCAGCCCTAAGTATTTTGTATAAGTGGCCAATTAGTTTTCCCCATAAGTCACTCTCCAGGGTATCTTTCAGTAAAACCCAAAAGGATGGGGAAGAAAATGATGGAGGAGGAGGACTTAACGAGATCCCTCTCTGTCTTAAAATACAGTTTCTCACCTGCGTATATCTAAATAGGTCTCTATCAGGTAAAGAAAAATCTTCTGAAGGTCTGAAAAAGAGCAAATACCATTAGAGTCAAGGAATTGGTAAAAATAGTTAAGGCCCATTCTGCGCCAAGAGTGGAAAGTAGTATCCAAACTGGCCAGGAGAAAGTGCTCATCGGCTGATATTAAGGTGTAGAAGAAGGAGATTTATTTTACTGTTTATGTTGTCTGGCCTTATGCTAGATCCTCAAAATCTGTGCAGTAAATACTGTATAGTCTCGCAAAGGAGGACAGTGCCCCCTTGAGGCAAAAACTACTTTCTCAATATCACGTAGATCATTAATCACAAATTCAGTGTCTTTCCAAACATGAGAAGTCGTGGGTGAGAGCCATATGAGTAGGATTTTGAGAAAAGCTGCTGTTGCATAAAGACTTAGATTTGGGAGGTTAACTCCCCCTTGATCTACTGAGGAGCAAAGCAAAGAGAGCCTTGTCCTCGGTCTCTGGCCCGCCCAGATAAAATCAGAAAATATTTTATCCCAGGATTTAAAATAATATTTAGCTGGAAAGATTGGTACATTTTGAAAAAAATACAATAATCTAGGGAGGACATTTAGGCAAATTGTTTCTATCCGCTAGAAAAAGGTTAATCAAAGTCGGCCCCAACCCTTCAAGTCTTCCTGGATCTGAACTGAGATCGGCTCATAGTTTACCAATTCTAAGTGAAGCAAATTAATTGGGATGTATATACCCAGGTATTGGATTTTAATGCCTCTCCATTTCAAAGGGAGGGTATTTTTCAAATTATTTGAGGGTTGGAAATTAAACATTAGAGCTTCAGTTTTAGAAATATTTAACTTAAAGTTAGCCAATCTTTCACATTTCTGAAGCAAATCCCATGCGGCTGGTATAGAGGTCTGTGGGGAGAGTAGAGTAAGAAGAACATCATCTGCAAACAGCGCTACTTTATAACTAGTTTCACCAAGAGGGATTCCCTCAATCCCTAAGTCGGAATGTAAGGCTATAGCTAAGGGTTCAATATAGAGGGCAAAAAGAGTCGGGGAGAGGGGGCAACCCTGATTGGTGCCCTAGCGAAAAGAGAAGGGGGAAGAAAGGGCCTCATTAATTCTAATATAAGCTTTTGACTGATCGTAAAGGCGCCAAAGTAAAAGAATAAAAGAAAGGAGGAACAACAGGGCCCCAAGGACATCCCAAAGGAAGTTCCACGAGACCCTGTCAAAAGCTTTTTCAGCATCTAAGCTTAATAAGGTTGTGGGTGTTTGTCTATTTTGAATATGTTCAAGTAACAGCATAGTGCGTCTAATGTTGCCTGATGTGCTTCTAGCTTTAACAAAGCCAGTCAATGGCCTGTTCTGAGTTCAGTGGAAACCACTGTGATGTTAGCAAGCATAGATCAAGCTGCTCTCCCATTGGTTAAGGGTTCCTTTGTTATGTAATTTATCTTTTTTTTTTCATTTAATATACTTTATTAATTTTTTCCAATCTCAAACAAGACAAGTGTAAAAAAACAAACCAAATAACACAGAACTATAACAAATGACACTAAAAAAAAAAAAAAAAAATTCCCCAAACCCCTTCCCTCCCACACAGCTCAGGACACCTGTTTTAAGCAGATTGAATAGCTCATAAAGACAGATCCCTGAACTAACAATACAGCCAATTATAGTATAACTCGGTCCAGTGGTGTGGAGGGCTGAGGCATCCATGCCTTACCTCCTGCCATGCCAGCGATCCATGTTCATGGTGCAAGTGGGCCGGCGGGAGGTGGACCAGGGAGGGAGAGGACTGAGCGTCTGGAGAACAGCTCTCCTCTTCCAGGGAGGGATGGGGATGGAGTCTGCCACTTACCTGTCCCCTAGCAGCGACTGGGGGATCGCACAATGGACCCATATGAAGGGGTGGATGCGGAGTAGATGTCCGGCGTGCTGCGTGCAGAGCTCGGTCACTGGTGTCACTGCACACCTCCGCACCACACTCGGGGATGGGACAAACAAGGAAATATCCTGACTGGTGAAATGATGCCGGGCCCTCGCAGTTGCCACACCCGGCTAGCTGGCACCTCGCTAAAGATCCAGGGGTGAGTCCAGTGGATGCCGGGCTGACAGGGCTTGGGGGGGGCGGTGGAAGGGGGCCGGTCAGGAAGTGGGAGAAACAGACAAGGCAAAAAAAAAGAAATTATAGTTTAACTAAGTGACAGATATTCATGGGAGAGAGAAGTTGGGACAAACCCTGTATGACCTCATGGATGAAATGGATAAAAGGGTAAAAAGGGTCTCCCATGTGGACTGAAATAAGTGGGGACATTTCCTACAAGTAGCAATGTGCTTCTCCAACATAAGAGTGGTCAGAATCTCACAATGCCACTCCTGGAAAGAGAGAACTGAGTCATCCTTCCAATGGCGCAAAATAACAATCTTGGCTATGGATGAAATAAGTGCCACGTGGGCTTTGCGGGTACCAATCAGGTCCTGAGGAAAGAGGCCCACTGGACATATAGCGGGGGTATAAAAATCCTCAAGCCACAGGAGTGGATCCATTACATCCTTTATGGCTGCCCAGAAGGGCACTACTTTAATACAATCCCATAAAATATGGTGAAGATGTCCATCCACGAGATGGCATCGAGTACATGTGCGGGATGTAAGTTTGCCCATTTTGTACAATTTTGGAGGAGAATAATAAAGGTTGTGCAAAATTTGAAAGTAATTTACCTATCTGACATCCAATTACCAATTCAGGTGGCTAGAGCTCCCTCTTCCTTCATTTCTCCCCCACCTTCTGAGTGGGCCTCCTGTATTGCATGGAATCAGTGGCCTTACTGAAGTGCAGGTAAAGAATGATGACTGCCTGTTCCATCTACCATCTGTGTCACTGAGTTAAAGAATGGCAATCAAATTTGTCTGACACAATCTACCACTCATGAAGCCATGCTGATTCCTGTCTGCCAGGTAGTTATCCTCCGACCCTCATCCCTGACTACTGCTCCCCCCGCTGACCATGACAGCAGGGATCCAAATGAAGCAAAGCCCGAGGACCAAGGGAACGGTCTTTCTTGACAGTCAAGGCACATAATATTTTTGTGCATTTTCTCCCTTATCTCTAGCCCCTCCCACTACCCTGTGACATCGGGTGCAGCCTCTTGATGACCTCAACCGTCAGCAGTGCATGCTGGGCTGACGCCACCCCTTGTGAGGGAGTGAGCTCCCTGGCTCACTGTGGGGAGCTGCTGCTACACCGGAACCCAGCTGTCTTCCTCCCCAGCTGACTCGTGCTCCCCTCAGAAGCACTCTCTAGGCTAGCTGCCCAATCCTAGTGACCCTGGGCCCTCTTCCAAACCTGAGTTGCCAGCATGGAAGCATGACCAACTTCCACTAAGCCATTGGAAGGCTGCCAGCTAACCCACTATTGACATCAGGCTTACTGATCTGTAATTCCGAGGGTTTTCCCTATCTTCGCTCTTGTGCAGAAGGACCACATTAGCTACTGTACTCTTCAGTTCTCTGGCACAGTGCAGCACTTTTCCTGTAGCCAGCAATTGCTTAAACAGGTCTGCCAAAGAGGCTGCCAGAGCTGTACTCATTTCCTTTGGTACCCTTGGATGCAGCTGAGCTGGTCACAGTGACTTGTTTGCGTTCCAATCCATCAGATCTTTCAGTACTCTCTCCCTGTACACACAATATTTCCCAAGCAGTTGCTATTTGTATCCTTGAATCTATTCTAGCTGCCAGGAGTTGGACCTGAACCTTCCACTGTCAACACAGAATTTAAGCACTCATTGAAAATGTTGCCCTATTTTCGTCTTTTTGATGCTTGTTGGCAGAACTGAGCAACACTGGTAGGCCTAAAGACTGCAGCACGAGGTACTTGACACTGTATAAGAGAACTTCACATGCTGCAGCCATAGCCTCCTCCATATAGTGTAATGGGATTCTTAATGAGAGATGCTTCATTACATGTAACAACAGACTGACCTTTCCATATGCAACCCTGAAAAATTCCTTCAAGCCCCTTAGCAATATTAAAGTCGACTCCATTTATACCGTACACCTTTAGTATGGACAGCTGCCCACTTTACATGGACAAAATCTGCTTTGCAAAAGCAAACAAACACCAAAGTGCCCTCTGTTAAGACAGGGATAGCCAGTAATGCACCATGGCCACGTACTATAGCAGACAGCGCGGCCAAGTCAGGCCTGCTACGTGCCAATGTTCTGACTCCACTCCTACAGCTGAGTTGCTCTGCTAACTGAATGTCTCTCTTGGTTCCCTCCCATTCACAGTGCTGCAGATGAATCCTCTCTCCAACTTAAGCTGGCAGCCACGGCATGTCAACAGAAAAGATCAGCTGTGCAGCACTGGAAAGAGAGGGATCAGGGAATTGGACTGACATTTCAGCACAGTGTAGTGGCCGAACCCCCTAAATGTAAACAGCTGCCGTCTCCACTGCTCTTCTTCCTAAGGCAGTCAGGAGCGCAAAGGCGAGAACAGAAGAACATACAGCACAGGCTATACCGAAAGGTGACAAGACCGTCTTCAGATACATCAGCGAGAGGAAGACGACCAGGGTGGGATTGTCAGGATAAAGAGGGAGGAGGAGGAGGGAGGGTGTGCAGAGGAGGACATAGAAAAAGCAGCAATACGGAGCCAATACTTCCGTTCAGTTTTCATGAAGAAAGGGGAAGGTGAAGGTCTGCAACTCAGCCAAAAAATAAGCTATCGGAAATGGAGGTAGACACATTCACAGGAGAGAGAGTCCTAAAGGAACTCAGGAAACTGAAAATAGATAAGGCAATGGGGTCAGATGGGATTCACCCCAGAATATTGAAAGTGCTCAGAGAGGGGCTGGTGGCCCTGCTGACCACCCTATTCAACAGATCACTGGAGACGGGGCCATCCCACAAGACTGGAGGAGGGCCAACGTGGCCCCTCTCCACAAAAGTGTGAGCCAAGAAGAGGCAGGCAACTACAGACCAGTCAGCCTGACCTTGGTGGTGGGGAAATTAATGGAGGCACTGCTAAAGGAGATGACGGTGTCATTCCTTGAATGTAACAGTGCATAGAATTCAAGGCAGCATGGATTCACAGCAGGAAGGTCATATCAAACAAATCTAATAGAGTTCGTTGACTGGGTGACCTAGGAGGTAGATCAGGGAAGGGCAGTGGATGTGGCCTACTTAGATTTCAGCAAAACCTTTGATGCCATCCCACGCAGAAGGCTGTCAAACAAGTTTGGTAGCATGAAGGTGGGCCACAAGGTGGTAAACTGGGTCAGAAATTGGTTGAGGGGCAGGACACAGAGTGTGCTGGTGAATAGGGTGCACCAATCGAACAACACCACCCCTACAGTGAACACCATTACAGCAACAGAATTCTACAGGTCACTGTAATGGTCCCTGCAGACACCAGCACTGCGTCTCCCAGTGTTTCGCCCCCTCACAACTCTGACTTGGAGTTGGTTAAAAAAATACCGGGGGGTTTGGGGGCATAGCCCCTCAAAGAAAACACATGGGAACACCAACAGCACAATGGCAACACTCAGCATTGTGGCTGTCCATGTCGCGGATGTCAGTGATGTTGGTGTTGCTGTGTTGTTGTGGAACCAGTGAATTGTGTTCAATCAAACGAGAGGGAGGTGACCAGCAGGGTGCCACTGGGATCAGTCCTGAGACCAGTGCTCTTCAATGTCTTCATAAGTGACACTGCTGAGGGGGTGGAGGGGACAGTATGTCTTTTTGCAGACGACACTAAAATCTGCAACAGGGTTGACACTCCAGAGGGCACAGAACAAATGAGAAAAGACTGAAGCAGATTGGAGGAGTGGTCAGAAGTGTGGCAGCTAACATTCAGTGCAAAAAAGTGCAAAGTCATGCACTTAGGGAGCAGAAATCCAAGGGAGGTGTACACGATGGGGGGGTACTGGCAGCCACCAAACAGGAACAGGACCTGGGGGGTACTCATATTTGAATGATCTAAAGGCAACTAATCAAGGTGAGGCTGTGGGGAAAGCCAGTGGGATGCTGGGGTGCATAGGGAGAGGTATCATCAGCAGAAAGAAGGCAGTGGTTATGCCACTGTACCGATCGCTGGTGAGACCTCAAATTAAGTACTGTGTCCAGTTCTGGAGACCACATCTCTGGAAGGACATTGCCAGACGAGGTGGTCCCGAGGAGGGCTACAAAGATGGTGCAGGGCCTGCATGAAAAGCACTATGACGAGAGGCTAGGGGAACTCAATATTATTCCCTGGAGGAGAGGGGGGAGAAGGAGAGGTAGGACATGATAGAAACGTTCAAGCACCTCAGGGGTATAAACAAGGTACAGGAGGGTAGCATCCTTCAAAAAGGGGAAAGGGAAAATTGTTTAACCAAGAAAGGCACACTAAATCGAAGTTTGTTTCCAGGTGCGACCTGGAAGATGTGCAAGAAGAAGGGGGCATGAAATGGAGTTCGGGGGAGGTTCAACGGTAATATGAGGAAGTACTTTTTCACTGAAAGAGTGGTGGATGCTTGGAATGGCCTCCCAAAGGAGGTGGTAGGGGCAAAACCCGGGAATTCAAGAATGCACGTGCTAGACATAAGGGTACCCTAGGGACAGGAAAGAAAGGGTGAGCTGCAAATCAACTAGGATCTGTGGTTTGTAATAGGTAGGCGAAATGGGCAGAATAGGTGGGCTACACAGTTCTTGTCTGTCCTCAACTTCTATGTTTCTATGTCTCTATGTCTAGTGTTGTTATAGTGGACAATGCCTATACCGGACAAGATACATATGCACCATGGTGTCCAGTATAAGCAGCTTTCACTGTATTTGTATACCACTGTTTGTCATTTATATTGTCTCAGCCTATATATACAGAATGTAGTGTACTATACATTTGTTAATCTGCTGTTGCAATTGCCCCCTCACCGACCCTCTTGAAAACGTATTAGCCTAAATGAGAATATCATGGTGTACAGAAATTCTAATTAAAAAATATAGAGTTCTACTTACTATTCGGGATATCTTGAAGAGAATCTTCCCTTTCTATCAGTGATAACAGGTAGGTTGTTGGAATTGTGTATCCTGCACATGCAGAAACAAAAACAGAAATGTTATTTGTAATAAAAACAAGATAAAACTCCTAACTTCCCAGTATGAGTCAAGCGGCCACCAAGGGCTGCAGCTCCACCCCAAAATGAAGCTTTCTGGTGACATGCAGAGGGAACAGGGCTGCAGACACCGTACATGAACAGTAATACGATTGAGAGGGGGCAGTTGAAATGTACTTACAGTAGCTCTGCTGACAACTCTACACGTATGCGGCTCTAATATACATCAGTCCCATACACGTACAATTGGCAGCAAAGATATTATGTACATGTTTGAACAGTCCCCTCCCTGATGATCCAGTTTGAGTTACAGTAATAATTATTATTCATTGCGGACCTCAAGGCATATACCACCCTGTAGTCCCAGGCCCCATACCGACTAGATTATTTAAAACCGTTTAAGTCGCTAAAAGCATTGGTTCAGTCCGTCTAACATGGATCATGTCCACACTGCAAGCAGGTTTAAACCAATTACCAATAATACCGCAGGGCAGATTATTATTAGGTTATTAGTGATAGTCCCATTCACTCCCTCACACACCGCTTGCTACTGTCCCCTGCCACTCATTCCCTCAGACTCTGCTTGCTACTGTCTCCTGCCACTCACTCCCTCAGACTCTGCTTGCTACTGTCTCCTGCCCAGGGCTCCAGAGAAGCTGCGTACAGTAATTATTTACACTTGTTGAAACTGCATTTACGCTAATTTTTTAGCCTGGATTGCGTATCAGATACGCATCTAAAACCAGGTGAAAGTGTGTGCCTGTTAAGGTATTTTCCTCCTCTGGTCACGTCTTCCTTCGAAAAAAAAAAAAAACTCCTTGATTCCCCGCCCTCCAGACAGTGTCAGTAAATTTATCTGAAAGTGTGCGGTGTGAGAATTTGCAGCCTCCACATTGCCCAGCAAGAATCAGTCACGACTGGCTGCCGTTAACCAAATGACTTGCACTCAGTGACCCGGGCGGAATGCCACCCACACGGCGGGGTAAACAGATGGTGGGCAGGCAGGCAGGCTGGAACGGTGAGGCTGGAAAGGTGACAGCGGGTGGTTTTAGTCGGTGTGAAGGGTGCTGCAAGTAAATTTCATCAGAACAAGGTAATGATCTGCAGTTACGAGTAAAAATTCCCCATAATTTCTGCTTATTTAAGTAGATTTTGACAGTCACTTTTTTTGTTAGTGTAAAGCAGAGCTTTGTAGAATGTACAGGAAGGTAATGCTCTGTGGTGGACTGGTAGTGGGGTCGTACTTTTTTTTTTTATCCGATTGGTGATTGCTGTAACTAGACATTATTATCTGCATCTGTACAAAGTTTGTGACAAAATGAATACATGATGTATGAGTAGAGCAGTTTGAGTTACAACATAGTGGGCCATAACATTTCAGTATGCTCAAAATAACTGCTATATAGTGTATGGTGGAATGTCGTTCTCCACCGAAATCCATCGTTGTCAAAACCTTATAGTCACACGCTAGTGACGTTCGCAGTGCAGCAGAATGATTTTTTCTACTGCACTGCGTAACGTCACACACTGTGTCCTCGAGCACCATTTGACAGTTAGGGCTCACTCCATAGACAGGACACATAGCGAAAGCAGCAATGTCCACGGCAGTACTAATGTTTAACGTTAAAATGTTCAAAATGTAAAGTTCTTAAACAGTTAAAATGTCAAGCGTGAACACGTTCAAAAGGTAAAGTTCTTTTTTCCTTCTAGTAACCCAGTAAAACTGTTTTGAAGCAGAACATGCTGTAGTGATTTTTTCCCCCAAAAACTATGTTTCACCATACACTATAAAAGAATAGTACATGGGGAACAGTTGACAACAGGGCATCTTTCACCTCGTTGGCACTATGACGATGGATTACCTCTTGAGCTGTGCTCTCGAAGTAATCCATCGTCATAGTGCCAACTCGGTGAAAGAATAGCCCTGTTGTCAACCGTTCCCCATGCACTATCTTGTATGTAGATCATGTAAAAAGTAGATGAATCTGGTTACCGTGCTTATTGTTAATAGTAATGTTGCTGTGCCAAGTCCTGTTGAAACTCCTTGTGAAATGTATGAAACGGATAAGGAAACAGTAAAATGAATGGGCAGAGTTCAAAAGATGTGTTGCTGGATAACGGTAGATGCCATGCGGTGGGCCGTAGCTATAGTTTGTGTTCTTCTGATGCCCAGACTGATATTATCTACCACATGGCTTCAGGCCTTCAGTCGGATTATGTAGCTCTGAGTGTTTCCGACTGGTGAGAGTTTCTGCAGCCACAACTAGTCTGCACTGACTGCTAGAAGTACTTTTTTCTTCTCTGGCTAAATTGCTAACACCACACAGCTGTAGACAGTGTGGTCCACACCAGGGCTCCAGATAAGAAATTTGGCCATGAATATTTTATGTATGGACTCCACACCATTTACAACTGCCTGGCAACCACGTTTGTTTATTTATTTATATAATATAAATAAAATGTATTTATATAATATAGATAAATTAACAAACATGGTTGCCAGACAGTTGTGTATCGTAAATAAACTCTTCCCAGAAATGTACTCTTCGGTCAAATGCATAGAGTCATTTGTACGCAGCTGAAATTGGTTTTACTCACCTCATTTTAAAAATAAGGAGTAAAATAGTCATGCACAAATTTCTTATCTGGAGCCCTGCCGCCACTAGTACCACCCCCTCCTATCTGACCAGCCAATGCCACACAGCTGGCAGTAGATGCTCAATATCCCTGCCCGACAATCTGTTAAATAACAGAACAGCTGACACTGGAGTGCTGCCTACCCCCTCACACACACACACACACACACACACACACACACGCACGCAGTATCTGGTACCGGGGGTGCCAGACTCCTGGTGCCAGATAACAACACCTCACCACACACAGTATGCAACACCAGGATGCTCAACTCCCATGCTGCCAAATAACCCACCAACACTGGGGAGCCCAATCCCCAGTGGCAGCTACCTGACAAAAAAAATGTCCCTAGTCATTTCTTTTTTTGTTTTTATAAACCTGAAAAGAAAAATGTTTACTGATGTCTAGACCTCCTAACCCCCCAGCATCCTCCACCCCTCACTTACCTCTCTACAGACCACCGCTCTAATCCTCTCATGACCGACTAACGTCCTGCTCCTGCTGAGCCGGACTGCGGACTGACTGAAAACAAGTGCGAGGAATGGCAATTTTTTTAATTCAAGGTTTTCATACCCCTTAACACTAATGCCCCCCTTCAGCCTGTCTAGTCCCATCACCTGCCATCCCAGAGACATACCTTCGCTCCAAAGGTCCCCCAATGATTAGCTCCCTCCCGTAGTGGGGACAGGGGATGGAAAGATGTCCTCCCCTCCCCAACAGTCCCAATCCGGATACTGGAGCCAAGGTCCAATCAGTGGTGCGGGGTTTGCGGCTACAGGCATCATTCTGTCATTGGGGTGTTTTGGTTTTTTTCCTCCCTCGCTTCACTCACCTCCATGACATCTTGACAAGACCTCACATGCTGCAGGCATGCCCCTGTGGGAGAGGGAAGCTCCCAAGGCCACCACAAGAGTCACTAAAGTGACGGATTCTGATGCCCTCCACTCCTTGGCTGGGAGCACTGCCATGCTGCAGCACCATCCAAGCCCCCGGGGCTGCCCAACCAGCTTCCTGGGTTCGCTTCTGAACCCGGGTCACCAGCGTGGAGTCCTCAGCAATACACGCTGGCCCATCGGGTGCCCCCAGGTTAATGGCTTATGAATTAGTTTTGAACTTTTATTCATAACTTTCTAATTTTTAGCATTTTGTGCTCCATATTTCCAACATAGCCTTTTTTTTTTTTACCCAACCTCATAAACAAAGTAGGTATCATTTTTAAAATCCTCTCCTCCCTTCCCTGGGTCGTGCCTGAAAATAGGCAGAATCTGTCTAGTGCACTTACCCGGTCAACAAAAACGAAATAGAATAAATAAAAAATAGTCTGTGAAATCACCCTGCAGGTGGGATTCAAAATATTCCACCTGTCTTGATCATGTGGCTTGGTGGGGTCACAAAATGGCTATTCTGAAAATCTGGGATCAAAATGTCAAAAAAACTACAAAGTTATGAAGAAGTATGGATATTTTTTAAATCTCATAATTTTGCTGTTTTTGCAGATTTTAACCCTGCAGATCAATGTCAGTGGCTCAGCAGGTAGCACACTCACCTCTGAGGCCAGGAGATCATAAGGCTGTGGGTTCTATCCCCACACCAGGCACTTGGGTTAAATCCCAATACTGACATTGTAGTGCAGAATGAGGGGGGTGCTGCACTTCTGAAGTGCCGTCTTTCGGATGAGACATTAAACCGAGGTCCCATCTGCCTGCTCTGGTGGTAGTTCAGGAGGATGTTAAAAATCCCATTGCATTTCTCGAAAAAAGTAGGTGAATTTCCCCAGTGCCCTGGTCAAATTTCCCCCCATTCACTAAAAATATACCACCAACAGTTTAATCTGGTTCAAGGTCAATTGTCATTCATCTATACCCCCTCCCCCGGGTCGTGCCTGAAAATTGGCAGAATCTCTCTAGTGCACTTACCAGGATAACAAAAAATAAATAAATAAAATAACCTGCAAATTTTCTTTTTATTTTATTTTTATTTTTGTTAAACATTTTCAAAATTATCATCCAGCAAAAATTCTGAGATTATCCAGTAGACATTCACACACAACATGAAACAGAACAATATAGTCACGAGTTAAAGTTTGTTTGCATCATTTTTTAAATGAAACAAAAACCATGACCAGATGCTGCTGAATTGGTTGATTTACTGTGATAAGGAATAACCGATAACATTCACTCTGTGCCAGTGTCACCCATGTTCCACCTCCAGTCTGCAATGTGAGCTGGCTCCTTGATCTTCCAGTTACTGAGAATCAGTGTCTTTGGGCACGGGGAAGCAGGTAAAATCCAAATTTATAGTGGGTGGGTAATAAAAGGTATAGCTTTGATGTTGCCAAGAAGCCATAGTTCCGAGTTGAGCAGTAATTTTTATTGGCGCATTATGTTTCAAATTATTATCAAGGAGTTGATAATCAACAGGCAGTCCCAAAGCATATGACCTAGTGAGGCTTAGAGCACCTGGCATCTCCAGCAACTGTTGTCTTGACAGAAGGGCATAGTAGCAGTAATGTAGTATTTTAAATTAGATTAAGTGACCTTGAACGTCTTTGCAGGATCTATAAGCAATTGACCATAAGTCAGACCAGTCAGCTATAGATAATCAGACGTTAAGGTCGGTTTCCCATTTTTCTTTGGATTCCAAGGTGGGGTAATCATCATTTCCTATTAAGCATCTACAAATAATGCCTGAACCTTTAGTCAGATTTATCAATTTTACAAAATCATTCCATTCTGGTGTTACAGGAATAGAGAAATCGGGTAATAAGATGTTTTAGAGACCCTCTCAAATCTGTAGATAACTACTAAACTCAAATTTATGTAGACCAAATTTATTTGTTCAAAGGAGCACAGTGAATTATTGTTACCTCTGATATCTCCAAGATTACCAATAAGTGCTGCTTTCTGCCAAGTCATCACATTAAAATCATGATCCATTTTTAGGGCAGGGTTATTTCATTAGGGGCAAATATCTAATAGGCATTAGCGGAGTGCGGGTTGGGGGGGGGGCTGACCAGGCAGAAGATGGCAGCATAGTTCAGAATCTCTGCAGGAATGACTGCAATCTAACTTCATCCAGCCTTCACCAGACCTTTCTTTAGTACCAACTCCTGTGACCATCCTGAAATCTTACTGCCTGACACAGTTTGTAACTCATTTTTGATCCATCATCTACTTATATTCCATTATTCTGCACTGTACTTCTAGCCTCATCCTTCAGCACCATGGCAGATCTCCAAGCACAGCAAAGCTCACTTGCTAGAGTGGAAGTAATGTTTTCTACACTGATAGCTGAGATTAATGATCTAAAAACCTCCATCCAACAGAATGCAACCACTCTTTAAACTTTTAGCCAGAAAATTGCATTTAATGAGACAGCAACGGCCTGAAACACCACTACTATTCATGACCTGCAGGCTACTGCCCGCGATCAAGATCGAACTATTAAATCCCTACAAGCCAAAATTGACGATATTGAAAATCGTAATCATCACAACAATTTAATATTTTCTGGCTTCCCTGAAGGTGTAAAATTAGGAGACACTACTGCATTTTATTACATGAGCTGCCTGCAATGCGTAAACTGCCTCCTGCCTCTGAAGAAAGGGGGGTTACTAGTGGGGTACCGCAGGGTTCAGTATTGGGTCCAGTCCTTTTTAATGTCTTCATCAGTGACATTGCAGAGGGGCTGGAAGGAAAAGTATGCCTTTTTGCAGATGACACAAAGATCTGCAACAGGGTTGATACACAAGGAGGTGTGGAAAGGATGAAAAGGGACTTGGCAAGGTTGGAGGAATGGTCAGAAGTATGGCAGCTAGGATTCAATGCAAAGAAGTGCAAAATAATGCACCTGGGAAACAAGAACCCAGGGAAGAATACACAGTGGGTGGGGAGGTAGTAACAACGACAAAAAGGAAAGGGACCTGGGGGTAATCATATCAGATGACCTTAAGGTTAGCAAGCAATGTGAGAAGACAGTAGGGAGGGCTGGGGTATCACGGGGATGTATAGGAGAGGCATCACCAGCAGAAAACAGGAAGTTGTTATCCCTTTGTACAGATAGTTGGTGAGACCCCATCTGGAGTACTGTGTCCAGTTCTGGAGACCCCATCTTCGCAAGGACATAGACAGGATAGAGGTAGTCCAGAGGAGGGCAACTAAAATGGTGCAAGGTCTGCAAGAGAAGCCGTATAAGGAGAGACTAAAGGAGCTTAATATGTATACCCTTGAGGAAAGAAGGGAGAGGGGGGACATGATAGAAACTTTTAAGTACCTCAGTGGAATCAACAAAGTACAAGAGGGTAGCATCTTTCAGAAAAAGAGACTTGCAAGAACAAGGGGACACAATTTAAAGATAGAAGGAGGGTGGTTCAGAGGCAATGTGAGGAAGTATTATTTCACAGAGAGGGTAGTGGATGCATGGAACAGCCTTCCTGAGGAGGTTGTGAGGTCTAAAACTGTGGGAGAATTCAAGAATGCATGGGACAGACATAAGGCAATTCTTGTGGGGGGTAGGAAGAAATAGACTGTTGGTTAACTAGGATCTGCGGCCTATCCTGTAGGTAGGGAAATGGGCAGACTGGATGGGCCTAGCGGTCCTTATCTGCCATCAGAGTCTATGTTTCTATGTTAATCACTGAGCGGTCTCACCGCACTCTGGGTCCCAGGCCAACATCAGACCAGCGACCAAGGCCTATCATTGCTCGCTTCTTGAACTATTCCCACACAGAATTAATACTGAAACGAGCCAGAGAAATGGGGAAATTTCAGTGGCGAGAGTTTAATATTTCCATATACAAAGACTTTTCAAAAGATTTAACCATCAGAAGGAAGGCCCACAATCCACTTAAACAAATCCTCTACCAAAGAAACATTACATTTGCTCTACATTACCCCGCGACACTACGCCTTTTCTCAGGCTCTTCAGTCAAGGATTTTGAAACCCCTGATGCCTTAACCAATTATCTGGAGGACTCTCTCTCTGCAATCTTACCCTGGGAGGTTCAGCAGCAATTGGCAACCCGAACACAGCTTTGGCATCTGCTTGGAGGGTGGAAGACGAGGTACAGGAATGTGGGGAAAGTGTTGCAGAACTTGCAGCCCCAAGCAGCAACGCCGCAACTGATTTGACCCCAAGGCAATCAACACGGCTGCAAGAGAAGCTTCTGTCGGGACATTATTCATCAAGACTTTCATGCTGTTCTAGCAAGGTTTCACCCCAAACGCCCCAAGCTGCAGCCTCTCACCTTCAAATCAACCCCTCTATTCCCTTGAGCAATAAGTTTGCCCTCTTGGAGGGTGACATGCACTCCTCGCAGGAGGATCTTTCCCAGCAAATTTCAGACGAATGTCTCTCTAATTTGGGCCCTGTGCCTCAGGGATGCATTTCTGCTGATACTTCATCTGCAGAAGTTGTTGCAAGTTCCCAACTCAAATCTTTAGAACCACACAAAAAGAAACGTAGGGCAAAGACCAAAAGCAAGAACATCAATAGTCACAATCCTGCTAATAAATCTAAGGTGTCATGAGCTTATATGGTCAGTAATATGGTCACAGTTGCTACATCTTGGTAGGTTTTGCTTCCAGGATACTTAAAAGGAGTGCCAGTACACTTTTTCTGCCTAGCCACCTGCTCTACAATCTAAGCTACCGGGTTGCTTTCACTCCCAGCAGGTGCAGAAAGCAAAGGCTGTACATCGTGGCGTGATCAATTTACTTTTTGTTGCAGTGTTTAAACAAGCAGCTTAAAGGTCTTCAAGGGAACTTCGGTATATCAGCAATGCTTTTCTAAGCCATTATTTTAATGTTAGATCTTATACATTACCTCACTAAACAGGCTCTCTGTATCTAGCCTTTTACTCTCCAGTTTAGCAGTGCATCAGGTTTATAGTCTTTTGGCTGTTCAGTTGCATATCTTCAATCGGTATGCATCCTGATTATTGCCTTTTCTTTTTTCATATGTGAATTATTATATATTACAAGGCAATTTACCCCTTCCCTCTCCTGAGGACAGGTTCTTAAGTATTACTGGCAACTACATTTAATCTGTCTCCTTCCTTACGCTCCATTATTCTTACTACCGCCTGTTTACAATATGGAACTATCATTAGCACTCAAAGAGGTGGGCTATGTTTGGTGTACTATGAACATACGAACATACGAAATTTGCCAGCAGATAAAGGCCTAGAGGTCTATCAAGTCTGCTCGAATGTGCAGCTAGCACCCCTTATTCTGCAGCTGCCCCTCCCTTCCACCCTTCCCCTTCATTAACCCTTCCCCTTGTCCTGTCCCATCCTCGTTTGAAGCAGTCCACTGTTCTACTACATACCACTTCAGCAGGTAACGCATTCCACCCAGCCACCACCCACTCTGTAAAAGTGTCTCCTCATCTCCTCCTGAACCTTCCTCGCTCCAGTCTCATATCATGGCCCCTGGTGTCCCTCCCTCCCTCCCTTACTTTGAACAGCCCCTCTGTACCTGTCTTGTTTATTCCTTTCATGTATTTAAAGGTTTCAATCATGTCACCCCTGTCTTCCTCTCCTCCAGTGAGTACATGTTCAACTCCTTCAACCTCCTCTCGTATGATAAGTCCCCAGCCCCTTGATCATCTTTGTCACTCTGTGCTGCACCCCTCCAGTAACTTAATGTCCCTCTTCAATCACGGACGCCAGTACTGCCGCAGTACTCAGGTGTGGTCTAACTAATGACCTATACAGTGGCAGAATCACCTCCTCCTCCTCGAGGATATACCCCTTGCAATACAACCAGCATTTTGTTGGCCTTTGCAGCTGCCTTCCCTACATTGTGCCGAGTTGTTCATTGACCTGTAATGAGCACACCCAGATCCTTCTCCTCCTCTGTCTGGGCTAGCTGCACTCCCTAGCTGGTAACTCCTCCTTGGGTTAGTCATCCCAAATGCAGCACCTTGCACTTTTTGGCATTAAAGCCCAGTGCCAGGTGTCTGATCAGGTTTCAAGCTTTGCCAGATCATCCTGCAACCCCTGCCATCCCCTAGGTCATCCACCACCGCTACCTTGGTATCATCAGCAAATAGACTGATCTTGCTTCTTGATGTCCCATGATATGTCTGCAATGAATATCCCAAACAACACTGGTCCCAACACCGAGCCCTGTGGAACACCGCTCGTCACTGCCCTTGGGTATGAGAGCTCACCACCCACCACCACCCTCTGTTGCCTTCCCTGCACGCAGTTTCCTACCCATCTCACCAGCTTTGCACCCGCCCCTGTGCCTACTAACTTCCTTCCCAGCCTTCCATGTGGCACTGAGTCGAATGCCTTACTGAAATCCAGATACAGGACATCCACTGCATGGCTCTGTCCAGTTGCCTAGTTACCCAGTCATAGAACTCGACCAGGTTGGTTTGGCAGGATCTGCCACGTATGAAGCCATGCTGTCTGCTGTCCTGTAGTCCTTTGGCCTCTAGGAGAGCCACCAGTCTCTCCTTCAGGATGGTCTCCATTAGCTTACCTACGATGGATGTGAGGCTCACTGGTCTGTAGTTTCCCGGTTCATCTTTGGGGCCACTCTTGTGGAGGGGCACCACATGAGCCATCCTCCAGTCCTGAGGTACACACCTCGAATGTAGTGAGGCATTAAATAGGTCTGCCAAAGGTCCTGCAAGGACCTCTGCCAGCTCTTTCAGTACCCTGGGGTGGATGCCATCTGGGCCTGGCGCCTTGTCCACCCTCAGTGCCTTCCAACCTTCTCGAACTCTGCTCTCCATGATTTCCCCATCTGTCACCTCTTCCCCCCCTGCTTCTGCCATTTCTCCCACCTTGGGTGTCACTCCCCTATTCTCTTTAGTAAATACTGAGCAGAAGTACTCATTTAGTGCTTCTGCCTTATCGCACCCTGCTTCCACCCAACCCCCCTCCTTCCTAATCCTTACTATGTGGTCCTTACAGCTCCTTTTCTCCCTGAAGTGCAAAAGTCCTTCTCCCCTTCTTAATGCCTTGTGCCAGCCTGAGTTCCGTAGATGCTTTGGCTCCCCTTACTGCCCTTGTCACCTCCTTCGATTCTATCAAGTACTCCTCCCTGTCCTCCCCCCTCTCTGTTTTCTTGTACTTCCTAAAGGCAGCTCTTTTCCTCCTTACCTTTTCCATGACCTCCTTGCTCAACCAGATCGGTTTCTTAGCCCTAGCCTTCTTGCTCTGGGCTTTGCAGCAGGTTTTGGTTGCCTCCACTATCCCCAGCTTTATGAGCTCCCATCTCTGGTTAGTGTCCATACTGGGTTGAATTCTGGCAAGCTACCCTTTTACCACTTCCCCCATCCTCCGAAAGTTGGCCCTCCTGAAGTCCAGCACTATTGTGCCAGATTCCACTCCTTCCTTGCCCGTATCCAATGTGAGCCATACTGAGTGGTGGTCACTCCCTGACAGCGGTTCCTCCACTGTAAGTTCTCTTACAAAGTCCCCATTTGCCAGCACAAGGTCAAGGGTATTCCCTAACCTGGTTGGTTCATTGACCATTTGCAGCAGAAAGCTGTCCTGGAAGGCATCCAGCAGTACTTGTTCCCTTCTGTTCCTGGTTGTTGGGGTGCTCCAGTCCACTCCTGGCATGTTGAAGTCCCCCACAATCACCACACTACCCTTCTCGCAGGTGGTCCTGATCTGTCCCGCTAGTTCCCTGTCTAACTCTTCCGTCTGAGATGGTGGCCTGTACACCACTCCCATTCTAAGATCCTATTCTTGGAATCCTAGATTTGCATCAAAGTGACTCCATACCCTCCTCCTTACACACTTCAGTCCTTCCTTCACATATAGTGCCACCCCTCCTTTCCCAATCACCCTGTCCCTACGAAATAACCTGTACCCTGGTACAGACAGGTCCCAATCATTGTATTGGGTGGCCCATGATTTCCGTGATGGCTGCAATGTCCACCTCTCCCTCTGCCATGAGAACCTGTAACTCTGCAGTTTTCCTCCCAAGGCTCCTAGCATTAAGATAACCACCTTCCACCCTTTTTCCCTCCCATCCTGTCCTCCTTTCCTAGCATCACCAACAGTACTTGCATTTGTTCTTTGTCACTGTTATGAGGTGTAGCTCATATGGTTTCCCAACCTGTGGTCTCTGCATATCTCTTCCCAACTGCCACCCCCACTCCTAGTTTAAATTCCCAACTTCCTCTGTACTGCTCCATCCTCTGTTTCAACACTTTCTTTCCTTCCCCTCACTCAAGTGTAGTCTGTCCTTGGCATAGAGACTACTGTCCTCCAGGTCCCTCCCACCACCCCCAAACAGCCCATATCCTTTAGCACTACACAGGTTCTTAGCCATCCGTTAAATTCCTCTATTCTCAGCTTTCTTGTTGTGTTTGCCTTTGGCACCGGAAGTATCTCTGAAAAAGTTACTGATCTTCCGCCTCCATAATTGTGCTAGTTCCTCAAACCTCCTCTGGACTGTATCTACTGTCTTGTCAGCCAGGTCGTTTGTCCCAAGATGTATAATTAAATGAGGCTTGTCCTACCCCTTCTAGCATATTTCAGAACAGACTGTCCCACCCTTTCCGCTGTCATTCCTGGCATGGCCTCCACCCAAATGCGACTGTCGCCCCCCCTTGCTACCCCACCTAACTCCTCTTAGTATTGAGTCCCCCAGCACTAAGATTCCACCTCGCATTCCCCTGCTTGCTTCCCATTCATCTCCTCACTCATTTCCAGCTCCTCCTCTTCCTCCTGCACATTATTTCCCCTTTCACCGTGTTGCAATTCTCCCAGCAGAACTTCCCCTGCTCCAGTTTGGTCCAGGCACTTATCAATTACTCCTCTAATTTCATCAATTCCCTCCTCCACCTTCTTCCTCTCTAGCAGAGCACAACTATTTTCTGAAGGCCCTTCACAAATGCCCGCTCCCTCTCTCTTCATAGTAACCTGTTCTCTCCTTTCCACTCCATGACTTTTGCCACTTCTTCACCTCCCCTCACAAGTCCCTATCTCCTCCTTCCATTTGTCTTTTGTCTCCTGACCTGGTTTCCCCGGTAATTGTTCTTCTTGGTCTGGGTCCCTTTGTCTCTGCTTCCTTCTTCTGACCCTCTCCACCACTGTTGGCTTAAATCGCCTCCTCCCTCCTTCTTCCTCCCTCCAGTATTGGGCTAAACCCACCCCAATCTGCCTTGCCTGTCTTAGTTCCTCCTGCAGACCCTCAATCTCCTTTCTAAGTTTTCTATGTGGTTTGCACACTAAACATCCTCCCACCTCCAGGCAATTTTCAGAAAGATTGGTGCACCCAGTTGTTGCAGCCACCACCCTACCATTGCTGTCGTTGCCAGCGATTACCCCCCCACCCTTCCAGATGCAGGATACCAAACACTCCCCCAAGTCTCCCCTCTCCCTCCTCTATCAGTGCAAAACGTTTTCTTAATTTCCCTTACCTCCTTTGTTGCACACATTTAGAGATATTGAGCAACTGCTTTTTATATTCCTATCCTTCCTTTCCACACTCAAAAACAGACTTTAAGTAGCCATTGCACAACCTTCTTCAAACTCCTACTCCTCCTTTCCCCAATGTAATAACAATGCGAAGAAGTAATAATGAAAGCTCCTAGATTTGCATTTACTTCCCTTCCACTGAGAGAGCAGTCACCTCTTCGCTTGCTGCTGTTCCTTTCCTGGTATGCCCCTCCTACTCCACACCCCCTGCAATACCAAGTGTTTAGCTCCTGTCAATCAAATTTAACAGGGCATGTAATCAAGAGTTGGGGGAAGGAGGGGGGGGGCAAAAATTTGCAGCAACCAAAGACAGCAAAGAATACACCACCACTACGTTTTAAATCCTCAATAGCCCAAAAACTATTCTAAGTAAAGACAACAAAGAAAGTACAGTGTCACCAAAACCCACAATCCAAGTCTAAAAGAAAAACAGCAATTACCAGTTACTGTAAAGCATTGAATTGAATATGCTTCCTTCCCCTTCTGGCTTCTATAACATTCAAAAATACATACATTTCTATCTCAGCTCTTTACCATTACCATCAAAAGGTAACTACAATCACAATAGTCTACCTTCTACTGCTGCAAAGGACTGTCAATCTACATCTTCCTTATGCTCCTTGTTTTACTCGAAGCCTACAGATATTATAGAAATCCACTGCTGTGTGATTCCTCCTGTTTGGGATCTTATTGGGCCTAGTATTCTAGACCCAGTCACCCCATATAACACCAATTTAGGCAATTTTCAAGTAATCAAAGCTGATTTTTATTATGACTATCTCTTCTGTCTACAGTTATCACTGAAGCCTATACCTCTCCACATAATCCTGATTTGCATTTGGCTCTGGGCATAAGGGCTTAAATTGACCTCCCCTTTCTTCTTTCCCCCTCAGTATTGTATTTACTATGTACTTAGTCTGTTGCACTGCAAAGTATACCCAGAGTCACTCTAATGTGGTAATGATCTACTTTTCCTTTTATATTTGTTCATTTGTATTCCACCTCGCTCCCTGAATTCCTTGCTCTATGTCTAGGCTGTACTGGCATCTCGTATATGGTTCTTTACTGTTATTTCGAGTTGGTATATCTCGTACTATTACTACTAATGTTTACAAATAAGTTCTGGTGTTTAGCTTTATCCTTATACCTTGTCCGGCTAGCTTAGAATTAAACTGAGGTTATTACAGTCCCCTGCCTTTCTTGGTATCATTCTATTTCAGTTTAGCTTATCGGGAATACTTACTTTATTATATTACTGGGATCAGACTTAGGTTTGGGCCGATATTTATAACCGGCCCTTCCTAGTCTCCTCCCTACATCGACGCCCCAGAGCATGGTGAGAGAGACTCTTAGCTAGTTGGCTGACTCATATCTCCTCACACCCATAAAACGTTTTCTTTGTTATTTAGCTTACTAGTATTGTTTTTGTTGTTAATGACTTTTCTCCTTTTCCATCTCTATTCTAACTTTAATAAGATATCTGTGCTACTCATGGATCATACATCTCACTTTTTTGGGCTTGAATGTTCCTGCCACTCTCTGCATACACGTAAGCTCTCTATATTGTATTCTAATCATCCTCTGCCTCATTTTTGATTAGTTTGATTAGTGCTGTTTGAAAGTAAGGTGGGACTCTCAACTCAGTCTGTCTTCAGTTAGAGGTGAATGGGGAAAGAAGCTTCTATCTGGATGCTGTGAGAAAGTAGACTTGAAAGATTTTCTTAGCTGGTAATGCTTGGAGGTGCAGTGAGGGGTAGTCACAGGGCTGATACACTCTCGTGAGAGTTGGGTGTGAGCCCTATTCCCACCCTCCCCACCCCTCCTTCCCCAGTGCTAGGCTGATTTATAGGGCAACACCTGCGCTGCAATTGGCGGAAAAGGCTTCAGGTGCAGCTCACATAGTTCTAGACACTGGGGCTGGGTTTAAGCACTGAAAGAGAGGAGCATAGGGAGTTGTACACTTCCTCTATAAGTTTACTGTGCAGTACTGCACCTAGTAACAGGGGTACCTGTTTACTGTGGGACTGTATCTAGGATTAGTGGGTGACCTGATTAGTGGGTAGTGGTGTATCTTGGACTAGTGGGGAACCTGGTAGTTCACCCGAGGAAACCTACTTGGAGGGGGAAGGGACCACACATCATTAGGGTCAGCATCTTTGGGAGGGTGGTGGGGTGCACAGGGTGTGAGGCGGCCATGATACTGGACTGGGTTTGGAAGTTTGGTGGTTGCCCAGTGTACCACCAGCTGGCACAGTTTAGGGATGAGGCTGAGGGGATTAGGAGACAGCTGGAGGGAGGGGGGAGGTATGGTTGGGGAATAGGGCAGGGGCTCTTCCACGGGATCGCACCAAGCACCAGGGGCGGGGGCATAGGGAAAGGAGTGCAGGAGAGTACTCTGGGATCGTATAGGGACCCTGACAGAGGGGGCCCAAAAGGAGGACGCTACCAAGGAAGCAGACAGGTATCTGGGGACCCTCTCAGGGGGGGCCAAAGGGAGGACATTCTCAGGGAAGTAGGCAGATGGCTGGGGCAGGTCAGAAGGAAGCAAGAGGTAGAGGTGGATCAGACCTTAAGCTCAGTAACCGCTTCAATTATCTTCTTCTGCTTGAGGATGAAGGGGTGATGTAGCCATAACAGGGGCAGCTGGAGACGGAAAGGGAGTGGAGAGCAGGAGGCAGGGGCCGGGTAGCAGGAAGAACAGGGGGGAACTTGGAACATGGGAAAATGGGGGGAGCGGTGGATCAGAGCAGAAGGAGGAGGTGGTAGAGATAGGAAAGCACAAGGAGAAGGACCAGTTGGGAGGAAAGGGCAAGGAGAGGGACCAGAAGTACAAGGAGGATACAGTAAAGGCAGCTGAGGGTTTATGCCAGGGGAGCATGACAGGCAAGGAGGAGCTGAATGGAGACAGGAAGGAAGAGGATGAGCCAGGCAAGTTTGGCAGATGGGGGGAAGGACCAGTCATGAGCAGCGGCGGGGGATAGTGGGGTACAAAGGATACTCGGGAGGAGGGAGGTATAGGATCAGAGAGGGTGGCCAGGGTAAATAAGGAGGGGCGAGGGGCACCCAGTTAGGGGGAGGAGCAAGGAGCCAGCTGGGGGGAGGGGCCGGTAGAAAGGATGAGGGACACGGAAGAGGGGGAATGGAGGAAAAGGGGTGGTCAGAGTGATCCTGTTGGGTGATTCCATGATCAGGGGTATCAAATGGGATAGGCAGGGGGAAGCCTGCCCGTTTAGAACAAAATGCTTCCCTGGACTAACGGTGCACAGGGCCAAGCATGAGGTATATCAGCTGGCATAGGATTGTGGAGGTTCCCTGGATATACTGGTCCACTTGGGTACCAATGACATTGAGGGGAAATAGTGAGCTAGAGGTACAGGAAAGGTTCAGGGAGCTTGCCAGGGTCTGTTATGACATAGGACGTGCAGTTTCCTTCTCAGAAATCCTGCCGGTGCCAAGGGCTAGTGGGGAACACAAGAGGAAGATTAGGGAAATAAACTTGTGGCTCAGGAAGTGGTGTGGGACCAGAGGGTATGGGTTGAGGGGGGACTGGGGGGAGACCTGAGAGGATAAGAGGCTATATGCTAGAGATAGGTTCCATCTCAATTTGGAGGGGAGGGAAATCCTTAAGTTGAAAATAGAGGGATTCGTTGGTGAAAGGTGGGGTTTAAACTTGTGAAGGGGTAGGGATGGGAGAGAAGGCTGGCGAGGGGGGTCCTATAAAGGAGGGACTCAGTCTCCACCCCCTGGAGAGCTGGAGGAATGTGGGAAAAGGCCAACTGGTAAGGGGATGACCGGGGAAGACAGAATCCCCATGGGAACGCGAGCAGGGGAAATGGAAGTATATAGAAAGGGTGGAAGGTAGTCCTGCTAAATGCCAGGAGCTTGGCCAATAAAATGCATGCGCTCCAGGTGATGCTAACTGAGGGAGAGGTGGATATGGCAGCGGGTCACTGAGACCTGGGCCACCACAGGGTACGACTGGGACTTAAACCTACAGGGTTACACCATGTTCAGGAAGGACAGGGGAAAGGAAGGGGAGGAGGGGTAGCAATAATAGTCAAAAACTGCATTGGCGTAGGAGGAGAGGAGGAGGTGGAGGGAACTGTGGAGGCGATTTGGGTCATCTTGATAACAAATGGGGGCAAGAGAGTTAAAATAGGAGTGGTGTACAGACCCCCTGCACTGGTGGAGGAACTGGAGGAAAGTCTGGTGGCAGATGTTGGGAGACACTGCAGATTGGGCAGGGGAAGGTTGGTGGTGTTGGGGTACTTAAACATGCCAGGAACAGACTGGGAGACTATGACATCCTCGGTGGCCAGGGAATAGAGGTTGTTGGATGTCTTTCAGGATGCGTTCCTAACTCAGCAGGTGGGGGAACCGACCAGGGAGGCGCAGATACTGGATGTGGTCCTGGCAGACAGTGACCAGATTGGGGGCCTGGAGGTAAGGGACCCATTGGCAGGGAGCGACCATGCCACAGTCTGATTCTGCCTGGACCTAGGAAGGGTAGAAGGCTGCACAAAGACGGAGGTAACCGACTTCAGGGGGGCAGATTTCAAGGAAATGGGAAGGATCCTTAAGAAGCATTTGGATGGGATCGGGACAGACATGGACGCTGACAGTAGGTGGGAAATCATCAGGAGGGAGGTGCAGGAAGCTACCAGCACCTGTGCAAGATTAAGACGAAAATGTGGTAGGGCCCGTAAACCCTGCTGGTGGACCAAGAAGGTTCAGGAGGTGGTGAGGGGAAAGAAGGCGGCTTATAGGCATTTCAAGTGCTCAAGGAGTGAAAGGGATAGAGGGGAGTATGAGCTGATGGCCAAAGGGCCACTAGGGTGGTGAGGGTGGCTAAGGCAAGGAAGGAGCAGAACCTGGCCAGGGAAATTAGGAGAGGGAATAAGGGGTTCTTTAGATACACTGGGGAAAAACGAAGGGTGAAGTGGCAGATTAGCAGGATTAAAACAGGGGAGGGATGGGCACAAGATCCAGGGGAGCGGGCTGAGGTACTAAATGAGTACTTTGCCTCAGTTTTCACCAAGGAAAATGGGGAGGGCTGCATCATACATGGGAGGAGATGGTGAAACTGAGGGGGGGGCCCTTGTCGATTGTCGGGTCTGGGGAGAGGGGGGAAGGCAAGGCAGTGGCATGAGGTAGCAGAGGTGGAAATCACGGCAGAGAGAGTGAGGGAAGCCCTCAGGTCCCCTAAGACGGAGAAAGCACTGGGACCAGATAAATTACATCCCAGAGTTCTGAAGGAACTGGCGGATGTCCTGGCGAAACCCCTGGTGGAGCTTTTCAGCATCTCTCTAAGAACAGGGTGGGTGCCCCAGGACTGGAAGGTGGCGCATATAGTGCCTATCCACAAGGGGGGGGGGATCAAGAGAGGTGGCAGGGAACTACAGGCCCGTCAGCCTGACATCGGTGGTGGGCAAATTGTTCTCTCTCTTATCCTCCTGTCTTATCAACACTAGGCCCATCCATCCCCTTATTCTTCCTTTCCCAACCTCAGATAGGAGCTCACTACCCTGGGTTGTGACATCCTACCATGCCTCGAACTTTATAGCATTCAATCCCAGGGCTCACAAATACTCCTTTTCTCCATCCACCTTTTCTACATCCCGTTTACCAACTCCTCTCTGCACCGTGCCCTCCTAGCCTTTCTTCCCTCCCTCCTCCCTCCCCCCTACCTTCGCCTCTACCTGGTGTATATTTTTATTTTTATTTTTTTTCTTCCATTACTTCCTCCTGCAACCTTAGAAAACCTGCTTTATCTTCCTATAGACACTGCTATGTATGTAAATACCATGTAATCTGTACAATATCTGTATAATTCTACGTACATATGAACTTCTTTTTCTTCCTCTCTGTAAAGAGTATTATCTGTATTGCCTTGTAAATACCTGTGTTGACCTGTATATACAATTGTTCATGCTCCACCCAGGTCCATCTTGCAAATGAGCTTCTGCTCAATGATGAACACCTGGTTAAATAAAGACTTGATTGATTGATTGATTGATTGAAGGTGATGGAGGGCATTGTCAAGGACAGGCTGGGGGGACCTGAAAAGTCGGGGTGCCTGGACAATAGACAGCATGGATTCGTCCCAGGGAAATCGTGTCAGACAAATATTGTGGAGTTCTATGACTGGGTGACGAGAGCCTTGGACCTGAGTATACCGTGGATGTCCTCTATCTTGACTTCAGCAAGGCGTTTGACTCTGTTCCTCACAGGGGCCTGTAGAATAAGCTGGGAGAAATGGAGGTGGGGAACCAGATGATCAGATGGATAGGCAATTGGCTCCAGGACCGGAGGTTGGCGGGATAGTCTCATCCCCAAGGAGGGTCATTAGTGGGGTCCCTCAGGGATTAGTCCTTGGTCCCCTCCTGTTCAATGCCTATGTCTCTGACATAAGGAAGGGTATCAGGAGTGAGATTAGTCTCTTTGCAGATGATTCAAAACTGGGGGCGGTGGTGGATGGGGGGGAGGGTGGCCCTACAGGGGGACCTGGAGGCTCTGGAAAGGTGGTCTAGAAAGTGGAAGCTGAGGTTTAATGCAGGGAAATGCAAGGTACTGCATCTGGGAGCCAGAAACCCGGGCCAAGAGGACACCCTGTGGGGGAAATGCTACAAGTCTCAATGGCTGAGAGGGACCTGGGGGTGGTGGTGGATGCCAAGATGAACAACTCTAAGACTTGTAGGAGGGCAGCGGACAAGGCCAACAGGATGCTGGGATGCATTGCTAGGGGGATCACCTCCACAAGGAGGGAAGTGATATTCCCCCTGTATAACTGCTTGGTGAGGCCGCACCTGGAGTACTGCATGCAGTTTTGGAGGCCACACTTAAGAGGGACACTGAACTCCTGGAGAGGGTCCAGAGGAGGGCAACCAAAATGATCTGGGGCTTGGGGACAGGACCTATGGGGAGAGGCTCGAAGAGCTAATTATGTACACATTGGAAGAGAGAAGGGACCGGGGGGGACATGATAGAGGTCTTCAAGCACATGAAGGGGTTAAATAGGGAAGAAGCATTCAGGGTGCTCTGAAGGAAGGGGGAGCAACTAGAGGGCATGGGTGGAAGCTGGGGGGAGAGATTCAGGAGAGAAAGGAGGAGGTGCTACTTCACTGAGAAGGTGGTGGAGCCATGGAACGCGCTGCCCAGGGGGCTGGTGGAGGGGTTCAAGAAGGGGTGGGACAGGTACAGGGGAAGGGTGCTGGATGCAAAGTCCTGTGCAGTGGGAATATCCGTGGCTGGGAAGGGAGAAGCCAAAGAGGATGAGGGGGGCAGCAAGGTCAGCTCCCAGGGTGGGGGCTGACCAAACGAGCAGACACGAAAGACCGTTAGGCCTATTCTGCTGGCATTTTAGTATGTTAGTATTTATTTGTCCCCTCACACTCCAGTGATTATTTCCTTTTTTTAACACTAACAGTATGAGTAACATACTTTTATATACATGGAATGTGAAGGGACTTAATTCTCCTTGTAAGCGGAAGCAAATTCTTTCACATCTCAAAAAACATAAAACACAAATTGCTTTCCTTCAAGAAACAAAATTATTAGCAGACGATGTTCATAGACTTAAAAAATATTGGGTCGGTAGGATCTACGAATCATCCTATACCTCAAAAAAAGAGGAGTTGCTATTCTTATTCATAAAAGTCTCAAATGGTCCCTTGTAAACACTGTTTCCGATACTGACGGCAGATGGGTGATGGTCAAACTGAATACCAACTCTGGTCCTCTGCTGCATGTTAATGTCTATGCACCCAACTCCAGTTCCCTGGAGTTTTTTCATAATTTAGCTCAACAGATTCTATCCTTTAACACTGATAATACACCAGTTATTCTTGGAGGGGATCCTAACTTAGCTTTAGAAGCCAGCACTGACAGAAGTAGCCCAACTACAGAAGTATTAAAGCCCTCTCATTACTAATGCACGATGTTGGATTAGCTGATGTATGGCGCCTCCTTCAACCCTGTGATAGATAATTTACTTTTTACTCCTCTCTACATAAGACATACAGTAGAACTGACTACTGGTTAGCCTCTCCTGTTATAATGGAAAAAACTATTGATTCATCCATCTCTCCCATCATAATCTTGGACCATTCCCCTGTCAAATTGTAACTTTTGTGGGGCACATTAGCATTTAAATCTTCTTACTGGCGGCTGGACCCTCTCCTTCTCAACGATCCCAATTTCTTACGCATAATCAAAGCACAAATTCAGGACTTCCTCTTTCACAATACCCCAACCGAATCTTCTATGTCCTCTGTATGGGAAGCTCTTAAAGCTACGATTTGAAGGAAAATTATCAGTTATGCTGCACATAGGAAAAGAGTAAGGGAACAACAGCTGGCTGACTTGGAAAAATCTCTTAAAGCTAAAGAGAATTTATACTTTTCCTCTAATAAGCACTGTACTGATTCTCAACTTCATCTTGAAATTCTTCAACTTAGAGTTAAAATTAACAAATTAATTTCTCGTAAAACCGAACTGGCCTTGTTTGAACACGGCGATAAAAAATGGGAAACTCCTCTCTTACCAGCTCAAAGCACAACAAATGGAATGACACATCCTAAGCTTAAAAGATGAACAGGGTACGATTCACTCCGACAGCCCCTCTATAAATCGTATCATGAAAATCTTTTATCAAAAACTATACTCAACACAAATCCTCCATCTACTTTACAAATTCAACAGTTCCTTAAATCGTTACATCTTCCTCATCTTTCTACTCTTGAAACCAATTCTTTAGATGAACCCTTCTCACTTCAGGAAATCCAGAAAGCTTTGTCTTCCTTGAAATCCGGCAAATCCCCTGGGAGTGATGGATTCCCTGTCGATTTCTATAAAATGTTTTCTGACCCCTTATGTCCCCGTCTTCTTAATGTTTATCATGAAGCTTCCAATACTGGCAAGCTTCCCCCATCTTGCACCGAAACAATCATAACCTTAATCCCTAAGAAAGAAAAAAGACCCTACTCACCCCACAAGTTACAGGCCCATCTCTTTATTAAACACGGATGGGAAGATATTTGCTAAACTACTAACTTCTTGACTTGAATCCTTGATTCCCTAGCTAACTCACTGTTCGCAATCTGCTTTTATTAAACATAGATCTGGTTCTGATCACCTACGTTCCTTATTTAATTTAATTCACAAAGCCAAATCCCTCAAGACACCAGCTGCCGCTATAGCTATTGATTTCGAGAAGGCCTTTGATTCCTTAAACTGGGACTACCTTCATCAAGTTTTATTTTATTTCGGTCTTTCTCATACCTTTTGCTCCTTGACCAAGATATTATATGACTCACCTGTTGCTAAAGTACTTACTAATTCCACCCTTTCCTCTTACTTTCACCTAGCAAGGGGAACTAGACAAGGCTGTCCCCTGTCACCTTCCCTGTTTATTTTAGCCATGGAACCCCTGACTGCTTGTTTATGTCAATCTTCTGGCATTATGGGCATACCTGTGAGCAATTTAAGATATGTTTCTCTCTCCTACACGGATGACCTCTTAATCTTACTCAAAAACTGGAATGAGGCTGGGCCCCTGTTGGTTGATTTGCTTAAAGGAAAACTACACCCAAAACCTGAAAAAATATATGTTGTGCAGAGTGTTTTAATTTGTATGTGAAGTTCCAGTGTTTCCTTCCCTCTGACTGGTATTAGGAGTTTTTCCCAAATTAGCCTGCTAGCTTTATGCTAGTTTTACGACCCCTGGGGATCTCCATACCTGATAGTGTAATTGTATTTCTGGTTCCCACAGTGCATCTTGTCTCATGTGACTGTGATGTAAAGAGAGACCCAACATTCAGCACCGCATGCCAAACAAACTAAATATATTGGAAGCTTTACAAGCTGCACAAAATTACCAACAGCAAAGTTTTTCAGGACAGTAAAACCTTTAGGATGAGGTGTGTCACCAAGCTGAATTCTACAGATTTTAAAATATAGCCATCTCTGTTGCTGTGAACTGATTGTAATGCAATGCTTTCTGCTGGATTTATGGACTCTGCTACATCACCATTACATGAAACAAGGTGCACTTGGGACAAAGAAATGCAATAAAACTATTTGACATGGGTGATCTCCAGGGTCGTAAAACTACCCTAAAGCTAGCAGGCTAATTTAGGAAAAACTCCTAATACCAGTCAGAGGGAAGGAAACACTAGAATTTCACATACAAATTAAAACACTCTGTACAACATATATTTTTTCAAGTTTTGGGTGTAGTTTTCCTTTAATAATTTTACTAAAATTTCTGGCCTTGCTTTGAATTATGGCAAATCACAAACTATGCCCCTTAACGACCACTGTAAAGCCTTTATGAACATACCTCTTGGATTCCGCTTGTCACCACAGGGTATAACATATCTAGGAATCAAAATTACTAGTATCTTAGGGAAGATATGGAACATTAACTTTAACCCCTTATTTGATAACATCAAAACAATTCTGGACAGATGGAAGCTTCTTAATCTCTCTTTTATGGGGAAAATTGCAGCCATTAAGATGTCAATTTCTCCTAAGATTCTTTACCACTTTGCCAATATTCCTTTAGCCTTACCATCCTCCTTTTTTGCTAAAATTGATAAATTAATAGGTAACTTTATCTGGGATGGGAAACCACCGAGATTTAACTGCAACAAACTTCGATCACATTGGAAAAAAAGGAGGATTCGGACTCCCCTGGTTCAAAAGCTACTTCTGGGCTTTCTAAATGGGCCAAACCATTAACTGGTTTCAGAAACCCTCCCCTCACTCACCACTATGGGTTGCAATGGAATCCGCATTGTGCCCTTGAGGAGTTCCCACTTCTTTCATTTTTAATCCCATTTCCTCTAAACTAAAATCTCACCTGACTATATCATCCTCTGTTCTTTATTGGGAACTAACCCACAAATTCCTGAACTCCAATTCAACACCCTGGTTTTATGCCCCCTTATGGGGCAATCCATTGCTCACTCTAGAAGATCACCCAATTTTCTGTCGTACATGGAGGAACAAAGGCATTTTCTTTCTCGGAAACATCTTGGACCAGAATTCACTCACTCTTAGATAATTCTCAGACTTGCAGGTCACATGGAAACTTCCTAAACAGGACTTCTGGAAGTTTTTACAAATTCAGTCAGCTTATAACTCTCTCTCTAGTTTAGTGTATAGGCATACTCTTCTAAACCAATACATCTCGCACTGGACTAATTTATCAGTAAAATTAAATAGCTCCATTTACAAATACATTATTGATAATCTACCTGATCAGTCTATACAGGCCAAAAATAAATGGAGTACTCTTCTTAACTACAATATTTCAGGCAGCATGACCGGGTAACTGTTGGCGTGCTGCACATAATGCCTTTAAAGATGCCTGTAGTTCTTTAATACAAACTAAAATCCTACATCTTTGGTACAGAACCCCTCTGCGCTTCAAAGGAATAGGCCTATTAAATAATAATAATTGCTGGCGCCGCAATTTGGCCAATGGGGATCTACTTCATAATTTGTGGTCTTGCGCTCCCATTAATAAACTCTGGCATAAAGTCTGTTTGCTTGCCTCCAGAGTAACAGGACAAAAACTACCTCTTGACACCAAGCTATTCCTTCTAGGCATCCTTATCCCCAATAGCTCTCTCCTCTCACATGCACATTTTAGATGGCTAAACATACTTTCTCTTCTAGTCAAATGTCTGATTCTTATGAAATGGAAATCAACTCTGGTGCCTTCTCTTTCAGATGTTCTTCAAAGCCTCTCTCAGTATGCCTCCCTAGACCGATTATCTCATGTTACTCATAACTGACTCACTATATATGACAGATGTTGGCAGGATTACTTCAAGTTCATCAAACCTAGTTCTTCTAGACCCTAATTCTTAGGGATATTTAGCCCTCCGTCTTAGTTTGCGTTCAGATTAGGTTTTCTCAAAACTTTTGTGCACAGATTTCTCCTCTTTTTTTCCCTTCTTCCCTGTTTTCTCTTTCTCTCTTTCCCTTCTTCCTTGCTTTTTCTCTCTTCTTTCTTTCCTTGCACACTTTTCTCTTATCTTCACCTCTCCAGTACTGAACATTGTTCATATTACCACATTTATCATTTTTTGCAGTTTACTGAATGCCTTGCCATAGCCTGCCCTAGCATGTATTTTGTACATGGTTGCTATTTCTGATCCTATAATTCCCTATTGATTGTAACCCTTCTGCTCTCCACTTACATTCTGTCTAGGTTTGTGTTTTATTATCAGTATATATATATATATATATATATATATATATATATATATATATATGACTTCTCCAATATGTTTACCCTAAATACTGTATTTAAGTGATATTTTATACCTTACATGGAGGATAGTCTTCTGTTGTATTAGATGTGTGCTTTCTTATATACTCGAATTTCAATAAAAAGATAAAGTGAAAAAAAAACAATAGCCATTGAAATCCATTTCTGCATTTCTTTAAGTTTCTTCAATGCCCAGGTGGTACCTTTTAGACAAGGATGGGATTATTGGGCGTTCTAATGAATAGGAAGTCTAATGTATTGTGAGGAGCTGAGATCTGTTGTTCAATTAAAGTCCATAGTGGACAATGGGAACTGCAGTTTGAAGGGAACCAGAATGTTACTTGTTTCAATAAAACACAATACAATACCACTGCCACCAGGGCATTCCCATAGCTCCTGCTTTCCAAGGTTTTCTTAGATCTGCCAGGTTAAGTCTGTAGGTTTTATTATTCAGTGGCGATTTGAGGAATAGACTGTCTAGGCATTTAAACAAGTTAAGTAAGCTTCACAGAAACTGGTAGATTGTTCAGAAAAAAAAAAAGATTTTCAGAATTTTCTAAAATTTTCAAGATAGCCTTTTTTACCCCACCTCATAAACATGACAGGTGTCATTTTTTCAAATCCTGTTCAAAACGACTTTTCGAACTCGTGCCACAAAATGACATTTTGGCAAGGACTTCATAAATAACACCAGTCATGCCAGTCCAGTGGCACTTAGGATTGAGGCACTGGACCTACACCTTGCACCATGCTGTCGACCAGAGTACAGGAACGAGCCCGGGTTGTTGGGGGTCGGTGGAGGGGACGGCGAGGAGCGGGACTGAGTTGCCGCAAGACAGCTCTCCTCTCCCGGGGAGGGAAGAGGGGCTTCCCCGGCCCTTGGCTTCCACCTGGTGGAGGACAGGTTGCAGTTCAGGCAACAGGGAGCCCAGCGACAGCTACAGGGTGGTGTGGAAAGGGCTGAGCTGGTACCTGGCGTGCACGTGCACTTCCACGCGCATGCACGTTCATGTCTGCCATGGTCCCGGGATCGGGAAGAAAATGCAAAAAATGTAAATTAAAAAAAAATGACACCTGTCAGGTTCATAATGTGGGGTCATAAAAAGACTATGTTGAAGATTTTGAGTCCGTATCTCAAAAAAACAACAAAGTTGTGAACAAATGCTAACATTTTCTAACATTTAATCATAATGGCGCAATTTTGTTACATTTTAAACCCACATTTTCAACATAGTCATTTTTTATCTCATCTCATGAATAAGGCAGGTGTCATTTTCAAATCCTCCTCCCAAACCAGTGTTCACAGTTGTTGCAAATCAAATTTCGAGGGGCATTTCATAAATGACGTCTGTCAGGTTCATATGCTGGGGTAATAAAAATACTACCTTGATAGTTAATGCTTTTTATTTATTTTCAATAAAATGTCACAAACAATGCAGGCATACACACTTCTTTGGCACTGGCATACAGAACACACACATGCATTAATCAGACTTTTACATACTGAAGGTGTATGGACAAATGCAGGAGTGGGTATAACAATTGAAACTAATAAATTAATAGCAAAAGTTTGTTAAAAGTGCTACACTGCCATCATGGAAGCAAGGTCATTACAAAGTCACTAGTCCAAGTCCCCAAATTGTTCCTTCATTAGCACTAAATTCTAACAAAACCAAGCATAAACTTGCCCAGGATATATCTGTCACTTTTATAACACTTCCCCCAAAGACTGCCTAGAGGGCCCCCATCCATCCATCCATCCTTGGTGTCAAGCCTGCAAGAAAAACAAAGTATGCATAATCAATCAATCAATCAAAATCTTTATTTATCCAGGCGGGCACCATTGAGCAAGACTCATTTGCAAGGTGGACCTGGTAATGAATACATCAAAGTACAGTACAGAAGCAGATATACAAAAAGCAATAATATACAAGGAGGAAAAAGTATATACAGTGTATACAATACAGTACAAGGTTGAAATAAATAAAAAAAAAACATCATTATTTTACAATTGAAGAAGTTAGCAGATGTACAATTAACCATAGGCATACAGGGGTTATAAGCAGAGATCGTTTGAGTGAGGCAGCCAGCAACTACACATATAGGGGAAAGAGGCCGTGTGTGGGGCGGCAGGTTAGAGAGGTAAAGAAGAGGAGGGATATATTACCAACGACTGGGGGAAAATTGGGCTAAAACCACAGAAAGTGACGATGGCTGTCGTGTACTTGTTTATTATGATAATGACGGAAGAGGGGTAGATAACTGGGACACTGCTATGGATGGGGTGGGACTTTAGCCAGGCTGGAGCAGACAGGAAAGGGTGGGTGCAGCAGGAAGAGTTAATAGGGAAAGAGTGAGAGCCCGTTAAGTCATGAGCCAGCCATAAGATTTAAGCAGTACCAGTAGACACTTGGGTCCATGGTGCAGGCTTAACCAATCAGTAAATTAATAGAATGGAGCAATACACTTTTAACATACAGAGAGAACACACCTCCCTTCAAAACAAAACTCCATAAACCGGGTTTAATACAGAAATATGTCCAAGCTTAAAGTCACATCGAGCAGTTTCATGCAGCCCTGCCCCCGTTCAGACCCTGTAGGCTCAACTATGTCAGCGTTATGGCAGCAAATGAAGAATGTTTTGGTCATAAAACAGGAAAACAGCCTTACAACACAGTTGAGCAGCCCTGACCCACAAAGGACTGACCAGGCCAAAGTTGGGGGGGGGGGGCAGATGTTCTGAATCAGTGTAGCCTCAGATGTTAGTGCCTGGCCTCAGGATGCTGCACTGATCTCTCCCCTCGATTTCCAGCTCAGAGAGATGCCACTCGGTTTCCCATTTGTTCAGCAGAGTATTAACATCTTAGGGGTCGCTAAAGAGGAATATCTTGCCCCTGACTTCCACCTGCAGTCAAGCTGGGAAGAGAAAGGAAAATGGGATCTGCAAGGCACTCAGGCTGCTCCTCGCACCATTGAATTCCTTTGTTCGGGCCCTGGTGGGGAAAGGAAGGCCTGGATAGAGACATGCATTCACATATCCAGCAGTCAGCTCCAGACCCCTATGGGTCACCTCCAAAATTGTTGGACTGGGTTAGAACAAGAAGGATTGTGCTTGGCTGTAGTGGGCTACCAGGGGTTTTAGGATGGTTTACCCATTAAGCAGGGCCAATGAAACCAGAAGCAGGAGAAGAGTCCCAATTCAAAACCGTAGGCAGCCAGCTCTATAAATGTATTACCAGGTCAGCCCCCTTGGTGGATTCTGGCAGTCCCGCCAGGTGGTTATTTCTATCCCACGGTGCGAGTTTAGCTGATTCCAAGTGCCACATAGTCTCCAATCAGGTGTGCGGTTGCAGCCAGGGCCTTCTCAGCATACACAAGAATGAAAAGGGACTTGGCAAGGTTGAAGCAATGATCAAATGTATGGCAGCTTAGTTTCAATGCAAAGACGTGCAAAGTAATGCACTTGGGAAACAAAAACCCAGGGGAAGAGTACACAATTGGGGGGAGGTACTAACAACAACAAAATGGAAAATGACCTAGGAGTACTCATATCAGACGACTCACAAAAAGGGTTAGCGAGAAGGCAGTAAGCAGTGGGTTGTGATTCTGGGATGCATAGGGAGAGGCATCACCAGTAGAAAGCAACAAGTTGTTATCCCTCTATACAGAAAGTTGGTGTGACCCCATCTGGAGTACTGCCTGCAGTTCTGGAGATCCCATCCCCACAAGAACATAGACAAGATGGAGGCAGTCCAGAGGAAGGAAACTAAAATGGTGCAGGGTCTGCACCAGAAGCCATATGAAGAGGTACTAAAAGAGCTTAATATGTATACCCTTGAGGAAAGGAGGAAGAGGGGGACATGATAGAAACCTTCAAGTACCTCAAGGGAATCAACAAAGTCCAAGAGGGTAGCATATTTCAGAAACAGAGATGCACAAGAACAACGGGGCACAATTTGAAGATAGAGGGGGATGGCTAAGAGGCAACGTAAGGAAGTATTTTTTTATGGAGAGGGTGGTGGATGCATGGAACAGCCTGCCTGAGGAGGTTGTGGGGTCAAAAACAGTGGGGGAATTCAAGAATGCATGTGACCGACATAAGGCAATTATAGTGGGGGGTAGAAGTGGGGTAAGGCGGAAGTAGGCTGCTGGTTAATTAGAATCCACAGCTTA
This sequence comes from Neoceratodus forsteri, assembly GCA_016271365.2. Classification (NCBI taxonomy): domain Eukaryota; kingdom Metazoa; phylum Chordata; order Ceratodontiformes; family Ceratodontidae; genus Neoceratodus; species Neoceratodus forsteri. The sequence goes on from CM057449.1 coordinate 113,309,283, forward strand.
TCCAATAGGTAGGGAAATGGACAGACTAGGTGGGCCAAGCAGTCCTTATCTGCTGTCAAAATCTATGTTTCTATGTGCCACTGCCAAAATTGTTTTGTCTACACAAATGGCAACGGACTGTTTCACCACCTGCATTCTCGTGGGCTATTGCTCAAATGGCTGGAGGGGTCAGCGGCTCACTGTTTAAAGAGATGATCTGATATCTAAGATATCTTTGGATGAGACCCGCTTCCCCGTGGGTGAGTCTGTGCTGCGGGATCCCCTGTGGCCCATAGCTTGCCCCCTACAGTGGGGCTCCCCTTGGGGAGGAGAGACAGAAATCAATCAGAGGCCCCAGCCAAAGCTTACCCCTGGGTCGTCATTCGAGAAGAAGTCCAGGAGCTTCACGGTGCCCCGTGCCAAGGGGTTTTCTCCTTGGTTCCTCCAGGAGGCGCAGACGTGCAATGATGTCATCAAGGGTCGGGCGTGTCCCCCCCATCTCACAGATGTCCACCGATGTCTCCGCTTACTGCTTGGTGGCCCCTGCTGTTGTACACCCAGTCTCCACTGGGTGTCGCTAGCATGCCAGGAAATCACTACACTCCCCCCTCCCAGAGGATGAGAGCTGTCCGTGGGACTCTCAGCCAACCTCTCACCAGCTGACCCTCTGATGCACCACGCTCGCTTCCAAACACAGGTCATCAGCATCGCAGGCCGTAATGCTACTGCAGCACCAGCAGGCCGGCTATGGTGGCTTTATTATCCTATGCCTGTTATTATTTTGTATTTCAGCTCCAAAAACCGTGAATCATGAACCTGAACTTGTGATCTGGGCTTACTGCTTGACCCCTTCCCTCCTGCTGTTTTCAGATGCTGATAGAGACAAAAGGGTGGTGGTGGGGCTTTGAGAACTGCAAATGCAAGACGATTTTTTGAGAAGGGGGACTAGAATTTACATTTCTATATAGATCGCTTTTATCCCTACGGGGAACTGGAATCACTCGAAGAAGGAGTAGGGGGAAACTGGTGCGCTGCTGGATTACTCAGGATGGTTTCATCACCAGACACACTGGATGATCGGCAGGGATTGAAGGCTGCTTGCACTGCTCTGGGGGTGGAAACAATGGATTTCTGGCAACTAATACACCATGGTTTCTTTGGCTGTGCTGTCATGTGCCAAGCAACCATCATTTTCACAGCCCACTACCATAACTCCCAGTCCCTGTTCCATATGACCAGCTCCAATCTCCACCACGACTACTTGCAAAACTGGTTCTTGGCAGAAGTGGTATTTGGCAGACTATTTATCTGGTCCTGTCTTCCTCCTGCATCCATCTCCCTGCCTGTTCTTTTCAGGTTATCAACATGCAGCAACAACACATGCACAACAGTGTACAAAGACAGGCCCGTCAATTACTGGTGAACTTCTTCATATCACATTGCTAGGGACATGTTAGGGGGAACTACTTATTTATTTGAAAATAAGTGGGTAGAGGGCACAAAACCTTTTACAGGTACATAAGTGAAAAAAGAAAGGCAAAGGGAGGGATAGTGAGACTGAAGGGGGAGGATGGGGGCCACGTGGAGGATGACAACAGTAAAGCTGACATATTGAACAGGTATTTCTGCTCAGTCTTTACTGAGGAAGAGGAGGGTAATGGGTCTGAAGGGAGTACAAGGGGTGAGAATGGTGCAGAAATGGACACAAGTCACTTTACACAGAAAGGGTCCTGAAGGAACTGGAAGTAATAAGAGTTGATAAAGCAATGGGGCCAGATGGGGTGCACCCAGGGTCCTTAAAGAACTAAGAGAGGTGGTGGCTGAACCTCTGGCTATCCTGTTTAGTCGATCACTGGAAACAGGGAGGTACCCAAAGACTGGAGGATAGCAGATGTAGTCCCCTTATACAAAAGTGGGAACAAAGAGGAAGCGGGGAACTACAGACCAGTCAGCCTCACCTCGGTAGTGGGGAAGATCATGGAAGCACTACCGAAGGAGAGATTGGTGGAACATCTGGTTGTCAATGGACTACAGGACCCAAGGCAGCATGGTTTCACCAGGGGGAGGTCATGTCAGACCAATCTCATTGAATTTTTTGACTCTGACAATCACACTCTAGTGAACCCTGCCTCATCCCCTTGCTATCTAGGGTAACCCTGAGAGCCACAGTGCTACAAAACAAATATTCAAATAACCAGTCACATACCACGTAGCCCTAGTTAGAAGACCGTACCCTTATTTGGCTGAACATTACTTGTCTGATAAAATGCTTGACCATGTGGACTCAGCATCTGGACCCCTCTAGCAACTCACCACTTAGATAAAACCTCAGAGCAAATGCATACTCCCCTGACATAAAGCATTGTGGGTAGTATATGCAAATCACCATGAAGCATGGGCTTAGCTTTAGGCAGGACTTTGTGGTGCCAAAAACTCTCAGAAACAATCTGCAGATGCTGACATTTATTTATTTTGAATCTGTGATCAGGAAAGGCACACTGAGCTATAAAAACTTTCAAGGTGTGTCCTGAGGGGTGAGTTACAGTACATGGACCAGTTTTATTGATGGGGAAATGTAGAAGCGGACACTGGGGAAACTTCCTTACTTTTCTTTGATAAGTGCCATGGGGTCTTTAACTTCCATCTGGACAGTGGCCCCTGAGATGCAGAAGGGACCTCGGTTTAACGTCTCATCTGAAGGAATGGTGGCACCACATCAGTGCAGCACCCCCCTTATACTACACTACAGTGTCAGTTATAGTTGTCATCAAGGCACAGGTCAGGAAGCATAGGAAGACCAGGAGCAGGTATAACATTTACAAGTAGCAATTTATTATTATCCAATAACAGTAAAATAAAAAACAAAATTAGCCAATATAATGATTTACAAAGGCGGTACAAACAGAGAAAAAACAAAGTCCTTCGTCGGAGGGAATCACTAATTCCAAATTTCAGTTTCCCAGTCTCTCTCTCTCTCACTCTAGCAAAAGTATTGCTGCTCTTATTTCTGCCTCCTGAACTCATTAAGGACCAGAACTTTGTAAGTTTATTTCCTTGCAGATGCACAAAATAGAACATGATGTCCCAGAACTGACCTCTTGTTGACAACTCTGCAAAAAAGTTTGTGCTGCATATCGAGGTTAACCCCCTAAATTCCAAATAGCTTTCTGCAATGATTTCAACAGTATAACTATATACAGTTTAAAACTAAGGGATCCCAGCTTCACACAAAAGCTCACATATATCTTTATAAATGCAAATATGCAATGGGAAAGAAAAGACAGAAACAGCAAGTGAAGGGACAGAGATAGTGAGAGGCGGAGAATCCTGAGACCGTCGGAGTGATCAGCTCCTAGGTCTCATGAGAACATTTGGTTGGCCAACCAGACAGATGAGACAGGAAAGGAGAAGACAAAACAGATCCTTGCGTTTTAACTCTTTCTGCATAACAAATGGGACAGGGTCTTGTTCAACCCTGTCACAATAGGTATTATTACCCTAAGTGCTTCGTGTGGTGCTAGAGGTTGAACTAGAGGCAAGTGAGCTACCTACTGAGCCACTGACACTGAAAACAGGTTGGCAATTTCCCAGAAATGAAGGATCACCACCTCTGCGGAGTGGGAAGATCCTGGTATACTTCTAGATGTCCGGAATATTACTAGTGGGGAACAAAGAACAAAAGGTTGAGAAGGGAAGTGATTAGGGCAGCAGTAACAAGGGCGAGGAAATCGAGGAGTTTAATGTTCAAACCCTCAGTGTTAGTGCCCCAAGGATCAAGTGACAGCAGGGCAGACAGACTGGTAGCTGGGGGTGGTAGTGAAGCAGGAGAACAGACAAAGGGGATGGGGGACAGTTGCAGAAGGGATGGGGAAACTGGAGGAGTTGTGGAGTGTGAGGGAGCAGGAGAATAAGAACTCATTGAGAGAAGCAGGAGCCCCAGGGGGTTCGAGGTGAAAAGACTGTCCTAGTTTGAGGACTGGCAGGGTTACTGGGATGGGGAGCTCGAACTAGGAGTGAACACCCTTCCAGAATTCTGATGGATTATTTAAGTTATTTAGGAAAGTGGAAGAACAGGTTAGGCAGGTGCCATGGCTTAGAAGCATGTGTTTCAAAGCTGCTGGCACCACAGCAAATCACCCTGGGATCCTGAGGCTTTAGGTAGGTGCTAATCAGCATCTCGAGCCTTGAGGCTGCTAACCAGCTCTACTCAAATTGAAAAGATGTTGGAGCCTTTTGCTCAGACTCTCTTGAGACGGGCATGCTTGTGTAGCCCCCCCCAAATTGGGGCTTACCTCCTGGGTCCTGTCCCTGCTGATGCCGACTCCTCTGGGGTTCCAAATCTCGCTCAAGCTGTCCCCATCGCCCACTCTATTTACCCATTGTGTGGGCAGGAGAAAGAGAGCAGAGAAACTTGTGGCACTGCTGGGCCACATAACTACAGCCACCAGGATTCTTCTTTAAGCTCAAGCCCCAGGGACGGACTTGAGAGTGTGAGCGGCAACAGGCTGTAAGAAAAAGGCACCAAGGAGTGGCGCATGTTGGTGATAGGCTCCTAATTTTTCTGATGGGCCCCCCAGGGCAAATGAGGCCAGTGAATCAATAGTATTTAATAAAATAAATTAATGGCTACGTGGGGCTATATTTTTAAGTGTGATGGGCTGCTACATGCTATGTTTAGGGGCAATGTTTGTTTCGTGTGACTGAGGGCTACTATGTTAATTTCCCAGGCACCCCTGTTTCCAACCAATTACAATTAGCCACTTCCACCAGCTGGGACTTAAGCTTGCAGCCACTAGGGCATCATGCACCTGACTAACAGCCCTTTTCGGTCAATTACTCTACTTTGACTTCAGCAAGGCTTTTGACTCAGTACCTCACAAATGATTGCTCAAGAAGATAGAAGACCTGGGTGCAGCTAAATCCATAGTGAAATGGGTGGGTAACTTGCTAGAGGGGAGGCAGCAGAGAGTGATGGTGGTCAATGGGGTTAAATCAGAAGATAGGGAGGTTATGAGTGGAGTTCCACAGGGATTGGTCCTGGATCTGGTCCTCTTCAATATGTTCATTAGTGACACTGCAGAAAGAACAGACACACAGAAACACAGAATTTGATGGCAGATAAGGATCGCTTGGCCCACCTAGTCTGCCCATTTCCCTACCTAATGTACAGGCTGCAGATCCTAGTTAAACAACAGCCTACTTCCTCCTACTCACCACTAGAACTGCCTTATGTCTGTCCCATGCATTCTTGAGTTCACCCACTGTTTTTGACTCCACTACCTCCTCAGGAAGGCTGTTCCATGCATCCACAACCCTCTCCGTGAAAAAATACTTCCTCACATTACTTCTGAACCGTCCCCCCTCTATCTTCAAATTGTGCCCCCTTGTTCTTACACATCTCTTTTTCTGAAAGATGCTACCATCTTGGACTCTGTTGAGTCCCTTTATGTACTTGAAAGTTCCTACCGTGTCCACCCCCTCAGTGTATACATATTAAGCTTCTTTAATCTCTCTTCATATGTCTTCTGGTGCAGACCCTGTACCATTTAAGTTGCCCTCCTCTGGACAGCCTACATCCTGTCTATGTCCTTGCGGAGATGGGGAAAGGGACCTGGGGGTAGTCATATCAGATGACCTAAAGGTGGGAAAGCAATGTGAGAAGGCAGCAAGGAGGGCTGGGGGGATACTGGGATGCATAGGGAGAGGCATCACCAGTAGAAAACAGGAAGTTATTATCCCTCTGTACAGACAGCTGGTGAGACCCCATCTGGAGTACTGTGTGCAGTTCTGGAGACCCAATCTCTGCAAAGACATAGACAGGATGGAAGCTGTCCAGAGGAGGGCAACTAAAATGGTGCAGGGTCTGCACCGGAAGACATATGAAGAGAGACTTAGGTAGCTTAATATGTATAGCCCTCGAGGAAAGGAGGGAGGGGGGACATGATAGAAACTTTCAAGTACCTCAAGGAATCAACAAAGTCCAAGAGGGTAGCATCTTTCAAAAAGAGGTGTGCAAGAACAAGAGGGCACAATTTGAAGATAGAGGGGCGGCTCAGAGGTAATTTAAGGAAGTATTTTTCACAGAGAGGGTTGTGGATGCATGGAATGGCCTTCCGGAGGAGGTTGTGGAGTCAAAATCAGTGGTGGAATTCAAGCATGCATGGGATAGTCATAAGGCAATTCTGGGGGGTGGGGGTAGGAAGAAGTAGGCCGTTGGTTAACTAGGATCTGCAGCTTATCCATTAGGTAGGGAAATGGGCAGACTGGGTGGGCCAAGCGGTCCTTATCTGCCGTCAAATTCTATGTTTCTATGTTTCCAGCGCTGGATGCAGTACTCCAGATGGGGTCTCACCAACTGTCTGTACAGAGGGATAACAACTTCCTGTTTTCTGCTGCTGATGCTTCTCCCTATACATCCCAGTATCCCCCCAGCCCTCCCTTAGACAGTTTAGACAGACAGAATATATTCCGTCCCCTTCCTCTCCCCTTGACAGTGCCTGCTTTGTTGTATTAGTTCTTTTTATTAATTAGTCCCTCTCCACTCCCCTGCACATACAGACAGCCCACAACAACACTTAAGGCTAGCCTGCCTTAACTGATGTTAGTACAGTCAAGAGCACTGAGAAGAGCAATAGCCTGCCTGTGTTACTGTCTTATTTTATACATTTCATTTCTTCCGTTTTTACAGTTTGCTTCAGATATCCTAGGATAGGTTTCTGCACACTAAATGGAGGGATGCTTCTTTTTAAGTTAAAACACAACACAATAAGTGTCTGGTGACTTGTCTGTGCCATCCTCTCCCAACCACTTACAGAGATCCAACACCACAGAGTCCTCAATGCAGACCTGCCTGCCTACCCAGAAGCCCAGAAAACATATTTTCAATGTAGTAGTGAATAGTATTTTTGAATAGTATGCAGCCAGTAAATGCCATTGAAGAACTTACTCTCCTCCTACTCCACGACATCCGAATGATTTAAAGGACAGATTGAAAATGAGGAGCGGGAGCAACCGCAATGTGCAGTGACAGTCTGCGCATGCACGGTTGCCGTAATCTACCATTACTGGGAGACTCTTCCCGCCTGCCACCACTCATCTACTTTTGTGCTTAACTCAGGGTCTACATAGAGAGGTCAGGTGACGCACACAGTTGTAGCAGTCACCAGACCCATGGAGGAAAGGACGGGCTGAGATGCACTTTTCGGGAGGGCGGAGCTACGCATGACAGCAGGACGTCAGGATTCCTCAGGCTCTGTTAGACAGCCAGATGACTGATTCTACTGGGTCCTAGTGCACAAATGAAAGGTAAAATGAAACGGACAAACTGCCTGTACAAGGAACAGGCAAACTTGGCAAAGTGGTGGAATTCAAGCATGCATGGGACAGTCATAAGGCAATTCTGGGGGGGGTAGGAAGAAGTAGGCTGCTGGTTAACTAGGATCTGCAGCTAATCCATTAGGTAGGGAAATGGGCAGACTGGGTGGGCCAAGCGGTCCTTATCTGCCGTCAAAATCTGTTTCTATTACTTAAAAAAACAGCTGTCCCAAATGAAAACCGTCTGTCCGGGACAGGTGGACAGCCGGTTATTTCGAGCCCTGCCCCCAGGATAGTTACAGGGGCCTCTTGTGAACAGTTAAAAAAGCAAACAAATATACAGTATCCTCAACAGCTACATGAAGAGTTGTCTGTTGACATGGAAACAAAATGTACAAGATAGTAAGGTGTAGCATTCCCTTACAAAGAAATTACACAGCAGTGTTCCAGCACTGAACCTGGAGATACCTGTCTCCAACCTGACAAAAAAGGATCACTTACTACTCCTTCTCTGTACTCTGTACCTTCCTACAACCTGAGAAAAAACATTATTTACTACTACTCTTCTGTACTTAATAATAATAATAATTTTATTTATAAAGCGCCTTTCATAATATCAAGGTGCTGAACAAGTCCATAAAAACATCAGCAAACAATACAAACAACAAACCATGAAAATAATAAAATATATTCTAAAAGCATAATAAATTACAGTAAAATTACGCACACTGTACAGTGCATTTAACTTTCAAAAAAGGCCCTTCTCCAGAGATAGGTTTTTAATTCCTTTTTAAAAGTCTCCACAGAGGAGCATTCCCGTAACCGGCAAGGTAGATACATAGATACATAGATACATAGACAGTGTCGGCAGATAAGGGCCTATGGCCCACCTAGTCTGCCCATTTGAGCTTGTAAGTTCAGTTTGTTTTCCTAGAAGTCTATTTCTTACCCCGAATTCTAGAATTCCTTTATGTCTATCCTATGCATTCTTAAATCCCGTGATTGTTTCAGCCCCCACCACTTCCTCTGGCAGGGTGTTCCACTTGTCCACCAATCGCTCAGTGAAGAAATTCTTTCTCATGTTTCCTCTGAATCGTCCCTCCTCCAACTTCATCCCATGCCCTCTAGTCCTGAAACATCTTTTTCGCTTAAAATAGTGTTTTCCTGCACCCTGTTCCTCCTGTGAGATACTTGTATGTCTCTATCATATCCCTCTCCTCCTCTCCTCCAGGAGTACATGTTCAGTTCCTTCAACCTGTCTTCATAGGATTTGTGATGCAACCCATGCACCATCTTTGTTGCCCTCCTCTGAACCTTCTCTACCCTGTCTATGTCTCCATGAGGTATGGTCTCCAGAACTGTACACTGTACTCCAGGTGGGCTCTTCACTAGTGTCTTGTATAGCGGAATTATGACCTCCTTTTCCTGCTGGTGATGCCCCTGCCTATACATCCCAGCATCCTATTTGCTTTACCTGATGCCTTGTCACACTGTTTCCTACCTTGAGGTCATCAGAGATGACAACCCCAAGATCCTTTCCTGCTTGGTGCATGCTATATCCTCCACCCCCCAACTGATATATTGTGCCAGGGTTTTTGTGCCCCATATGCATTATCTTGCACTTCTTTGCATTGAATTTCAACTGCCAAACCCTTGACCATTCTTCAAGTTTCTGCAGGTCCCTTCTCATTCTGTCTACACCCTCTGGTGTGTCTACTCTGTTACAGAGCTTTGTGTCATCAGCGAACAGTGAAATTCTGCCTTCTATATCGTGTGCAATGTCACTGATGAAGATGTTGAATAGGACCGTCCCAGCACTGATCCCTGTGGTACCCACTGGTCACTCTTCCCTCTGTGGAGTGACAGCCATTTACCACCACCCTCTGTGTCCTGCCACCCAGCCAGTTACCTACCACCACACACTACTGTCCTGCCCACACCCATATTCCCCAGTTTGTGTAATAGTCTTCTATGTGGCACAGTGTCAAAGGCCTTGCTGAGAGTCCAGATAGGCCATGTCCACTGCCCTCCCTGATCCACCTCCCTAGTCACCCAGTCAAAAATTCAATGAGGTTGGTCTGACATGACCTCCCCTGGTGAAACCATGCTGCCTTGGGTCCTGTAGTCCATTGACAACCAGATGTTCCACCAATCTCTCCTTCAGTAGTGCTTCCATGATCTTTCCCACTACCGGAGGTGAGGCTGACTGGTCTGTAGTTCCCTGCTTCCTCTTTGTTCCCACTTTTGTATAAGGGGACTACATCTGCTGTCCTCCAGTCTTTGGGTACCTCCCTGTTTCCAGTGATTGGCTGAACAGGATAGCCAGAGGTTCAGCCACCACCTCTCTTAGTTCTTTAGGACCCTGGGTGCACCCCATCTGGCCCCATTGCTTTGTCAACTCTTATTACTTCCAGTTCCTTCAGGACCCTTTCGTAAAGGGACTTGTGTCCATTTCTGCACCATTCTCACCCCTTGTACCCTTCAGACCCATTACCCCCTCTTCCTTAGTAAAGACTGAGCAGAAATACCTGTTCAATATGTCAGCTTTACTGTTGTCATCCTCCACGCTGCTCCCATCCTCCCCTTCAGTCTAACTATCCCTCCTTTGTCCTTCTTTTTCACTTATGTACCTGTAAAGGTTTTGTCCCTTTAACCACTGATTTTTGCAATGTGTTCTTCTGTCTGAGCTTTGGCTTCCTTACTGACTTCCCTGCCTCCCTTTGTTTCTCCTAGTACTTCTCCCTATCCTTCTGCCTGTGTCTTTTTGTATTGCCTGAATACCAGTCTTTTTGGCTTTCACTTTCTTTGCTACCTCTTTGGAAAACCATAATGGTCTCCTCTTTCTTTTCCTCTTGCTAACCTGCTTAATGCATAATTCTGTTGTTCTTATAATCCCCATTTTAAATACTGCCCACTGTTCCTCAATCCCTGATTCCTGTCCCATTCCCTAATGCCTCTTTCAAGCATCTCCCCATTTTCCCAAAGTCTGCCCCTAAAATCCAGGATACGTGTTTTGTGTGGTTTGGTTCTGCTCTTTCTGTGATTTCAAACCACAATGACTGGTGGTCACTGTTGCCAGGTGCTCCCCACTGTTACCCCATCACACTGTCCCTGTTTGTGAGCACAAGGTCCAGTATTGCCTTCTGCCGAGTTGGTTCCATGACCAGTTGCTTGAGGAAGGCACCCTGAAGGAGTCAGAATAAATCTGCTCCTAGTTGATGCTGCTGCTGGGATGCTCAGTCCACATCTGGTGTATATTGAAGTCTCCAACCAGTACTACCTCACCCTTGTCCAGCCATCCTTTGGATGGCTAGCATCAACTCCTATCTGTTTCTTCCTCCTGGGCTGGTGGTCTATAGACCACACCTGTTGCGAATAGCTGGCCCCATTTTCCCTTTCCAGCTTAACCCACAGTATCTCTCCCCATTTTGTTCCTCCTGGATCTGTGTGGCCCTTATGTCATTTTTCACATACAGTGCCACTCCTCCTCCCTTCCTGCCTGCTCTGTCTCTTCTGAGATATGTTGTAGCCAGGTATGGCCATCTCCCAGTCATGGTTATCATTACACCAGGTTTCAGTGATGGCCACAATGTCCAGGTCTGACTGTACCATGACAGCCTCCAGATCTTCCATCTTGTTGCTAAGGCTCCTGGCATTTGCACACATGGCTTTCCATGATTTGACCTCCTAGACTGCTTCACTGTTCTACTCCAGCCCCTTCCTTGGTTGTCATTTATCCCTGGTTCTCCTTGCTGTCTGCCCTTCTGCTGAATTTTGCCCCTTTTCTGCTTATCCACCTTTTGGACACTAATCTCCAACTTTTGCCGCGCTGCTTTGCAGAGATAGCCACTCTGGTTCACTGGTTCCATTACTAGCTGTGGGGGTGAGCAAGTAGGTACCATCCTTGCTGGCCTGCCACCCCTTTGCTAGTTTAAATGCTTGTCAATGTAGCATTTAAACTTATCATTGAGTGCTTGGATTCCCTCCAGGATGGATGCAGGCCGTCAGGCTTAGACAAACCTCCATCCCTCAGATGGGTCCCAGTCACCAATGAATCCAAACCCTTCCTCACAGCACCAGTTCTTCAACCATGAGTTAAAGTTCCTGGTGCATGCACTCCTATGCTCTCCCTTGCCTCTCACAGGTAGTACTTCTGAGAAAGTGACAGAAGTAGCTACTTGAGAAGCCCTCCCCAGTTTCCTAAACTCTTCCTGAACTTCCTTTGGCTCCCCATTTGCCAAGTCATTAGTACCTAGGTGGATAATGACATCCAGCTCACCCTCCTGTCTTGCCTTCCCAGTGATCCCCAGTATCTTCCTTCCATCCCTCCATGCCGTGGCACCTGGTAGGCACCTCCCACCCCTGTCCTCCCCTCCTGTGTTCCTAGCTGGATCCCTCTTTATGATGGAGTCCCCACCAGGATTCGCTTCCTCCTCTCTGGGGTCCACTGCTTTCCCCACTGAGGTCACCTCCTTGCCCAACCTCCACATCCTTTCCTTCCACTTCCTGGTACCTCTATTTGGTTGTCCTCATTTGCCAGTGTGGCATATGAGTTCTTGAGAGGAATAGGATCTGGGATGTGCCTCTGCCTGACTGCTCTAACCCTCCCTGAGCCCACTGTCATCCAAGTCATTCCAAAGAGTGGGTGCGGCATAGGAAAAAGCTCTACTGCCAGAAGATTTCAAACTCACTCTTGGAATCTCTAACAACCCCATGTCGGCCGAGCGGAGTGATCGGCTAGGGCAATGAGACACCAGAAGGTCTTTCAGATAGGCTGGACCCTGATCGTGAAGGGCTTTGAAAGTCAATAAAATGACTTTAAAGGTGATCCGCCACCGTGTTGGGAGCCAGTGCAGCTCGCAGACACAGGGGGTAATATGACAGGACCTGCTTGTCCCAGTCAAAACCGGGCTGCCGTGTTCTGCACTAGCTGTAGGTGTGATTTCAACTAGAAGCCCAAAGTAAAAGGCGTTTACAGTAATCGGGCGAGGACACAAAGGCGTGGACCAGAGTTGGCAGGGAGTCAGGCGGAACAAGGTGCCTAACCGGGCAATATTCCTAAGGTGGTAAAGGAAGTCTTGGCGGGCTGACACCTGAGATTGAAGAGTCAGCCTATCGTCAAGAATCACCCCAAGGTTACGCACCCATTCAGAGGCCGAAAGCGACACACTGCCGAGAAAAATTCCAGATGGCGCGACGACACATGACCTCCCAATCTGACCACCCGGGTCCACAATCAAAACCTCAGTTTTCTCCGAGTTCAACTTTAGCCAACTAGAATCCATCCAGTCTTGGATTTCCCCCAGACAGTTATTAAATACCGAGACAGCTCCATCCTGGTCAGGTGCAAAAGACAGGTATAGCTGAGTATCATCTGCATAGCAGTGAAACCTCAGCCCATACCGTCTTATAATGTTTCGAGGGAGCATGTACACTAAATAACATGGGCGACAGCACAGAACCCTGAGGCACTCCACACAACAAAGAGACTGGGCCAGAGGAAAAAATCCCGACACAACTCTTTGTGATCTCCCAGTGAGAATGACTCGAACCATTTAAAAGCGGTTCCAGACATTCCAAATTTGCCCAAGCGTGCTAGCAACACCATGTGATCCACAGTGTCAAAAGCTGAAGAGATCAAGGAGAACCAAGATAGAAGCGTCTCCTTAGATCTCTCGCCCTCAGAAGATCATTTAGCACCCGAACCAGCGCTGTCTCGGTACTGTGTCTTTTACGGAAACCAGACTGGAAGGATTCGTAGATATTATGGATGGCTAAATGGTCATCCAGTTGGGCAGCCACGACCTTTTCAATGACCTTCCCAATAAAGGGAAGGTTACAGATAGGTCGATAGCTGGAAAAACAGTCTGGGTCCAAGGAAGCTTTCTTCAAGAGAGGTGTCACCACCGCCTCTTTCAGGGAGCTAGGAAACTCACCCGACTCCAAGGAGCACCACACAATTTGCACTAACACTGGACCTATGATGTCTACACAACCCAAAATTAGGGTAGTCGGTCCAGGATCCAAGCTGCAGCTTGTGGGGCGCACACTATGGATGATCCTCATAATATCCACGAACTCCGATCGACAAAGGAACTCCAGGAGAAGTGAGGTCTTGTTCTCTCACACACTCCCCACAACACCCTTAGAGTTGCGGACGCAAGTCCGCCCTGATGTCAGCCACCTTAGTTGCAAAGTATCGAGTGAGCTCATCACACTCTATTTGCGAAAAAGCTTTCCGAACTTGCAGACAGGCTGGGTTGCACAGTCTGTCCACAGTTCGGAACAGCTGAGCCAGTCGATTCTGAGCAACTGCAATCTCCCTGGACAGGAATTCTGCCTTCTTATGGGTGATTGCAGATTGATAACTAGTATAATGTTCAGTCAATCTAAAGCGGTCATCACCAAGAGACGGACTTGCGCCAGCAACGCTCTAACTTGCATCTGTCTCGCATCTCCCTCAGAGTCCCATCAAACAAAGGGCCCTGAGGCGAGGAAAGAGGGCACTCAACAGGAGCAACAGAATCCAGAGCAACGCAATGGCCTCATTATAAGCCTGTCTGGCGCTTCTGGACTACTGCCCACCAGTGCAGGGATGAAAGGTCAAACACCGCCATCAGGCCTTGTGGAGTAGCGTTCCGTAATGGACGGTACCTGACCATCTCAAAGGGGCTGGCCTTCTCAGAAGTGCGAAAATTGAACCTCGCGATGTGGTGGTCAGACCAAGCGACTGGTTCCACCCCATATCGAATGCATCAATCCCAAGGAGGAAGACTAAGTCAAGAGAGTGTCCAGATTTATGTGTAGCAGTGGAAACTACCTGTGTAAGGCCCAAAGAAGACATTAGTTGGAGGAAGTGTTTACTAAGGTGTGAGAGTTAGTCGTCGACCAGGCGTTAAAGTCGCCCAGCACCATCACTCTGGGTGCCTCAAACGACATGTCGACGAGGAAGTCTGCCACTTCCTGTAAGAAACGTTTCCCATCGCCGGGTGGACGGTAGATGAGAACGATTCGAACGCCTACACCTGCTATGACTGTACACTCAAAGGACTCAGCCTCACCCACTGCCACATTCGAGAGGCCCAATTCAGTCTTAAAACAGACTGCAACCCCCCCACCCCTACGGTCCAATCTCGGGCGGTGTAACACCGAGTACCCAGCTGGAGTCATGGCCTCCACTATAGGGCCAGAATTTTCATCCAGCCAGGTCTCGGTGATGCAAGCCAGATCAGCCATACCAATGAGGTCGGCAATAATAGCAGTTTTATTCTTAACAGATCTGGCATTGCATAACACCGCCCGAGTTGGACAAACCTCGGAGGTTGTTGGGCCTATCTGCCTACTGTAATCAGTAGTGCCCTTGGGTATGGAAACCAGACAGGGCAAGCCCCGCTCTGGATTCCATTTAAGCCCCCAGGCACCTCCTGGAACAATAACCCCAATAGGGTGACTCCACTTGTACCCCACCCCTGTTCGCGCACCCCTGCCCCCTCACCCTCCGGCGGGCAAGCCCCAATGCCCTACAACGCTGATATGTCTCGAACTGCAAGGGAGGAGTACAAAAGGGGCGGAGGGCACGAAGAGAGGAGGGGGAGTAATGCACCACCGTGGAGGAGAAAGGCCAGCACATGATGCTGCTGCCCAAATTAAACACTGAAATAAAAATAAACCCCACCAAAATTTTCCAAAGCAAAAACTCCTAACTACCTAAAACTAACAATTAAATCAATAAATTACAAAACAAAACAGACCCCTCCAACCCCAGTCCTCTCACCACCGGGAGGCAAGAGTACAAAGGCACTCTCACTGCCTAATAGAAACAAACAAATGTTTAAATTCCCCCCCAGTTCTCTCACAACAGGGGAGAAAAATACACAAGTAACAAAAATCAAAAACAAAGTTTTGGACCCAGGGTCTTCTCCCCACCCTGAAGACCAGGACAGAATCGACAAAACAAAAAACAGCTTCTCAGAAATCCAAAACAGTCCAGGACCATAAAAGTCAGTCACACCAATCCAGAGGGAAGAATTAATCCAAGGGAGATCCAAGAGGTTCAAAATACTCCAACAAGTTTGAATCCAAGGAGGAACGAGCAAACTCTACTCAGTTTACTCCCAGCCTCACCCCCCGGGCAATATTTGCCACTCACACTAAAGGAGCCACACAAGAGCCACCGCCGTAGCCCTTCCATGGTCCAAGGTGGCGGGCGCCCACCAGCTCCTGACTAGGAAAACGCCCCAACACCCTGCGGGGTTGCAATGCCCAGGAGAGTGCCGGCCAGAGCAAATAAGAGGCAGGAAAAACTCCCAAAATTATAGAGCTCAAAGGGCTCACAATCTCTTGATGAAATCCCAGTCCAAGATCTTCGGTCTCCTCTTCAGCAAATCCAAAAATCCAAAAGCTCCTCCAAACGCATTGGATACTAATTTCTCACAATCCCCTCAGCCAGAACACTTCTTCATGAAAGCGGCATACTCCAGACTTATCCAAAGGGAAAACAATGCCACCCAGGTTCCAGAGTGTCATCAAAAACATTACTCCCAGGTACAGCAACTCGGCAAAAATCTCACTAAGCTGCTGGCCCACGAGGTGTAATCATTGCCATGAAATCACATCAGGCTCTCGACTAGGCCCACTGAGTAACAAAATAAAAAGTCAGCTGGCGTCTCCATAAAAGCGGCACCGCCGCGCTTCAAGTAGTCAAGTAAAACCGTTAAAGCGGAGCATAAGCCGAAGCCGTAGGCAGCATAAACACTAGGACACCAAAGCAAAACGTATAATAAAAATAAAAATAAAATAGAGAATAACAATAAAATAATAAAAACAACTAGTTCGGAAATACTAAAACGACTAATTCAGGGAAGCAGCAGCGACGCGCCCAGCCTGGAGGCCATCTTCATTTTTCTTACTTGGTACCTGCCTCCAACCTGAGAAACCCCTCATTTACTCCTCCTCCTCTGCACTCACTACCTGCCTCCAATCTGAGAAAAAGCATTATTTACTACTCTCTTCTGTACTCTGTATCTTCTCCCAACCTTAGAAAAAGCATCATTTATTACCCATCTTCCACACTCAGTACCTGCCTCCGACTTGAGAACAATCTACCACTTTTCAGTACTTGGTACCTGCCTCCAACCTGAGAAAAACCATCATTGACTACTAACCCTCTGTACTTGGGTTCTTCGACTATTCCCTCTTCATTTTGGTCCCTCCTCATGCCAGGATTCTGAATCTTGTGCCTAAAATCAAGGTATTCAGTACAATGTTCGCTGCTTCCCTACTGTCCACCATACTAGTCTCCTGCCCTAACCAGCATAATAATGGCAACATATTGTATGTTGTGGTTCCTCCTCTTTCTAGTTTACACCATTCCAAATCCCAGCACAAAATCTATATTATAATAATAGCTTAGGTTTTTGTGTTTGTCTGTCCACAGTGGCCGCATAAATCAAATGGAAGTGTGAAGCTAGGCACAAATAATCCCATCCTCCTAGCTCAGGAGGCCCTCCCAAGCTTTAGGCAGAATTTGGTTGGGGGGGAGTAATAAGGGCTGGCTCTGTTTTTTTTTTTTTTTGCATTAACTGTGTCAATGTTTTTTTGTTTTTGCACCACTTTGAATTAATTGTCTCCAGTACTGTCTGTTACAATATCCAACTTGGTTTCACGGCCCATTTTTCAAGGGCATTGTGAAAAGAAAGTTCTGACTCTCAGAGTGCCCTCAATGGATATCATCACTGGATTATGCAGTTTCTCAGTGTTCAGACAGTTTCGTAGTCAAGTCTTGATGAGGTTTTGCTTGCTGAAGCCCTGCTCATGATCATATGAGAGCACTAGCATCGTCATGAAAATAGAAGCAACAGCACGTAAACAAGGGTAAACCCCATCCCCTTCCATGATGATAAATTTGTACACATCAGTGACTGTTTTAATTAACAGATATTCATTCTTTTCCACTAGTGTTCTGAAGTGGCTGCACTCCTGTCTGCATGTTTATTCAAAACCTGTCTAACCTGCTGGGATGAATTGATGGGTTGCAATTTGGTTTAGATCAGCGCTGGACCTTGCAGTTGTGCCAGTTGAGGAGAGCAGGTCCTTTGAGTGTATGGTGGTCGCAGGTGTGAGGTGCAGGATTCTTGTCATCTACCGTCTACTGGGGGTGATAAACAGTTCCTGTAAGAAGTCGCAGACTTCGTTGTCGACATGGTGTTGGAATTGATCAGATTGATGGTGCTGGGTGACTTCAATGCCTGGATCAACGACGAACTCTCGCAGTTCGGTCAGGACTTCCTCCAACTTATGAACTCATTGGGCGTCACACAAGCAGTTGCCTCTGCGACCCATAATCACAGCCACTCTCTGTATCTGGTCTTCCTGGTGACAGAGGCCCCCCCCAACTTGGTGGTGGAACCAGTTTGATGGTCAGACCACCAAATTGTAAGGTTCAACTTCCATGCCCCCCCCCCGACAGACCTGCCCCTGTGGAGATGGTTCGGTACTGCCCTTTGAGGGGACTGACGCCAGATGGTCTATTAGTGGTGCACGACCTGTCAGGATTACAATGTGCAAGCGAGGGTCCGGAGAACCTGCTACAGGCTTATAATAGGGCTGTGACTGGTGCTCTAGATGCTATAGCTCCTGTCCGAGTTCATCCTCTCACCCTTCGCCCTCTGTCCCCTTGGTCTGATGGGACCTTGAGGGAGTTGCGGCGAGTTGGATGAAGGTTGGAGCATTGTTGGCAGAAATCGCACCTTGAAGCTGACAGACTTAAATTGATGGATCATTATAGGGACCATCAATCAGCAATTTTTTGTAAGAAGGCAGATTCCTGTCCAGGGAGATTGCTGCAGGTCAGAATCGACCAGCTCAGTGATTTCAAACTGTGGACAGACTGTGCAATCCAGCCTGTCTGCAAGCTTGAAGAGCCTTTTCACAAGAAAAGTGTGACGAGTTTGCTAGGTTCTTTGCTGATAAAGTTGCCAACAACAGGTCTGAGATCCATTCAGCTTACTCTATGGGGTGTGGCAGTGGTCAGTGTGAGGTTGCTACTTCTCGGTTTTGTTGGATGGACTTTGACTGGTTGGAGATCATGGATGTCATGCAGATTGTCCGGACTATGCGGCCGACCTGCTGTAGTTTAGACCTGGGCCCAACTCACCTTTTGACTGAGTGCGTTGATGTCATATGTCTGGCCCTTACGGAGATATTCTGGAGCTCATTAGAGTCAGGTGAGTTTCCAGACTCCCTGAAGGAAGCGGTGGTGACATGCCTCCTTAAGAAAACTTCTCTTGACCCAGATTGTACCAACTACAGACCAGTTTCTAACCTCCCATTTGTTGGGAAAGTTATCAAGAAGGTGGTTGCACTGCAACTGGAGAATCTTCTTACCAGCCATGATATCTATGATCCTCTCCAGTCTAGGTTTTGGAAGAGGCATAGCACTAAGACTGCCCTTGTTCAGGTGCTCAATGACCTCCTGAGTGCGAGAGATTGGAGGACCCGCTCCATCTTGGTCCTCCTTGATCTCTCAGCTGCGTTTGATACCGTGAACCATGGGGTGCTGCTGGTGTGCCTGTGGTTCATCTGTGGCCTGTATGGAACAGTCCTCAGATGGTTCTATTCTTTCCTCACTGGCAGTTCTCAGAGGGTGGTGGGGATCTTATCCTCCAAGTCATTCTCTCTGCCATGTGGGGTACTGCAGGGCTCTGTAACTCCCTGTACCTAATGCCCCGGGGTTGACATCCAGCACCTGCAGCTGGTGCAGAACGCTACAGCCAGGTTTTTGACTGGGCTTTCTCGGTCAAGTCATATTACTCCTGTGCTGCATGAACTGCACTGGCTGCCTGTTCAGTGGTGGATCACCTTCAAGGTCGGCTTGCTGACCTATAATGTCCTACAAGGACAGGGTACGAGCTACCTGCAAGATCTTCTGTGTCTCTATTGCCCCCTCCGACCACTCTGCTTGGCCAGTGAGGGATTGCTACAGGTTCCCAGGGTTGGTTGAAGACATCTGTGTCGCGGGTATTTATGTTTGCGGCATCTACCCTGTGGAAATCTCTATCTTGTCAGATAAGAGAGTGCCTGACAGTGGAGAGCTTCAAAACTGCTTTAAAACACATTTACCTGAGCTTGCCTTTGGTGATGATATGTGAATTGTTTATAATGTGATGACTGCTGGTTTTATATGTGTTTTTATTTATTTGATTTATTTATTGTAATGGGGGCTATGGTCTCTGGAATAGCACCTTTTTAGAAATAAAGTCGATCTGATTTGAATTCCATTCCACTGAAATGCTGGCAATCATGTCTGAAAATTGAAGATAAAGATACAGTATCATACTCAGATGAAGGAGAGTCATGAGAATCCTTATGACATGAAGAAGATGGAAGATCTGAAGGCTACCACGGTGCAGTCGGACCTGGACATTGTGGCCATCACAGAGACCTGGTGTAATGATAACCACGACTGGTAGATGGCCATACTTGGCAACAACATATTCAGAAGAGACAGGGCAGGCAGGAAGGGAGGAGGAGTGGCCCTTTATGCGAAAGATGGCATAAAGACCACAGAGATCCAGGAGGAACAAAATGGGGGAGAGATACTGTGGGTTAAGCTGGAAAGGAAAATGGGACCAGCCATCCGCACAGGTGTGGTCTATAGACCACCAGCCCAGGAGGAAGAAACAGACAGGGAGCTGATACTAGCCATCCAAAGGATGGCAGACAAGAGTGAGGTGGTGCTGGTTGGAGACTTCAATACTCCAGACGTGGACTGGAGCCTCCCAGCAGCAGCATCAACCAGGAGCAGATTTATCCTGGACTCCCTTCAAGGTGCCATCCTCAAGCAACTTATCATGGAACCAACTCAGCAGAAGGCATTACTGGAGCTGATCCTCACAAATAGGGACAGTGTGATGGGGTAACAGTGGGGGAACATCTGGGGAACAGTGACCACTGGTCACTGTGGTTTGAAATCACAGAAAGAGCAGAACCAAACCGCACAAAAACACATATCCTGGATTTTACGGGGGCAGACTTTGGGAAAATGGAGAGATGCTTGAAAGAGGCATTAATGGGAATGGGGAGGGAATCAGGGGTTGATGAACAGTAGGCAATATTTCAAACAGGGATTATAAGAGCAACAGAGTTGTGTATAAGCAGGTTAGCAAGGGGAAAATAAAGAGGAGGCCATTACGGTTTTCCAAGGAGGTAGTGGAAAAAGTGAAAGCCAAAAAAAAAAACGCATTAGGTAATACAAGAAGACACAGGCAGAAGGGGATAGGGAGAAGTACCAAGAGAAGCAAAGAAAGGCAGGGGGGGTCAGTAAAGGAAGCCAAAGCTCAGACAGAAGAGCGCATCGCAAAATCAGTGGGTAAAGGGGACAAAACCTTTTACAGGGACATAAGTGAAAAAGAAGGGCAAAGGGAGGGATAGTGAGACTGAAGGGGGAGGATGGGGGCCACGTGGAGAATGACGACAGTAAAGCTGACATACTGAACAGATTTTTCTGCTTAAGTCTTTACTGTGGAAGAGGAAGGTAATGGGCCTGAAGGAGTACAAGGGGTGGGAACGGTGCAGAAATGGACACATTTCCCTTTACACATGAAAGGTTCCTAAAGGAACTGGAAGGAATAAGAGTCGATAAAGCAATGGGGCCAGATGGGGTGCACCTCAAGATCATAAAGGAACTAAGAGAGGTGGTGGCTGAACCTCTGGCAATCCTGTTTAGCCAATCACTGGAAACAGGGGAGGTACCCAAAGATTGAAGGAAAGCAGATGTAGTCCCCTTATACAAAAGCAGGAACAAAGAGAAAACAGGGAACTAGAGACCAGTCGGCCTGACCTCAGTAGTGGGGAAGATCATGGAAGCACTACTGAAGGAGAGACTGGTGGAACATCTGGTTGCCAATGGACTACAGGACCCAAGACAGCATGGTTTCACCAAGGGCAGGTCATATCAGACCATCCTCATTGAATTTTTTGACTGGGTGACAAGGGAGGTGGATCAGGGGAAGGCAGCGGACGTGGCCTATCTGGACTTCAGCAAGGCCTTGACACTGTGCCACACAGAAGGCTATTAAACAAACTGGGAACTATGGGAGTGGGCAGGACAGTAGTGTGGTGGGTAGGTACTTGGCTGGGCGGCAGGACACAAAGTGTGGTGGTAAATTGCTATCACTCTACAGAAGGAAGAGTGACCATTGGGTACCATAGGGATCATTGATGGGACCAGTCCTATTTAACGTCTTCATCAGCGAAGGCAGAATTTCCCTGTTCGCCGATGGCACAAAGCTCTGTAACAGAGTGGACATGCCAGAGGGTGTAGACAGAATGAGGAGGGACCTGCAGAAGCTTGAAGAATGGTCAAGGGTTTGGCAGTTGAAATTCAATGCAAAGAAGTGCAAGATAACACATATGGGGAACAAAAACCCTGGAACAGCATATCAGTTGGGGGTGAGGAGAAAGGGGATATGATAGAGACATACAAGTACCTTACAGGAAGGAACAGGGTGCATGAATATAATATTTTCCAGCGAAAAATATGTTCTAGGACTAGAGGGCATGGGATGAAGTTGGAGAAAGGGCGATACAAAGGAAACATGAAAAATTATTTCTTCACAAAAAGGGTGGTGGACAAGTGGAACACCCTGCCAGAGGAAGTGGTGGGGGCTGAAACAATCACAGGTTAAGAATGCATGGAATAGGACATGTGGAATTCTGATGTCAGAGTAAGGGGCAACAGACTTCTGGAAAAACATAAAGTGAACTTACAAGCTTAAATGGGCAGACTGGGTTGGCCACAGGTCCTTATCTGCCAACAGTGTCTATGTAAGAATGATCTAGCAAGATGAACTCTGGCGTAAAAATGCAACGAGACCCCTCAGAACTTCTGAACTGCCTGTGTGAAAGAAACATTGTATTGATGGACTGGTTATGTAATCTGTTATATAACCTGTGTATTTTATTTATTTATTTAATTATTTAGGAAATCGGAATTAAAACCCTTTGAGTCATAGACACGTTTCCAAAGGCTCCACGTCAGAATAAAACAGACATTCATACAGTACCTACATAGAATAAATGTGGGTGAGCAATCATACAGAGTATAAATACAATAGGCAATGGTTAATGCCTATACATTTGGTAGCTAAAACAGGGCAGAGCTACCGACATATTTACCTAATGAGCGGTTAAGACCTAAACAACTGGTAGCTAAAGCAATGCATGATATGAGTTGGTAGTAAGCCACCACAGGGAGGCCTTGTCTTACACATAATACATGTATTGTGTATCAACGTGATATACCTGTACTGTATTTGTGCCTGTTGTTTGTTGACCCTGACCCCTTGTAGTCTCACGTGGTCGCACCTGAAAATAGGCATTTATTTGTCTAGTTAATCTACCTGGTTAACAAAACTAAATAAATAAATATGTTTCCGAACAAATGATCTACAGGCTGAAGCAAGGGTATAGGCAGTACATACACCATGTAAGCCATGGTGTACACATTTATTTTTGAGAGGCAACATTTTTCCTAACCCCAAGGGTACTTTTTACCCCACCTTCTGATGGTATAATACAATTGTTGGTGCTCTGTGTAAGCAAGTAACTGTGCAAATTGCATACAACTGGGTGCTGTTTTATTTGGGGAGTATACAACTGTAGAGCATAGAACAGGTTACATATAGAAGCAACAAACTAGGTGAGATTGGGGGGAACAAGCAGGGTATGGGAAGCAAAAAGATCACAGCTGGGTCAACGAAGAGGGTCATGGTGTCCAAAATGGTGTACAAACTTTACATTCCTAGCAACTCCCCTGGGCTGAAGTGGCTTATGTCCTTTGTTTGTCACTGTCTTTCAGTATGTTTCCAGAAAACTCAAACTCAGATCCAGCATCTGGAGATGTGCACTCTTAAACTTTGTAATAGACACACTAGTCCCGGCTTTGAATTCAGGGGGCCCCCCCCGAGTCTCATAATCTGGCGCAAGCCACGTCAAAGATGGCTTGCGCCAACTGCCTGTGCACCATGTTGGATCTTGTGCTCAATTCTCTACTGGGCAGGATCCCGATGGCAAAGTCCTGTGGCTTGCGGCAACTGAACAGGCGTACACATAACATGTTGCCGCCAAGCCGTGGGCTGTCGCGTCAATGTCCCAGGCAGTCCCTGGTAGTCTAATAGCCCCCAACAACAATCTCCATTACAAATGTAAAAATATCCTCGATAGTCTAGTGGTCCCCGAGCCCCAATCTCTCTTTATAATACATAGTACTATATACTGATATAATATTTATATGCCTTGGTGGTCTAGCGGACCACCCCAGCCCTGATCCGCCATTAAAAGACATCCCAAAATTCCTTGTGCTCTAGTGGACCCACCACCCCGCAGTGCTCTACCACCCAGCTCCCCCCAACCCATAACCGACCGGCAACTCGCACAGCCCACCACTCACCACCATGGCCAGCCACCAACTGAGCTCTGAAAGAGCAAGTAATGTATACAGTATGCACTCTGGGACTGACCTGTCAATCACTGAGCCTGTACTACATACACTGCGCATTCATTCAGAGCTCAGTCCTTGACTCTAACCATGGAGTGGTGAATGGGCTGCCATCACTGCCAGTTATGGGTTGAGGAGAGAGGGTTGGAGGGGTCCACTAGACCACCAGGAAGTTCAGGATTTCTTTTAATGATGGACCAGTGCTGGGGCAATCTGCTAGACTACGAAGGTATATAAATATTATATTAATAAATAGTATTATAATGGGAGATCAGGGCTTGGTGAGGGGGCACTAGACTACCAGGGATATTTCTGACAGGAGTTGGGGCCGGGAAGACCACTAGACTACCAGGGTTATTCTTAAATTTATAATGGGAGATCGGGGCTTGGGGGTTGATAGGCTACCAGGGTTATTCTCGAATTTATAACAGGGGATTGGGGCTGGGGCAGGGGACCATGGCACATTGCCACAAAGTGTACAACTCACCCAGAGGGAAAATTTCTAAGTACCCTCAGACCAACCCTGGTTGATCTAAGGGTATTTAGAAATTTGCCCTCTGGGTGAGTTTTGAGAATATCGATTGAGGAGCTTTGGCAGCCTGCATCTGGTGCAAGCCCCTAGGGCCTTGCCACAGCCCATTTTGTGGTGCATTGGTGGCACAAGCCCCGTTTGGTGCAGGCAGCCTACAGTAGACACAGGCTGCCTTTGTGAATCGCTCCCGGGACATCGTTTGGCACAAGTGGTGCTTTGCACCCATCATTGAGACGCAAGCCCCTTGCACTGCCCCAGGAGCTTTGAGAATAGGGTCCAGAGAGTTTCTGAACAGTAGTGGCCATGATGTCATGCATTCTGCCCAAATGGAAGTCTTTTCACTAGAAAGTTTAATTTATAAATCCAGGCTGGTGGAGCACGTCAGAAGAAAAATGAGACACTTACAGAAATTTATACGTGGAAATTGATTTCAGCAGGCCATCAGCTCTGGCATTTTGTAATGGCAGCAAGCGTATTGATCATACTAGAAAAATATCAGCAGTAATGCATTAACTGCACCTTCAAATAATATCAGCAGTAATGCATTAACTGCACCTTCAAATAATAACCATCTTGTGAAAAAAAAATTCTAAATTTACGCTGTTTCTTATCCAGAACATTCTGAATCTCTTAACGCATTTGAGTTCTGCCACCCCTCCCTTAGCTAGAGTACATGTTCTTTAAAGTAGCATTTAAACTAAATTATGGTTGCCACCTCTGGAAGAGGCAAAATCCAGACACTACACCACACCCTAAACTGTCCCCTTAGCCCCATCCCCTGCTGAAAACAGGATCTTTGCTCCTGAAGAGTTCATCTATTCCTACCGCTTTCTCCCTACCTGAGGTCATAGAATACTGCTTGTGATGTCACAATTACTCCCATGGCAACAGAGTGTGTTGTCACAACAGAGGATTATGACTTGAAGTAGGGAGTCAGCTATTGAGGCAGATGGACTCTAAAGGAACTCTAAGGGATAAATATCATATATTTGTGCAAATTTCCATAGTAATAACTAATGGGGAGGAGAAATATACAGGTTACTCACCTGTAACAGGTGTTCTAGAAGTGGTATATATTGTTCATCTACACTGTCTGGCAGGTACCTTGCTGCTTTAAGATGGGCCAGAAGGTCCTCAAGGTGGCTCCTCCCACCCACCCTGGTGGTAAAACCCTCGGCTCCACTCTATAACGCCAGATCTAGCCCACTGGAAGCCAGGTTGTGCGCCGAAGCCGGGGAGGTCGGGTGGGTCCGTGTGGATGAACAATATATACCACTCCTAGAACACCTGTTACAGGTGAGTAACCTGTATATTTCTCCTCCCCATTAGTTATTACTATGGAAATTTGCACAAATATATGATCTTTATCCCTCAGAGTAACCTGTGTTTCTAGGGACGTGGATATGTTGTTCAATACACACTGTCAGGCAGACTCCTAGCAGTTCTCCAGGAGGAGGGGGGCAAGGTACACACACCCTACTTAGGGAACAGGGACTGGAGAATTGAGGTCCCAAAACCAGCATCCCGGCGTGACTCGAGGTCGATGTGATAATGGGAAATGAAGGTGTGTGCTGACTTCCAGGCAGCAGCCCTGCAGATTTCCTAGATAGGGACGTCCCTAGAAGCAGCCACCGAAGCAGCAGTATGGCAGGTGGAATGAGCCCTTAGCCCTATGGGAGGCTCCTTGCCCATCAACCTATAGCAGAGATCAATGCAGGAAGTGATCCACCTGCCAATCATCCACTTGGCTGCAGGTTTGCCAGGTGCAGCTTCAGTGTAGGTGACAAACAGCTGGTGAACCTCTCCCCGAACTTCCGCTGTACGCTGTTTATAATAGGTAAGCACTTTTCTCAGGTCCAAAGTATGGAGCCTGTACTTGGCCTCCGAGGTGTGATTTGGGTAGAACACTGGCAGAGTAAGCACCTGATTCAGGGGAAACTCTGACACCACCTTCGGAAGAAATTTCAGGTGGGGGCGCAGGACAACCTTGTCCCTGTGGAAGACCAGGTAGGGAAATTTGATGGAAAACGCCTGGAGCTCCCCAATCCTTCTGGACGACGTGACAGCCACCAAGAAGGCGGTCGTCCATGACAGGTGCAAGATGTCACACCTGTGCATCGGTTCAAATGGCTTGCCCATGAACTTAGCCAAAACCAGCAGTAGATCCCATGGAGGTGGAGGTCATGCACTGGAGGGGATATGTGATCTAGGCCCTTGAAAATGTGCAAGACAACCTTCTCCTGCACCACTGACTGCTTGACGGGCCACGCTTGGTAAGCAGAGATGGCTGCCAGGTGCACCTTAAGGGTGGTCGACCAAAGCCCTTGCTGAGAAAGGGACCACAGGTAGTCCAGAATGCTAGCCAATGGGCAGGATGAAGGGTCTAACTCCTTGCCCTGATGTCAAATGGAGACTCTCTTCCATTTAAAGGCATAACATTTTCTTTTCGACTCCTTACAGGACGCCTCAACGATGTTGAGGACCTTGTCGGAAAGACCCAAGGCCTGGAACTCTAGCTGCTCAGGAACCAGGCCATCAGGTGCATGGATTAAAGGTCTGGATGGAGTACCTTCCCCTTGTTGTTGGAAAGCAGGGTCCGGACGGGCTAGAAGCCACCTCGGGAGCCTGGAGCTGAGGCTGAGGAGATCTGTATACCAGAACTGGCGTGGCCAATCTGGGGCTACCAGGATCACCTGCACCTTGTCCCTCCTCACCTTGAGGAGCACCTTGTGGGTCAAGGAAAATGGAGGTAAGGCATAAAAGAGGCCTGGGGTCCAAGACCTTGAGAAGGCCTCCCCCTGCAGTGAGCCCTGCTGAGGGGGGGTGGGCATGAAACAGCCTTGGCTTGGCATTCTCCCTGGAGTCAAACAGGTCCACCTGAAGTGTGCCCTAATGGAAGAACAGGTCTTGTACTACCTCTGGCAGGAGAGACCACTCATGAGATGCATTGCTTATCTGGCTGAGGGCATCAGCCAGACTGTTGGAGGCTCCTGCCACATGAATGGCTAGGAGATCAGCCTCCAGGCTGAGCACGAGAGACCAAATGTGAAGAGCCTCCTTGCACAGAGGCAAGGAGTGCGTCCCACCCTGTTGGTTGAGATAGTACATGGTCGTGGTGTTGTCCATCTGGATCTGGACAACTTGACCCCGAAGGAACGTAGTGAAGGCAGTCAGGGCTAGCCGGACCGCTAGGAGCTCCAACAGGTTGATGTGGCATCAGGACTCCGGAGGGCACAAGAGTCCGTGGGCTCTGTGCTCCCCCAGATGGGCACCCCAACCCATCAGAGAAGCGTTGGTCATCAAGATGACCGTCGGCTCAGGGCGAACAAATGGGATTCCCTCCTGCAGATGAGCTGGGACGAGCCACTACTGCAGGCCATCCCACATCTCCTGGGTCACGGAGACTGGCTGGTCTAGGTGAACAGAGCGCCGAGACCACTGGCAGGCCAGACCCCACTGCAGGGGTGCATATGCCAGCGGGCTCATAGGACCATACTGGTGCAGGCCACCATGAGAACCAGAAGGCGCAGGAAGTCCCGGGCAGGGCAAAATTGCCCAATCAGAAATGACTGGGCAAAGGAGGAAAAGACCTCAGCCCTGTCCGCCGGGAGCCGGGCTCTGGCTCGGAGAGAGTCGAGCTCCGCCCGAATGAACTGAATCACCTGCGAAGGCACGAGTTCCGACTTTACCTCATTGATGAGGAGGTCCAGGTAAGAGCAAACCCGGAGGGCTAGATCTCTGGACCGCTCTGCCTCTAACCTGGAGAAGGCTGCTATCAGCCAATCGTCCAGGTA
This sequence comes from Neoceratodus forsteri, assembly GCA_016271365.2. Lineage (NCBI taxonomy): Eukaryota > Metazoa > Chordata > Ceratodontiformes > Ceratodontidae > Neoceratodus > Neoceratodus forsteri. The sequence goes on from CM057449.1 coordinate 113,337,400, forward strand.
AGGGTAGACCTGGATCCCTCTGCGCTGCAGAAAAGCTGTCACCACTGCCATGCATTTGAGGAAGATCTTGGGAGCTGAAGAAAGGCCGAAAGGCATGGCCTGGAACTCGTAGCGGGTTCCCTCTGCTCAAAAGGAGAGGAACCGCTGATGAGACAGATGGATTAGGACGTGAAAGAACACATCCTGAAGGTTCAGGGAGCAGAACCATATGCCCTGTCCAAGGGATGGTATGATCTGAGCCAGAGTCACCATCCGGAAGTTGCGCAGCCTTAGGAACTTGTTCAGGTTGTGCAGATCAAGAATGGGGCGCCAGCCCCCCGTCCATTTTGGAACCACAAAGTACCTGGACACAAACCCTGGGCAAGGAGGAGGATCCGCCACCTTGCTGACTAACCCCTTTCGGAGGAGCCCAACTATGTCATCTCAGAGAGGCGATAGAGGCTACGTGATCCGTGGTCACCAAGGGCACAGGCTCGAAAGGGAGGGACCTGCTCGAATTCTTAAGGCAAGCACCTGCCGACCACCTCCAGCACCCAGCGGTCCATGGTAATAGCGGACCAGGCGGAAAGGAAGTGGTTGAGCCGGCCCCCCACGGGGAGGGCCCAGGGGAGACAAGACAGGGTTGGGGGCGGCAACAACCTGTCATTGGGCAGGCTTGGACGAGGAAGAACTGGCCAAGGAGTCACCCGGGCCCTTCCCCCCAGGTTTCTTGATCAAAGAAGCAATGGACTTAGCTTTAGGGTGCCGAACATGAGCCTGATGGCCCTGCTGCTGGGCAGATCTTGCCATAGGAGCAGAGGGACAAAAGGGCTTACGCTGCTGATGGTGACCTTTGTCCCTCTGAGCAGATGCAACTGAGTCTACGGTGGCACTGGACTTCTCAATGCGCTGGAGGTGACCCTCCACCTTGGGCCCGAACAGGTCGGTGCCTAGAAAGGGGACATCTGCTAGCTTGTGCTGGGTATCTGCCATAAAGGTTGAGATCCGCAAACAGGCCCTCCGGCACATCACCACTGCGGCCGTAACTGACCGGGCACAAGAGTCTCCAATGTCCAGAGCCATCTGGAGCTGTTGTTTAGCCACCGTCCTTCCCTGGTCCCGAACCTGCTTGACCGTGGTCTGAAGGTGAGCCAGGAGGTGAGGGAGCACCTCATCTAGAGAGCCCAACAGGGTGTGAGAGAAATGTGCCATCAGAACATCTGTGCTAGCTTGGCGATGGCCCAAAGAGGCAGCAGCATACACTTTCCTCCCACAATAGTCCAGCTTTTTGGACTCCTTATCTGGGGGTTTCTCCACATCCCTAGTGTTGCCTGACTGCCTGAAAACACTATTGGCCACCAACCCCTCGGCCAAGGGGTGCTCCGAGAAGCCGGAGATGAATCCGGTAGGGACCGCATACTTGCAGGCCATCCTGGCAGAAGGCGCAGGACAGGAGGCCGGGCCCTGCCAGAACTCTACAGCCAGATCCACAATGGCGTCGGCCACAGGGAAGACCTCCGTGGGGGAATCCCCTTTGTCTAGAATCTAAGTAAGGGGATATCTGGTGTGTTTCTGCACGGGTTCAAGCGGCATCCTGGTGGACTCCGAGATGAGTAGAAGAAAACGCAGGAACAAGATGGGGCTCTCATCCACAGACAGACTCCCCAAGGATTCCAGGTCGACTGGACGGGAATGTAACAAGGAGTCCTTGGACTCCAAAGAGTCCATGTAAGCTGTTGACCGCCTGAGCCACTCTCCACATGCCAAGGACAATTGGGGGTGAGAGTGACCAATAACCGATGGGGCAAACCTTGAGCCGGCCGAGAATCCTTGGTTGGCGCCCCAATCTTCAGCTGCGGAGGCGGTGGTTCCACCACAATGGGCAGAGCAGCCGGTTTTGGCCGAGCAGTCAGTGTTGAAACCAGATCCTCAACCGAGGAACCGGAGGCTGGGGACAGCTTCGGCCATTCAGGCGACAGCCACTTAATTGCCAGTGTGGGAGCCGGTACTTAACTGCTGCCAGCCAAAAGAAGTTCCTGCCACATGAGGTCCTCATAACGCCTACGCAACTTGCGCCAAAGCTACTACTTGTATTTATTTAACCAGTAATACTTGTACAGGTGTCGATATCGTAGTAGTAATGATTTTTAGTCATCAAAAATATGAACATGGTAAAATTTCCATTGAGCGGAATGCTCGTTTACAAGGGACACCATATGTACAATCATCCTGGTTACATACGTTGGAGAAAAAATACAAATCATAAATATATACATCACTTAAAATTTAAAAATACATTATTCATTAAGGTGTAGTACAGCATTAGGACAGTACAAGAGAAACCCAAGAGTAGGATCCCAAGTGAAATTTATCTTGAATCAATAGCTAGCCAACAATTTCTGGGACAGGCTGCTTATGACAAAAAAACATAATTAAAATTTTTGCCAACATATTTTAGTACCTTGTGGTCTAAGATACTTAGGTAGGTCATTCCATACTTTCGGCCCCAGGTCCTGACAGTCTGGACCCAAAGCTTATTTACCTCTCTGCCCCCACTACAGCCTCCCCTCTGGTTGACATCCTAAATCTTTCTGTCAGTATAGCCCCTTCTTTATTAAAAAAAAAAAAAAAAACAGTCAACCTGGGAGGCATAAAGTACCATAAACAGATACATAAAGAGCTACTGACACATCAAAGAAAACTTTAAAAAACTTAATAGGTACAATCCTGCTCGCTCTCCCCTGCCCACGTGCATACATAAGGCTACATCCTGTCGCCCATTTCTCCCACCCCCCCATCCAGTCGCCCTACCCTCTCATCACCATGAGGGATTTCGCAAGGAACTACTCGCCGTTATGGATGGCACCCTTCCCCATGTGCCCACCTCACGGAATACCTTGAAGGTGAGATGGGAGGTGGAAGAGCGGAAAGACATAGGGAGTCTGTTCCATAGGGAAGGGGCAGAGCTGGAAAAGGCTTTACTACCCATGGTAGGGGAGATTTGTGGAACTACCGGGGAGAGTGGATGTTTCGTGGAGGCTCCTAGCTACCACTCTGCCCATGAGGAGGGATGAATATGGGGACAGGTGTCTGCCTCTCAGAGTACTGTCAACTAAGCAAACAAGGACACAGTCGAACCGTCCTTGCAGTGTGGGAGCCACCCAAGTGACCAGTACAATATGCAATGATGGGTAGAAAAAGGGGCATGGAGGACAAAGCACCAGATACTGTTGTAGACTGAGTTCAGTCTACAGTGCAGAGCTGAGGATATGAGGGAACAGACAGGAGAGCAGTATACAAGGACCGACAGAAGGTTTCCTTGTGCAACTGCTAGGCACACCTCTTAAGAAAGGAATTAATTTAGGCGGTATGTGGCACCTAGCTTCTGATTAACTATGCGCACAGAATTATTGACATGGTCGGCGAACATAAGGGAGGGGTCCAGAGTGACACCTAAGAATTTAAAACTAGGGACATTTTCGGGGGGGGGGGGCAGCAGGTGTGTGGGTACAAGGAGGAAGAAGTTTGTCTTGGAGATCTTTGTGAGAAATGGTTTGGATCCAAATAGCATTACTTTCGTTTTCTTTTCATTTACAGAGAGTCTGTTGGAAAGAGACCAACTGTGGGCAGCTCCATAGGTATGTGTAAGAACGGAGGAGACGTTTGCAAGGGACTTGTCACTATGGTAAAGGACAGGGTCATCTGCATAGAGGAGAGCCTCAAAGGTAAGGCGTTTAGCCAGGAGTGCGTTAATAAAAATGGAAAAAAGTAGGGGGGGCCAAGGATGGAGCCTTGGAGAACCCCTGTGGATACCGGTAGGGCAGGGGAAGAGGCCGTACCAATTGTAACAGACTGGGACCTACCTTTGAGGTAGCTTCTAAACCACGCTGTTGTCTCAGCAGAACAGCCAAGGTGTAGGAGACTGGAGTGGAGGAAGGAGTGGTCGACGAGATCAAAGGCCTTTGTCAGATTCATGAATACAGCACCAGTTGCCTTACCCGTGTCCATGTTTCTAAGGACGGGTACTTATCTGATGCTCACTAAGTTTCTGCATACCTTTCATCCAATTACCTATGGCTCCTCCCGAGCACTTTTTGTCATGCAGTTTACTTTCTGCTTTGCACCAAATTTATAACATTTTCTACTTTTTTTTCTGTAGTTTTACAAATTACCTGGCACTAAATGTATCTAATTCTTGTCTTGAAAAACAAAATCTTTATGTTCAAGAACATACATTACAAACAGGTCAAGGGGACAGCGATGGGGGTCACCTTAGCTCCAAGTTTTGCTAATATGTATTTAGGTGCTTGGGAGGAGAAATATGTGTATGATGTACAGAATAACCTTTTCATAGACAGTATAGACCTATACCGTAGGTTTATAGATGATATAGTCCTTATATGGAAGGGCAGCAAAAAAGAACTGTCTAGTTTTGTTAAATTTTTGGAAAGCACTAATTCTAATCTTCATTTCAAAATAAACTTGTCTGTTGAAAAGATTGATTTTTTAGACACTACTTTGTTCAAAGAGCAGGATGGAAGCATTCTTACAGATCTGTTTAAAAAAAACACAGATAGAAACAGTTTACGGTATGCCAGGAGTTGCCATCTGAGCTATGTTATTATAAATCTACTAACAGGGCAGTTCATAAGAGTAAGTCGCAATTGTGGTAATGAATTGTATAAAAAAAAGAGCTGAAGAACTTTCTCAAAGGTTGAGAACTAGGGCTTGACAGAGAACACCAGGAGAAAGGAGTGCTGTGTGACTAGACTTCTCTGCTGGGACTCAAGAAGTAGAACTCTTCTACTGGGACCTTTAATTTAGGGTAAAACAAACAAACAAAAAAATTAGTGTGTGTGTCTCAGTTGGCTAAAGTAGTTATCTGAACAGTTGTCTAGGTGTAAATCTCAGGTGGCTGAATGGGCTTGATTGCTGAGCAGTTTAAATTACTTGTAGAAAGAGCTAGTAATAAGGTGAGTGGCTTAGCTAGAAGGAAACTAGATTTAAACATTGCCTTAGAAAGATTCTGTCAGAGGCTTAGCAGAGGACACCAGAAGAAAGGAGTGCTGTGTGACTAAGGACACCTCCCCCACCTAAGGAGCACCACTGCCACAGAGGCTGCCAAGGCTGCCAAGTATGAAGACCAGGTGGACCACAGTGGGTTCTGGGAGGGTACAGGTGGTGGAACAGAGGCGAAGCCCCCTAGTTGTACCTCTACACAAACCATATGCCAGTCTGGCACAGCAAGGTTCCTCTACAATGGCACCCCTCAGTGGAGACTAAGGAGAATGCTGAGGACACCCACAATGGAGACCCACAGAAGGGTGGCAAGGGACACCACAGGGGAAGGAAACAGCTTCTGATAGGGGACTCAATTGTTAGAGGCGTAGACCTGGGGAAGGGAGAGGAGAGGGGAAGTAAGGTGCCTGCCTGGTACCATGGCTTGGAGGGACAAGAAGCGAATCCTCAGGATTGCAGAAGCAGCATCACAGGAGAGGGAACTAGATATCATTGTCCACCTTGGGACAAATGACCTAGCTAGGCATGGGATCAGTGCAGTGCAGGATGACATTGTGGAGTTGGGGAGGGGCCTCAGAGAGGTAGCAAGCACAGTTACCTACTCAGAGGTACTGCCAGTCCAAGGCAGGGGTGAGGCTAGGGTACTACACACCATGCAGTTTAATGAATGGTTGCAAAACCGGTGTACAGCACAGGGCTTTGGCTTCATTGGGGACTTGGGGTACACCTGGAGGGATGAAGGTTTATACTGGCACGATGGTCTGCATCTGTCCATGAAGGGAACCAAGATCCTAAGTGACAGGTTTAAATGCTTCCTTGGCAAGCTTTTACACTAGCCAAGGGGGGAGGTGCTAATAAGAGGCAGGAAATGTCATGCCTCCCCCCACAAAACATGACGGGTAGTAAGGTAAACACTGAGGTACAGTGCTCAACAGAGGGCAGGACAGGGTAAATGGAAAATAGACAAGGCAAAAAGAGCAGGCATGGGGGAAAAAAGGATAAAGCCAACATTAAATGGAGGGCAATGAGTACCAATGCCCGTAGTCTGGGAAACAAGCTTCCTGAGCTGGTAGCCTTGATGGAAGATGAACACTTGGATACTGTGACAGTCACAGAAACATGGTACACGGGGAACCATGACTGGGATGTCAACGTACCAAGGTACACAGTCTACAGAAGGGACAGGGAGGGGAAAAGAGGAGGTGGAGTAGCTCTATACATAAGGGAAGGGATCAAAGCTACAGAACTAAAAAGTAAAAGGGGAGGACAAGAGGCACTCTGGGTCACCTAGGAGACAGGAAATGGCACCACAATCCGCATAGGGGTTGTATACAGAGCCCCATCTCAAGGGGAGGAAATGGACAAGAAAATGATAGAGGACATTCTCAAAATGGCTGAAAAAGGAGAGATACTGTTAATGGGGGCCTGAATATGCCAGATGTTAACTGGATGACATGTACTGCAGCCACATCCAAGAGCAGGGTCATTCTCGATGCCCTGCAGGGAGCAGGCCTTAGACAGCTAGTGCTGGAACCCACTCGGGAGGAAGCAATACTAGACCTGGTACTCTCAAATGGAGAGAGGATCACAAATTTAGAAGTCGGTAGACATCTGGGAACAAGCGACCACTGCACAGAGTGCTTCACAATAAGCACAACCATGGAGACAAGCCATACAAAAACAAGCATATTGGACTTTAGAAGGGCTGACTTTGGCAAACTGGTGAATACCTGAGGAATACACTAGCAAATGGGCAAAAAGGAGGGGTGGAAGAACAGTGGAGAAAAATCAAAACTGCCATCATAGAGGCAACAAGCCTTTGTGTGAAACAGATAAAGAAAACAAAGCAGAGTAAAAAAATGGTTCTCAAAAGAGGTGGCAAGGAAGGTTTAAGAGAAAAAGGCTGCATTCAAAAAGTATAAGGCATCACAGAAGGAGCACGACAGGGAACTGTATCAATTAAAGCAGAAAGAAGTGGGGAAGCCAGTCAGAATAGCAAAAAGCCAAACTGAGGAAAAAATACCCAAGTCAGTTAAGAAGGGGGATAAAACCTTTTACAGGTACATTAGGGAGCATAGAAAGGTTAAGGGAGGAATAGTGAAGATAAATAAGGGAGAGGGGAGGTGGGCAGAGGGAGACAGTGAAAAGGCAGAGATACTGAATGAATACTTTTGCTCAGTATTCACAAAAGAAGATGAGGAGGAGTTACCTAAACCAGACAATAGAAGCACTCTGGGTAGGGGGGTTGACACCAGTCCATTTACAGAAGAAAGAGTCCTGAAAGAACTCCTAAAACTCAAGTTGGACAAAGCAATGGGGCCTGATGGGATTCACCCCAGAATCCTAAAAGAACTAAGGGAGGACCTAGTGACACCACTGACCACACTTTTTAACAAATCATGGCAGGATGGGGCGGTACCTGAGGACTGGAGGAGGGCAGATGTGATTCCCCTTCACAAAAGTGGGAGCAAGGCAGAAGCAGGAAACTACAGACCTGTAAGTTTGACCGCCGTGGTAGGGAAAATGATGGAATCACTTCTGAAAGAAAGAATTGTTGAGTACCTAGAGGCCAGCGGGGCACAGGACCCAAAGCAGCATGGTTTTACAGCAGGAAGGTCATGTCAGACAAATCTAATAGATTTCTTTGACTGGGTGACCAAAGTAATAGACCAGGGAGGGACTGTGGATATGGCCTACCTAGACTTTAGCAAGGCATTTGACACAGTCCCGCACAAAAGATTAATAATCAAGTTAACCAGCTTGGGAGTGGGTCCCAGGGTGGTAGCCTGGGTTGCAAACTGGCTGCACAACAGGACACAGAAGGTAACAGTGAGTGGCACACATTCTGGAGAAAGGGGGATCACTAGTAGAGTACCTCAGGGCTCAGTACTGGGTCCAGTCCTCTTTATCATCTTTATAGGTGACATTGCAGAGGGTCTGGAGGGAAAAGTATGCATCTTTGCAGATGATACAAAGATCTGTAACAGAGTTGATACATAAGGGGGGTAGAAAGGATGAGAATGGACTTGGCAAGGTTGGAAGAATGGTCAGACATATGGCAACTTAGATTCAATGCAAAGAAGTGCAAAGTAATGCACCTGGGAAACAAAAACCCAGGAGAAGAGTACACAATAGCAGGGGAGGTACTAACAACAACAAAAATGGAACAGGACTTGGGGGTAGTCATATCAGATGATCTAAAGGTGGGTAAGCAATGTGAGAAGTCAGTGAGGAGAGCCAGGGGGATACTGGGATGCATAGGAAGGGGCATCACAAGTAGAAAAATAGAAGTGGTTATTCCTCTGTACAGACAGTTAGTGAGACCCCATCCGGAGCACTGTGTGCAGTTTTGGAGACCTCATCTACGCTAGGACATAGACAGGATGGGAGCAGTCCAGAGGACGGCTACTAAAATGGTGCAGGGTCTGCATAAGAAATCATATGAAGAGAGACTGAGAGAGCTTAATATGTATACCCTTGATGAAAGGAGGGACAGGGGGGACATGATAGAAATGTTCAAGTACCTCAATGGAATCAACAAAGTCCAGGAGGGTAGCATCTTTCAGAAAAAGAGATGTGTAAGAACAAGGGGACACAATTTAAAGATAGAGGGGGACGGCTTAGGGGTAATGTGAGGAAATATTTTTTCATGGAGAGAGTGGTGGACGCATGGAACTGCCTTCCTGGGAAGGTTGTAGGGTCTAAAACAGTCGGGGAATTCAAACATGAATGGGACAGACATAAGGCAATTATAGTGGGGAGCAGGAGGAAGTAGGCTGTTGGTTAACTAACATACTAACATACTAAAATGCCAGCAGAATAGGCCTAACGGTCTTTCGTGTCTGCTCGTTTGGTCAGCCCCCACCCTGGGTGCTGACCTTGCTGTCCCCCTCGCCATCTCTGGCTTCTCCCTTCCCAGTTCTGGATATTCTTGCTGCATTGGATTTTGCTTCCTGAACCCTTCCCCTGTACCTGTCCCACCCCTTCTTGAACCCCTCCACTGTCTCTGCCTCCACCAGCCCCCTAGGTAGTGCATTCCATGGCTCCACCACCCTCTCAGTGAAGTAGCACCTCCTCCTTTCTCTCCTGAATCTTCCCCCCTCCAGCTTCTACCCATGCCCTCTAGTGGCCCCTTCCTCCTTCCTTCAAGCACCCTGACTGTTCCTCCCCTATTTACCCTCTTCATGTACCTGAAGACCTCTATCATGTCCCCTGGTCCTTCTCTCTTCCAATGTGTACATATTTAGCTCTTCAAGCCTCTCCTCATAGGTCCTGTCCCCAAGCCCCAAATCATTTTGGCTGCCCTCCTCTGGACCCTCTCCAGGAGGTTAATGTCCCTCTTTAAGTGTGGCCTCCAAAACTGCACGCAGTACTCCAGGTGCAGCCTCACCAAGCAGTTATACAGAGGGAGTATCACTTCCCTCCTTCTGGAGGTGATCCCCCTAGCAATGCATCCCAGCATCCTGTTGGCCTTGGCTGCTGCCCTCCTACAAGTCTCAGAGTTGTTCATCTTGACATCCACCACCACCCCCAGGTCCCTCTCAGCCATTGAAACTTGTAGTATTCCCCCCCTAGGGTGTACACTTGGCCTGGGTTTCTGGCCCCCAGGTGGAGTACCTTGCATTTCCCTGCATTGAACCTCAGCTTCCACTTTCTAGACCATCTTTCCAGAGCCTCCAGGTCCCCCTGCAGGGCCACCCTCCCCTCCTCCCCATCCACCACCGCCCCAGTTTCGAGTCATCTGCAAAGAGACTCATCTCACTCCTGATTCCTGTCCTTATGTCAGATCGTGGCGTTGAACAGAAGGGGCCCAAGGACTGATCCTGTGGGACCCACTAATGACCCTCCTTGGGATGAGACTATCCCTCAACTCACGACCTCTGGGTCTGGTCCTGGAGCCAATTGCCTATCCATCTGATCATCTGGTTTCCCACCCCATTTCTCCTAGCTTATCCAACAGGCCCACGTGAGGAACAGAGTCAAATGCCTTGCTGAAGTCTAGAAAGAGGACATCCACTGGTCTACCCAGGTCCAAGGCACTTGTCACCCAGTCATAGAACTCCACCAGGTTTGTCTGACACGATTTCCCGGGATGAATCCATGCTGTCTATCGTCCAGGCACCCTGACTTATCCAGGTCCCCCTAGCCTCTCCTTGACAATGCCTCCATCACCTTGCCCACCACCGATGTCAGGCTGACAGGCCTGTAGTTCCCTGCCAGCTCCTTGATCCCCCTTGTGGATGGCACTACATCGCCACCTTCCAGTCTTGGGGCACCACGATCCTCAGAGATATAGGTGAAAAGCTCTGCCGGGGTTTCGCCAGGACATCTGCAAGTTCCTTCAGCACTCTAGGATGTAATTTATCCGCCCGGTGCTCTGCGTCTTAAAGGAGCTGAGGGCTTCCCTCACTCTCTCTGCTGTGATTTCCACCTCTGGTACCTCTTCTCCCTGCTTAGCCCTCCCCACCTGCCAGTGATGCCCTCCCAGACCTGCCGATCGGTAAGGGCCCCCCTCCTCATTATCTCTGTCTCCTCCCATGTATGATTCAGCATCCCCATTTTCTCTGGTGAAAACTGAGGTGAAGTACTCATTTAGTACCTCAGCCTGCTCCCCGGGTCTTGTGCCCATCTCTCCCTGATTTAATCCTGCTAATCTGCCCTTCACCTTAGTCTTTCCCCAATGTATCTAAAGAACCCTTTTCCTCTCTAATTTCCCTGGCCAGGTTCTGCTCCTTCCTTGCCTTAGCCGCCTCACCACTCTAGTGGCCCTTCTAGCTATCAGCCTGCCTCCCTCGATCCCTTTCACCCTTGAGCACTTGAATTCTTATAGGCTGCTTTCTTTCCCCGCACCACCTCCTGGACCTCCCTGGTCCACCAACAGGGTTTTGGGCCCTACCGCATTTCGTCTTACTCTTGCACAGGTACTGGTAGCATCCTGCACCCTCCTGATGATTTCCACCTACTATCAGCGTCCATGTCTGATCCAATCCCATCCAAATGCTCCTTAAGGATCCTTCCCATTTCCTTAAAATCCACCCCCTGAAGTCGGTTATCCGTCTTTGTGCAGCCTTCTACCCTCCTAGGTCCAGGCAGAACCAGACAGTGGCATGGTCACTCCCGCCAATGGGTCCCTTACCTCCAGGCCCCAATCTGGTCACTGTCTGCCAGGACCACATCCAGTACCGATGCCTCCTGGTCGGTTCCTCACCTGCTGAGTTAGGAACACGTCTGAAAGACATCCAACAACCTCTGTTCCCTGGTCCAGAGGATGTCATAGTCTCCCAGTCTGTTCCTGGCATGTTTAAGTCCCCTAACACCACCACCTTTCCTCTGCCCAGTCTGCAGTGTCTCCTAACATCTGCCACCAGACTGTCCTCCAGCTCCTCCGCCAGAGGCAGGGGTCTATACACCACTCTATTTTTTACTCTCTTGCCCCCCTTATTATCAAGGTGACCCAAATCGCCTCCACGGTTCCCTCCGCCTCCTCTACTCCCCTATGCCAATGCAGTTTTGACTATCATTGCTACCCCTCCTCCCCTTCCTCCCCCTGTCCTTCCTGAACATATGTAACCTCCAGGTTCAGGTCCCAGTCATGTCTTGCAGTGGCCCAAGTCTCAGTGACGCTGCCACATCCACCTGCTCCCTCAGTTAACATCGCCTGGAGCTCAGGCATTTTATTGCTGAAGCTCCTGGCATTTAGCAGGACACCTTCCACCCTTTCCCTATAGTTCCATTTCTCCTGCTCGTGTTCCATGGGATTCTGTTTCTCCTGGTCTGCACTTGCCAGTTGGCCTTTCCTGCAATCCTCCTGGTCCCAGGGGGTGGAGACAGAGTCCATCCTTATCGCCCTTGACAGCCTTTTCTCCCATCCCACCCCTTCACAAGTTTAAACCCCACTTTCACCAATGAACTCCTCTATTTTCAACAAGGATTCCTCCCTCCAAATTGAGATGTAGTCTATCTCTAGCATACAGCTCCTTATCCTCCCAGGTCTCCCCAATCCCCATCAACCCATACCTCTGGCCTCACACCACCCCTGAGCCACTGGTTTATCTCCCTAATTTTCCTTTTGTGTTCCCCACTCGCCCTTGGCACTGCAGGATTTCGAGAAGGAAACTGTCATCCTATGTCATGACAGACCCCAAGGAGCTCCTGAATCTTGCCTGTATCTCTGGCTCATATTTCCCTCAATGTCATTTGTACCCAGGTGGACCAGTATGTCTGGGGAACCCCACAGTCCTTTGCCAGCTGATATACCTCGTGCTTAGCCCTGTGCACCATTAGTCCAGGGAAGCATCTTGTTCTAACTGGCCAGGCTTCTCCTCCTATCCCATTTGATACCCCTGATCATAGAATCCCCCAGCAGGAGCACTCTGACCACTCCTTTCCTCCATTCCCCCTTCCATGTCCTCATCCTTTCTACCGGCCCCACCACCCAGCTGGCTCCTGTTCCTCCCCATCTGGGTGCCACATGCCACTCCCTCCTTATTTTACCATGGCTACTCCTCCCCTCAATCCTATGCCTCCTCCTCCTGAGTATCCTTCTGTACCTTGCTAATTCCCCCTCACTGCTTAACTGGTCCTTCTCCCCATCTGCTAAACTAGCCTGGCTCATCCTCCTTCCTTCCTGTCTCCATTTAGTTCCTCCTTGCTCGCTGTGCTCCTGGCCTAAACCCTCAGCTCCCTTTACTGAATCCTCCTTGTACTTCTGGTCCTTCTTGACCTTTCCTCCCAACTGGTCCTTCTTGCACTTTCCTCCCTCTTCCCCTGCCCCTCTGCTCTGATTCACTGCTCCCCCATTCTCCTGCATTCCAGGTCCCCCCGTTCTTCCTGCTATCTGCCCCTGCCTCCTGCCTCCCCTCCCACACCCTTTCCGCTCTAACCACCTCTGTCGTGGCTACATCACCCCCCTCATCCTTGAGCAGAAGAAGAGAATTTAAGCGGTTACTGAGTATAAGGTCTGGTCCACCTCCCCGCCTTGCTTCCTTCTGTCCAGCATTGGCCATCTGCCTACTTCCCTGAGAATGTTGTCCCTCCATCCCCCCTTTGTGAGGGTCCCCAGTTACCTGCCTGCTTTCTTGGTAGTGTCCTTTTGGACCCCCTCTGCCAGGGTCCCTATGTGACCCCTGAGTATTCTCCTGCACTCCTTTCCCTATACCCCCACCCCAGTGCTTGGTGCAACCCTGTGGGAGATTTTCAGCCCTTCCCCAACCAAAACCACCCCCTTCCCCCAGCTTTCTCCTCATCTCCAGCAACCTCCTCCCTACTGTGCTAGCTGGTAGCACACTGGGCAACCACCAAACTTCCAAGCCCAGCCCAGTATCATGGCTGCTCCACACCCCTGTGCACCCCACCACCCTCCCAAAGATGCGGCCCTAATGATGTGTGGTTCCATCCCTTCCAAATAGGTTTCCTTGGGTGAGCCACCAGGTTCCCCTAGTCCAAGATACCCTACTGCCTAATCAGGTCACCCACTAATCTTAGAGACAGTCCCACTGTACACCAGTAACTCTGTTACTAGGTGCAGTACAACACATTAAACTTATAAGGAAAATGAACAACTCCCTAAGCTCTCTCTCCAGCCTTTAAATCCAACCCCAGTGGCTAGAACTACATGAGCTGCACCAGCAGCCTTTTCCTCCAATTGCAGGGCAGGTGTTCCCTATAAATTTGCAGACTTCTGGGAGGAGGGTGCGGAGGGTGGGTCTTGGGCAGACACCTGACAAGAGAGAGGTATCAGCCCTGTGACTCCCCTCCAAGCCCTGCAGCTAAAGAACCAGGCCCAAGCAAATCCCACCAAATAGGTTTTAAATCAGAAGAAATAGGCCTCTACCAGCACAGCCTGTTACACAGTGAAACATCCACAAAAAGAGCCCCACTTACAGCCACCAAATCAGTTTACAAACATCCAGCATCCCCCAAAACAATACCCTGCTAACCCCTTAGAAGTAAGAAAGAAAAGAACTAACCTAACAAGTAAAATCCACAAGAACCCTGTGGAAACACCAGCAGCAGCTACTGTCCTGGAACACAACTGATCCTGTCCCCTTCCAGTTCTTTCTGAGAAGACAAAGCAGCTAGCACATCAACCTGATTCAGCCCTGCCTCCAGTCAATTGGCTGAGTGAGACCTGGCCAGACCATTAACACCCATCCCCCACTATGAACTAACCTTTACAGCTAATGGAGTCAGCACAAGGAATCAAAATTCAAGTCAAAGCCCCCAAAATATGTTTGCTGCCAAAGGAAACAGGTCTCCAATTTAATCAGCTTCACTAACACCACATCAAAATAGGCTTGAAATTAACAGATATGGGTCTCCAATTCAAATAACCATCTCCAAGCAAATCCCACCAAATAGGGTTTTAAATCAGAAGAAATAGGCCTCTACTAGCAGCCTGTTACACAGTGAAACATCCACAAAAAGAGCCCCACTTACAGCCACCAAATCAGTTTACAAACATCCAGCATCCCCCAAAACAATACCCTGCTAACCCCTTAGAAGTAAGAAAGAAAAGAACTAACCTACCAAGTAAAATCCACAAGAACCCTGTGGAAACACCAGCAGCAGCTACTGTCCTGGAACACAACTGATCCTGTCCCCTTCCAGTTCTTTCTGCAGAATCTGCAGCTTATCCAGTAGGTAGGGAAATGGGCAGACTGGGTGGGCCAAGTGGTCCTTATCTGCCGTCAAAGTCTATGTTTCTATATTTCTATGACTGGACTTCTCTACTTGGACTAAAGAAGTAGAACTCTTCTACTGGGATCTTCAATTTAGGATAAAAACACACACACAAAAAAAAGTTAGTGTGTTTGTCTCGGTAAGCTGAAGTGAATTGTTATCTGAGCAGTTATCTAGGTGCAAATCTCAGGTGGCTAAAGGGGATTGTTATCTGTGCAATTTAAATTATATGTAGAAAGATCTATTAAGTAAGAGGAATGGCTTAGCTAGAAGGAAGCTAGATTTAAACACTGTCCTAGATAGATTCTGCCAGAGAACACCAGGAGAAAGGAGTGCTGTGTGACTGGACTTCTCTACCGGGATTATTTATAGGTGAGGCTAGGGTGCTCCACACCATGGAATTCAATCAGTGGTTGAAAAACTGGTGCAGAGCTCAGGGATTTGGCTTCATTGGGGACTGGGGGTCCACCTGGAGTGATACAAGCCTATACTGGCAGGATGGGCTGCATCTGTCCGGGTGGGGAACCAGGATCCTAGGTGATAGGTTTAAATGCTTCATTGGCAAGCAGTTAAACTAGCCAAGGGGGGAGGCACTGGAAAGGAGCAGGGAAATCCTAGCAACCCCCCCAAAAAAAAAAGTCAGGGTAGTAAGTGAGGTAAACACAGAGACAGAAATGTTGATAGGGAGAAGGGCAGAGGTAAATGGAGAACGTGACAAAGGCAATAAGGGCAAGGATGGGGCAAAAAGGAGTAAGGCCATCAGGAAATGGAGGGTAATGAGTACTAATGCCCGTAGTCTGGGCAACAAGCTCCCTGAACTGGTGGCCTTGATGGAAGAGAGATGCCTGGATATTGAAGCAGTCACAGAAATATGGTACACAGAGAACCATGACTGGGATGTTAACACACCAGGGTACATAACCTAGAGGAGAGACATGGAGGGGAGAAGAGAGGGAGGAGTAGCTCTCTATGTAAAGGAAGGGATAAAAGCAACTGAACAAAAGAGTAAACAGGGAGGAGAGGAGGCACTGTGGGTCACCTTAGAGACTGGAAATGGCACCACTATCTGCACAGGGGTTGTATACAGACCCCCATGTCAGGGGGAGGGAATGGACAAGGATATGATAGAAGGCATTCTTAGGATGGCAGAGAAAGGGGAGATACTGTTGATGGGAGACCTGAATATGCCAGATGTTAACTGCAGCACATTTGCTATAGCCACATCCAAGAGCACAGCCATTCTCAATGCCCTGCAGGTGGCATGCCTCAGACAGCTAGTTTCGGAACCCACTCATAAGGGAGCAATCTTAGTCCTCGTACTCTCAAATGGGGACAGTGAGAGGATCTCAAATCTAGAAGTGGGTTGCCATCTGGGAAAAAGTGACCATCAAACAGTGTGGTACACGATAAACTCAGCTACAGAGTCAAGCCATATAAAAGTGAGGGTACTGGACTTCGGGAGGGCTGACTTTGACAAGATGGGAGAGTGCCTTAGAAAAGCACTAGCAAACAGGCTAGAAGGAGGGGTGGAGCAACAATGGAGAAACATCCGAACTGCCATCACAGAGGCAACAAGCCTTTGTGTGAAGCAAATAAACAAATCAAATTGAAAGAAAAAGTTACTATGGTTCTCAAAAGAGGTGGCGGGGAAAGTCAGGGAGAAAAAGATAGCTTTCAGGAAGTAAAAGGAAACACAGAAGGAGCAGGACAGAGAGCTGTACCAGTTAAGGCAGAAAGAAGCAGGGAGAGAAGTCAGAATAGCAAAGGCCCAAACTGAGGAAAAGATAGCAAACCCAGTTAAGAAGGGGAAGACCTTTTATAGGTACATCAGGGAGCATAGAAAGACAAAGGGAGGGATAGTGAGGCTGAATAGAATGGACAGTGGGTGGAGAGAGGACAGTGAAAAGCAGGGATACTGAACAAATATTTCTCAGTATTCACAAAAGAGGAGGAAGGAGGTGCCTAATCCAATTAACAGAAGCACTCTTGATGGGGGGTCGATCCAGTCATTTCACAGAAGAAAGGGTTCTGAAAAGAATTCCTAAAACTGAAGGTGGACAAAGCAATGGGGCCTGATGGAATTCACCCCAGAATTCTAAAAATTAAGGGAGAACTAGTGAAACCACTGACTACCCTTTTTAACAAATCATGGGAGGATGGTGTGGTACCTGAGGACTGGAGGAAGGCGGATGTGATTTCCCTTCACAAACGTGGGACCAAGACAGAGGCATGAAACTACAGACCTGTCAGTTTGACCTCTGTGGTAGGGAAAGTGATGGAATCACTTCTGAAGGAAAGAATTGTTAAGTACCTAGAGGCCAGTGGGACACAGGACCCAAGGCAGCATGGGTTCGCAGTGAGAAGGTCATGTTAGACAAATCTAATTGATTTCTTTGACTGGGTGACCAAAGTAGTAGACCAGGGAGGGGGCTGTGGACATGGCCTACCTAGACTTTAGCAAGGCATTTGACTCAGTCCCACACAAAAGATTAATAGTCAAATTAACCAGCCTGGGAGTGGGTCTCAGGGTGGTAGCCTGAGTAAAACATTGGCTGGCCAACAGGACACAGAAGGTAACTGTAAATGGAGTCCACTCTGAAGAAAGAGGGGTTACTAGTGGGGTACCACATGGTTCAGTACTGGGTCCACTCATTTTTAATGTCTTTGTAAGTGACATTGCAGAGGGACTGGAAGGAAAAGTATGCCTCTTTGCAGATGACACAAAGTTCTGCAACAAGGTTGGTACACAAGGAGGTGTGGAAAGGATGAGAAGGGACTTGGTAAGGTTGGAGGAATGGTCAGAAGTATGGCAACTTGGATTCAATGCAAAGAAATGCAAATGCACCTGGGAAACAAAAACCCAGGGGAAGATTACACAATGGCGGGGAGGTAGTAACAACAACAAAAATGGAAAGGGACCTGGGGGTAATCATATCAGATGACCTTAAGGTTAGCAAGCAATGTGAGAAGGCAGTAGGGAGGGCTGGGGGTATACTGGGAAGTATAGGGAGAGGCATCACCAGCAGAAAACAGGAAGTTGTTATCCCTCTGTACAGATAGTTGGTGAGATCCCATCTGGAGTACTGCATCCAGTTCTGGAGACCCCATCTCCGCAAGGACATAGACAGGATAGAAGCAGTCCAGAGGAGGGCAACTAAAATGGTGCAGGGTCTGCAACAGAAGTCATACGAGGAGAGACTAAAGGAGCTATATGTATACCCTTGAGGAAAGGAGGAGAGAGGAGACATGATAGAAACTTTTAAGTACCTCAGTGGAATCAACACAGTCCAAGAGGGTAGCATCTTTCAGAAAAGAGATGTGCAAGAACAAGGGGACACAATTTAAAGATAGAGGGCGGTTCAGGGCAAAGTGAGGAAGTATTTTTTTCACAGAGAGGGTGGTGGACACATGGAACAGCCTTCCTGAGGAGGTTGAGGGGTCTAAAACTGTGGAAGAATTCAAGAATACATGAGACAGACATAAGGCAATTCTTGTGGGGGGTAAGAAGAAATAGGCTGTTGGTTAACTAGAATCTGCAGCTTATCCTGTAGGTAGGGAAATGGGCAGACTAGGTGGGCCAAGTGGACTTTATCTGCTGTCAAAGTCTATGTTTCTGTGTTTCTAGGGGGTACAGTGACGTTGACATTAATTCTGCAAAAAGCAAATCCGACCAGATGGAACAGGAGTCATTATTCTTCCCCAAAAAATAAAAAGGAAAAAGAGGAGGTTGCTATGACCTTTGTTACCACGTATGGATGGGGTACTGACAAGATTGTGAACATTGTCCATACTAATATTCAAATTTTGACAGGCACACAGCTTGACTTTATGTTCTCAAAAAACAATGAGGATCTCATATAGAAGAGGAGTAAATATAAGGGACCGTTTAGTTACCTCCCCAAAATAGGGAGACCCTGGCAGAATGACAGGAGTCAATAGGGAACAAGAGCTTGTGGAGAATGTAACGTGTGCCCTGTACTGCAGAGGTGCAGTGATTTCACAAACCCAAAAACAGGTATGAAAGAAAAAATAAGGCGGGTTTATCTTTTAACATGTACATGTGGTAAATTCTATGTGGGCAGAACGAAACGGAAGTTTAAACAAAGGATAAATGAACATTTGCATGCCATACATAGCAAAAATGAAAACTACGCTATGGCCATGAACAGCAATTCCCAACCTAACAAACAAGCTCGCAGAATAAAAGCAGTAGGTGTAGAAACAATACCCATTAGTGTAAGAGGTGGGGACTTAGAGGGTAGGTTAAATAAAAAAAGAACAAGAGGGGGCTCTAAGACCTCTGGGTCTTAATGGCAAATTTGAAATTATGCCATTTCTCAAAAAATAAGAAATAAAAATAAAGAATAAACTCATGCCCCCCCCCCCCAATCAATCAGCATGTGTTCATAGTAAGACTGTTGGGGAACTGCACTTTACAGTTTCATTGAATTTTGGTACCCCCCAGTAGTTCTGAGGGGACTAGTACCATTTGATGCAAAATACTAAGGCTTTCATTTTTATGGTTCTTTTGTAGGTTCTCGTAGCCAAACTGTTTAGATAGATGGAGCTGATCACATCCCTTAAAATAAGTAGAGCAAAAAAGCGGAGTTAACGCATAAACAAGTGGAATCTGTCTTCAGAATATTAAAAGTGAAAGGTAATGTAACAAAGTATTTTGTGAAATACATGGTTAGTATATATTATAGGGCTGTGTAACAGCATAGCTTGGTTTGTGTCATTATCGGAGAGTGTATATGGTGATTGATCACTTTTTTTCAAATCTTAAGAGAAAACATTACTGATTGGTTTATAAGCTTTGTGACACTTGCATAAATAATGAGCTATTTGTTCAATTTCTTTATTCTCAGATGATGCCTGGTTGAGTCCAGGTGAAATGTAAGATCCTTTCCTGCGCTGCAGTACTGGTCTGCTGTTGGCAGTGACAGCTAAATCAATGATTTAACTGCAAGTCACAATGCAGTCCTGTGTTCTTTCTGGAGGGGTGAAGTGCAACACACATCTGTGAATTATGCATCCAACTCTTGTTAATTGCAGCTACATCCCTAGCTGTGTTTATTGTATGTACCCTGCAGAAGGTTCTGTCTTCTATGTTATGCAATTTGTTACGTTCGCTGATGTTATGTACCCTGACCAATACTCTGTTGTTTCTGTTCAAATGTTTATATTGCCTCCCCATTCACTTTCCTCCACGACGCACCGTGAGATGAGCAACTCTTTGCTCAGTGTGCCTTTTCTGGGGAACTCTTCAATAAAGAAATACAGGTAAATAAAAAATAAGTATGAAATAGCAGAACAACCAGCTCTTGTCTTCATATTAGGAATCTCAAACTCTAGGTAATAAGTTGACCTCAATCCAGGTTTTGTGAGTTTCATTTTTATGTTGCTTGCACGCATGTGCAAGAAACATAGTGCCATCATCGGAGATTTCGGAGGTGTGTCACCTCCTCCTCCAATTCTGTCAGTGTGCTGGCAGGCGCGGCGCGGCCCCTTTCAGCCAATCGCATTTTGGAGCTGTCTCATGACACGCCTCCAAATGCAGTGGCATACAGTTGAAAGGGGAGTTACGCCTGAGTGAGCACCGATAAGATATCGGCTGCTCACGCGCAACTCCCCACTGTACACACACAGGTGTCGTGTCTCAAGACGCACTGTATAGCCGACGGGTGCCCAATCCCCATCGGCTGAGCCGACGCCCCCACAGTAGTAGGTGCCATGCAGAGCCAACCCCAGCGTGCAAGCGTCACTGGCCGGCCGGGGTGCCCAATCCCGTCGACTGAATGCCCCCAAGCGTCGGCCTTGCGACGCTGGGGCCCACTAGCGTGGCAACGCCCCATGGACGTCTTTTTTTTTAAACCTGAAAACAAAACGGTCCCAAGAGCGCATCTCCCCAACCTCCTCCCACAACCCGACCCACCCACTGCGCACGCAGCCTCCCCACACCCCTCACCCCATACTTACCTCCGGACTCCGGCACGACGATCTTCAGTGGACCGGGAACACGTCTGCACTCTTCAAAGCCAACCGCGAACTGAGGAAATGCCGGTAAGCTGTATAATGGGCTAGATGGGGAGGTTCAACTTTGTTGCATATCTCAGACATTTTTGGGAATTTCTGCACCAAATTTTCAACATGTGGTTTTTGGGACCCCTTCTCATGAATGATGTCACTGTCATGGCATTATTCGGGCCCGAAGGGTGATTTCGCGCAGTGACTGCGAAATCACCCCGGCCTAACGCCATGACAGTGACATCATTCATGAAAGGAGTCCCAAAACCCCATGTGAAAATTAGTATAACGATTCAAAAATTATTGTTCTGGCGTGCGTTGCGCGAGTTCGCTAGAGGCTCGTAAGTTCGCGAAATTTCAATATTTTCACTCCAGATTTTCAACATTGCCATTTTACCACACCTTCTTATGAGTAGTACAGCTGTCATTTTCATCTCACCCAAAATGTGTTTCGCCATGTAGCGCAGAATGGCGCAGGCTGTGCGCGTAAATCAATGTACGGGACAAATTAAGAAAATCACAGTGACACTGTTCATGAGCAGAGGTCTTAAAATGGCTATGTTGAAAATTGGTAAAATTGTTAAAATGACTGTTTCTGAGCATGGATTTAGCAGTTCCTCGCCGCATTTCAATGGGTCGCTTAATTTTCAATATTTTCACTCCAGATTTCCAACATTGCCATTTTATCACACCTTCTTATGAGTAGTACAGCTGCCATTTTTCACATCTCACCCAAAACGTGTTTCTGCCCATGTAGCGCACAATGGTGCAGTCGGTGTGCGAGATCCATGTACGGGACAAATTAAGAAAATCACAGTGACACTGTTCATGAGCAAAGGTCTTAAAATGGCTATGTTGAAAATTTGGTGAAAAAATTCCAAAAAATTACTGTTTTACGGACGTCGAGTTGTACAGTTCTATACTGCACTTCGTAATGTCGCGTAATTTTCAATATTTTCACTCCAGATTTTCAACATTGCCATTTTACCACACCTTCTTATGAGCAGTACAGCTGTCATTTTCACATCTCACCCAAAGCGTGTTTCCGCCCATGTGGCGCACAATGGCGGTCGATTGTCTTGAAAGCAATGCTAATGAAGGAAAAATTAAGAAAATCACAGTGACACTGTTCAGGAGCAGAGGTCTTAAAATGGCTATGTTGAAAATTTGGTGAAAAATTCCCTTCAGATGTTCTGCAATATTACTAATGAAGACATTGAACAGAACTGGCCCCAGGACCGATCCCTGCAGCACCCCACTGGTCGCCCCCTCTCCCTAGGCTGCATACCATTTACCACCACTCTCTGCCTCCTGTCTGTTAGCCAGTTTCTAATCCAGTTTACCACCTTTTCCCCCATGTCCAGCCTACCCAGCTAGTTTATCAGCCTCCTATATGGGATGGTGTCAAAGGCTTTGCTGAAATCAAGGTAAGCGTTGTCCGCTGCCCCACCCTGATTCACTTCCTTTGCCACCCAGTCAAATAAATCAACCAGATTTATCTGACATGATGTTCCCACTGTGAATCCATGTTGTCTATGGTCCTGGGTTCCAATGGCATCTAGATGCCCCACTATCCTTTCTTTAAGCAATGTCTCCATGATCTTCCCCACTACTGAGGTGAGGCTGAATGGCCTATTGTTCCCTGCCTCCTCCCTGCTGCCGGACTTGTGTAGAGGGACACATGTGCCCTCCTCCAATTCACTCATGTTGAAAGACTCAGTGAACATGGCTGCCAGAGGTACTGCTATCTCCCTTCGCAGTTCTGTTAATATCCTTGGGCGTATGCCATCTGGTTCCATCACTTTGTCTACCTTCAATTTAGTGAGCTCCTGCAGGACTCTTTTGTCCACCTCTTCACCCCCTTGGCAACTGCTGTACTGCTGTGGCCCTTTCCCCTCCCACTCTTCTGTGAATACTGAATGGAAAGACACAGTGGATGTCTTGGGAGGAAGGCATGAAATTGTCACTTCCAAATACCTAAACAGCACATACAAGCAAGCAACATTTGGCATTGACAAATGCTTGTTATGTTATCAGTAATATATTCTGGCAAGGTCTTGTTAACACCAATATACATTATTTTAGTTACATGTAAATCCCATCTGAGTTCTAGATATAACCAATTTAACTCTCTATAAAGTTGACAGCGATGTGTACGCCAGTGGGCATCAAGCACATACTTTGCCAACCAATTATACATCATGTCAAGTTTTCTTAAATCAGTGGTTGATGCCCCAACGTACACCACATTCGCATAATCTATCACAGGTAGTTATATAATGCAACCTAGTCTGTCGAGTAAGTTAATTTTTCATCCTATAAAGCATTCCTAATTGCTGTCCTAATTTCTTTCTATATTGTGGGATATCTTCCTGCCTTGAGCGCACTGTGACAGCTTGTGAGGCACAAGACCACAGGCCAAGTGACTTCAACCCCCTGAGAAGGGCTGTTGATATTGCACATCTTGGAGGTGTATTACTGTGATTATGAAATAGATCCATTTTTGTATTAATGAAAAAACATTTTGCAATGATTTTGTTGACTGATGGCATGACGTACTTTTACAGCAGGATTATATACTGAGATATCTTCCCAGCTGAATGTGGTTTTGATCAATCAGATTTGAGTAGTAAAATGTTTATTCTTCAACACAAATTACACCATAAGGCCTATAAGCCCTATTTACAAGGCAATCCTGCATGATTACATAAGTTACATGTTACATTACAATTTGGTATTTGACATTACATATACATAAATAGAGAATACTGTATGGGCAATTATGCACAACCAGTGTGTTCTGCCACAGGGGTTCTGATTTCCTCTCGCTCGGGAGGTCTGTGGGAATCAGAACCCTGAGGTGGCAGAACACACTGGTTGTGCATAAAGTTGCCCATCCTGTAGTTTTTGTACTGCATAGCATGTAAAATGTGTGCATTGTGTTTTTCTCTTTCACAATGAAACTGACTTGTGCAGTCTCTAGATGTTCTAGAATGCTGCTATACCACAGAAGGATACAATCACATTCCATGACCTCTGAACTGTGGTACAACAGCATTTTGAAAAGGGTGGATTTCTATATAGAATGATGCTTACTATACACTGTAATGTGCACGTGACTAGATGCTACTCATAAGAAACTAATTACATTAGTACATTAAATATACATAGCATAACATTTGAGAATATTGACCAGCCATTTCATAATATACAATATACTGACCCAGTATCGTCCAACTGAGATGCAATAACTTGTGAACTTAAGGAAAATGGTGCAGAAGTCCATTATTTCAACCAGACATGTAAAAACACTCAATTGAGAGTTCTATAAATAAACTGAATATTTTTTCCTTTTAGACATTTTTCAGGGCTTAAAATTGGCATTCGTGCCATAGGGGAATTCCCCAAAGGGTAAGTTAGTAAGTAAGACTTTATTTATTCGGTGCCCAATCCTGGAAGCGCTGGGCGCCTTACAGGAGGTGTAAAAACATAAACAAAAATCCAAAGACAGGTGTGCTCTGCAGTGCAGGTCCCGGTGCTGAGAAGGGGTTGCAAGCCCAATATTAATCAAATGGTCCAAAGTAGTACACTTCAAATCAGCAAATAATCACAAAGCAGAAGTTACAAAAATAAACGTGGTTTATTTCGACGTGAACAACGACATGAACAACAGCCTGTAGCTACAAATAGCCACACCACCTTGTGTGGCTATTTGTAGCTACAGGCTGTTGTTCCTGTACACTTCAGCGTGGAAATAACCCACGATTGTTTCTGCAACTTCTGCTTTGTGATTATTTGCTGATTTGAAGTGTACCACTTTTACCAGAGAGTGCTCTGAACTACTGTGGACCAGGTGTAAAAATGTGGCAAGATTACACGAACAAATACATACAGGATTAGGAAACAAACAACAATTAAAATCAATAATAAATAGACAACGATAAAATCAGCTGCAACTAGTTAAGAAAGGCTGCTTTAAAAAGGTGAACTTTCAGACCCTTCTTGAAAGCCTTCAACAATGGGGCCTCCCACAGAGATCTGGGGAATGAGTTCCAGAGGACCGGGCCGGCCACCTCGATGCACGGTACTCGAGGTTTTCAGCCTGGCCCTCAGAACCGTTAGGAGGCCCTTGGTGGAGGAGCAGAGGGAGTGCACTGGGAGGGCAGGGGTCAGGAGGTTACTCAGGTAGCCATGTCCTGAGCCGTATAGGCCCTTATAGGTGAGCAAGCCCAAGGCAGCCAGTGCAGATCTCACAGGACCGGGGTCACATGACAGGACCGGGGTCGCATGACAGGATCCGGGCAGGCCCGTCAGCAAGCCGGTTGCTGCATTCTGCACCAGCCGCAGTCGACGGAGGTGCCCTCCACTGACCCTGAAGTAAAGAGTGTTACAGTAGTCCAGCCTTGATGTAACAAAGGCATGTACCAGCACGGGCAGGTCACCAAGCAGAATTATTCATTTAATCTGGGTGATGTTCCTTAAGTGGTAAAAAACACTCTGGACGACAGATGACACCTGCACTTCAAGTGTCAAACCGTCATCAAGGACAATGCCCAGATTTCTCACCCTAGTGGATGCCACCAATAGAGTAGGTCCGAGGAACAACCCTGTTCCTGACCCGGTGGCAGCCACATCACACCAGTGACCAGGCTAGATCATCAGTACCTCTGTTTTGTTGGGGTTCAGTTGCAACCAGTTAGAGGACATCCAGTCTTGGATATCGGTTAGATAGTTGTTTAACACTTCCACAGCATTACTTGTCCCGGGAGTAAAAAGACATATACAGCTGGGTATCATCTGCATAACAGTGAAAAAAACAGACTGTAATGTCTAATGAGCTCATCCTGGGGTAGCATGTACACTACGAATAACATTGGCGACAACATCGAACCTGAGGAACTCCACAGGGTAGGATCCTCAGACAGGAGGAGAAATTCCCGCTCATTACCTGTTGCATTCTGCCTGTGAGAAAGGACTTAAACCAGCTGATAACAGTACCGGTGAGTCCATAATACTCTCTAAGGTGATCCAGAAGCACAATGTTGTCCACGATGTCAAATGCTGAGGAGAGATCCAAGAGAACGAGAATTAACCAATTTCCTCTATCTCTCGGCCCGAGGAGGTAATTTTGCACCCTGACCAATGCCATCTCGTGGCTATGCCTTGCCCTAAATCCAGACTGCAATGGCTCATAGATGTCAAAGGCCATGAGGTGCTCCTCGAGCTGTACGTCTACCACTTTCTCAACAACCCCCCCCCCCAAAAAAAAAAACAAGTCCAAAGTTACCCAAAAATGGGAGGTTGGAGATAGGTTGATAATTTGCCAAGAAGTCAGGGTCGAGTGATGGTTTCTTCAGAAGGGGCTTCACCAAAACCTCCTTCAAGGCGTTGGGGAAGAATCCCTTCGAGAGCGAGCACCAGACTATCTCAACAAACACTGGACCAATGAACTTGGCACATCCCACTAGGAGACAAGCTGGGCCCGGGTCCAATTCATAAAAGGTCGGCTGCAACTCTGAGATTATCTCAATGACGTCAGCCACCCCTACTGGCCAAAACTCCACCCCAGACAATAAGAGTGCCTCTGCTTATGGAAGGCCCACCACTGTAGGGCTGACTTTGTCCCACTGAGGAGTTCCCAGACTGAATGGAGGACACCCTGTCAGAGAAGAACTGAGAAAACTCTTTGCACAGAGCGACTGAAAAAGCTCTTTTCAGCTGCAGATAGGCAGGGCAAGTAGCCTGTCCACAGTCCGAAAGAGCAGAGCTGGTCTGTTCCTTCCTGTGGCAATCTTCCTGGACAGGAACTCTGCCTTCTTATGGTTGACTGCCCTTTGATAGTCACCGTAGCGAACTCTCAAAGGCAGTTTATTCTCCTTGGACCAGGTCCTCTGCCAGTAATGCTCCAACTTCCGACCCTTGGTCTTAATCTCCTTGAGAACCCCATCAAACCATAGGGGTCCCAAGCAAGAAGACCTGGGTTGTATACAGACCAGAGTGATGGCGTCAAGCGCCTTGGAGACAGTCCTATTATAGGTCATTACTGCCTCGCCCGTGCCAACCGCACATGTACCACTCACAACAGAAAAGTCCACCACCACCAAAACTACCTCTGGAGACAATCCCCTCAATGGGCTGTGGCGGACCATTTCAACAGGGGAAGGACTATCAGGGGGCCCCAAACAAGAACTCCACTGTGCAGTGATCGGACCAAGTGACCGGATCAATCCTGAGATCAGTGACCTTAAGCCCCAATGAGATTACCAAGTGCAGGGCATGGCCATCGTGGTGATTCACAGAAGCAACTGCTTGTGTGAGGCCCAGTTAAGTCATTAACTGGAGGAAGTCATGTCCAAATTGAGAGAGTTTGTTGTCAATCCAGGAACTGAAGTCACCCAAAATCAGCCATCTAGGTGACTCCAACACCCTATCGGCCATGAAGTTCATGACTTCCTGCAGGAATTCTCCCCCACACCCAAGGGGACGGTAGACAAGGAGAATCCTGCAACCTGCACGTGGACCCCCATGCACAGCCGCACGTTCAAATAACAAGGGAGAGCCCACTGAGTACATGAAGAAGTTCAGGCTGGATCTAAAACAGATGGCCACACCTCCACCCCTGCATTCCTATCTCAGGCAGTGCACTACGGAGTACCTGGCGTGGACCAACGCCTCCAAAACTGGACCGGCGTCATCCCCAGCCAGGTTTCTAATGCAAGCCAGATCGACTGAGGAAATCAAGTCCACCATAATTGCTGACTTATTCCTCATCGATCTAGCGTTGCATAGCACTGCCAGAAGAGGACCGGTGGAGACTGCAGGCCCACTGGCTACCTGCCACCTGCTCACTCAGTCCGGTGGGAGCCCTGGGGATGGGTAATAAACACACCTGGCCTCTCTCCTGGCCCCAATTTACCCCAGGTAACCTCCTGCACCTAACCACCTCATTGCTGCTCACCCCGGCTGTACTCCCAGTGCTCCACCACCAGCCCACTCGTCTTACAAGTAGGGGGGATTACCAAAATTTAAGGTGGACAATGAAATGACAGTGTTATGAATACTTCAGTAGCTGAGAGAAAAGTAAAAAAAAAATCAAAAGATTTGGTAAGGGGAGATTCCCCCCAGGCAGATGGTCCCCAAAATTGCGAGACTAGGTTTTAAAATGCGAGAATTCTGCAATCCCCTGTCCACCGAATTTTAAGCCCTGCATTTTTAAATCATTTCTTATGCTACTCTGAAACCCAGCTGCCATAGATGACCATGACCATCTCACACACAGAAGCTGGCTTCCTGTGCACTAAATATGCTAATTAGTGCTCCCGACCCAGAGGTCAGCAGTACTAATTAGTATACTTACTACACAGGAAGCTGGCTTCTGTGCATGAGATGGACGCAGGCATCTGTGGCAATCAGTAGTTTTTGTATTTTTTCTTAGTAGGAGTTTATTGGTAATAGTGAATGTTACATCCAGATCATGTGCTACACTTCCATTCAGCTGCACTTATTTTCACAATTAATATCTTCATGTCACATACGACTTAGTTATCTTTTAAAACGCACATAAAATCACTAAACTGTTCAAGTTTCACATTATAGACAGTCTAAATCTTCTAAAGTTTAATTATCCAAGATAACCAAATCTTGACAGGCTCAAGGGCCTCTATAAGTAACAAATGAACAAAAAAAAAAAAAAAATAGTTGGCGCAACTCCCCTTCCCTCCCCCACTGATACTGGTAATCTCTTATCTGGACAATGCAGTGACTCTTATTCAAAGAGGCAGCTGGGCACCTGGGGGCCTAGGAGATTATCCCACCTCTGTTTTCTCATCTTGGTCTCCCATAACAACCTCCTCATCTGCTTGGGCTGTTAAGCTGGAGTGCCAGGGACCAGTGGCGGAGCTGGGGGTGCTGGGGATTGCTGCCCCTCCTGGCTGCCCCAGTGTGAGTAGTGGTGCCCCATCACCATCTTTATTCACTGTTTAGTGCCCCTTGTGGAGCCCATGATTGACTGAATGGCCCCCACGGCTCCCAAATACTCCTGAACCTGGTTCCACCACTGCCAGGGACACCACCTTTCTCTAAATTTTTCAAATTCTAGCCTGAGTGTGTATGTTATTTTTTCTATTCGTTCTAGCTCCTCCACTCTGGAGTGCCACTGCCCTATTGTGGGAGGGTCTGGTGACAGCCATTTGGTCATGATGCATTTCAAGGCGACAACCCGCAAAATCTGGCCCAAGGCAGCCGCTTGTCTTTTCTGGGAGGATAAAGTCACAAGACGCAAGATTAATTCAGTGAAAGTACAGGGTAAGGGAAATCCCTGTCAGATGTTGTATAGTTCTGTGTACTTTTCACCAGAATTCTTCTAATTTGGGGCAACCCAAACAAATGTGATAGTGCGTACCCTTAGGTTCCCCACACAGTCTCCAACAGGACTCTGTTGCCAAAGGGTTAAAATGTTTGGTGATTGTGGGGATTCGAAAAAAGCAGGTTAGTACTTTCCAACTGAATTCTCTCCACTCGGGAGAAGATGTTACTTGCCACCCTCGTTTCAGTCTGTTAGACTAGTTCTTGGTTGATACTACTGTGTTACTTTCCCTTTCCCATCTTACCCTAATTTCCTCTAGAGGGAGTGTGGTGCAATCAGTAGAACAAATTACTTGAAAACGCCTAAAAGGGTAAAATAAAATTTAGTTTACAGAATCATTATTTGGGTGTTTTTACACATCTGAGTGAAATAACAACCTTGTGTGCCATTCACCTTCAATTCAAAGATGTACTGTAGTAACTGATTGTATAGGAAGTCTGCATCTATTGTTTCGTTTTAGGGGCCCCCACTCACTCCCGAAGTTTTCCTTTGTCCCCTTCCCTTGTCAGGTGCTGCTAAGGTCTCAGCTTATCGTAACTTTCCCTGTGACAGTGTCTGTCTTTACCTAATGAAGTCATAGTATCGTAATTCTGCACCATCACTTCCCTGTACAGCGCCTTTTCCTGTTCACTCAACATCTTCCACTCCTCCTCTGAAAAAGTGACAGCAACATCTTCAAAAGATTCTGGTACCTGAAAGGTCATATAAGCAGAGTTTAGGGTTAGGTTAAGGGACGGACAGGGTTCAGATCAGCACTGACAATGAGGAAAGACAGGAGTTCTTAAATAACAGTACAGAACTGTCCCTTGGCTCACACAGAAGTTTAACTTCTCTCAAAGATGTACAGTTTTACTCAATAACTGTTTTTTTTGCAATATATTTGCCCAGGATAGTCCAGCCGAGATGCAATATCTCCTTTTTGCAGGGTCTTTACATGCCTTCATTGCTGAGTCGAGCGGAGAAAAGCCACCTCTCACACACAGCTGATCGGTACTCACCCAATCGCTACTCAAGTATGCACCAAAAAGTAGGGCTGAGAATTGGGTCGAGCCAAAGGTTCAGATCATTCGGGTTTAGGGGAGGTTCGTTTAAATAGGTCAAATCAGGTTTCATGTGGAAAAAAAAAAAAGGGTGGGGAAAGCAGTCTGTAATTATTAGTATATTCGTAAGGGCTTAAGAGCCCTTGTTACACATTTTAAAAAGGCTTGTTAGGGGATGGGGGTTTTGAGGAGTAACCACCTCTTTTTATAGCTTAGCCAATCATGCAGGGAAGTTGGGGATGGTGCCAGCGGGACATCCTGCTGGAAGAAAACCATGAAAAATAACCCCCCTTAACCCTCCATTTAATTTCGGGCTAAATCGAGTCAGTTCAGGTTTGGCCCAACCCATCTCAAAACTGGCCTATCGGACCAAATTTGCCAGCTCTTTAAATCTGATAAATATGTCCAATATTGAGCATTGACTCCTTGCTCTTTCTGTTTGGCTTTGACGCACATTGCTGGTGCTGCAGTGTGAACCGGCAACACGCGCTGAAACTACATAGACACTGAGGAGTCACTACACAGTGCTGGATATATTTGTCAAGTAAAAAGAAGTAATAGATATAACTTTTGGGGGCATATCGGAGTGGTGAATGATTGAGTACTAAGTTGTTGGGTGTGGGGGGGGTCTGAATTAATAATATCAGCATACTGTGTCTGTGTGTTTTGCATGCGGCTTTTTTTGACCCACAGCACAACATTCTGAAAGGTATAAATTTCCATAAAACAACAACATCCACCTAACAAAATACTATGTTTATATGTATCGTTACTGTGTCTCATGGTAATAACAGTACATGGAATGGTTAGAAAGATACAGACCCGACTGGCTAAGAACAATGTCATGATTTATAAAGGAGTGACGAGTGACAGACTGGTGACACTAAACAGAAAAAGTGCATTACAAATCTAGACATTTCAGTCACACACACCCAGCCCCTCGTCCTAACCAAAGCAAGGGTTAATGGTGCTAGCAAACTGTTAGTTTTCACTTTGAAAAACTGATTTTCAATTGGCTACAAAACCTACACACCCTACTGTATTCAAGCCACAAGCTGTTATCTATTTATTTAATGGTATTTATTTGTACAGTAATATTTGACCAGGAAATGCACACTAAGCTAGGACAGGTTATTTCAAAGGACATCCAGAAGATGCATTGCACAGACCTGTTTTTAATTCATTTATTTTTATCTGAAAATTGGAGACCGGAAAAGGTGCAGTGAGCTGAGATTCATTTCCAGGCACGAATTGAGGGAAGGGGAACAAGGACAAACAGTAATACAGTAGCAGTCATGGGAGCAACATGATACTACAGTCAGTCAAAAGTAATAACTGAAGCCTACTACTGATGGTACTAAAGTAGGGCAACAACACGAACAGCACAGTAAGTTACAACACAAACAGCACAGTAAGTTGCAACAGAACATGACCCCTCCAAAGAGCAGGCAAAATAAATAAACAAACAAACAAAGCTCCTTAACAAGGGGAATATTGGCCAAGACACCCGGGAAATTGCTGTTATAAGTGCCATGGGATCTTAATTTGCAGCTGGTCAGCCATCCGTGATGGGCCGAAGGGACCTCAGTTTGATATCTCAGCAGACGTACGGTTGCTTCACAGGGCAGCTCCCCCCAACTTTATTCCAGTGGTGCTGTAGTGCCACTATAGTTAGGGTTGAATAGACTGTTCAGTGTTAAACCCCTGACTTTGTACTTTAATAGATTCACCCCCGTTCAATGGATATGCAGAAACTATTACATACCTGGCCTGGGGAGTAACGTCTCTTGAACTGCCAAGTTTCATTCTGGTTAGATGTGCAGATTCCAAGATGCACAGTGTATTTTTAGGAAAAAATCGGGTGTTTTTGCTGTTGTTTTTTTGTCTTCACCTAACACCCAGACAGTTTGGGGTTTTGGTTTGAAATTTTCAAGGTAGAAAAGGACTGTCCTAGAATGTTGCCTTTCGTTGGTTTGGTGAAAATATATTAATCCATTCCCAAGTTATAAGCATTTGAAATTTTAGCTCTGAGCATGCTCAGTAGGGTCTTTTGGACAGCTGTTTGATACACTACTGAGTTCTGAGCATGCTCAGTAGGGTCTTTTGGACAGCTGTTTAATACCCTACAGAACATGCTCAGAACCAACATTTCAAATCCTTATAACTTGAGAATGGGTTAGTATTTTTTCACCAAACCAATGAAAGGCACCATTCTGGGGCAAGCCCTTTCTACCCTGAAAATTTCAGACAAAAATCCCAAACCGTCTGGGCTGTATATCTATTATAGTGATACAATAGCATCACTATAGTTAGGGTTAAGTAGGCTGTTGAGTGTTAAACCCCTAATTTGTACTTTAATAGATTCACAACCACAATGGAACGGATTTGCACAAAATTTTACATGCGCAGCTGGGGGGGGGGGTCTTCTGTCGTGCCAGGTTTCATTCCGGCTGGATGTACGGCTCAAGATCCACGGTGTATTTTTAGGAACAATCAGGTTTTGTTTGCTATGTTTTTGGTTGTTGTCATTGCATAGTGCCCAGACAGTTTGGAACTCTGGTCTAAAATGTTCAGGGTAGAAAGGGATTGTCACAGAATAGTGTCTTTCATTGGTCTGGTGAAACAATATTAATCCGTTCCCAAGTTGTAAGTATTTGAAGTTTTAGTTCTGAGCATGCTCAGTAGGGTCTTTTGGATAGATGTTTGATACTCTACTGAGTATGCCCAGAACTGAAATTTAAAATCCTTATAACTTGGGAACAGATTAATATTTCTTCATCAAACCAACAGGAAATACACCATTCTGGGGCAAACCATTTCTACCCTGAAAATTTCACATCAAAATTCCAAACTGTGTGGATAGTATAGATATTACAGCAGCATCAGTGTAGTTAGGACTGAGTAGGCTGTTTAATATTAAATCTCTAAGTTCGCACTTAATAGATCCACCCCCGTTTATTGGATTTGCATGACATTTTACATGTGCGATCTGGGCGGCAAAGTCACTTAACGTGCCAAGTTTTGTTCTCGCCTAGCACCCAGATGGTTCGGAATTTTGGTCTGAAATGTTCACAGTAGAAAGGGCTTGCCCCAGAATGGTGCCTTTCGTTTGTTTGGTGAAAAATTATTAATCTGTTCCCAAGTTATCAGGATTTGAAATTTTGGTTCTGAGCATGCACAGTGGAGTCTTTTGCACAGATGTTTGATATCCTACTGAGCATGCTCAGCACCAAAATTTCAAATCCTGATAACTTGGGAATGGGTTTATATTTTTTCACCAAACCAAGAAAAGGCACCATTCTGGGGAAAGCCTTTTTTACCCTCAAATTTTCAGAAAAAAATGTCAAACCATCTGGGCTGCAGTCAATGACAAAAAAAAATGTAGATTTTTCCTAAAAACATACTAAAATAATCTCTTTTTGGAAAAAAAAAACACCTGGACCCATTTAACTAGATTTTGCTGTTTCTTTTTTAATATTTACCAGAAATACATTTTCAGGGCACCCCAAAATCCAGGGTGCCCAGCTTAGCGAGAAGAGCTGTTTACCCATGTTCTCTGTATGATGACAATGGTATTTTCTTGAGTTCTGCAGCTGCAGCTGGAAGTTGCACTGTTGTCTGCAGTGAGAGTGGTGAGCCACTGATATCCTGTTCTGTCTGTCTGTCTTTGTCTGTCTACCACAGGTGCCCACCCCTGGTACCGCTTCTTCCCCCCGGTCACCTACCTGCCATTCTGAATGTTTATTTTTCTAAAACATAAGCAGATAGGGGTGCCCACACCCGTTGCTGCTTCTGTGCACTCCCCTGCCCTCCAGGCAGCAATTCAGTTGACTCCATTTTTGGAGTACATACAAGGAAGAGAAAGAAGAAAGTGCCTCAGCTGGGATTTAAACCCAGGCCGCCCGGAATACCATTTGGTCACGCTAACCAGCAGTGCCACCAAGGCAACTGGAACCTGGGCTGCCCTGAGGACATACTACTCTTTCTTCACTGCACAGCCTGGTGCTGCACAAACAGTTACTTCATCTTCAATCACATGGGTGCTGTATGCATATTTATGGAACACATACGAACAAACCATAGGTCCCAGCTGAGGCACTTACTTCTTTTTCTCCTTTGTTTGTAGGTGTTCCATAGCAGTATGCAGACCACCTACTGAGCAGAGAAAATCTCGTTTTCAGGGCCATCCTGGGGGACCAGTACAGGGGAGAATTAGATATAGAATAACACAAGGGGGAAGTGCAAAACAAGAATTTAATGCACACGCGAGGTGTAGGATGCTACATAAACCTCCAAGACAGTGGCGTCTCTACACCAGGGCCCGACAGGGCATGTGCCCTGGTAAAAAAATGCTGTGCCCCAGTTGGTGCCCCATATGGTGCAAAGCTTCCCCCATAGTAACAATATATCAGTGCCCTGGCTGCCATCGGTTGTGCCCCAGTTGTGCCCTGGTAACTGTTTGTGGCTAGAGCCGCTACTGCTCCAAGGACGAAGCCCAAGGGATTTATCAAAACATTCTCCACTGTGAATGTGCATAAAGTTCAAGTTTACACTCTTCCCCATGGTTGTTTTATGTAATTGCAGGGGGCTGGGTTATTTTGCCAACCACAGTGTGACTGTTCTGGGGAAAGCTGCGCAGTAGAGTGAGTGCAAGTTGTCACTTTCACTGTTTGGAGGGAAAGCTGGGGTGTGTTCACCATTATAACGCATAAGCTATAATTATGAATAATAACTAGCTTTTCTTATGGAAAAAGTCACCAGTTATTACATATTGTATGGGGAGCAGTCAGTAACAAGTTTGTTTCGACTTACGCACCCTCAATATGTGATACCCACACATGAACAATAAGAGCAAAGCCAGTCTTGTGTGGTTTACTAGGGTATCACACACTGTGGTAAGGTTTTTTTATATAGCTCCCCATATTTTATTTTTTATAAATGCTGGCTGAAAATATGGCTGTACCCCATTGCCCACGTCCCCCCTTATCAATATTCATTAATTTTTATTTTATTTTTATTTAAACTCCTAAGTGGCACTCAGCTTTCAATTTTTTTTAAATTTTTTTGTTCATCTCGGACATACACCTCTGAGCCAGAAAACCTTGTTTACAAAGGTTGCTCATTGACAGTAGGTTACAGCAAAATTCACCTAATTCATAGCACATACCAGTTCATACATGAACTTTACCTAATATATACATGATATGATAGTAGAGTACATCTCATTGCAACAGCCTTCCTTAGGAGGTGGTTCATTGAAAGGCCGGCAGCTTCAAGAGGGGCTGGGATAGAGTTAAGGTGAAAATAAGGGTCAAGATGGGGTGATGGAATGGAGTGGCTGGTTGGGGGGGGGGCAGGTTGGTAGTTTATGCTGAGGACCCAGCATTGAGACCTGCAATTTTAATTACTCTCTCCCCCTGCATGCCAAATATTTATGTATGTTTTTTTAGTGGTGACACTTTTCCTGCCCATGTCCAGCCTGAACCACACTCAGTGATGATCACTTCCCCGAAGTGGTTCCTCGACTGTTATATCCTGTACGCTCCCTCCATTCATGAGCACCAGATCCAGGATTACCCCCTCTCAGGTGGGTTCAGTGACACCCTGGGTAAGGAACCCAAGCTGAATTGCTTCCAGTATTTTCTTGCTCCTGGGACATGTCTTTGTTGTACACTTCAGTCTACCCTGGGCAGGTAAAAGTCCCATATTATCATCACCTCCCCCTTTTCTGCGGCCTTCAGAATTTGCAAACTCGGGTGTTTGCTCATTTCTTCATCCTGACTGATTGGTCTGTAAACCACCTCCAACTTCACTTTCCTCACACTACTGGTCTGCACTTGGAATCACATTGCTTCTGCCTTCCCTTCTTCCGATTCCTCTCTAATGCTAGTTATACTTTCCCTAATGAATACTGCCACCCTCCTCCTTTGCCTACTGCTCTCTCTCCTGTAAAGTCTGTACCCTGGAAATGAGAGGTCCCAGTCATGATTAGGTGTGGCCCAAGTCTCCGTTATTGCCACAGTATCTACCTTCCCTTCTGCAAGCACCAGTTGCAGGTCGTCCATCTTGTTTCCTAGCCCACGTGCGTTCAGGGACTCCATTCTCCACCCAGCATCTGAGCCCTCACCTTTTCCCCCTTTTCCTGCTTTTACTTTGCCTCCACAAGCTATTCCTCCCTCCTCTACTTCCAATCTGTCCTTCTCCCACTTCTACCTGCAGTTCCCCTCTACTGTTATGGGGGGTCATTCAAGTCCACCTCCCCTGGTCTTTCAGCCCTTGGGTCCACCTGTCCCCCCTTCAGCACTTGAAATTTTGTTTCTGGGTGATGTACCCTCCCAGTTTGTCCCTTAGTGCCATTGTTCGTTCCCCGTTGAGGTGCAGTGTGTCAGGTGCATATAGAGATTTATCTGACCACATCTCCCCCCATTCTCCTTTTAAGTCAACCCCCTCCTCCTTGCACCAATCCCTTAGTCATACATTTAACTTTTCTATCCTAGCTTTTCTAATTGTGCTAGCTCTTGGCACTAAGATCACCTCTGAGAATGCCAGTGAACTTGCCACTTTCCTGAAGATCACCCCCGACTCCCTGAACCAACTTTTCACCACCTCCACCTACTCCGCCGCTAGGTCCTTGGTACCTAGGTGAAGTATTATGTTTGTTTCCCCCTTCTCCCTTTTACCACTTCCCCTCTTTTTTTGAACCCACCCTCCCTGCTGTCATCCCTGGTATGCACACTGCTTTTGTCATAGGGTTCATGTCCTACTGCTTTCCCCAGCTGGTCCCTTAACTCTGGAGTCCCCAATGACTGTCACTCACTTTCCCCTGTCTGCCATGTTCCCCACCCTCCCGACCCTCACTCCTGCAGAACCTGTCTTCTCGCTATTCTTACCCAGTACGGTGTTTATTGCCCCCCAATGTCTCCATATTTCTCTTCGACTGTGTCTGCCTTTCCCTTTGATCCTCTTAAGTTTCCTATGGTTGCATCTACCCCCTCTCTCTCTCTCTCTCACTCTCTAAACCTAGCTTTTTTAATCATTTCGCCATTCCCTCCGCTAGTCTCGCTTCTTCTCCCCATCTCCCTACAATACCCTGCATTGTCTCGACTCCCCCTCCTGTCCCTTTTCCACTGAATCCTTACCCATACCGCCCATCTCAACTCCTGCTTTCCCTATCCCAATCCCAGACAGGGGGACAAATCTGTTAGTTAAGGGCACTCCCTCTGGAGTTCTCTCCCCCTTCACTACTCTTGAGCTCCCACCTCTCCCCTTTACCACCTGCGTACACTATTAGTTGGGCACCGTCATTAGGGTGCCGTAATGTGGGCACGCTAAACAGGGAGCCCACAATGTGGCTGATCGAGAGTTTGGGATGCACGACACTATGGCTACCACCTCCCCTGATACAGTGCGGGGGAGGTGATTATAAATAGTTAGGGGGTGTAGCACCCGTGATGGGGGTGTGGGGGCATAGCCCCGCGAAAATTTATGCACACACCATGGTCTGGGCGACCAGTTCCTTAAAGCTTGCTGGGCGATCTTCTGTCTGCACCCTCACTGATGGTGCAAAGTTTCTTTGCACACTGACATGGGTGAACCTACCACCTGCCACTCCCCCTCCCTGTGCACATAGGTCTTCTGAGGCAGGGATACCCCCACGTACTGGGTGTTCCCAGTAGGTGCGTACCCTTGTCTGATAGTCTCATTCCCCTGGGCCCCTTACCCCCCACCGCATTGCTATTTCAGCCCACCGCTCCCTTCTCCCCTTCTCCCGAGTTCCCATCTGAGCTGCATTATTTCTGTCCTTAGCTGCCCTATGCTCCTACATACTGAACAGCCCCTTATATTCCAAATGGTTCCCAGAAAGACTGCTGCCCTGCAGCTGTTACAGCACGCCACCCTCTCTGCTCTATCTCACTGTCTGTGCATTCCCTTGGCCCTGTTTTCTCCTCACCCTCTGAACGTTGTCCTATACCTATTTGTCCACTGAATCACACTCCTCCAATTGTTGCCAGTTCTGTTTCACTAGCAGTGCAATACAGCAGCAGTGCAATACACCTCTCTCGCTCCCTTCCTCTACCTAACTCTACTCATTCTGCCCCTGATCTCCACTACTCTCCCCTTTCTATTTCTTTCCTCCCTCCCTTGATTCGAACCCATAACCCTCTCCACAGCAGTCTGCAATTCTAACCACTACACCACTGTAGCTGCCACAATGTAAGAGTGACTTTAGTTTCCCTTATTTACAGACCTCTTTTGCCCTCTCAAGGTTTCCCAACATACTCTGTCTCACCCCCACCATTCTCTGCAACACTCTATTTTGCACTAGTTCTCCCTTACTTACTCCATAGACCCTCCTCTCTCTCTCTCCCAGCCGCTGACCCCCTCCCCCCCAAACGATGTGGCATTTTAATCTGCTGGCCACCCTGGTGGTACTTCTTTTCTTGATCCAGTCCCATTGCTTACACATCTCTGCCAGCACATCCACCAAACACCAACTATCCCTATTTGTCGTTCCTCTGGGGACAGTGCCACACATGTCTGAACCTCAGCTGCCCCCAGTCTAGCACCAATTGCAAGCTATCCCACCATCTATCCCCTGATAGCCACATACCCTCACCTCCTAACCTTTCTCCCCCACCCCCCCGCCTTCACAATGTTCAAATAAAACCCACCCGGAAGAAACCTCACCTCACACCTGGACTTTAGGAGGGCTGACTTTGCCAAAATGGGTGACTGCCTAAGGAATGCACTAGCAAATTGGCAGGAAGAAGGGGTGGAAGAACAATGGGGAATAATAAAAACTGCCATCACAGAGGTAACAAGCCTTTGTGAAGCAAATAAACAAAACAAAACGATGTAAGAAACCACTATGGTTCTCAAAGGAAGTGGCAGTGAAGGTTCAAGAGAAAAAAGCATTCAGGAAGTACAAGGAATCACAGAAGAAGCAGGACAGAGAACTGTATCAGTTAAAGCAAAGGAAGCTGGGAAGGCAGTCAGAACAGCAAAGGCCCAAACCGAGAAAATAGCCAACTCCAGTTAAGAAAGGGATAAAACCTTTTATAGGTACATCAGGGAGCGAAGAAAACCAAGGAGGTTAGTGAGGCTTAATAAAGAGGAGGAGGGTGGGCAGAGGTGACTGTGAAAGGCAGAGATACTAAACAAATATTTTTGCTCAGTATTTACAAATGAAGAGGGGGAGGTACCTAAAACAACCAATAAAAACACTCTGGATACAGAAGTTGATACCAGCCCATTTACAGAAGAAAGGGTTCTGAAAGAACTCTTAAAACTGAAGGTGGACAAAGCAATGAGGCCTGATGGGATTCATCCCAGAATTCTAAAAGAACTAAGGGTAGAACTAGTGACACCACTGACTACCCTCTTTAACAAATCATGGGAGGATGGGGTGGTACCCAAGGACTGGTGAAGGGCAGATGTGATTCCCCTTCACAAAAGTGAGAGCAAGGCAGAAGCAGAAAACTACAGACCTGTTAGTTTAACCTCAGTGGTAGGGAAAATGATGGAATCACTTCTGAAGGAAAGAAATGTTGAGTATCTAGAGGCCAGAGGGGCTCAGGTCCCAAGGCAGCATGGATTCACAGCGGGAAGGTCATGCCAGATAAATCTGATAGATTTCTTTGACTGGGTGACCAAAGTAGTAGATCAGGGAGGGGCTGTGGACATGGCCTACTTAGACTTTAGCAAGGCATCTGACACAGTCCCACACAAAAGATTAGTATACAAGTTAGCCAGCCTGGGAGTGGGTCCCAAGATGAGAGCCTGGGTAAAGAATTGGCTGGAGAATAGGACACAGAGAGTAATAGTAAATGGAGTCCACTCTGAAGAAAGGGGGGTTAGTAGTGGGGTACCGCAGGGTTCAGTATTAGGACCGGTCCTCTTCAATGTCTTTATAAATGACATTGCAGAGGGACTGGAAGGAAAAGTATGTCTCTTTGCAGATGACACAAAGATCTGCAACAGAGTTGATGCACAAGGTGGGGTGGAAAGGATGAGAAGGGACTTGGCAAAGTTAGAGGAATGGTCAAATGTATTGCAGCTTGGATTCAGTGCTAAGAAGTGCAAGGTAATGCATCTGGGAAACAAAAACCCAGGGGAAGAGTACACAATGGGGGGTGAGATACTAACAACAACAAAAATGGAAAGGGACCTGGGGGTAGTCATATCAGATGACCTAAAGGTGGGCAAGCAATGTGAGAGAGGCTGCAAGGAGGGCTGAGGATACTGTGATGCATAGGGAGAGGCATCACCAGTAGAAAAACAGGAAGTTATTATCCCTCTGTACAGACAGTTGGTGAGACCCCATCTGGAGTACTGTGTGCAGTTCTGGAGACCCAATCTCCGCAAAGACACAGACAGGATGGAGGCTGTCCAGAGGAGGACAACTAAAATAGTGCAGGGTCTGCACCGGAAGACATATGAAGAGAGACTTAAGGAGCTGAATATGTATAGCTTCGAGGAAAGGAAGGAGAGGGGGACATGATAGAAACTTTTAAGTACCTCAAGGGAATCAACAAAGTACAAGAGGGTAGCATCTTTCAAAAAACGAGGTGTGCAAGAACAAGGGGGCACAATTTGAAGATAGAAGGGGGTCGCTCAGAGGTAATTTAAGGAAGTATTTTTTCACAGAGAGGGTTGTGGATGCATGGAACAGCCTTCCGGAGGAGGTTGTGGAGTCAAAAACAGTGGTGGAATTCAAGCATGCATAGGACAGTCATAAGGCAATTCTAGGGTGTGGGGGTAGGAAGAAGTAGGCTGCTGGTTAACTAGGATCTGCAGCTTATCCATTAGGTAGGGAAATGGGCAGACTGGGTGGGCCAAGCAGTCCTTATCTGCTGTCAAAAATCTATGTTTCTATGTTTCTATCCTTTAAATTGTATCTCTCACAGACAGCCTTAACCCTCCTCCTCCTCCTCCTGTCTGGAAATACTAACATACTAAAATGCCAGCAGAATAGGCCCAACAGTCTTTCGTGTCTGCTCGTTTGGTCAGCCTCCACCCTCGGAGCTGACCTGCTGCCCCCCACCCTCTGGCTTCTCCCTTCCCAGTCCCGGATATTCTCGCACTGACGGCTTCCAGAACCCTTCCCCTGTACCTATCCCACCCTCTTGGAACCCCTCCACCGCTCCTGTCTCCACCAACCCCTGGGCAGCGATTCCATGGCTCCACCACCCCTCTCAATGAAGTAGCACCTCCTCCTTTCTCCCTGAATCTCCCCTCCAGCTTCCACCCATGCCTCTAGTTGCCCCTCCTTGAGAAGCATCCTGACTGCTCCTCCTCTATTTACCCCCTTCATGTACCTGAAGACCTCTGTCATGTCCCCCTGGTCCCTTCTCTCTTCCAATGTGTACACATTTAGCTCTTCGAGCCTCTTCACATAGGTCCTGTCCCCCAAGCCCCAAATCATTTTGGTTGCCCTCCTCTGGACCCTCTCCAGGAGGTCAATGTCCCTCTTTAATTATGGCCTCCAACACTGCATGCAGTACTCGAGATGCAGCCTCACCAATCAGTTATACAGAGGGAGTATCACTTCCCTCCTGAAGGCGATCCCCCTAGCGATGCATCCCAGCATCCTGCTGGCCTTGGCCACTGCCCTCCTACAAGTCTCAGAGTTGTTCTTCTTGACATCCACCACCACCCTGTGTCCTCTCAGCCATCGAGACTTGTAGCATCCCCTCCTGGGTGTACACTTGGCCCGGTTTCTGGCTCCCAGGTGCAGTACCTTGCATTTCCCTGCATTGAACCTCAGCTTCTACTTTCTAGACCACCTTTCCAGAGCCTCCAGGTCCCCCTGTAGGGCCACCCTCCCATCCTCCCCGTCCACCACTGCCCCCAGTTTTGAGTAATCTGCAAAGAGACTCATCTCACTCCTGATACCCGTCCTTGTGTCAGAGACGTAGGCGTTGAACAGGAGAGCCCAAGGACTGATCTCTGCAGGACCCCACTAATGACCCTCCTTGGGAATGAGACTATCCTACCAACCACAACCCTCTGGGTCCTGTCCTGGAGCCAACTACCTATCCATCTGATCATTTGGTTCCCCACCCCCATTTCTCCCAGCTTATCCAACAGGCCCCCTTGAGGAACAGAGTCAAACACCTTGCTGAAGTCAACAAAAAGGATGTACACCAGTCTACCCAGGTCCAAGGCACTCGTCACCCAGTCATAGAACTCCACAAGGTTTGTCTGACATGATTTCCCTGGGACGAATCCATGCTGTCTATCGTCCAGGCACCCCAATCAAAAAACACAGAAACACAGACTCTGACAGCAGATAAGGACTGCTTGGCCCACCTAGTCTGCCCATTTCCCTACCTATTGGATAAGCTGCAGATCCTAGTTAACCAACAGCCTACTTCTTCCCTTCCCCCGTCTTCCTCCCCACTGCATCACTGTTTCAGCCCACCTGTGCACGTCTGGCACAGGTCCACCCCAACCCCGGCCCACTAGTGACTCCACAAAATCTCAATAACAAAACCGGCCATCTAAAATTAGCCCAACATCTGCAGCCTCCTACCTAAGCTTGATGATTTAAGAGTCTGGGCAGCACAACACAATCCAGAGATTTTCTCCCTTAATAAAACCTGGCTCTCCCCCCACCAAATCCCTGATACCGCAATCTTCCTCACTGGCTGCTCCCCGTGTCGCCTCGACAGGGTTGGTAAAAGGGGTGGTGACTGTGCACTATACCTCAGAGACTCCATCCAGTACCAAGCACTCCCTACAATCACTTCTGTCAACAATCTGCAGGCGTTACCCATCAAAGTCTTCCTGGGCACTCATGGCAAAATGCTAACCTTGCTCTCTGTATGACCTCACCACTGGCACTGAAATGCTCCTCAACTATCTCAAAAGCATCACGAACTCGCAGAGACGATAATTCTAGGTGACCTAAACATCAATTGGCTGTCCACTGACACCAACCCTTATAAAGATGCCTTTGCGGCCATTGGCATCTCTCAAATGGTGTCTACTCCTACCAGATTCAACCCCAGGATGGGCAGCAGCACCCTCCTTGACCTCATCCTCACTACCCACCCTAAAACAATCTCTGATACCTTAGTACTCTCAGACTCTCTAAGCGACCACTCCCCGATGACCTGTTACTGGTCAAACAAGGCCCCTAGCACATCTGCCAAACTCTCTTACCGCCGTGTCCTCAAGAAAAGACTTGTTAAACCATTTCTTGATCACCTTGCTCAATCTGATTGATCACTCATCAATAAGGCTACTGATATAGATGACGCACTAAACTATTTCATAGCACAATTTAGCTTGGCTTGTGACATATTTGCCCCATCTGTAAGTGCAAGATCAAAGGTGTCACAAACCCCTTGATTACCCCCTCCCTGCTTAACATGATGAAACCCAGAGACAACCTCTTGTCCCAAGCTCAAGCCTCAGGTAAACTATCTGACTTACAATGTTACAAATCCACTAGGAGCGTCTATTCACAGGATGTTTGTAGAGCCAAAATGGAATATTTCAAAGGTGAGCTTACAAACTCCTGGAACGACTACCGAAACTTTTGGAGCTATTAAACCTCTCCCTGAGACAGTTCCCCTCACCATGGAAAGCCGCAATTGTCACCCCAGTGCACAAAAGTGGTGACAGAGCCGCACACTCAAACTACAGACCTATATCTATCCTTCCCCCCTGTTAAAGCCCTCCAGCGTATTGCTGCGGACCAACTCATGGAATATCTGGCCAAATATGATATACAGTGCCCCCCTTCCCCAGCAACACGATTTTAGAAAGGTGCAGAGCATGACGACAGCACTACTAGAGTTCACCGACTATTGACATAAGGCACTCGACCAGAGCCAAATAGTTGGGTCAATATGCATTGACCTCACTAAGGCATTTGATACTGTGAACCACCCACTTCTGCTCGCTGCACTACCACCACTCGGACTATCATCCACAGTCACCTGCTGCTTCAAGAGCTGTTTTGAAAATCACACTCAGCAAGTCAAAATCAGTGATACCCTCTCTGGCTCATTCTCTGTATGCTCCGGTGTTCCCCAAGGATCCATTCTTGGTCCCTTACTCTTCAGATCATTTCTTACTAACCTCCCCCGAGCCTGCAACACCAACAT
Source organism: Neoceratodus forsteri (assembly GCA_016271365.2). Classification (NCBI taxonomy): domain Eukaryota; kingdom Metazoa; phylum Chordata; order Ceratodontiformes; family Ceratodontidae; genus Neoceratodus; species Neoceratodus forsteri. Next base: position 113,381,628 of record CM057449.1, read on the forward strand.
AATCCTTTCCGACGATGATGCTGTTCTCTTTTACTGCCACATGCAACCCTTCCTTCTCTCAGATGCCCTGTAATCCAACTTTCTGTCTGTTGAAACCTGGTTCGCCCAACATAAACTCATCATGAATCACGAAAAAATAAAAGTGATGCTCTTTTCTGACCCACACAAGCATAAATCTGCCAACCTACATATTTATAACTCTCCCAACCAGCCCCTTGAACAAGTTCAAGAATTTAAATACCCTGGCATCACCCTTGACTGCCCACTGTCCTATGCCCTTCACATTAATAAAATCTGTAAGGAGGTAAACTGCAGAATTGGAGTCCTGTATCGTCACAGATATTGCATGATGCCAGGTGCTCTGCACCTAGCATTTGTCAGTTCAGTCATCTCCACCCTTGACTATGGGTTAGTCATCTATGGTGCCGCAACAGATACTGACCATAAAAGAATCGCACTTATCCTAAACAACTCCTGTAGACTGATCACTGGTGCCACTAAATGCACGCACACTTGTGACCTGTATAAGTAGACTAACTGGCTCCACCTGAAGGGTAGGATTACCTACAAACTTGCCTGCTTGCCAGAAAAATCAGTCTGGGCCTTACTCCTCCTACTACCCTGCCTCTCATCATGCCTTCCCTCAATGTAAGTGCCACCTGCAGCACGGCCAAACAAACATTCCACGTCCTGTTCTGCAGAACCTCTCAAGTACAGTGCACCTTCCATTACAGGGCTCCCTCCTGGCTCAACACACTTCCCCCAGATATTATGAATGAATCTAAATGGGGCCCTTTAAGCTAAAGTTTCTCAAGCACCTTACCCCCTTAGTAGCTGCGACTACCCACTAAGTAATTCTCCCCTCCCCTCCTACCCACTACCCCCCCTTCTTACCTGCTCCAACCACCACTGGTCCCTCCCCTACTCCCACCCCATTCTCCCTCTGCCCCCTTGCCTTTTCCTTTCCTCTCTTCCCTCTCGCCCTTCTTTTCTGCTTCATCCTGTTTGTGCCCCTTTTCCTTAATACTATGATTCTCTACTTACCACCTTTGCTCCCCTCCCCGCCCCACTTCTAACACCTAGTACCCCGTTCCTTCTCTTCTCTGACCGACAAAGTCTTCTTTGACTGCCACTCTTCCTCCTTTCCACCCTAGTCTCCGTCCAGATCACCTACCTGAGGGCGGTCATAGTCAGTTTTCATTGTTCAATTTGTTTATGTAGTTGATAATTGTTCTGTATGAATTTATTTGAACATGACAATTTTTTTTTATGGCCAATGCTGGTTGCTAACACTGCTGTTACTGCATATTACCCTGTCGTAAATATATCACTTAATGCTGGCTATGCTAAACTACCCTTGGCACCCTGTGCTTATTACTGTCTGTGCTAAACTGTTACTCTATTTTTGGGGGTTACCCATGCTTATTCTTGTCTTTGTTGTATCTTATGCACTGTATTTTTGTTTATTTTTAGTTCCTTTATTATTGCTCACCTTATGTTATATGTTCACTTTGATACGGAACCTTTGTAAAAGAACCATTTGATTCAAAGGTTATTGTAATCCAAGATATCAATAAATAAAAATACACTAGCAGTGCAATACACCAGCGGTGCAATGCAGCAGCAGTGCAATACACCAGCAGTGCAATACACCAGCGGTGCAATACAGCAGAGGTGCAATACAGCAGTGGTGCAATACAGCAGCAGTGCAATACACCAGCGGTGCAATACAGCAGCAGTGCAATACAACAGCTGTGCAACACACCAGCGGTGCAATACAGCAGTGGTGCAATACACCAGCAGTGCAATACAGCAGCGGTGCAATACAGCAGCAGTGCAATACACCAGCGGTGCAATACAGCAGCGGTGCAAATACATCACTGGCACAAATACATCAGCAGTGCAAATACACCAGCACAGCAATACAGCAGCAGTTCAAACAAATCAGCAGAGCAATACACTACGGGCCAGATATTCAAAAGATCACCCCGGCACAAACCGCAATGTGCACGTGCAAACTGCGTTGTGCATGTAAGTGCCATATTCAAAAGCCCAGATAGTGCAGGCACACTGGGCTTGGGCCAGGCCAAAGAGTGGAGGGGAGCACAAGGCAAAACAATGCAAATGGGGGGGGGGACCCAAATATCGGTGCAGTCCAATATTCAGAGTATTTTCTCCATGCAGGGGCACTCTGCACAGTCCCCTTGTGCGGAGGAAGTACCACCGACCAAAACCTAGTCTTGTTCCGGGGCAACCCTAGCGGCTGCCAAAGGTCATGCGTCAGCACCCCAACACATTATTAACTTGTGGCAAGTGGTGCCCCCCCACCCTCTGATTATACTGCCCTATGTGTAATCATTAAGCTGCTGGTGTCACAATGGTGCCCCCCAACCCTCAATCCTGGTCCCGGTATGTACAGAAATATCCCTGGCATCCAGTGGTGCTCCTCTTATTTGCCAATTGCCGCCAGATATGAAAACTATAGGATATCTCTGGTGTCCAGTGTTTTTTCTGCCCGAACAACAGGATGCAGTCTCAGTTTTCAATCAGTGCCCTGCTGAAATCCAAGACTGGTAGACTGCCAACTGGCTGAAGTTAAATCCGGATAAAACAGAAGTAGTGGTGGTGGAATCTGGTTGCCTGAGGGTTGCTGTGCAGGCTGGTTGAGTCACTGGGCTTAGGCTTGGAGATTCCCAGCATCTCGCATCTTCGAAGGTGAAAAATCTTGGTGTTGTGCTGGACAGCAGCCTAGTATTGAATATCAGGTGTTGGCCATGGTCCAGAGTGTTTTTTTATCATCTTAGAAACATCAGCAGGATTAAACAGCTGTTTCCATCGGGTGATCTGCCATCACTAGCTCATGCTTTTGTGACATCATGGCTTGACTACTGCATTGCCCTTCACCTAGGGCTATCAGGGGCTGATCTACGCCACCTACAGCTAGTGCAGAATACGGCAACCAGCTGACGACTGACCTTTCAGGGTCATATCATATTATGCCTTTGCTGCACTCTCTGCACTGGCTCCCCTTTAGGTGGCAGATCCCCTTCAAGGTCTGGTTGCCGATCTATAAAGCCCTACATGGACTGGAACTCAGCTACCTACAAGACCTCCTACAGCCCTACCTCCTGTCTCGTCCTCTCTAGTCAGCTGATGAGGACCTCCCAGTGATTCCCAGGGTCCATCTGAAGTCATCTGGTTTCCCGGCCTTTTCTGTTGTGGCGCCGGCCCTGTGACATTCGCTGCCTTGGTTGCTCAGAGAGACCCCCTCCGTTAGTGCCTTCAACAGGGATCTGAAGACCTTTTCATTTAATAAAGCTTTTCCCTCCTTTTAACGTTTTAACTTATTGTGTTAGTTATAACTTATGCATATTTTAAATTTGTGTACAGCACTTGGGCATCTGTAAAGCACCTAGAGTCTCAATGAGATAGAGTGCTCTATCAAATTAACCTTAAACAAAGCCTGCTACCTGCTCACTAATGCCCCAAAACTCACCCACACCTGTGAGCTTTATGCATGATCGTGCTGGTTCAATTGAAGGACAGAATACTTTATCAATCCTGCCTACTCGCAAAAAAGGTCTCACTAAACTTACTTCCTCAAGGAGTTCTGAGCCTTCTATCGCCACCTATACATGCTAGGCACACCAGAAGCTTGACTACACAAGTATTACATGTGCCCAGGTGCCGCACAACTGTTGCCCAGTGATCCTTTGCTCACCGGGCCCCTCTGTAGACAAACAGTCTACCACCGGACATAGCCGGAGCCACAACCCTTGGTTCCTTTAAGTGCAAACTCCGTCAGCACCTCACCGACAACAGTACCTGTAGGTGCCCCCACTTGTCTGTGCCCGCAGCGTTAGTCTGCCTCAGCACTTCCAACTCCTGGCCCGTTTGCCCAAGCACTTGCCTCCCACCCCCTTTGCCCTAGCACTTGCCTCCCACCCCCTACCTGTTGTCTCTTTTCTTTCCCTCTGCCCTCCCTATCTCACCTTAACAGTCTGCCTCTGCCTCTCTCTCTTCCGAAGGATGCTGACATACCATGTACAATGCCTTAGCACAATTTGTGAACTGCTTGTCATTGCAACTCATGTACTGTAGAATTTTTTGTACTCTGTGTCTATAATTTGCTGTAACTACTGTATGTTGTGTCTTCTTGTGTTAATGTATCTGACGTGGAACCTCTCAATGAGCATCTGCTGACAGGTGTCATCCAAGACTTCAATAAATAAATAGATGAAATAAATATGGTTATTTTCTGTGCTTCCTTGTTTTTTTTTTTTTTTTGTTTTTTTTTTTTTAAACAGGAGTGAAAACTGTCGTAACAAACAGAAAAAAACAATTAAGCAATAAGGCTTGACAGTGTATGCTTTCTAGTTGGATAGTGACACACCTCAGGTGTGGCATGAGGCATTGCCGTGTGCCTTCACTTCAACCACCCGAGAAGTGCCATTACTCTACCACAATGTATACCCTGGAGTGTTTTACTGTGATTATAAAATGGGTCCAAGATATTATTTTTGGGGGGACGGGTAAAAAAATGTACCAAATCAAAACAGAAACATTTTTTATGACTTTTTTAAAACAGTCCCAGCACATTCCAGCACTGATATGCCATCTCAAGTTTAAATATTATGTACATGTAACCCCCCTGCAAATGGGGGTTCCCAAAAGACTTCCAGGAGCTTGCTTGAATGCTCCAAGCCTGAATGGTGTTTGGCGTTTAAGCCATTTATCAGTGAGTGTTTTTAGAACCTCTGGCACTGTCTCTTTAAGAGCTGCCTGCTTGCAGACATAATTAGTTTGTATGGGGGACTGTGTGTTTCTTTGATTGAGTACCACTCGAGCTGCTGCCAATTCACTCCATTTTTGCAGTCACTAGGAGTGCAAAGGGAACCTATCTGAAAGATGTAACTGTTTGCCAGAAACCATTTAGAGTAATAATGAAATTACAGTTTGTCTAACCTGCTTTCTTTGCAGTCAGAACTGTGTCTGCCTAGTTCCCCATTCTGGTTTTGAACTGCTGAACTGGACCAATCAGTGTGGGGTAAGCTAGCTCTAAAATGGTGCCTTGGACAAATCAGAACTTGGACTAATAATCTGAGCCAGCCACAAGAGGATTGTATGGGCAGTGACTCTGGGAGATGTAGTTTAGACTTCGGCGCCTTTTTGGACCAACAGGAGCAGTCTATTGTGAGTGACAGCCAATCCAGTCAAGAACTGGGAGGAACTCAAAGGAAGTGCCCGGTTTTGTCTGTTGGAGTTTTTCAGTTGAGCTCTGGGTGAAGAAGGAAGGAGCCCTGTGCTTTTTCAGTGTGCAGTTTTAGTCGGGAACGTGTGTGGGCCCAGAGTTCCGGTCTGCATCTTGTGTAACTGCTTGTTAGGACTGAATCCGTCCTGTGAAGAGAAAATCAAAGGATATCTGAAGAGTAGAAACCAGGCTCACCCTGTAGAAGACTGGAGAAATTGCTGAATTGCACTCTGTCTATCAGGAACTGAATCTGCTGTGTGTTCTCCCGGTATTGTGCAGTAATTGCGATCGGATAGAGAAGCAGCCTGCCTGGTATAGTACTTCTGTTTTACCATATAAATGTGTGAGGAGGCTTGGTTAGCTCAAGTGAATCCTGCTGCCATTAAAGGACTTTTGCCTGTTGCAGTTTGCCATATAAATGTGTGAGGAGTCTGTGGAGCTCAAGAGTAGCCCTGCAGACATTGAAGGACCCTATCTTGTTTGGAGGTCGGAGTACTAATTCAGGGTCGCTTCCTGTTGAATTGCCACAATAAATCCAAATGGAATCACTGTACTGTTGACTGTTTAAACTAATTTTTCTTTTCTCTGTGGGAAAGGGCCCCTACCAGCTGCCACGGTTTGGACTAGCTACTAGGGCTTGGGTACCCAGGGACAGTAACTGGTAGGGATAGGCCTGTGCACAGAGCCATAGGTAGATGAGTAAAATGATAAGCTAATTAACCTGATTTCCCCCTGTCCTTGTTATATTCCCCCTAAATAAATCCGAGCTGCTTGTTTCAGCAAAGTTATACTGCCTGAGTTATTTGTCTATGTTAAAGTATTGTACTGTGATTGTTGCACTGTATCATATTTACAGGAGGTCCCAGTGCCTGAACCAGCCCTGGGGGTAAGTGTATACTGTGAAGGTAATACTGATATATTGTGTGGGCCACTAGTGGGAAGAAAGGGGGGTTGCAGTGTCCCAGAGGGCTGTGACCAAGTAAGTTTAACTATTGCAAACCCTGACTTCTGGGTGGAGGCACCCGCCATTGGATCCAGGCCCCTCAACCTGTTAGTGGCAAATCAGGCAGGGGTAGTAGCCCCTGGGATAGCGCCATCTAGGGGTTACATACAGCAAAATTCATGTATTTTTTTTAATTAGCTCTTAAACCCTCTAGTTTCCCCCAATCCTCCCCCTTTTAACCATTTCCCTCACCTTTCTTTCTTCCTTCTTTATAATATTCCCTCATTCCCTCCCTTTTCTCTGTCTAGTTTATCTTCTGTCTTGCCAACATTCAAGACAAAGAATGTTTACTACAGGTAGAATGCAAGAATTCAAACCTCTGTTTAGTTCTGCTAACATACAGAATAATGTACGGTCATCGATGGTTAACCAGTTTGTTAACCATTGAGAGGTTACCAGGGCGACCATGTAAACCTCGAGAGCGAAGCTCGAGAGGTTTACGCCGCCATGGCAACCTCAAGATTGGTTAACAAAACGGTTAACAATCGATGAACCATACATTAGCTTTTATAGTGTATGGTACCAGTTCCATTTTTTTAGAAAAGAAAGCAGTTTCTTACTGCTGTTTTTTCATGACCCCACTGCTCTGGCCTCACCACCACAGCCGTTACAAGGCCGTCCGATCCAGCTGCGCGCATGCCCTGACTGTTCCCGGTTGTTAACCCATTGTTGTGACGTACCAACGATGGGTTAACAACATCGTGACATCACATCGATGGTAAAACGTTGTTATAAAAAGGTAGATTTCTACCTATAGCAACATTCTACCATACATTATAGAATGTTTACTCGCACTAGCACACAACAGAAGGCCTCACATGGAACCAGGGCTTTTACTGTAACAGCATAAACAACACAGATTTCCCGAGTAAGCAGGTGAGGATGCGAAGGGGATTTTTCACTGTCAGCAAAGAAACACCATAAATTACAATTCTAAGTACAGTAGTATTTCATTTTTTAAGTTATGTATGTATGCATGCGGAACAAGAGTATTATGAGGGCAAATAACATTTAATTCTTATGTTTATAAATTTAAGACATTATTAGCTGGCCCAGTGGCATGGGGGATTGAGGCACTGGATGCCACACCTCGCACCACGCTGGCGACCCGTGTGCGGGAACAAACAAGAGCCACCAGGGTCGGCAGGGGGGAGAAGGATTGAGCGTCTGGAGGGACCACTCTCCTTTTCCGGCAAGGGGGGAATTCTCAGCTCCGGCGCCTGTTCTCCTTCTGCTGCAGGCTAGGGGACAGGGGCTCTGTGCTAGAACATGGAACTGAGGGCGGACGCTGGAGGTTTACCATTAGCATCACTGCACGTCGCTCAGCTCCGAGGAGTAAAACATTGCAAAAATGCTGGCTCCTCGTGTATGAGCCGGCTCCTGTGCCTGGTCCCCCCTGGCCACCTTCAGTTCAGTTTCTGGTGCCCCCACTCGGGGAGGGGCTACCCAGAGTATGAGGGACTTAGGTACCAGAGCAGGGCGAGACCGTTCACAAGGCTAGGGGAATCTGGCAGCAAAAAAAGAAGAATAAAGAAAATAAAAAAAGTTAAGACATTATTTTTAAGGCCTAGTTAAAGGTTTTTAGAGAGTAGAGGTGACAGCCACATTTGCGATGGCAGTCAGGAATGGCTGGTACTATTGATTTTACTGTGAAGAGGCTGCTGGACCTTCTTCCAGTGCTGTCGTCATAGGATATCAGTACTGGGTTCCAAGCTCCTCAGCCAATCAGATTACTGGATTTTTTTATAGCCATATTATAATGACATTTTATACTATACATCACAGATACAAAAACATTAGCAATAATACGAAACTAGAGCTCCAAACAGTATCAGACCACAGGATCCATAGGGTACAAGTGATTCCAGTATAAAAAAATATAAACTTAGCCCACGATTCAATGCCACGCCTAAACAAATGAAAACTCAAGACCCCTTTCATCTACACCAGTTACAATACTGAAGCCCTACAGAATACCTCCCCTCCATTCTGTCAACTTGAATGCATGACATAACCAGGAAACAGGCAGACTTTACCGTTGACTCCATTGTGCTGTTGCTCATCATCGCTCGCCCTCTCTTTTCATATGCTTCCGCTACGCTTCCCTGCCAACAGTCAGATCGAGCTGCATTTTAACCTGATGTCAGCGCGACTGCTCAGTGACGTAACACTGCAGCAGAATGAAAGGTTGTCAGACTGCTGTAGCAAAGCCACATTTTACAGTGTACGGATTTCTCTACACAACAAAACCTTCCCGTACACTATGTCACAACTGACATGAAATAAAAAAAATCCTAATGTTCTTTTCATACCAATTTTTTTCTGTATTCACAGAAAAGAGTTGAATTTGGGGCTTTTATAATGGGTCCCCACACTGGCACAATCAGAGGGTCAAGAAAGTTTCCCAATGGCCGGACTTACAGTACAGTGGCTGGGGAATCACGTCCCATACCACTAACCAAGGTTTATGACACAAGCCTGGGATGCCACTGCATAGCAGGAAGAGACTGCATTGGCATCTTCCCGTAAACCTCCAGTGACAGTCAGTGACTGTCAGTGTCAGTGGCTCAGCAGGTAGCACACTCACTTCTGAGGCCGGGAGATCAGAAGGCTGTGGGTTCTAGCCCCACACCAGGCACTTGGGTTAATATCCCAATACTAACATTGCAGTGCAGCATGAGGGGGGTGCTGCACTCCGGGGGTGCCGTCTTTTGGATGAGACGTTAAACCGAGGTCCCATCTGCCTGTTCTCGTGGTAGTTCAAGTGGATGTTTAAGATCCCGTGGCACTTCTCGAAAAGAGTAGGGGAAATTTTTATTGACAAAGAATATACAAACCAAAATCACATTGACAAAAATAAATGCAAAAGACTCATGTAACAGGAAAATCAGAATCGATCACCCATGGTAAGCATTTCCATAAAGCAAACAATGATCCAGATGACACATTTCTTAGTTCAGAAAAATAAACATCTTTTAAATCCTGTTCAATACTTTGGACCACCAGTAGGTGGGACATATCTTTTTGCTGCAAGGTGAACAGACAGCGAGCAGTCCATAAATGCCATTTAATGATGGTAAACAATAAGTTTAGGGTGTCAATGTTCCACTTTTTCCAAGTCGCTGGAAACCTACCATATAATAACATCTCATAAGTAACAGAAGTAAATAAAGGTTCCTTCCATCTGTTCGCTAAAAATAACCAAAAACCAGTGATATAAGAACAAAGAAAAAACAGGTGTTGTATTGTTTCATCCTGTTTTACACATAAAGGTCTGGAACACAATCTTTCATTCAGCTGTTTATGTTTATGATTTGCCTCAATATTGATCCGTTCATGACAATTAAGCCAATGTAGATCCCACATATTCTGGGGGATGCGAGGATTCCTTAACAGTGTGTATAAAGCAGGTAAGGAAGTAGGGGGCATTTGGGAAAAATTACAAGGTCTACACAAGTGGTATCTATCAAAAAATTATAAATGGCTTTCCTATTTTGAGTCATAATCATATAGCTAGTAATCTTCCATTGTTTTAAACGGCAAAAGGTATCGCGAAGATAAGAAGGGGTAGACGATACACGTTTAACCTGTTTCAAAGTGTTAAGGTCCCAAAGATGAAACCAGGATTGAAAAAAATAAAATTCCCATCCCACATCATAATTAACTAAAAGTGGTTTAAGATTAATCACAAAAAATAAACTATTATAAAAAAATAATGGGTGTATCATATTTAGACCACCTTCCTTGAAAGGTAAGCAGGTAATGGAACGTTTAATGGGATTCAGGCGGCTGCCCCATAAGGTCTGAAAAAAATACTCAGACGTTTGGTTTCCAAAATACGGGGAGGGGGAAAAACATAAGTCAAAACAAAAATTGGGAGCAAGCGACTTTATCAAGTAAACCCTCTTTTTTACTGAGCTTCCAGGTGTTCCAAAGAGAAACTTTGGCTCGCGCTTAGGTCTAGTTTGGGAGTCCAGTTGGAGAATGTCTAAAGGACCCGAGCCAAATAGAATGCCCAAAATCTTAATGGAGGTGTCTGAAAATTACAATACTGGAAACTATTACATCATTAGACTGCTGAGATCCAAACGTCGACCGAACACATTTCTCCAAGTTCAGGGATGCTCCTGAAACAAGACCAAAGGACTTACAGAGATGGAGAGATGCGCCTGCCAAGGAACATCAGCTACTATTAAACTCATGTCATCAGCATAGGCTAAAACAGAAAGTGGTAAGGGACAAATAGGCCTAACATTGTGTGCTGTATTAATGATGGTAAGTAAGGATCCAAAAAGATATACAAAAGGGGACTGAGTGGACACCCTTTGTCTAACACCTCCTTAAAGGTATCAAAGGACCCTTCCAGCCATTAACAAGAGGGATAGAAGTGGCTGTAGAATATAATAAGCGTAACCAGGAGAGAGTAGTCACAGGAACCCTATAATGTCTCAAAACCTGCCATAAAAAGTCATGACTCACCAAATCAAATGCCTGTCTTTGATCCAATGAAGGAGGCCTGCTAACCTATTTGAATTGCCATGTTCCACCAATTCCCGTAAAAAAAGGACATGATTATGTATACTTCTGCCTGGAACATTACTAGATTGAGCTTCCGAAATAACAAGAGGGGCCAGCTTTGCTAGACGGAGAGCAATAATTTTAGTTAAAATTTTAAAGTCCATATTCAATAGGCTAAGAGGCCTCCAATTAGTCAGTAATTTTCTGCCTCCTTTCTTATGGATATAGAAGATACTGCCCATATTAAATTCTAATGGTAAAGTATCAGCTTTTAAAAGGAAGTTATAAACTGCGGCCAATTCCACGCTCAACTCAATATTAAACAATTTATAAAGCTCATTAGGAAGGCCACCCAAGCCTGGAGATACTCCAGATCGCAGAGTTGTGATGACCTCAACTACTTCTCGTGCCTGAATATCACAAGCAAGCATATCAGAAACTAATTGTTGCACATCAGGAACAGAAATGGGACTAAGGAAGGTCAATATATCATGTAGACATGTAGGGAATGGACTGAATAAGTTTTGAGTATACTCGGCCACATAATTTTGATGTTTGAATCAGTAATTGCATGACCAGCTTCAGTCACAATAGTATCAATGGTTCTCCCTGTAATCTGTTCAGAAAAATTTGCAAACGGGAAGATCACATCATAGGCATCTTTTACACTAAAACGTTGACGTTGTTGCACTGAAGCATATTTTTTGGAGTGATATTCCATTAAAGATTTTTTCAGGGTACTAATTTGTGAAGAAAAATCCTGGCCAGTGGTATACGAAAGGGTACGGAGATTTTGCAGCTGATGTGTCCTATGGTATGTGAAATAACAATCTTCATGATGGGTTTTGCTAAATGATTTCAGTATTTTCGTCAAATCCTTCTTCGTATCTAACCACCACCACCAAGGATCATCATAAAGAAAAAACACAGATTTTCTGTTTTGAAAAAAAGATTTAAGAAGTGTTAACAACAGAGAATTCTCTAATAAGGAAACATTACATTTCCAAGTGCCAGGACCAAAAGTTGCAACATTCTTAGGACCAAGAAAAATGGTAAGCAAATCATGATCTGAAAATTCAGCCACCGCTTCAGCAGCGGAAGTTTGTAAAAAAGGAGGACACCAAAAAAAAACTATCCGGGTAGCTAAAGAGCTTTTTTGAAAGGTAGGGGTATGTGTCTGGGTGAGAGAAAGATACGCCATCCTTCAGTTTTGCAGAAAATAAAAGATTTCTGAGAAAAGTGGTATCACAAAATAATTTTGTGCTTTTTGAAAATGAGGACCTGTCCTTAGTGGACAACCCACAATTGAAATCTCCACCAAAAATAAAGTGCATAGAGGTGTAAAGACAGGGTCGAACCACTTTCAAGAGTTCAATCCTAAGCGACTTAGTTTGTGGGGCATAAATATTGATAATCCTAAAAGGGATAGAAAGGAACCTAAAGTATATCAATAATACTCTGCCAGGGCATAAATCTAGAATCTTAATAATAGAGATATTAGGAAGATGAAACAAAATACCCACCCCAGAACATGTCTCCTGTCCAAATGACCAATAGGAGGGGCCTAAATGCCAGGATTTTTGGGCCCTAGAAATTTCAGGCAAAGAATGGAATCTAACATCTTGTAGAAGTATGAGACCAGCAGTAAGGCAAGACAAAAATGAAAAAAACTGAATCCCTCTTATGTTGTGTTTTTATACTGTTAACATTAACAGTATGTACTGCAAAAGAAGAAGACATATGCATAGCAATCACCTCTGTCTACCCTTTCTCGGGGTACATTCTTTATGTTTTGTCTTGGCCTTGGCTTTCCTTTTTTGGGACCCCACATTGTCGATGGGGACTTCAGTATCTGTAGTAAGTTCAGGGTGAGAGGACTGGACAGAAGAAGAGTCAGAGTCTGTGTTTTCAGAAGTATGCCGCGACAATTCATATTTATTTGTCAAAGGGGAGAGTCTCTACCCTCTGAGCCTCAGAGGAAGGTGAACCAAACTTTCTTGAACATGTGTAATTCTAGAAGGTGTAGTAAAAGGGTCAGAAGGGGAAGGTTCCATTGTTTCTAATGGTGCCGGGGGGGGGGCCCATAGAAGAGCCACCTGAAGTAGAACAGCTAGGAAGAACTGGGGAAGAAGGAGGGTGGGGAGGTAGAGAAAATGTAACAGGTTGTGGGACAGGCTCAGTCAAATCCTCCCAAGCAGTTATTACTGTGGCAGTGGAAACAACGCTATGTGATTCAGCTAAAGTAGTGGGGGGGGGGGCAACTGTAGAAGAAGAGGGACCTTTAATGTTAGAACGTTGGGCTACTGTAATAATAAGCCATTGCTCCTCTCCATCAGCTAAAGTAGGAGAATTATGGGCAGCCCAGGAACATTGCTGAAAAGTATGTCCCAGGTCTGACTTTTGATTTGTCTGAAGCTGAGAACCTTGCTACACTGCAAAGAACAAACTATAACTTCATTTAGGAGCTGGAAACTTGGTAAGGCATAATATTGTAAAACAGGGGAGCTACACTTTCTACAAAATGTTTCATTTTTGTTTTTCCTTTTTGGCATTAAGCAGAGAATTGCAGGATTCCATTAAAAGTGTAGTAATTTTATAACCAGAGGGAGTGAGATACAACTGAATTTGCTTGATTGTTGGGGTTGAGACCTAGGATTTGGAAGGATATTTTTGCAACATTTTAAAAGTGTCCTGCTGGCTGAGTAGTTACGTTTTTATCCCTGGTTTCACTGAAAGATTTTGTGTATTGGAATCAAACATAGCAGCCTGCCTACATTGAAAGGCCTGCTTACATCACAGGTGTCACTAGTCAATCAATTGACTTAATTGTTAAGATTTTCAGTGCAGGAAGAGTGTAAAGCACAGCTGACTTATTTTGGGGCTGACCGCTTTCAGAGCACAAATCACCAGGCTGTTTTGGGGCTGGGGAGGGTTACCTGTGTCTGACTTGGATGTCTGGATTTTTCTCTGTTTGATTAGCAGGGTATTTTCTCTGTCAAATTGTTGTGTAGGGCATCTTGCTGACAGGAAGGCACTCATCACAGTGCTGGGTCAGAGCTTTTAGCTGATTGTTTTGCAAGGGCACAGTTTAGGCCCAACCCATCCCCACCCTCACCCCATCCACCCCTGGAAATAGTTCCTTTATACCTGGAGTTCTGACATCATTTCCTCAAGAGTGCAAGGTGCATTTCACTGTCATATCCTCTCTAGCACACTGCACTGACAATATAAGCATGCACATTGTATAATATATATATTTCTATATAACAAACCAATCACACAAACACACACACAAAGAAAAAAGTAGATAAACATGTGGGGAGTAGTACAATGTAATGGCTGTGGGGCAGCAGTCTTCCAGGAGTCTTTCTGGAGGCTGAGATGCTGCCCTATTTGCAGACAACTCTCTGCCCTGAGGGAGGAAGTTGCCCTTCTTCAGGCCATGCTGGACAGTAGTAAGGGAACCTTCCCCCAGCCCACACTGGACGGTAGGAAGGAAGAGACTTGGCTGAAGCCTTGGGTGCCTGATGCCACTTGTCTTGTGCCTGGTTATAGCATTCTAAGGAAAGACCGTATTGGGTCGGGGGGTCGATTATGTACAAAAATCATCTATCCCTGAACATCCTACCCTGCACTGATTCCCTAACACCTGTGAAACTCTGCACGCTACCCTGGCACTGGGTTCAAAACTGCTGCACATCATTTGTGTCTACAATCCACCTACAAGTGGGATGAGTGGTCTCCAGAATTTGCTACAATATGTCTCCCAGAATGTAAAATCAAATGAGGCTCTACTCCTTGGGACCTGAACCTTAACTGGCTGGGTCCACAGCACAGCATCCTTGAATCTCTAATACAGAAGCACAATCTACACCAAACTATTGAGGCTTTACCAGAACTACTACTCCGCACTCAGGGTCCCTACTTGATTGGATCCTCACCACCAGACCTGATCATGTACTAGATGCCACAGTGCTTGCTGACTCAATCACTGATCATTCCCCCACACTTTGTCGATGGCGATCCTGTCCACCTCCTCCTCCTCCACCACGTCTGATTAGGTTTTCAAACTATGCTGCCCTGGACAAACAAGCCTTCTATTTGACCTCTCTTGTGTTGACTGGTCTAACATTTATACCGCAACCAATGTTGATACTGCCCTCAATTCATTTCTGACTGAATTTGGCAACATCCAAAAGAAGCACCTCCCTACAGTCAAAAGGAGGGTAAGGGGCCAGCATTCGAGGTGGCTGAAAAGACCTGCTTCAAAAGTTAAAAGTTAGAGACAATCAATGGAAAAGTACAAACAAACTGGACTGCAGTCAGATCTCATTCTGTATAAACAATACAGAAATGACTGTAAAAGATGCATCAGGCAGGCAAAAGTAAATACTGCCAAAACCTGCTGATTAATTCTTCCAATGACCTCTGAGTTTTGGGGTCACATTAAGTCCTTCTTAGGTTCTGCTAAAGATGTCACTCCCTCAGATATGGTCCTACATGGTGTACACTGTAATGATTCTACTACCATTGCAAATGCTTTTAACCAACAATTTTCTGACTTATCTGCCTACACAGCTTCCCTCCCATCACAATCCTCTGCTTCACAGTTTAACCCACAGCATCTGAAGGACCCCAAACTTAACAACCCCTTCTATTTCAGGGAAGTGTCTATGCATCAGGTCCTAAAGCTGCTCAGGTCACTCTCTGAAAACACCAGTACTGGCTCAGATGGCCTAGAACCAAGACTACTAAAATGGCTCTTACTATCTCTGGCCCCTGGCACACATCTTCACCCTATCTCTCCAATGGCATTGTCCCTGAAGTCTGGAAGGCAGCCAGAGTCACTCCTGTATTTAAGAAAGGCAGTAAAATGACATACCAAATTACCGCCTATTGCTATTTTGTCTGTTCTGAATAAAATACTGGAAAAGTAGTATCCATGCAAATCACTGAATACCTTGAGAAATTCAATTTACTAAGCTCAGCACAACATGGTTTTAGAAAGCATCACAGCACCATGACAGCACTTGCAAAATTCACTTCAGATATCGTTACCAATATGGATAGAGGAAAGTTAACAGGGCAGTCTTCATTGACTTAACCAAAGCTTTCGATCTGGTTGACCATTCTCTGCTACTATCCGCCTCAGTACCTTGGGCTTCTCCCCCAGTCACTACCTGGTTCAAAAGCTACCTCTCCAACAGAACACAAGCTGTTAAGTTTAATTCATCCATGTCAGACAGTGCTGTTATCAACATTGGAGTCCCTCAGGGTCTATACTTGGCCCTCTTCTATTCTCATTATTCGTCAATAAACTTCCTGAGTTGGTCATCACAGGTCACTCACTTTTATGCGGATGACCTGGTAATTTATTATCACTCTGATAAGGTCCTGGATCTAAATGCTGCCCTCACTGCAGATTTCCGTTGTACAACACTGGTTGAACTCTCAACGCCTGGTTTTAAATACAAATAAAACAAAAGTTATGATGTTTGGCTCCAATCACAAGCTTAGATCCTGTCCCCTGACCATCTCTGTCTCTGATATCGATGGGGACCCTATAGAAACTGTCACTTCTTCGTTACTTGGCATCCACCTGGATCAAACCTTGGACCTGAAAGCACATATATAGGAAACCTGCAAGTCAATTAACTGCAAATTGGGGCTGCCTACAGAACCAAATACCTGCTCACCCTGCTGCTAAATTGGCGATAGCCAGAGGCATTCTATTGCCAACCCTTACATATGGGTGTCCCATCCTGTCCTTGGCCGCCAAATCTTCACTGCAACTATGGGATACTACCTTCAATAATGTGCAGGTATGCAACCAAAGCACCTCGGCTGCAGCATCATTGTCTCTTATATCAGGACCTTGGTTGGCTTTCTCCTTCCTCTACCAGGCAGTACTACTTGTACAATTTAGTTGATTCCATCCTAAGGACGTCCAAGCCTGCTATCCTGTCTGATCTCCTCAGGCCGGCCATTCCCACAAGGAATCTTAGATCGGCTGATCAGACCTTACTATCCATCCCCTTTGTTGGACTAAAAGGCATGGGCCCTTCCATCATGCTGCCCCCACCTATGGAACCTACTACCTCAGGATGTAAGAGATGTCTCCACTCATGTGACTTTTAAGAGCAAACTCAGGACTTTCCTCACTACTATGGACAAATGTGTTTGCTTTGACCATACCTGATCCGCTGCATTTGTACTGTTTCCTCATTGCTAGCACTTTTGCCTGTCCAAATGGGTGTTCTATACTGTGCCTTGTAATTAGTGTTTTATTTTGTGCCTTGTAATTAATGTTGCCTTAACCTGTTTCTTTATAAGCCTAATGTTAGCTGTTGACAATTGTAAGTCGCTATTCTACTCCATGACATTCTTATCTTCACTTCACAGCCTCTCCTCACTTAACCCCACTGCTGCTCTCTCCCTTCTTCTGTTATATCCTCTTCCCCTTGCCACTCCCACCAAACTCACCTTTACCTGTTCCTACCTCATCCATGCCCTCCTAGTCCCCACCCTCCTGGCTGTGCTTAGTCACCTCTCTCCACCTACTACCGCCTACTCCCACCATCTACCGACCCTCCCTGCCCTGCTGTCTCTTGGTTCCACTGGCTCGGCTTGACTTTGACACTTTTGCCGCTATTGCCATAACTCCTCCGCCTCTATCCCCCTCTCACCGGCATCCTCACTCTCGCCCTGCCGTCTATCGGTTCCACCAGCCCGGCTGTATTTTCCTACCTCCTACCGCTGTTGCCGTCTACTGCCGCTCCCCCCTACCACCCTCTCTTCGCCTGCCGTCTTTCGGCTCCATAGGCCCGGCCGCAGGTTGGTACCTCACCCCGCTGTTGCCGTATCTGACGGCACCTCCTTTCCACTTAATCTCTCCCTCCCATCCTTTTGCCAGTTTTCCTTCCTTGTGTCTTTTCTACTGATGCCTATCCTCTCTTATTTTCTGCCTTCTACTATTCACATTTTGAGTATGTTCCATGATCAAGTGCTAAAGTATATTTTTGTTTACTAATGTATGTTACATTGCCATATGTATTTCTCTCTGCATTTTTGTACTGTTGTCTTAATAATCTGGCTGTACTCTTTGTGTGTTGTAATTGTACCTCCCGGGTCGTGCCTGAAAACAGTCACTTGCTGACTAGCGCACTTACCTGGTTAACAAAAACTAAATAAAATAAATAACCTCCCCCATCCAGGGAGCACCAGAGCCACCACCTCTACCTCAGAGGTTGCGAAGAAAACACAGCAGTTGGACCACAGTGGGCTCAGGAAGGGTGAGGATGGTGGAACAGAGGCACACCCAGTCAGTTGTTCCACTCCACAATCCATACACCATTCTGGGGAAGCATAGCTCCCCTATGGATGCACCCACAGAGGAGACTAAGGAGGCTGAGGACAGCTGTCACAAGGGAGGCCCACAGGAAGGAGACAGAGGACACCACAAGGAAAGGAAGCAGCTCCTGGTGGGGGACTCCATTATTAGGGGGATAGAACTAGGGAGAGCAGGGAAAACTGAAGTAAGGTGCCTGCCTGGTGCCATGGCTTGAGGGACAGGAAGCATCCTCAGGATCACGGGAACAGCTGCACGGGTGTAATTGAGTTGACGATTGTCCACCTAGGGACAAATGACTTGGCTCATCATGAGATTAGAGCAGTGCAGAAGGACTTTGTAGAACTGGGAGGGGCCTAAGACAAGTAGAACACACAGTATCCTTCTCAGAGGTGCTGCCTGTCAATGGCATGGGTGAGGTAAGGTATCTTTGCACCATGCAGTTTAATGAATGGTTGAAAAATGGTGTAGCACAGGGGTTTGGCTTCATTGGGGACTGGGATTCCACCTGGAGGACACCAGCCTATACTGGCAGGATGGTCTGCATCTGTCCAGGAAGGAACAAGTCTTTTTGAGCAATCGGTTTAAATGCTTCATTGGCAAGTTTTAAACTAGTCAAGGGGAGGCACTGATAAGCAGCAGGAAAATCCCAGCCTCTCCTACAAAAACAGGGTACTAAATGAGAAAAAGACCAAGTTAGAAAGGTCAGTGGGGGATGCTGCAACAGAAGGTAAAGCCATCAAAAAATGGAGAGCAATGAGTACCAATGCCCGTAGTCTGAGTAACAAGCTTCCTGAATTAGTGGCCTTGATGGAGGAGGAACATCTGGATATCGTGGCAGTCACAGAAACATGGTACACACAAAACCATGACTGGGATGTAAACAAACCAGGATACACTGTCTACAGGAGGGACAGGGAGGGTAAACGAGGAGGAGGAGTAGCTCTTTACATAAGGGAAGGAATCAAAGCAACAGAACAAAAGGGTAAACAGGGAGGAGAAGAAGCACTGTGGGTAAATTTGGAGACCGGCACTGGCACCACAATCCGCACTGGGGTTGTATACAGACCCCCTTCTCACGGGGAGGAAATGGACAAGGAAATGATAGAAAGTATACTCAGAATGGCAGAAAAAGGGGAGATATTGCTGATGGGTGATCCGAATATGCCAGATGTTAACTGGAGTGCAGTTGCAGCAGCCACTTCTAAGAGTGGGGTTATTCTAGATGCCCTACAGGGGCATGCCTTAGACAACTAGTATTGGAACCCACTCGAGAGGGAGCAATCTTAGACCTGGTTCTCTCAAATGGAGATGGAGAGAGGATCACAGATGTAGAAGTGGGTAGCCATCTGGGAACTAGCGACCATCGAACAGTATGGTTCACAATAAACACAGCAATAGAGTCAAGCCATACAAAGACAAAGGTACTAGATTTTAGGAGGGCTGACTTTGTCAAAATGGGTGAGTGTCTAAGGAATGCGCTAGCAAATGGGCAGGAAGGAGGGGTGGAAGAACAATGGGAAATAATAAAAACTGCCATCACAGAGGTAACAAGCCTTTGTGTAAAGCAAATAAAACGAAACAAGGTAAGAAATCACTATGGTTCTCAAAGGAAGTGGCAGGGAAGGTTCAAGAGAAAAAGAAAGCATTCAGGAAGTACAAGGAATCACAGAAGGAACAGGACAGAGAACTGTATCAGTTAAAGCAAAAGGAGGCTGGGAAGGCAGTCAGAACAGCAAAGGCCCAAACCGAGGAAAAGATAGCCAACTCAGTTAAGAAGGGGGATAAAACCTTTTATAGGTACATCAGGGAGCGAAGGAAGACCAAGGGAGGGATAGTGAGGCTTAATAAAGGGGAGGGAGGGTAGGCAGAGGGTGACTGTGAAAAGGCAGAGATACTAAACAAATATTTTTGCTCAGTATTTACAAAGGAAGAGGGGGAGGTACCTAAAACAAACAGCAGAAACACTCTGGATACAGAAGTTGACACCAGCCCATTTACAGAAGAAGGGTTCTGAAAGAACTCTTAAAACTGAAGGTGGACAAAGCAATGGGGCCTGATGGGATTAATCCCAGAATTCTAAAAGAACTAAGGGTAGAACTAGTGACACCACTGACTACCCTCTTTAACAAATCATGGGAGGATGAGGTGGTACCCATGGACTGGAGGAAGGCAGATGTGATTCCCCTTCACAAAAGTGGGAGCAAGGCAGAAGCAGGAAACTACAGACCTGTTAGTTTAACCTCAGTGGTAGGGAAAATGATGGAATCACTTCTGAAGGAAAGAACTGTTGAGTATCTAGAGGCCAGAGGGGCACAGGACCCAAGGCAGCATGGATTCACAGCGGGAAGGTCATGCCAGACAAATCTGATAGATTTCTTTGACTGGGTGACCAAAGTAGTTGATCAGGAGGGGCTGTAGACATGGCCTACCTAGACTTTAGCAAGGCATTTGACACAGTCCCACACATAAGATTAATATACAAGTTAGCCAGCCTGGGAGTGGTCCCAAGATGACAGCCTGGGTAAAGAATTGGCTGGAGAATAGGACACAGAGAATAATAGTAAAATGGAGTTCACTCTGAAAAAGGGGGTTAGTAGTGGGCACCGCAGGGCTCAGTATTAGACTCAGTCCCTTCAATGCCTTTATGTTTGACATTGCAGAGGGACTGGAAGGAAAAGTATGTCTCTTTGCAGATGACACAAAGATCTGCAACAGAGTTGATGCACAAGGTGGAGTGGAAAGGATGAGAAGGGACTTGGCAAGGTTAGAGGAATGGTCAAATGTATGGCAGCTTAGATTCAATGCTAAGAAGTGCAGGTAATGCACCTGGGAAACAAAACCCAGGGGAAGACTACACAATGGGGGTGAGATACTAACAACAACAAAATGGAAAAGGACCTGGGGTAGTCATATCAGATGACCTAAAGGTTGTGAAAGCAATGTGAGAGGGCAGCAAGGGAGTGTTGGGGATACTGGGATGCATAGGGAGAGGCATCACCAGTAGAAAACAGGAAGTTATTATTCCTCTGTACAGACAGCTAGTGAGACCCCATCTGAGTACTGCGGCAGTTCTGGAGACCCAATCTCTGCAAAGACATAGACAGGATGGAAGCTGTCCAGAGGAGGGCACTAAAATGGTGCAGGGTCTGCACCGAAGACATATGAAGAGAGACTTAAGGAGCTTAATATGTATAGCCTCGAGAAAGGAGGGAGAGGGGGACATGATAGAAACTTCAAGTGCACCTCAAGGGAATCAACAAAGTCCAAGAGGTAGCATCTTTCAAAAAAAGTGTGCAAAGAACAAGGGGCACAATTTGAAGCTAGAAGGGGGCGGCTCAGAGGTAATTTAAGGAAGTATTTTTCCACAGAGAGGGTTGTGGATGTATGGAACGCCTTCCAGAGGAGGTTGTGGAGTCAAAACAGTGGTGGAATTCAAGCATGCATGGGACAGTCATAAGGCAATTCTAGGGTGTGGGGGTAGGAAGAAGTAGGCTGCTGGTTAACTAGGATCTTCAGCTTATCCATCAGGTAGGGAAATGGGCAGACTGGGTGGGCCAAGCGGTCCTTATCTGCCATCAAATTCTATGTTTCTGTGTTTCTATGTTTCACATATAGGTTCTTCAGTACACTGTAAGCCTGCAAGACCAAGACCACCACAAACAGTACATTTAATAGTGTCACAAATGCTGCTGCTATGAGAAGTGGAACCGCTCTTATAGCAGGCTTTAGGTTGTCCAGAATAGAACAAAACTCCCCTATCCCTGCCTAACAGAAAACTATTGGGTAGGTGTTGAATACCAGTATCAGTAGTCCGGAGCATAACCCTAACCTTCCACCCTCCCATCCACAAATTTTCCAAATCAAAAATAGCTTCAGGATCAGAGAGCACTGTACATCTTTGTTTCAGCCAAACTGTAATATCGTTCAAACTAACACGTTCACTGCTGAACAGAATAGTGACAGTCTTTTGTGCAGGTTTCGTTAAAGGAATTGCACTGAAAGGTGACCATAAAGGGGTATTTTTCAACAGATGAAATTGGGATCAAAATTTCTCTAAACCTTTTAACGTTTTAAAACTTACAACAAAATGGGATTCATTAGAAACCTGTATCAATGCGTGGATATCATAAGCAGCAAATTTCATGGAGTCTTTAAGCAAAGTGCGTCCAACAAAAATCCTATCAGGCATTTCAGGTAAACCCCTCAAATACTGTAATCTGACAGCACTGTGTCTCTTAGCCTGTTGGGTGGGAACAGAAAAATAAGATGCATATGTTTTAGTAGATACAGAAGCAAGAGAAGTCGGTCATTCAGTCCGTTGAGGTGGTAGACCAGGGCCCTGGGGTAGTAAACTTCGTTGAAAAGGGTCGGAGTCTGAAAACGGAGCTGCAGGAGAAGTGGAAACCAGTAAATTGAGAATTGGATTCTGTGTTAAGCGCAAAGCAGGCGTAAGCGTTAAGTCCAACTGTTCTTGCACAGGAGAAATAGCTGGGGCATCTGCAGGGGTGATCCGAACGGGGAAAGGACCGGAGCACCAGGTACCGACAACTGGATCCCTCTCCCACCCTGCCGCAACAAGAGCAGAGGGGACCAGGAAGAAGTCATGCTGTGGTGGCAGAGGGTCCTGCAGGCTTGGCCGACTTGGTGGGAGCTGGCCTCTGCCTGAGGACGCCTTGACCTGGGCTTTTCGGGAGAAAGAGCCCCTCTGTTGTTGGCCGGAACGAGGTTGCTGCCTCTGAATCCGGCTACGAAAATGACTCTGGTTCCTACGAAAGGAACTGAGTCTAGATCTGTACATTGCTTGGACAGATCTAACAGCCTTCCCAGCCTCTTGTAGTTTGGTGATGGCCTTGGTAGGGGGCGTCCAGAATGTTCTTCTGGATGTCCAGGGTGAATCCGGAGACATGGAGCCATGAGTGTCTCCGGAGGCATACGCCTGAGGCTGCCTCTCTGGCCTAGGAGTCCGCGGAGTCATATGCGGCTCGGAGCACCTGGGTCCCGTCTGAACCCGTGCGGAGAAGCTGAAGAAGCTCCTCCTTCTGGTCACCGTCTGGTAATTTCTCTACCAGTTCCTGTCCCTGTTTCCACAATGCGTTCTGAAACTGAACCATGTGGGTTAGGTAGTTCAGGGATCTGATGGCGCAGGTCGCAGCTGCGTAAGTGTGCCTACCCAGCGCGTCCAGTTGCTTGGACTCCGGGTCTGGTGGTTGCATGCTCAGATGTTGCGGCCTCTGGGACCGGTCATGAGAGGCTGTAATGACCAGGGAGTCGGCCAGAGGATGGTTAGCCAAGTACTGGTCCTCCCTTGGGGCCTTGTACAGGCGGTCAGCCTTCTTCAGCATAGCCAGAAGCGAATGTGAACATTTCCACGCTGCCTTGGTGACGTCCACAAAGGTGTCCACCAAGGGTGGTGCTACCACAGGCTTAGGGTCTTTCTGCCAAAGATAGCGGGCAAGGCGTAGTCTTTCGGGGTCGAGTTCCTCTGCATCCCACCCCATGTTCTCTTGGATGTGCCGCATGATCTCAGAGAACGAGGGGTCATCTGGAGGAGACCTAGGAAGTTCACGTGGGTCTGGAGAAGGGATGCTGATCGGTGAAGGTGAGCTAGAGCATACCGAGATGTCAGAACTTGAGTCCTCCATAGACGGCGAATAGCGGCGTCTTCTGAGTCTCTTGGGGCTCAGTGACCCTGAAGAGGATCTGGACGGAGGTCTCCTCGTGTCTGTAGGTCTGCCCCTAGGAGGTCCCCCTGGTTCCTGGAGGGAAGGTACTCGACCTGCTGCCCTTTTTGGCGAAGGAGGGGGCGCAGGGGTCAGTGATACCGCGGGTGTGGGAGGAGGGTGTGTGGTGACCACATCCTTTTTCATGGTGTCCCACCAGAAAGTGAATAGCTCCTTCACTTCTGCTAAGTTAAGGCCCAATGACGGGCCGGGCACCAGTGGCCTGTTGTTGGGTCCGGGCGTCGGTTCCCCGGTTCTGTGGAAGGTTCCCACGGGAGCTCGACGGGTCCGGGGTCGCCCGCCTGGTCCTCGGGCTGAGTGGACTCCTCCTCCGTCAATGCCTCCTGGCTGACGTCAGTAGGGCGGCGGTGAAGTTCTTCTAGCTGCTGTATCGGATGTCGGTCCCCCAGCCAGCGTCCGGGGAGGTGAGTGCCTGGCCGGCGACGGGTGACGAACTGTCGTCGGCTCCTGGAAGTGTCTGTGAAGTTTAGCCGACGTCAGGTGGGCCAACGACGGGTCCGACATCCACTTCAGGGAGGTCAGCTCCTTGATCTTACGTTGGGGAGGCAGCGGCAGGGAGACTGACCGGATGTCGGAGGCCGAGTGCCGGGACGAGGACTTGTGGTGCTCCCCTGACCTGGATGAGGCCTTGGAAGAAGAAGTAGGCCTGGAGGTCTTTGCAGGCCACAGGGAAGAAGAACCGTTGGTGGACTTGACCACGACCGGGGGAGGCTGAGAATGGGCCCAAGACGGAGAGCAGTCGGACCTGGAGCTGGAGCTGTGGGAGTCCGAGGCCCTAGAAGAGGATCAAGGTTTTACCTTCTCCCGGTGCTTCTCATGGTGCCTGCGGGATTTCTCCGAAGATTCCTCCCCCTTGGAGGAAGGATCCATGGCCTTGAGCTTTTCTTCTAAGAGGAAAGCCTGGAGAGCCTTCTGACGGCAAATCCGGGTCCGGCTGTTAAAGCCCTGACAGAAAGGGCAAGCCTGGATATCGTGCTCTGGGCCCAGGCACCGGACGCAGGCCGAGTGGGGGTCTTTGAACGGGATTTGCTTCCCACAGGTGCACTTGGAAGAATGGCCCTCCACAGAAGTTGGGGAGGACATCAGACAGAAGAGTAGATCTTGAAGAAGGTCTTCTTGAACAAATTCTGACTTTCGGAAGGAATTCCTGGTCGTCATGCGCTAGAACTGACCGAAGGGTCAAGACATGCAAGTCGATGGCGGGAAAGAACTGGAGATTCTGGTGACCGCCTCCTTATGTACTACGCCTGACGTCGGGGGCAGGACCGACATTGGAGGCGGTC
Organism: Neoceratodus forsteri; assembly: GCA_016271365.2. NCBI lineage: Eukaryota > Metazoa > Chordata > Ceratodontiformes > Ceratodontidae > Neoceratodus > Neoceratodus forsteri. The sequence goes on from CM057449.1 coordinate 113,406,775, forward strand.
CCCGCTGAAGACTGCTAGCTAGAAAATTTCCGTGGGGTCCTGACGCCTGCTGGCTTCAGTCCTAATGGTGTAACCTGCTGCAAGAGCTGTACCTCGAAGAAGATCAGACCAGACATGGCACCTTGCTGTGGAAGGAAAGCTTCTGGCTATGCGTAGGCATGCCATTTGGTGCCCTCACTTTGAAGTCTCACTACCGCTGCCCTTGAGGAGGGCAGGACAGGGAGAAATGCAAGGAAGAAAAAGCAATCCAATCAGAAAATGAGGACACCGACAATCATGGGCCCTAAGCCCTCACCTGCTGACCAGCTCTTGACTGCACTCTGCAATGGGACACTCCACCCTGAAGAACATAGAAACATAGACTGACAGCAGATAAGGACCACTTGGACCACCTAGTCTGCCCATTTCCCTACCTACAGGATAAACTGCAGAACCTAGTTAACCAACAGCCTATTTCTTCCTGCACCCCACAAAAATTGCCTTGTGTCTGTCCCATGCATTGTTGAATTCTCCCACAGTTTTAGACCCCACAACCTCCTCAGGAAGGCTGTTCCATGCGTCCACAACCCTCTCTGTGAAAAAATACTTCCTCATATTGCCCCTGAGCCACCCCCCATCTTCAAATTGTGTCCCCTTGTTCTTGCATATCTCTTTTTCTGAAAGATGCTACCTTCTTGGACTGTGTTGATTCCACTGAGGTACTTAAAAGTTTCTACCATGCCCCCCCCCCACCTCCTTTCCTCAAGGGTATAGATATCAAGCTCCTTTAGTCTCTCCTCATATGGCTTCTCTTGCAGACCCTGTACCATTTTAGTTGTCCTCCTCTGGACTACCTCTATCCTGTCTATGTCCATGCAGAGATGGGGTCTCCAGAACTGGACCCAGTACTCCTGATGGGGTCTCACCCACTGTCTGTACAGAGGGATAACAACTTCCTGTTTTCTGCTGGTGATGCCTCTCCCTATACATCCCATTATCTCCCCAGCCCTCCCTACTGCCTTCTCACATTGCTTGCTAACCTTAAGGTCATCTGATAGATTATCCCCAGGTCCCTTTCGATTTTTGTTGATGTTACTACCTCCCCCCATTGTGTAATCTTCCCCTGGTTTTTTGTTTCCCAGGTGCATTATTTTGCACTTCTTTGCATTAAATAGAAGCTGCCACACTTCTGACCATTCCTCCAACCTTGCCAAGTCCCTTCTCATCCTTTACACACCTCCTTGTGTATCAACCCTGTTGCAGATCTTTGTGTCATCTGCAAAGAGGCATACTTTTCCTTCCAGTTCCTAGGCAATGTCAGTTACAAAGACATTTAAAAGGACTGGACCCAGTAATGAACCCTGCGGTACCCCACTAGTAACTCCTCTTTCTTCAGAGTGGACTCCATTTACAATTATCTTCTGTGTCCTGTTGTCCAGCCAATGTTTTACCCAGGCTACCACCCTGGGACCCATTCCCAGGCTGGTTAATTTGACTATTAATCTTTTGTGTGGGACTGTGTCAAATGCCTTGCTAAAGTCTAGGTAGGCCATGTCCACAGCCTCTCCCTGGTCTACTACTTTGGTTACCCAGTCAAAGAAATTGATTAGATTCATCTGACATGACTTTCCTGCTGTGAATCCATGCTGCCTTTGGTCCTGTGCCCCTCTGGCCTCTAGGTACTCAACAATTATTTCCTTTCCTTCAGAAGTGATTCCATCACTTTCCCTACCACAGAGGTCAAACTGACAGGTCTGTAGTTTCCTGCCTCTGTCTTGGTCCCACTTTTGTGAAAGGGAATCACATCTGCCTTCCTCCAGTCCTCAGGTACCACATCATCCTCCCATGATTTGTTAAAAAGGGTAGTCAGTGGTGTCACTAGTTCTCCCCTTAATTCTTTTAGAATTCTGGGGTTAATTCCATCAGGCCCCATTGCTTCATTCACCTTCAGTTTTAGGAGTTCTTTCAGAACCCTTTCTTCTGTGAAAAGACTGGGATCGACCCCCTATCCAGAGTGCTTCTGTTAACTGGATTAGGCACCTCCCCCTCCTCCTCTTTTGTGAATTCTGAGCAGAAATATTAGTTCAGTATCCCTGCTGTTTCACTGTCCCTCTCTGCCCACCCACCGTTCATTCTATTCAGCCTCACTATCCCTCCCTTTGTCTTTCTATGCTCCCTGATGTGCCTATAAAAGGTTTTATCCCCCTTCTTAACCGAGTTGGTTATCTTTTCCTCAGTTTGGGCCTTTGCTATTCTGACTTCCCTCCCTACTTCCTTCTGCCTTAACTGGTACAGCTCTCTGTCCTGCTCCTTCTGTTTCCTTATACTTCCTGAATGCTATATTTTTCTCTCTCACCTTCCTACCACCTCTTTTGAGAACCTTTTTCTTTCATTTTGATTTGTTTATGTGCTTCACACAAAGGTTTGTTGCCTCTGTGATGACAGTTTTGATGTTTTCCCATTGTTGCTCCACCTCTCCTTCTAGCCTGTTTGCTAGTGTTTTTCTAAGGCACTCTCCTATCTTGCCAAAGTTAGCCCTCCTGAAGTCCAGTACCCTCACTTTTGTATGTAGGGTTACCACCTTTTAAGAAGCCCGAAGTGGGACATTTCTTACTGAAACAAGATTTTTCACAGGACAATACATAACCTCAACTGATGTAACAGACTTGTTTTCTATATATAATCAGAATTAAGGATAAGTATTGTAGTTTCTTGGTTGCTTCTAGTGTTTCTTATCATTTTAAGGTATTTTAGTTAAGCTATTACAGTTTTCTAGAACATTTAGTGGAAAGTTGGAAAATATTTTTTCTACTGTAAAATCAGGACGTTTACTATTTTTCATGTAACCTGTTTGTATGGCTTGACTCTGTAGCTGAGTTTAACGTGAACCACACTGTTTGGTGGTCACTTGTTCCCAGATGGCAACCCACTTCTAGATCTGAGATCCTCTCACTGTCCCCATTTGAGAGTATGAGGTCTAAGATTGCTCCCTCACGAGTGGGTTCCAAAACTAGCTGTCTGAGGCATGCCACCTGTAGGGCATCAAGAATGGCCCTGCTCTTGGATGTGGCAGCAGCAAATGTGCTCCAGTTAACATCTGGCATATTCAGGTCTCCCATCAACAGTATCTCCCCTTTCTCTGCCATCCTAAGAATGCCTTCTATCATATCCTTGTCCATTCCCTCCCCCTGACATAGGGGTCTGTATACAACCCCGTGCGGACTGTGGTGCCATTTCCAGTCTCTAAGGTGAACCACAGTGCCTCCTCTCCTCCCTGTTTAGTCTTTTGTTCAGTTGCTTTTAGCCCTTTTTTTTTACAAACAGAGCTACTCCTCCCCCTCTTCTCCCCTCCCTGTCTCTCCAGTAGGTTGTGTACCCCCGTATGTTAACATCCCCAGTCATGGTTCTCTGTGTACCACGTTTCTGTGACTGCTACAATATCCAGGCATCCCTCTTCCATCAAGGCCACCAGTTCAGGGAGCTTGTTGCCCAGACTATTGGTACTCGTTACCCTCCATTTCCTGATGGTCTTACCCCTTTTTGCCCCATCCCTGTCCTTCTTGCCTTTGTCACTTTCTCCATTTACCCCTGCCACTAGTGCAAGCTGTGGAAGAGAAGGGGACCAGGTGGGGGGCTGTTGGGGTGGGAGGTTGCTGAGAAACATGAACTGAATAAGTTATACAACTTAGATTAGAAAGGATCTCTCTCTTGAATGTCATAAAGGAAGTGGAGCTAGTTAGCAGAGATTTGTAAAACAATGACAATTAAAATTGTTGTAATGTAAAAAACATAAACATCTCCATTATGCCATATTGAGAACTATTTCATATCTCACATTGAGGAATTTTTCAAACACAGCAAAGTCATTGCTGTAAGAACAGATGGGGTGAGGGTTGCAAAGCTGTGACTGGGAACGAAGCATCAGCTGGGGCAAGGTCAGGGTGTGGGATACGATCTGTCAGATTGCATAACAGAGGGAGACAGGCTGCCAAGAGTGCCCAGTACTTGGTGAGTGAGTTAAATATGACTGGACTACCACAGAGGTGGCATCAATACCAAAGAAATGTATAGTCAATCAGCCCCCAAGCAGGCCTAAAAGTAAGGGGTGGGTGGGTTGGAGGACACTTATAGATGTACTGCCCACACCCAGAGCAGCTAAATGTGATGTAATGCCATGCAAGTGACTCTATACCATGCTAAGAAGCTGTGAGAGCTTGCGAAGCCGACGATCCGTGTTCGGGAACAGACCTGAGAATCAGAGGGTCGACCGGGGGGAGAAGGACTGAGATTCCCAGGGACTGCTCTGCTTCTTAGGGGAAGGGAGAGGGGGAAGAGTGTCTGGCACTTTACGGATCCCTAGCAGAGGCTGGGGTAACACTGTGGCTGGTGCTGTTCTCTGGGGGGCAGGGCAGGCGCTGGACATCACTGCACATCCCTGCCCCTGGGGAACCAGCCTTCCAAAAGAAAAAAGCCGTCCCACGGAAGATGCCCCAGCTGCCGCCATCTCCACTGCCTCCGACATCCACGGGGGTGGTCCTGCTCACATGGCTCCTGACCTGGGTAAGGCTTTCCTGCAATGTCCGTAGGGGCGTAAGCCTGGGCATAGGGGCATGACAGGCGGGACGGTGGAGCTGATCTCTGAATGGAGGATCGTGGAGGCCGGGCCCCCCCCAAAAAAGAAACTGCAAGAGTCACACACTAGGATGTCAGTATGTCAGTGGGTTCAAACCCCTTCTGCACAACACATGGACAGTACATTTACACTGTAAGTTAGTTGTGGGGAGGGGGAACACATCCCCTACGACTTAGATCTTTGAGCACAATGTGAATAAGTAGCAGCACAACAAAGCAACATTTTGTCAACCATTTTTAGTCACCACCTATTTAGACTGTATATTCAATCCCATATTGTCTTTGCATGATTTGAAAACTATACGGACCCCTATTAAATGGTCTCAGTTTGCTCCTTGTAAATTCTCTATCCTGGGGGCAAATTTGCTCAATGTCCTAATTTTTTTTTAAAAAAAGATGCAGTCTGACCACTAAGGAAAGGGGTTTAGGGATCATAGCCTCAAGTCACTTATCACCTGCGCTAGCACACTTGGGTAGACAAAGAGGATGCTGGGATGTATATGGAGACGATTCTCCAGTAGTCTAAAGATGAACTGTTGCCCCACTATGGATCTCTGATGAGGGCACACATAGAGCACTGTGTCCAGTTTGGGAGCCCACACCTTAAAAAGCGTAAAGACCACACAGAATCTGTCCAGAATCGAGCTACAAAGATCATAGAGATTCAGCAGTTCAGACCATATAAGGAGTGTGAACTCACAGGAGGCCTGGGCGAGGGGAGGCATGCTAGAAATCTTAAGTATTTTGTCTTTAATTTTTTTGTTTTACCAGAAGAAAGCTCCACTGGGCAATGCTCATTTACACGGAGGTCCTGGATAGGACAAACAAATGATACAAAAATAAACTGAATACAGATTTAGAACAGAGTTGGCATATCTGAGTGCATGTCAATTTTTCAGAAAATATCAAGGCAGTTACAAGGCAATTCAAAGTCAGCAGCGTAGCAATAGCTAATTACGTGGCATGTTTGTAAACAATGCAGTATCAAGGCATTTACAGGCAATCCAAGTTCAGCAAAATCAGTACAGTGGTCAAAACTAACTTTATAGCCACTAGCCAGCAGGGCTAGTGACTGGAAAAATTCACCAGCCCCACAGACTTTTCCACTTGCCCAGATGGTGTACTTATTGAAATGTTACCTTTTCCAGTACAGGCCTGCAGGGCTAGTTAAAGGAAACGTTTACTAGCCCAATACAAAATATACTAGCATTTTGGCTAGTGGGCCATTGCCAATTGTGATTGCTGCAGAAGGCAGCTCCAGCTCCAGCTCAGTAATAAATATTCTGCGCCATTACATGGCTCATGGCTTCTGAAGTAGACCATTCTTCTGTGGGAGGAGTAAAAGTGTCTGGGGAGGATGTGACACGCTAGGATTATTTATTTATTTATTTAGTTAGTTAGTTTTTGTTAACCAGGTAAGCACACTAGAAAAAACAGATGCCTATTTTCAGGTGCGACCCGGGAGATTACAAGGAAAATAGAGACATATTCAAACAAAGTAAAGCATGAACACATCCTAATATGGCAGATGCAACAATGGTTTTCAATCATTGATTTAAACAAATTGAAACTAAGTAAGTTTGCTAGTCTAAGGTCACTCTGCAACACCCCCTCAAGTGTACAGGTAAGACAACAAAATCCAGATTTACTGTAATAGGTAGTGGGTCTTAATTTTAAAACACTGGCACCATCATGCAAAGTGGTAATAGCACAGCCAATAGCCTGTCAGCATGGCAGCTGCCACTGTAAAACACAAACCTGGCATGCGGCTAAGCCATCAGCACGTTAGCAATAAAGACACCAGTACAGCCATGCAAATGAAGGTCTCCCCAAGAGTACACAGAGTCTTTAACAGTTCCAGAACGTGTTAACAAGCGGCAAATGAAGCGTTACTTATCATTTCCAGGAACCATGTTTTGGCAAAAGAGCTAATGATACCGTGTTCTTAAAACAACAGGACCAAGCATTCCCCTTGTCTACCTGGTGTTTGTTGTCAGTGTAATATGGTTCCTGGGTGTCCACTGGACCCCCCTTGCTTACCCGATCCCTGCTGGCACTATAATTATATGCTTGACTGGTGTCCAGTGATCCCTTTCCCTCTAAGCAGCCTCCAGCTCCAACCTAATATACCAACCCTTCCCCACAGATGGCGGACAGCACTTATCCTCCAGTTACCTCCATGGACAGCCACCGTCTGCCACGCAAAACTCCTATGTTGCTGCACACTGCCCTACAGTGATACAGACCTTGCTGTCTGAAAATAACCTCAGTCAGCAAACAATGTCCCCTGGGTAAAAGCAACCATCGTACAGTGTGGTTTGGCATACAGGTTGGGCAGGGGACGAACCAAACTAGAATGAGGGTCCTGTATTTCAGAAGAGAAGAGATTAAAAAAAAAAAAAAGGAACCTGCCTTAGGAAATAAAATAATTTGAAGGGGGATGACCGGAGCGCAGGGAGTGAAGGCACAATTGAAAAGGATAAAGGAGGGAATAAACAAGGCAACTGCAAGCTGTTTGAAGGAGACAAGTATAGCCTAGAGGTTAGAGTAATGAGCTGTGAATGAGCTTGGTACATCCAGCAGATAGACCTGGGTTTGATTCCCACAACCTCCAATTGCATACAGTGCGACTCCGAGGAAGTTACTTAATCTCCCTAGTGCTCCCGGGTTACCCCTGAAAACAGGCATCTGTGCCTAGTAGGCCTTACCCAGTTACCAAAGAATAAAAAAAAAAAAAAGTAGGGGTAAGAGGAGGAAGAGGTCACTGTGGTTCTCGAAGGAGGTGGCTAATGCAGTGAGGGAGAAAAAAAAAAAAACAGCTTTTAGGAAGTGTAAGGAGACCCAACAGAGGGGGACAGGGAGGAGGGTGAGGGCAGCAAAGGCTTAGCCAGAAGAGAGGATCACCCAGGAGGTCAAAAAAGGGGATACACTTCAAATCCCTTCTCCGATCATACCTCCTCTCCTCCTTCTCCTGTAACTGCCCCTAATCCCCCCCCCCGACAAAGGACCCTGTCCTGCCAAGTTGCCCCTACCTTGTCAACTCCCACCCTACTCTTTCCCTACTCTGACAACGGACCTCGTCCCACCAAATCTCAACCTCCTACTCCCACTCAGTCCCGTGTCTCCCTGTAACTCATAATTCAATAACTATTCCACTGACTTTTATACAGTGTTGAAATTATCTAACCTTATTCAACTGTATATATACACTTCCTTTAGATTCTCTTGTAATCACGTTTTTGTTTAAGATTTTTTTGTACTCACTACTACTTGTTATGTCAATATGTTGTTTGATGACGTGGAGCCTTTGAAAAAGAGTCTCTGACTCAAAGGATTGTAATTCTGATTGAAACCCCTAGGTGGCGCGATCCCAAGGGCTACTACTCCTGCCTGTTTAGCTACTAGCAGGTTAAGGGACCTGAGTTCTGAAACGGGTGCCTCCACCCGGAGGTCAGGCTTGGTAGTGGTCAAGCTAACCTGGGCACAGCCCTCCAGGACACTGTTACCCCCCTCTTTCCCCTCTAGTGGCCTGAACACTGTAAAATAATCACTTTCACAATACCCCTGGTATACCACACAAGTACCCACACTGTTTGCACTTACCACCAGGGCTGATTCCTCTGGCTCGACCCTGGGTACCCACTGTAAAACAAGGTTATGCACAGCAAATAGTAACAGTACAGTACTTTGAGCACAAACTGGAACCACAGTCAGATTACATGCAGAAAAAGTTAGATCTGATTTATTCAGGGGACTTGAACAAGAGAGCGCAAAATCAGGTTAATTAGCTTAAAGGTTATATCAATCAAGCAGTTGTGCATGCGCTTTGAGTCCCCCCACACAGTCACACCTCTGAATACCCAGGTGGAGAAGAGATGGGCTAGCCAGGACTGTTGCAAGGGACTGGCTGGCATCGCAGCTGGTTGGGGCCCTGTGATGGGAAACACAACATGCACAATACACAATATTTGTAATCCAGAGCCAGAGGGCTCAGTTCGTTAAGGAAACGAAACAACAAGACAATCAGATTACACACTCAGATTAAGCTGTTGTTGCAGGGAGCTACCCTGGTATTTACTCACAATACCAAAGACTGGACACAGGCTGGACGAAAATCGAGACTGCAGGTGGATGATCTGGAATGCCAGGAGAAGCAGAGCCCACACGAGTCGCAGAGGCGTCGTTCCTGTTCAAGCGTGGAGCAGGGGGCTGATCCCCAGGCAGGTCTCTCATCGGTGGCTTCTCTGTGCAGTGGGTAGTCTGGCTGGGCCAGTCTGGCAAGGCCCAGAACGCATGGAGACAAATTCGGATGCAGTCCATTTTGGGGTGGATACAGCTTACAGCAAGCAGAACACAGTTCACACAGTGGGGAACTAACTCACGACCCACTAGCAGCTCATAGCACATTTTCATGTACAGGAATTCTACTGTACCAGGCAAAGCACTCCTTGGTCACAATCGCAAAGTTTCTGCACACACCAGGAGTTTAGGGGTTGCTGGAACTCCTGACAAGTCGATCGCATTCAGCAAAATCTTCGGTCTTCTTCAGGTTGAGCCCGGCCCACTTCAGTAGCTTACTTTAGTCACACAAACTTGGATTTAGTCCAAAATAATTCTCTTCTCTCCCTCTCAGAAGCAGCAGGCAGACATGCAGGCCAAAACCTCCGCCTTTTCACAGTTCTCCCATGCGAAGCCACTCAGGACTGCTGCTCAGAATCACTTCAGCTCCTGCTTCTTTAGCTTCTAGCTTAGATCTGCCCTAAACAGCAGGCAGCTTGGGGAATCTCTCAGATTCAAAAGGTTTGGTTGGCTGATTTGGCTGTCAGTCAAAGCAAGAGCTCCTCCTTCAGTTGCAAAAAAGGCGCCAAAAGCTCAAAACTACGGTTCCTACAGATTTTGACTTCAGACAGCGCCTGTAATCCGGCTACATTTTAGGTCTCACCAGTACTGTTTGGTCCAATTTGCAGTCCAGGACCAAGATAGTAGAGACAAACAAAACAGTCCTTGCTACAAAGAAAGCAGGTTAGACAAACTACATTATCTTTATCACTCTAAATGATTTTCAGCAAATAGTTACATTTTTCAACAGAGCTCCCTCTCAGATTACTTATGCTGCAATCAGGCAGCTCTTAAAAGATACAATACACAGAGGGTATACAGGCTCTGGTAATCACATTTAAACTGTGTTTTAAAACGCAGGACACCAGCCTGGCAGTGAGCATTTAGGCAAGCTCAAGGAAGACTTTTTGAGAACCCCCATTTGCAGGGGGGTTACATGATACCTTCAATAAATAAAATAAAAAAAAGATTTTCTTCAGGTACATGAGTGAAAAGAGGAAGGCAAGGAAAGGGACAGTGAGAATCAGGCAAATGGGGGAAGGAGACTGTGCAGAAAAAGATCAGGAAAAAGCAACAATTTTGAATGAATACACTTGGTCTGAACTGTGAAGGGGTGGAGACAGACCAGCATGCATCAGCAAGAAACATGGAGAGGGGGAGTGGGCTGGGCCATTTTCAGAAGATGCCGAGTCCACCAGGGATTGAAAGCCCTGAAGGAAAACAAGGTGATGGGGTTGGACAGGAACATCCAAGGGTACTAAAAGAACTGAAAACAGTGCTAGCCACCCCTCTAGCAACACTATTCAGCACCACATTGAAGATGGGGGTGGTTCCATATGACTAGAAGAGGCTGATGTGGTCCCTCTGCACAAGAGTGGCAGCAGAAAGGAGGCTAGTAACTACAGGCCAGTCAGTACAGTGCTGGGGAAATCGATGAAAACCCTGCTAAAGGAGAGACTGATTGAACACCTGGAGGCAAAAGGGCTGTAGGACCACTGGCAGCAGAGTTTCAGAGAGGGAAGGGCCATGTCAAACAAATATCATAGATTTTTTTGGGTTACGAGGGAAGTGGATCAGGGCAGGACAATGGATGTGGCCTGTCTGAACTTCAGCAAGGTCTCCGAGACTGTGCCACACAGGACGCTGATTAAGAAACTTGGCAACCTGGGGATTGGGGAGAAGGTGGTAAGCTGGGTATCAAACTGGTTAAAAGATACGGTGTTGGTAAATGGCAGTCAATCGGAGGATGGGAGTGTGACCAGTGGTGTACCACAGGAATCGGTGCTGGGTCCTATCCTCTTCAATGTCTTAAGTGACATCACTGAGGAACTGGAGTGACACAAAAATCTGCAACAGAGTGAACACCCAGGAGGGGGCAGAGAGAATGCAAAGGGATATGGGGTAGGCCGACCTGCGAGCACAAGGTGCAAGATACTCCCTGTGACACTGATAACCGTGGTTTGGGTGCAAGCCCATGCTGTCAGAGGGTGGAGGATAAAGCATCCGAGGGACTGTTCACCTCCTCCAGGAGGGAAGGGTGGGGAAATGCTTGACACCTGACTGGCCCTTGGCAGAAGCTGAGGATTATGTAGTCCAAGCCAGATCAGTAGGAGAAACGTGGCAGATGTCGGCATGATGTCAGTGCATGCCATGTCTCCCAGGAGAGAAAAACAGGAAGAAAATGCTGGACCACCACAGGATGCCGCCTGCCGTGTTCCGCAGGCCCCTATACCATTGACCGTGGCATTCTCCTAGCCCATCAAACTCGAGAACAGATGGAGGTAATGGGTGGCCACCAAAGTCCCTGCCCTGGGGGGTCAGCCAGGGAGGAACAACCAGAGAGAGGTAAGTCCCGGGGAAGACAGTTGATGGGGCTGGGAGTGCGGTTGGGCCAATGGAAGTCGGTCCAGGGCAGGCAAAAAAAAAGTAAAAGGGATATGGGGAAACTAGAGGATTGGTCTATGGTGTGGCAGCTGAGTTTCAATGCCAAGAAGTGCAAGGTCATGCACCTGTGGCGGGGAAACCAGGGGGCTATGTATAAGATGGAGGGGATTTATTTTTTATTTATTTTTATTTATTGCAGTTTGGTAATTACAACCTTTGAGCCAACATAGCTTTTACAAAGGTTCTGTAACCCCTAGGGGGCGCTATCCCAAGGGCTACTACCCCTGCCTGCTCAGCTAATGACAGGTTGAGGGGTCTGGATCCAATGGCGGGCGCCTCCACTCAGAGGTCGGGGTTGGAACAGTCAAATGCAACCTGGTCACAGCCTCTAGGTCACTGCAACACCCCTTTCTTCCCGCTAATGGCTCACCAGCAATCCCCACTCTACCATTATGGCTTACACTTACCCCCAGGTTGGGATGGCCAACTGGGTGCTGAGGAACCCCTGTAGAATAAGATGCAGTTATACAATAACCCATACACAAAAGGGTAGCACAAACACACAGTTCAAACGATATACCTTGCAACAACAAATCTGATTTATTAAGCGGGAAGTAACAAGGATGGGGGAAATCAAGTTGATTAGCTTAACACTTCTACTATATGGGAGCACTGTGCACAGATCAAACCTATCAGTCACTGTCTCTGGGTACCCAGGCCTTACAAGGCTAGCCTGTTCGGTGCAGCTGGTTGGGGCACTGGAGAAGAAACAACCATTAGATACCTAGGTTAAATTTGTAATAGCCTGCAGGCACAATACATATAACCAAGGAACAGCCAGACAACTCTTGTCCTTAGGAAGAACATTGACAGAGAGCTACCCTGATTTTTAGTACTCACGAATCCTCCAGCAAGATTCCTCTCACACCACTACAGGTCCTAGCCTGTGAGCCAAATGCTGATTCACACATTTATATGTAATGCAGAGGGGTACCATACCGGGCAGCTGCTCCAAACTCCCGATCGCTTTTGCTGAACAAACCAGGTGAACTACGCAGCTTCACTTGTCCTGACAGACCGAGCACGATTCAGCAGATTCTCCAGTCCTCTACAGGTTGAGCTTGGTAGGTAGCTGTATTCGCATAGCCTCCTCTGCTTGCACTCCTCACGGATCTTGTCCGCTCTCTCTCTCTCTCTTATGGCTATGCAATCGCCCGCCTTCACGGCCTAACTCACACACTTCCCGTCCGAAAACTTGCACAGCGCAGGAGCCAGAGCTCCTTCTCCCTTCACGGTCACTAAAGACTCTGCCCCTCCAGGACAGTTGCAGGGCAGTTTCCTCTCGCTCCACAGGGCTTCAGTAGGCTGCTTCAAGCTGTCCATCACCTCACACGCCCCCTACTGGTGCAAAAAAAAAAAAAAGGGCACCAGGGTCCAAACTACACTTCCCAGAACACCTACCATTTACTCTCCTTGTTAGCAGGCTCCTTGAGGGAGTCCAAGTTCTGGTTGACTCAGGCGGTCTCCATTTTAAGGCCCCCCTTTCCCCAATAGGCCCAGTTCAGCAGTCCAGGTCCAAAATAGCAGAGCTAAACACACAGAGTCCCAGCTGCAATAAAGGCAGGTTAAACAAACTATATTTGTACTGTTACACTACATATTTCCCAGCAAACAGTTGCATCATTTAATTAAGCTCCCTCTGCTCTCTTAGCAACTGCAGAAGCGGAGTGATTTGAATGGCAGCTCAGGTGGGATTCAAGCCTTAAACCCACAGTCCCCCTTATACAAACTAATAAAGCCTGCAAGCAGGCAGCTCTTAAAGAGACACTATCAGAAGCTCTGGAAGCACTCATCGTGTCCACATTTAAACGGCATTATGCCAAACACCAATTAGGCAGGAGCACTTACACAGCTCCGAGAAGGCTTTTAAGAATCCCCATTAATAGAGGGGTTACAGCTCCAAGTCAGAGGACAAACAGCAATACAATACAAGTACAAATATTACAGTACAAGAGCATGACATTAAAGAGGTTACATCTAACAATGCAGTTACCAGAGTCACTAATGTAAACTAAAGATTCAACAACGTGTGCAGTAGAACTATCAGACTCAGTGATCAGGTATACAGGTTTCCAGAAATAATCAGAAGACAAATAGTTTTTGTTACCAAGTACTAGATAGCTGCCAGAGAAGGCTTAGTCAAGAATAAGTGTATAGGGGAGAGGGGATGGGGAGGCAGCAGCAGCCAGAGAAGACTTAGACAAGGAGGTGGGAAATATGTGAAGAGGGAAGTGAGAGGGGAGAGGGTGTACTTACAGTCACCAAGCAAGACAAAGACCTTGGGGTAATCATATCTGATGATCTCATAGTGGCAGAACACTGTGACAAGGCAGTTAGGCAAGGCTAGCTGGATGCTGGGTTGCGTAGGGAGTGGGATTTCTAGCAGGAGAAGTGAAATGGTGCTGCCTTGTATCACTCACCACACTGCTGAGGACCATCTGGTGCTGGAGGAGACACCTCTGCAAGGACACTGACAGGGTGGAAGCCATCCAAAGGAGGGCTGCCAAAATGTTGCAGGGGTTGAATGAGGAACTCTATATGAGGACAGGCCGCAGGAGCTCAACACGTACCCCCTAGAGGACAGGACAGTAAGAGGGGACATGATCGAGACCTATAAGCACCCCATGGGGTAAACAAAGTGTAGCAGTAGAGTCTCTTCAGAGGAAGAGCACCAGAACACGGGGCATGCAGTGAAGCTTGACGGGAGTTTAAGAGGGATGTGAGAAAACAGTCCTTCACAGAAAGGGTGCTGGATGCCTGGAACAGCCTGCCAAAGGAGGTGGGGAGGGGGGCAAACAGAGTGCAGGGGATAGGCACATGGGCAAAATAAGTGGAGGACAGGGAGGAGAGAGGGACACCAGTGATCAAATAGGGTCCATGGTGTAGTACTAGGCAGGGAAACTAAGGCAGACTGGATGGGCCTACTGGTCCTTTTCAATGGACACATTCTATGCTTCTATGTTTCTCACGCTATCGCATATGCGCACAAACTCAGTTTATTTTTACCTCAGTTGTATTCTGTAGCTCTAACTTGGCCAGATTACCAGATGTTTTTATCATACTTGGGTGAAAGCCTTCAGACCGATACTCCTATGACCACTTCCGTGACTCGTACTGTAACTCCCACTCAAAATGAGTTTTTGTACATGTCACATAGATGGTCATTTCGACCCCAGGGTTGGCACTGAGGGACAGAGGGTGGTCATTCTGGCCTCGGGTGTGCATGGAGGCACAGAACATTTTTTTGTTGGGGAATTCAAGAATGCATGGGGCAGCCATAAGGCAATCACAGTGGGGGGGTAGGAGGAAGTAGGTTGTTGGTAAATTAGAAGCTGCAGCTTATCTAACAGGCAGGGAAATGGACAGACTGGGTGGGCCAAGCGGTCCTTATCTGCCGTCAAAGTCTATGATTCTATGTAAGTTTTTTATTTAAAGAGCACCTTTCTCTGTGCTGTGTAAAAACAAGAGAAAGCTCCCTGACCTCCGTGGGAGTTGGCTCTGTAGTAAAAGAAGTATAATTATACCCCAAGGGAAGGGAAGGGATCCTAAAATGATCCCAAGGGGCTAGCGGAGCGATCTCTTTCCACTTCTCTGGCCACACCCCCACACTCTCATGTTTTATGACATGGCACTAGAGAGAGAGTGCGGGGGGCACGTACCATTGAAGTGTATGGAGTGTTACTTTAAAGCAGTTTTCAGTTGTTTAAGTGGCCATTTGTTAGTTGAACCCTGGCTCCGATTTTAACAAATGGCCACTTAAACAGCGGAAAACTGTGCTTTAAAATTACGCTCCATACACTTCAATGGACGTGCCCCCTGCACTCTCCCTAGTGCCATGTCATAAAACGTGGCGAGGCCAGCAACAGGGAAGTGGAAAGGGATCATGCCGCTAGCTCCTCAATGACAATTTACAATCCCTTCCCTTCCTTTGGGGGTGTAATTATACCGGCTGCTTTTACTACAGAAGAGCTCTCACGGAGGTAAGGGAGCTTCCTCTTGTTTGGGGGAAGAGTTTGTAAAATATCAGGAATGGTACTCTTTAAGTAAAGATACAACACTGAATTGATTAAGTAGAATTACTATTTTTTTTTTTTCTTCTTTATCCTGCGGTTCCGCTGTCACTTTATCAGCCCTGGTCACGGCCCCTGGGACTTCCACTGCCATTTACTGCCACCATCCCCAGCTTACCCCCCCCCCGGAGAGCGGGGCCGCGGCATTGGTCCCCTTCATCTGTGCCGCGGAACTAGTATCTGGTCGGGGATGCGGCAATGGCAGCTAATTGAAGCCCCAGGGAGTGCTTCACATAGACAGCGGACCTGCCTGCCATCTTTTTCCTGGTTTTCTCAGAGGCAGGGACATGAAATGATGCCAGCGTCCGCCCCACCTCCCTGATACCGAGCACCGGTAGCGTGAGTGACTCCCAGCCTCTGCCAGGGGTCGTCATTGCGCCGGACACTGCCCCATCCTCCACCCGGAGAAAGACAGCCGCCCATGGGGCGCTCAATCCTTCTCCCCCCAACTGGCTCTCTGACGACCCAGGTCCGTTCCCGAACCCAGAGTACGCCCGGCGCCATAATAAAAATCAACATGTGCCGGCGGGCCGGTCAATTAAGTAGAATTATAACAAGATGTAGGAGAAGAAAGAAACCCAATTGGACGAACAGCATCAGCTGATCATGGATCAAGTGTTAGTAAATGCACAGTTGCTGTGAATCGCCAGCAACCAGTAAAACAATATCCTGGAGCACAGTGGCGCTTGTTATGTGGTGGGAACAAAGACAAGGCAAAGGCAGACACCGAAATATACAGTAGTCAACTGAGACACAGCTTCAGTGCAGTTGACAGGTACTGAAATGAGTGGTGTTTTCTGTCTTTTGACAATCTCCCTGCAAGAGAGAGAGCGTGCCCGGTACCCTGTTGTTGGTTATTGATTACATAGTACAAATAATTCAATTATCTATAGAACAAGGATAAACAAATCCATCTGCTGTTGGTATTTGCAACATCCTGTACTAACAGTTTTATATAAAGTACCAACTATCACGAATACAAATACAAGAAAGCTATTAACATGCACCACTCTATGTCTTGTAATTCAATGTACTTAATATAAACACATTATTTTGACAGAAACATAGAAACATAGAATTTGACGGCAGATAAGGACCGCTTGGCCCACCCAGTCTGCCCATTTCCCTACCTAATGGATAAGCTGCAGATCCTAGTTAACCAGCAGCCTACTTCTTCCTACTCCCACCCCCTAGAATTGCCTTATGACTGTCCCATGCATGCTTGAATTCCACCACTGTTTTTGACTCCACAACCTCCTCTGGAAGGCCGTTCCATACATCCACAACCCTCTCTGTGAAAAAATACTTCCTTAAATTACCTCTGAGCCGCCCCTTCTATCTTCAAATTGTGCCCCTTGTTCTTGCACACCTCTTTTTTTGAAAGATGCTACCCTCTTGGACTTTGTTGATTCCCTTGAGGTACTTGAAAGTTTCTATCATGTCCCCCCTCTCCCTCCTTTCCTCGAGGCTATACATATTAAGCTCCTTAAGTCTCTCTTCATATGTCTTCCGGTGCAGACCCTGCACCATTTTAGTTGCCCTCCTCTGGACAGCTTCCATCCTGTCTATGTCTTTGCGGAGATTGGGTCTCCAGAACTGCACGCAGTACTCCAGATGTGGTCTCACCAGCTGTCTGTACAGAGGAATAATAACTTCTTGTTTTCTACTGG
Organism: Neoceratodus forsteri; assembly: GCA_016271365.2. NCBI lineage: Eukaryota > Metazoa > Chordata > Ceratodontiformes > Ceratodontidae > Neoceratodus > Neoceratodus forsteri. The sequence continues at coordinate 113,423,909 of CM057449.1, forward strand.
TGATGCCTCTCCCTATGCATCCCAGTATCCCCCCAGCCTTCCTTGCTGCTCTCTCATATTGCTTGCCCACCTTCAGGTCATCTGATATGACTACCCCCAGGTCTCTTTCCATTTTTGTTGTTGTTAGTATCTCACCCCCCAATGTGTACTCTTCCCCTGGGTTTTTGTTTCCCAGGTGCATTACCTTGCACTTCTTAGCATTGAATCTAAGCTGCCATACATTTGACCATTCCTCTAACCTTGCCAAATCCCTTCTCATCCTTTCCACTCCACCTTATGCATCAACTCTGTTGCAGATCTTTGTGTCATCTGCAAAGAGACATACTTTCCTTCAGTCCCTCTGCAATGTAAACATAAAGACATTGAAGAGGACCGTCTAATACTGAACCCTGCGGTGCCCACTACTAACCCCTTTTTTCAGAGTGGACTCCATTTAACTATTACTCTCTGTTTCCTATTCTCCAGCCAATTCTTTACCAGGCTGTCATCTTGGGACCCACTCCCAGGCTGGCTAACTTGTATATTAATCTTTTGTGTGGGACTATGTCAAATGCCTTGCTAAAGTCTAAGTAGGCCATGTCCACAGCCCCTCCTGATCAACTACTTTGGTCACCCAGTCAAAGAAATCTATCAGATTTGTCTAGCATGACCTTCCGCCAGAATCCATGCTACCTTGGGTCCTGTGCCCCTCTGGCCTCTAGATACTCAACAATTCTTTCCTTCAGAACTGATTCCATCATTTTCCCTACCACTGAGGTTAAACTAGCAGGTCTGTAGTTTCCTGCTTCTGCCTTGCTCCCACTTTTGTGAAGGGAATCACATCTGCCCTCCTCCAGTCCTCAGGTACCACCCATCCTCCCATGATTTGTTAAAAGGGTAGTCAGTGGTGTCACTAGTTCTACCCTTAGTCTTTTTAAATTCTGGGATGAACCCCATTAGGCCCCATTGCTTTGTCCACCTTCAGTTTTAAGAGCTCTTTCAGAACCCTTTCTTCTGTAAATGGGCTGGTATCAACTCTGTATCCAGAGTGTTTCTACTGTTTGTTTTAGGTACCTCCCCTCTTCCTTTGTAAATACTGAGCAAAAATATTTGTTTAGTATCTCTGCCTTTCACAGTCACCCTCTGCCCACCCTCCCTCCCTTTATTAAGCCTCACTGTCCTCCCTTGGTCTTCCTTCGCCTCCTGATGTACCTATAAAAGGTTTTATCCCCCTTCTTAACTGAGTTAGCTATCTTTTCCTCGGTTTGGGCCTTTGCTGTTCTGACTGCCTTTCCAGCTTCCTTTTGCTTTAACTGATACAGTTCTTTGTCCTGTTCCTTCTGTGATTCCTTGTACTTCCTGAATGCTTTCTTTGTCTCTTGAACCTTCACTGCCACTTCCTTTGAGAACCATAGTGGTTTCTTACCTCGTTTCATTTTGTTTATTTGCTTTACACAAAGGCTTGTTATCTCTGTGACGGCAGTTTTTATCATTCCCCATTGTTGTTCCACCCCTCCTTCCTGCCCATTTGCTAGTGCATTCCTTAGGCACTCACCCATTTTGGCAAAGTCAGCCCTCCTATATACCAAAGACAGCAATCCTTTAATATGATATATATCCTATAATATGATATATATATCCAAAGACAGCAATCCTATATATTCATAAATCAGTAACAAGAATGGAAGCAAAGAACAGGAGAAAGGGAATAGAAGTAAACAAGAAAAACGAAGAAAATTACATAAGAATGTAGAAGATAGTAGATACAGCAAGCATAAAAAATTAGAGAAAGTCTTATGTAGTACTAGCAGCCTTTAGTTTATTCTAGTTCTCTGAAGTTAAAAAGTCAAGAAATGCCTTGTATTTTTTGTCACAATTTAGATTATTTTTTTAGACCATGTGAGAGTTTTTCCAATCTAATGGTTTCCATCAGTTCCCTTGACTGTTTTGTTACAAATATCGATTTATCTCCCATTCAGTTTCTAAGAAGGCAGTTCTTTGTTACCATTGATATCAGCACAATGGAATGGAATGTTTAATTTCCTTATTCTACAGAGGAACAATATTCTTCAATATTCTGACCAGCCCCATGCCACTTTAGTGACACATGTAACTTCTAGCCAAAATGAGTTTTTGCACATGTCACATAGGTGGTCATTTTGTCCCAAATCTTCTGTGCCTCCATGCCACTCTAGGCCGGAATGACCACTCTCTGTCCCTCTTTTTGTTAATCGTTTTGTACAAGGACCAATACAGACACTAACATTTTCTTACTTTGTTCTACAGAAGAAGAAAAACTACCATTCAGACAAGCTTCTAGATTCATAAATTCTTGAATGTTCATAAAGTTGGTAAATTTATTGCTGCTATCTAGACCAGTTTCTGGGAGGATGAACAGTTCCAAAACAAACTGATAAACCTAGAAACATCAGCACTACAATCTCTTTGGTATAATCCAAATCGTTTAATATAGAATAATGTTCTGATTAAGAATGATTGATCCAGTAAAGGTATTTATATTGTGCAAGACTTACTAACTGACCATAACCTGTTGAAAGACGGTTATTCCAGCTCCCAAAGTGGTTATTCCAGCCCTAGGGTGGACACTGAGGGAATGAGAGTGTTCATCCAGCCTTAGGGTGGGCAGAGGCAAAGATGGTCATTCCGATGCTGACATTCCAGCCATAGGGTGGGGCATTCCAGCCTTAGGATAGGCACTGCGGCCCAGACAGTGGTCATTCTGGCCCAAGAGTTGGCACTAATACCATGAAGATGTATTCTGGCCCTAGGGTTGGCACTCTGGCCCTAGAGAGGGTATTCAGGCATAAAAGGCAGTCATTCTGTCCTCCAGGGTGGTCATTCCAGCCCTAGAGGGCCGGCATTCCAGAACCGAGGGTGGTCATTCCAGCTCTAGGGTATGCACTGTGGTATAGAGGGTTGTCATGCCAGCCCTCAGGTGGGCATTTGAGCCCTAGAGTGGTTATTCCAGCCCTAAAGTTGTCATTCTGGCACTCAGTGTAAGCATTTCTGCCCTAGATTGGTTACCGAAGAAGAAGCAGGGGAAAAAGAATCGGCATTTATATAACGCTTTCCATAGACACTGTATCCCAAAGTGCTTTACAAACAATGCTAGGCTTGTAGTGAACTGACTGAATGTGCAGTGGTAGTCATTTCACACATCAACACCCTTAACAGCCTTGGATGAACCGATTTTATGGAAAACGAGAATGTTGGGCAGGACACTGGGGAAAATTACCATTGAGGCACAGACGTTGTAATTTCTGCCCTAGGGTGGGCATAGAGGCACTAGGGTGGGCACTGAAGCAAATAAGTATTTCAGCCCTAGAGTGAGCATTCTGGCCCCCAGAGTGGACAGCCAGTCACATGGTTAGCACTCTGATACTCAAAGCGGCATTGAAGCACAGAGGGCACTCATTCAGGCATTATGGTGGGCATTAAAGCACAGAGAGTGAGCATTAATGCACCAGAGAGGGTATTCCAGTACTCAAAGTGGTCACTGAAGGACAGAGGCTGGGCATTCTGACACTAGGGTGGGCAATAAGGCACAAGGGTTGTCATTCCAGTCATGAGGTGAGCATTCAGGAACAAAGGGGTGGGCATCTCGGCACTAGGGTGGTCATTGAGGAAAAGAGTATGGTCATTCTGACTCCAGGATGGTCATTCCTACTGGGGGGTGCATTCAGGTAGAGAGGGTGGGCTTTCACACACTAGGGTGGTCAAGGTAAAAAGCTAAGAGGACAGCATTCAGAAGGTACAAGGGGACGCAGAGGAGGAGGAGGAGGATAGGGAGGTGTATCCAGGGAAACAGAAGGAAGCAGGGAGAGGAGTAAGGAACGCAAAGACACAAACTGAAGAGACAGAATAGCCCAGGAAGCAACAAAAGGGCACAAGAACGGAGGGATAAGGGTTGGACAAGGCGAGCAAAACAAGGGAACGAGAGTGGGATCCTAGTGCTAGGGGCTTCAGTTCTGAAGGAGATCAGATGGGGAGCAAGGGGGAGAAGCGTAACTGAATTTGGGTGGAGGCCATGCCAGGCAGGACAGCAGAAAGGGTGGGTCAGTCAGTCCTGAAGTATGCCAGGAGAGGTAGGGAGAAACCTCACATAGTTCGGCATTTGGGAACCGGCGGTGGGGGGTCATACAGTAGATGTAGTCCAGGGGAGGCTTGTGGAGCTGGGGCAGATTTGTGAGGAGGCAGGAAGATCAGTAACCTTCTCGGAGGTGCTTCCAATACCCAGGGCGGGCACAGCAAGGAAGTTGAGGATAGAGGAATTTAAAAAAAAAGGCTAAGGTAGTGGTGTCCATCCAAAGGGTATGGGCTGGTGGGAGGGTGGGAAAGGACAAGGGAGGACAAGGATCTCTGTGCCAAGGACAGGCTTCACTTAAGTGGGGAGGGAAAGAAGGTCTTGAAACAGAAATTGGAGGAATACTTAGCAAACAATGAGAATTTAAACCGGTAGTGGGGGGGGTGGCAGGTGGGCAGGATCCTCAGGCAAGGAAGCCTAACAAGCTTACCCCCCCATGCTAGCAGCAGGGGACTTACGGAGAGGTCAGCAGGGGGTGCAAAAAAGGTAGCGCAAGTAGGGAGAAGGGCAAAGGAATCGAGGTGGAGGGTGCTAACCTTGAATGCTAGGAGTCTAGGGAGTAAAACAGCAGAGCTACAGGCTCTCATGGTGGATATGGCAGCCATAACCGAGACATGGGCCAACTATTGCCATAATTGGGACCTGGCAGTACTCAGCCGCCGCAGGAAACTAAGACAACGGGGCAGTCAGCGACCCTGAAGCCTTCAACCCTAAACTACTAGCCCTAAGCCATAAATACAGGTTACTCGCCTGTAACAGGAGTTCTAAGAATGGTATATGTTGTTCATCCACACTTATTGGCAGGTTCCTTGCCGCTTTAAATCTTGCCAGAAGGTCTTCAAGCTGGCTCCTCCCACCCACCCAGGTGGTAAAACTCTCAGCTCCACCCCATGATGCCAGAGCTGGCCTGCTGGAAGCTCAGGTTGTGCGTCGAAGCCGGGAGGTTTGTATCGTGTGGATGAACAACACATACCATTCAGAACTCCTGTTACAGGTGAGTAACCCTGGATTTCTAGGGACATGGATATGTTGTTCATCCACACTTATTGGCAGACTCCTAGCAGTTCTCCGGGAGGAGGAGGCAAGCACACCCCCTACTTAGGGAATAGAGACTGGAGAAGCAAGGCCCCAAAACCAGCATCCCGGCGTGACTCACGGTCGATGTGGTAGTGGGTGATGAAGGTGTGTGCTGACTTCCAGGTAGCAGCCCTGTAGATTTCCTGGATAGGGACATCACTGGAAGCAGCCACCGATGCAGCGGTATGGAGGGTAGAATGAGCTCTTATCCCTCTGGGAGGCTCCATGCCCGCCAACCTATAGCAGAGATCTATGCAGGAGGTGACCCACCTGCTATCGTCCGCTTGGCTGCAGGTCTGCCAGGTGCGGCTTCAGCGTAGGTGACAAACAGCTGGCGTAACCTCCTGGTCTCTCAGCCGCAGCGCCTTATAGTAGTTGTGCCGCCCCTTCCTAGGGTCCAGAGTATGCAGCCTATATTCACCCTCCGAGGTGTGATTGGGTAGAACACGGCAGAGTCAACACCTGGTTAAGGTGAAACTCTGACACCACCTTCGGAAGGAATTTCGGTGGGGTGCAGGACAACCTTGTCCCTGTGGAAGACCAGGTAAGGAGACCGATGAGCGCCTGGAGCTCTCCCATCCTTCTGGCTGACGTAATAGCCACCAAGAAGGCAGTCTTCCACGACAGGTGAGAGAGATCACACCTGTGCATTGGTTCAAATGGCTTGCTCATGAGCTTTGCCAGTACCAGCAGTAGATCCCACGGAGGTGCAGGTTCTCGCACTGGAGGGGAAATGTGATCAAGACCTTTGAAAAAGTGCCAGACCACCTTCTCGTGTGTCACCGACTGCTTCCCGGCCCGTGCCCGGTAAGCAGAGATGGCTGCCAGGTGCACCTTTAGGTCGCCGACCTGAGCACTTGCTGAGAAAGGACCATAACAGTTCAAGATGCTTGCCAAGAAACAGGAGGAAGGGTCCAGGCCCTTGCCTGACACCAAATGGAAAACCTTTTCCATCTGAAGGCATAAGCATTTCCTGGTCGACTCTACGGGACGCCTCAACTACATTGAGGACCTCTGCCGGAAAGACCCAAGGCCTGGAACTCTGCCAGCCAGGAACCAGGCCGTCAGGTGCAGGGATTGAAGGTCCGGATGGAACACCTTCCCCTGATTGACTGAAAGCAGGTCCGGGCGAGCTGGAAGCTGCCTCGGGAGCCTGGAGCTGAGGCTGAGGAGATCTGGATACCAGCATTGGCAGGGCCAGTCTGGGGCTACCAGAATCACCTGTGCCTTGTCCCTCCTCGCCTTGAGAAGCACCTTGTGGATCAAGGGAAATGGGGGAAAGGCGTAGAAGAGGCCCAGGGTCCACGGCCTTGAGAAGGCATCCCCCTGCAGCGAGCCCTGCTGAGGGGGGCGGGCATGGAACAGTCTCAGCTTCACGTTCTCCCTGGAGGCAAACAGATCCACCTGAGGTGTGCCCCAATGGAAGAACAGATCTTGTACTACCTCCGGCAGGAGAGACCACTCATGGGACACAGCCCCTATCCGGCTTAGGGCATCGGCCAGGGTGTTGGAGGCTCCTGCCACATGAATGGCTAGGAGATCTGCCTCCAGGCTGCGCACGAGTGACCAAATGCAGAGAGCTTCCTTGCACAAGGGCATGGAGCACGTCCCACCCTGGTGGTTTAGGCAGTACATGGTTGTGGTATTGTCCGTCTGGACCCAAACCACTTGACCCCGTAGAAACGGAGTGAAGGCGGTGAGAGCTAGGCGGACCGCTCGGAGCTCCAGCAGGTTGATATGGCATCGGTACTCCCGCGGGGACCAGAGACCGTGCACTCTATGCTCCCCCAGATGGGCACCCCAACCCATCAGTTAGGCGTCGGTAGATAGAGAGACCGTCGGCTTGGGGCGGACAAATGGGATGCCCTCCTGCAGATGAGCTGGAACGATCCACCACTGGAGAGCGTTCCACATCCCTTGGGTCACTGTCACTAGCTGGTCCAATGGATCGCAGCGTTGAGACCACTGGCTGGCCAGCCCTCCATTGAAGGGGGCGCATGTTCCAGTGGGCCCAACGGACCACGCTGGTGCAGGCCGCCATGAGACCCAGGAGGCACAGGAAGTCCCGGGCAGGGCGCAATTGCCCAACCAGAAATGATCGGGCAAAGGAGGAAAGAACCTTGGCCCTGTCCGCTGGGAGCCGTGCTCTGGCTCAAAGAGAGTCGAGCTCTGCCCCAATGAAGAGAATCACCTGCTTCGGTTCGAGTTCCGACTTGGCCTCGTTGATGAGGAGGCCGACCTGAGAGCAAACCTGGAGGGCCAGATCTCTGGACCGCTCCCACCTCCTGTCTGTAGGAGGCTGCTATCAGCCAATCATCCAGGTAAGGGTACATCCGGACCCCTCAGCACCGTAGGAATGCTGTCACCACGGCCATGCATTTGGTGAAGACCCTGGGTGCAGGAGACAGGCCGAAGGGCATGGCTGGGATTCGAAAAGGGATTCTTCTGCTCAAAAGCAAAGGAATCTTTGGTGAGACGGACGGATAGGGACGTGAAAAAACGCATCCTGCAGGTCCAGAGAGCAGAACCACATGCCGCATTCCAAGGATGGTATTATCTGAGCCAGAGTGACCATTCTGAAGGTTCGAGACCTTAGGAACTTGTTTAGGTTGTGTAGGTCGAGAATTGGGTGCCAGCCTCCCGTCTGTTTTGGGATCAGGAAGTATCTGGACACAAACCCCGGGTCTGAGGGAGGGTCCACCACCTCTCTGATCACCTCTTTCTCGAGAAGCAGAGCGATGTCAGCTCGGCGAGCTGACAGTGAGGCTGCGGACCCCGAGGCCCCCTTGGGGCTACGGCTCTGAAGGGCGGGGCCTGCTCGAACTCCAGAGGCAGGCCCTTTCCTACCACTTCCAACACCCATCGGTCTGTGGTAATAGCAGACCAGGTGGAAAGGAAGTACCAGAGCCGTCCCCCCACGCGGGGAACCTGGGGTGAGGTGACAAGGTTGGGGGCGACACCCCTCAACCCGTCACTGTGCAGGCTTGGAGGAGGAACCAGCTGAGGGACCTCCTGGGCCTTTACCTCCCTGCTTCCTGGAGGAGGAAGCCGCGGGCTTGGGTTTGGGACGCCTAGCGTGAGCCTGCTGGCCCTGATGCTGCTGGGCCGGACGTGCCGCAGGCGCAGACGGACGAAAGGGCTTGGGTTGCATTCTGCGGCCCTTGTCCCTCTGAGCGGATGAGACCGAGTCCAAAGTGGCATTGGACTTTTCGATCCTCTGGAGGTGGCCTTCCACTCCAGGGCCGAAGAGGTCGGTCCCCAGGAAGGGGACGTCCGCCAATTTGTGCTGGGTATCCGCTGTGAAGGTGGTTATCCTCAGCCATGCCCGGCAGCGCGCATAGCCACGCTGACCCACGACTGACCTGGTGCATGAGTCTCCAATGTGCAGAGCAGTCTGAAGTTGCTGCTTGGCCACTGCCCTGCCCTGGTCCGCACCTGCCTAACCGTGGTCTGCAGGTCAGCCGGGAGATGAGGACTACCTCGTCCAAGGACTGGCAGGGCATGGAAGAAATAATGCCATAAGCACGGCTGAGCTGGCATGACGAAGGCCAAGGGAGGACGCAGCGTAGACTTTTCACCCGGCATAGTCCAATTTCTTGGACTCCTTGTCGGGAGGTTTGTCCACATCCCTAGCGTTTCCAGCATGCTAGAAAACGCTGTCGGTAACTAACCCCTCGGCTGAGGGATGTTCCGAGAAACCGGACAGGGAACCGGTAGGGACCGCATACTTCCTGGCCATCCTGGCCGAAGGCACAGGGCAGGAAGCAGGGCGCTGCCAGAACTCCAAGGCCGGGCCCACAATGGCCTCAGCCACAGGAAAAGCCTCCGTAGGGGAATCCCCTCGGTCCAATATCTCCATGAGGGGATACTTGGCCCGCTTGGATACGGGCTCGAGCTGCATCCCGGTGGACTCCGAGATGAGCCTAAGCAAACCCAGAAAGGACGAAGAGCTATCGTCCAGCGACTGACCTCCAGAGGACTCCAAGTCCACTCGCCTGGAGAAAAGGGAGGAATCGTCGTCGGACTCAGAAGAGTCGCAAAGAGCTGCCTCGGGCCTGAGCCACCCTCCACCTGCCGAGGGCGATCGGGAGTGAGGGTGACAGACAGCCTATGGGGTAAACCCTGAGCCGACTGAGAGTTCTTGGTTGGAGCCCCAAACAACGGCTGTGGAGGCGGAGGTTCCACCATAATCGGTGGAGCAGCTGGTTTCGGCTGAGCAACAGGCCTGGAAACAGGCGCTTCGGCTAAAGCGAGGGGTTGCTTCCGCCGCTCCGGTGACAGCCACTTAATGGCCGGGAAGGTGGCGTCTTTGGCTTGTTCCCAGCCAGCAGAAGCTGTTGCCACATGAGGTCCTCGTTATACGTCGATGCAACTTGCGTGAAACCTCCCCTCATCCGAGAGAGAGGACAAGAGACTGACGGCCCCGGGCGCCCGCTTGCCCGCGTGCGGACCGCCTTATGGTGGTGGGATCAGCTGGACCGTGAAGAAGACTGACACCGTGAACCTCGGCTTTTCCGAGGAGGGTGCGGGGAAGGAGCGGGGGAAACCCGCCCTCCCCTCGGCTCGGAGGGAACATCCAAGGGCTCCAGAAAAGGAGGCACTGGCAAGCTCATGGGATCCTCAGCCACCACCGGGGGAACCAGGGAGAGAGGATTTTCGGCTTCGCCGGTCGACAACTCGTCCAACGGGTCGAGAAAGATCTCGACTGTGTCGACGGGAGTCTCAGTCAACTGACCTGACAGGGACACCGTGAAGCCAGTGGCCGAACCTGAAGGACTGACCGAAGTCGATGGTCGACCACTCGGGGAGGGGGACCTCTCCCGCTCCCAAGAGCGTCGGCGGAGGACTTACCTTGTCCTTCTTTTGGACCGAGAGGAAGGTCCAGCAGATGTTGGTCCCTCTCCTTAGTGGAGAGAGACAGACAAAGCTCCTTAAAGGAAGCAGAATATGAGGATCCCAGAGAGGTGGGATAAATGCCGCGGCCGAGGAAGATGCGGTCTGCGCCGCCTCCTCTTCGAGGGCGATCATCTGCTCTAGCTGATCCACCGAGCCCAACGCCGCGGAAACCGCCAACCGGGCCTCTTTCAACTTTACCGAAGAGTAACGCTTTTCGGGTCGCCCAAGTTGCAGACGGGCAGCAGGGTCTTCCAGGATGTAGGCCGAGAAAGAAGAGCACAGGTCGCAAGCCTGCGGGTCGTGCTCAAGGCCCAAGCAGTAGACGCACGTGGAGTACAAATCCGTCTGAGACACCTTCTGCCCGCAAAGGCATCTCTGGAAACCGGGAGTCGATTTGTCCATTGCAGCCGCGAGGGAAAGTTGACCAAAGTCTAGAAAACCTTAGAGATTAATTTCGGAAAACCGAAGAGATAGGAACCAGTCTTATCCGCAGAGCGTTAAGGAGGGAACTTAAGCTTCCAAGCGGTAAGGAAGATCTGGCGTCATGGGGTGGAGCCGAGAGTTTTACCACCCGGGTGGGTGGGAGGAGCCAGCTTGAAGACCTTCCGGCAAGATTCAAAGCGGCAAGGAACCTGCCAATAAGTGTGGATGAACAACATATCCATGTCCCTAGAAATGGGTATTTCTTACAGTACCACCGTGCAGGACTCTTGTCTCTGCACCCCTCACCCCTTGCATCCTACACCTACGCGAGGTCCCACTTAAATCCTGGCCTTGCGTCCCCCCTCTCCATATATTTCCCCTTTACCTCTAATCTCCTTTCTTCTCATCTTTTCCTTAAACATGACATTTACATAGGTAGATAAATTACAATGTGTGCCTAAATGGACTGCTTGTCTTTTTGTTATTTAGCTTGCTTTATTATTTATTCCCTAGTCTGCCCTAATGCCTGCACTTATGTGTATTGTACCTGACCTTGTTTGAAGCAAGTCCACCTTGTAAATGAGCTCACTCAATGGTGTCCACCTGGATAAATAAAGATTTGATTGATTGATTGATTGATACTTCGAAGGGACAGGGTAAAAGGGAAGAGGGGGGTGGCACTGTATGTGAGTGAAGGTCTGGAGTGTGTCAGGGAAGAAGGGGACGAAGGCAACACAGAGTCATTATGGGTGCAGCTCCAGGACTCCAAAAAGAGGACCCTGAGGATGGGAGTGGTGTACAAACCACCTTCTCAGACTGAGCAATTAGACAGGAAACTAGCGAGGCAAATCAGAAGGACCTGTGGAAGGGGCAGTACAGTGATTGTGAGGGACTTCAACCTACCAGGAGTAGATTGGGGCACCCCAGCAACCACTAATAGGAAGGAACACCCCAGCCACCACAAATAGGAGGGAGCAGGTGCTTCTGGATGCCTTTTAGGACAGCTTCCTATTGTAGATGGTCAATGAGCCAACCAGGTTAGGGAATACCCTTGACCCAGTACGGGCAAATGGGGAATTTGTGAGGGGGATGAGGGTGGTGGAGCCACTGGCAGGGAGCGACCACCACCTGGTGTGGTTCAGGTTAAACATGGGGAAGGAGGGAGCAGGATCAGGAACAAGGGTGTTAGACATCAGAAGGGCCGACTTCAGGAGGCTGAGGGAACTAGTACAGTGGTATGTGGCCAGGATCAGTCCAGATATGGACACTAATCAAAGGAGGGAGGTCATTAAATGGGGTACTGAGGAGGCAGCTGCAACATGTACAAGGGTCCAAAGTAAGAGGGCTAGGGCCAAGAAGCCTAGCTGGATAAGCAGGGGAGTCATGGAGAAAGTAAGAAAGAAAAGAGACGCCTTCAGACAGTACAAAAGAACTGGGAGAGGGAGGACAGTGAGGATTACTTTAAGGAGTCAAGGGAGACAACAAGGGCAGTCAGGGCAGCCTAGGCATCCCAGGAACTCAGGCTTGCACAGGGCATTAAATACAGAGAGAACTTCTTCAGGGAGAAACGATGCTGCAAGGACCACATAGTAAGGAGAGAAAGGGATGGGGGGTGGGTGGATAAAGTGGCAGAAAAGGCAGAAGCATTAAACGAGTACTCCTGCTCAGTATTTATGAAACAGAAAGGGGGGAGCAATACCCAAAGGGTTTTGGGGGGTGGGCATGGGAGGTAAGGAGGAAACAGACAGGGAACTCCCAGTGGGCATGGTACTGGAGGGCTTGAGAGCACTGAGGGTGGACAAGGCACTGGGGCCAGATGGCATACACCTCAGAATGCTAAGCGAGCTAGCAGAAGTCCAAGAAAAAACCCTGGCAGACCTGTTTAATGCATCCCTGGAGTTGAGGAGTGTTCCGCAGGACTGCAGAATGGCACATGTAGTGCCCTTCCACAAGAGCGGTCCCAAAGATGAGCCAGGGAAATACAAACCATTAAGCCTTACATTCATTCTGAGAAAGTTGATGGAGACAATCCTCAAGGACAGGCAGGTTTCCCTCCTGTAGGCTAATGGGCTGCAGGACAGCAGGCAACATGGGTTTGTTTTGGTCAGATCCTGTCAGACCAACCTAGCTGAGTACTATGGCTGGGTAACCAGGAAATTAGACAGGGGCTATGCAGTGGATGTCCTGTACTTGGACTTCAGTAAGGCGTTCGATTTGGTGCCGCATAGGAGGCTAGGGAGTAAGCTGGAAGACACAGAAGCTGGGGCAAGGATGATGGGATGGAGAGTCAACTGGCTCTAATGAAAACAGCAGAGTGTGGTGGTGGGAAGGGAGCTCTCATCGCCCAGGGCAGTGACAAGCTGAGTGCCACAGGGCTCTGTACTGGGACCGGTGTTGTTTGGGATTTTCATAGCAGACATCTCAGTAGGCATCAAAAGCAAGATCAGTCTGTTTGCAGATGACACCAAGATGGGAGCAGCAGTGGATGACATGAAGGGGTGGCAGGGGTTGCAAGAGGACATGGCAATATTGGAGGACTGGTCGGACACTTGGTAGATGCGGTCAGTGCCAAGAAATGCAAGGTGTTACATTTCAGAGAAAAAAACCCAAGGAGGAGCAACCACTTATGGGAGATTCAGCTAGCCAAAATGGAGGAGGAGAAGGATCTGGGGCTGATCATAACGGGAACGATGAACAACTCCACACAGCATAGAAGGGCAGCTGTAAAGGCTACCAGAATGATGGGCTTCATTGCCAGAGGCACATCCTGCAGGAGGGGGAGGAGGTGATCCTGTCGCTATATAGGTGTAACCCCCCCCTGCAAATGGGGGTTCCCAAAAGTCTTCCAGGAACTTGCAGGAATGCTCCAAGCCTGGAGGTGTTCGGCATCTAAGCTGTTTAAATGTGGTTCTAACTTAAGTGAGTGCTATTTGAGCCTCCATGTACTGTCTCTTTAAGAGCTGTCTGCTTTGCAGACATAATTAATTTAGAAGGGGGATTGTGTGTTTCAACGCCTGAATCCCGCCTGAGCTGCGGTGTAATTGCTCCATTTTGCAGTCGCGGAAAGCGCAAAGGGAGCCCATCTGAAAGTTGTTTGCCTGTAATCAGTTAAAGCATTAGTGACATTGCAGTTTGTCTAACCTGCCTTTTTTGCAGCTGGGAATCTGTGTGTGTTGCCCCTCCATGTTGGACTTGAACTGCTGTGCTGGACCAATCAGTGTGGGGGAACCTTTAAAATGGAGCCTGCAGCTGGCAAATCAGAACTTGGACTCTCAATTTTGAGCCAGCCACCTATGTACTGTATGGCCAGTGCCTCTGGGAAATGTAGTTTGGACCTTGGCACCTTTTTGCACCAACAGAGGGGAGCTCTATGGTGAGTGACAGCTGAATCAGCCAACCAAACTTGGAGGAACTCAAAGGAAATGCCCAGCTCTGCTACTGGAAAGCTCAAATCAGTTGTGACAGTGTAGAGAGAAGGAGCTATGTGCTTCTGCGGTGTATAGTTTTGTGCAGGAAGTGCGTGTGAGGCCCTGAGTTTCAGCCTGCAGCTGTAGTAAGCAATAGTCAGACTGAATCTGAGTTTCTGAGAAGAAGGAAGATTGAAAAGTGGAAGCCAGGCTCACCCTGTAGAAGACTGGAGATATTGCTGAATTGCGCTCGGTCTGTCAGGAACTGAAACTGCTGTGTGAGCTCCCAGGTATTTTACAGTAATTGCGATCGGGACTGAGGAGCAGCCTGCCTGGTATAGTACTTTCCTTTTACATATGAATGTGCGTAGTGCTTGTGGGGAATCGCTATTTCCAATCCCCTGTGCTGTGTGTTGAAGCTGGAAGCAAAGCCCAGCTTGTCTCGGACTAAATCCATTTGCTATCAACTGCAGTGGGGTCCAGTCACAAGGACCTTGTCTCCATGCCCTGTTGTTTCTGGTAATCTAGAAGAATATCCACCATCTGGTCCTCAGCTTGGGTATTGTGAGTACAAATCAGGGTACTCCCCTGCAGCCTGTTTTCAGTTACAGGTGTGTCATCTAATTATTGTTGTTTCACTTCTTTATGGACTGGGCCATCTGGCTCTGGATTACAAGTGGGTGTTGTGCATATACTTTCTTCCTACAGGACCCCATCCATCTGCACCTGCCAGCCAACCCCGGCCAATGGACCTGGCTAGCCCCCCCCCCCCCAACCTGGGTACCCAGAGAGTGACATTTTGGACTATACATATATATATTAGAGGCAAAAAAATCCATTTAATGCATTAGTTAGGGTTGTTCCACAGCGACAAAGTGAGAAATTCAGTGTTAGGGTTGAAAACCCTCCTTGGACCCCGCCCATCCCCCAACCCGGCATTGGGGTGTGCATTGGGGTAAATCAGCCTAACTCACCCCATCACCGGTAAAGCAGCAGAAGTATAGAAATAGTTTGGGTGAGAGTTAGGACCGACGATCCCAATGCACACCTGTTGTGGAAGAACACCTTCTTGGTGGCCATCATGTCAACCAGAAGGATGGGAGAACTCCAGATGCTTCCTTCAAATCACACTATCTGGTCTTCCATAGGGACAAGGTTGTCCTGCGCCCCACCCAAAGTTCCTTACGAAGGTGGTGTTGGAGCTTCACTTTAACTGGGTGTTGACTCTGCCGGTGTTCTACCCTAATCACACCTCGGAGGCCATATATAGCCATATATATAGGCTCCATCTGGACCCTAGTTGAGCGCTCGCCTTCTTAGGGAGCATAGGGCTGAAGTTCGGAGAGAGATTTGCCAGCCGTTTGTCATCTACGCTGAAGCCGCACCTGGCAGACCTGAAACCAAGCGGACGATGAGCGGGTGGGTCACCTCCTGCATAGATCTCCGCTATAGGTTGGTGGGCATGGAACCTCCCAGAGAGATAAGAGCTCATTTTACCCACTCTTCCGCTGCATCAGTGGCTGCTTCCAGGGATGTCCCTATCCAGGATATCTG
This sequence comes from Neoceratodus forsteri, assembly GCA_016271365.2. NCBI lineage: Eukaryota > Metazoa > Chordata > Ceratodontiformes > Ceratodontidae > Neoceratodus > Neoceratodus forsteri. The sequence continues at coordinate 113,439,350 of CM057449.1, forward strand.
CAGGGCTCCTACCTGGAAGACGGCACATACCTTAATTAACCACTACCACATCGACCTTGGGTCACGCTGGGATGCTGGTTTGGGGCCTCGGTTCTCCAGTTCTTTCCCCTAAGTAGTGGGTGTGCACCTTGCCTCCCTCCTCCCAGAGAACTGCTAGGAGTCTGCCAATAAGTGTGGATAAACAACATAGCCATGTCCCTAGAAATACAGGTTACTCACCTGTAACAGGAGCTCTAGGAATGGTATATGTTGTTCATCCACACGACCCAACTGACCTCCCCAGCTTTGACGCACAACCTGGCTTCCAGCGGGCTAGATTTGGCATCATGGGGTGGAGCCGAGAGTTTTACCACCCGGGTGGGTGGGAGGAGCCAGCATGAAGACCTTCCAGTAAGATTTAAAGTGGCAAGGAACCTGCCAATAAGTGTGGATGAACAACATATACCATTCCTAGAACTCCTGTTACAGGCGAGTAACCTGTATTTACAGGGGGTCCTCAGAGACGTGCTGCAGAATCAGTCTCAAGGGTAAGTGGTATCTATATGTGTGAAAAGTGTTCATATATGGGGTATTGGGAAGGTAACTCCCGTGTATTGTGTGGGTCACTAGTGGGAACAAAGGGGGGGGGGTCACAGTGTCCCAGAGGGCTGTACCCGAGCTAGTTTAACCACTACTAACCCTAAACTCTGGGTGGAGGCACCCGTCATAGAACCTAGGCCCCTTTACCTGTCAGTAGCCCGAAAGGCAGGGGTAGTGGCCCTTGAGATAGCGCCACCTAAGGGTTACATAGGTCACTGGTTTAATCACATCTGGAGTACTGCATGCAGTTCTGGCATCCATACCTGAAGAAGGACATTAGGTTACTGGAGGCGTTGCATACAGAGCAACAAAAATGATCCAGGGGCTAGGAGACTTGCCTTGTGAGAGCAGGCTGAGAGAGTTGAACATGTACTCCCAGGAGGAGAGGAGGGATAGGGAGAACATGACTGAAACCTTCAAGTACATGAAGGGAATAAATAAGGCAGGCACGGAGGGGTTTTCCAATTAAGATGGGGAAGGGACACCCGAGGGCACAATCTGAGATGGGGGGTCAGGTGGGAAATGAAGAGACACTTTTTTTTTTTTTTTTTTTTTACGGAGAAGGTAGTGACAGGGTGGAACGCACTACCACAGGAAATGGTATCCTGTAAGACAGTGGGCTGCTTCAAAAGGGGATGGGACAGGGTAAGGGGAGTGGGCATTGGAGGGGGGAGGGATGGCTGCAGTATAAGGGCTGCTAGCTGCACAATTGAGCAGACTCGACAGACCAAAAGTTCTTTATCTGTTGGCAAGTTCATATGTTCGTAGGTATGTAAGTGAAAAGAGGAAGTCCAAGGGTGGGACTGTAAGGTCAAAAAGGGAAGGTGGGGATTATGCAGAGAGGAACCAGTAAAAGGCAGAGATCCTGCACAAATACAATTGTTCATTGTTCAGAGAGGAAAGAGACAGGGAGGGACTACAAAAATGTAACAGGTGCATTGGAGGGAGGAAGGCGGACGCTAGTCCATTTTCAGAGTAGACAGTCCGGAAGGGACTCACAAATCTGAAAGTAGACAAAGCAATGGGACCATATAGGGTTCACCCAAGGATATTGAGGGAGCTCAGGAAGGTACTGGCTGCACCTCCGATGGCCCCATTTAACAACCCATTGGAAACTGGATTGGTCCCAGAGGACTGGAGGAGGGCAGATGTAGCTCCACTTCACAAAAGTGTTAGCAGGGAAGAGGCTGGTAATTATAGGCTAGTCATCCTGACTATGATGGTGGGAAAGTTAATGGAACCACTGCTGAAAGAAGTGCAAGCCCCCCACCCCTAGGGTGAGCTTATTATCTGTGCCCCCCCCAGTTTTTCCATTAGTCAGCACGTGGGAAGATTCCCTGTTCTGCCCCATAGGTGGTGGAGCTTCCCCGGTATTTAAGCCCGGGGTTTATTGGGAAAAGTGGGGAGTTGGGGATTCAGCGGGCTGTGTTAGGGCCAGTGTGGCTGGGGGGTGTCGGCAGTCAGCGTCGGTGCCACATGTGGAAGGTGGCAGGAGTTGGCAGCTGTTTGAGGCCAGGCATACCACGGCTGGGTCGTACAGGAGGAGGAAGGAGAAGAAAAATCAGCAGAATCATTTGGCGGCCGGGGGCCCCAGTTCACTGAAAGTATGGAGCGGAATCAAGCCAGTAGGGCTGCTGTGGTGGTGGCAGTACCACGGCAGGACTTTCCCGAAGGTGGTAGATTCAGGGAGCTGTCTCTGAGTGGCACATCGCTGGAGGTAAGAGGAGGGGTGTGACCGCATCCTGGGATTGGCATTTAGGGCCTGATGTGCCCGTGTATGAGGCAGGACCCATTAAGGGATGTGGCCTCTGGAAACAGAAGTTGGGAAGGAGGGGACCATCGCCATGCTCTGTAAAACTCTTTGTCTCAGAAGGAGAGGAGGGTTTTGGCACCTGTTTTGGCTTTGGTGAGCAGGAAGGTTTGGGAGCAGCCGTGGGAGGCATTTAGGCTGCATCATGCCCCAGTACATGAAGGTTAGGTGCCAAGGAGGAAAAAGGCACTCCCCCGTAAGGAAAAGGATCTAGGACAACTGGCAGGGAAGAGAGGGAGGGAGCCTAATTCCAGCCCACTTGGGAAAGATGGAGCCAGTTTGGTCTATAATCTAGGCCGGAAAAATCAAATAGCTGTGGCCAATGCCAGTGCCCTTTGCCTGTCGTTTCACTCAACTTCTCAGTCCCATGCAGCTGCTCCTTTAATTTACTTAACTTGTTCTGATCATTTCACGAACAAAAATTAAATGTTCTACTTTTTGCTTTTACTTAATAGTGCTGAGTTTTTAATGATTTTGCACATTCCCTCCTAAGAAGAATGCTCCCCCCCACAGTATACTGAAGCCAGCAGAAACCACGGTCCTGAGTTTGTATCCACCTTGGTGAGAGGAGGCCTTTAAAAGAATGTAACCCCCCTACAAATGGGGGTTCCCGAAAAGTCTTCCTCAAGCTTGACTAAATGCTCACTGCCAGGCTGGTGTCTTGCATTTTAGCAGTTTAAATGTGATAGCCAGAGAGTGCCTGTAGAGCCTCTGTGTACTGTCTCTTTAAGAGCTGCCTGGATTGCAGTCATAAGTAATCTGGGAGGGAGCTCTGTTGAAAGATGTAACTATTTGTTGAAAATCATTTAGAGTGATAATGATAATGTAGTTTGTCTAACCTGCCTTCTTTGCAGCAAGGACTGTTTTGTTTATCACCACCACTTTGGCCCGGGACTGCTGAATTAGTCCAATCAGTACTGGTGGGACCTGGAATGGAGCCGGACTACAGGAGCTGTCTGGAGTCAGAATCTGTAGGAATTGTAGTTTGGGGCTTTTGGCGCCTTTTTGCACCTGAAGGGGGAGCTCATTTTGTGACTGACAGATGAATCAGCCAACCGAACCTTTTGGATCTTGGGGAAATTCCCAGGCTTGCTGCAGTTTGAGTCAGATCTAAGTTGGGAGCTGAAGAAGCAACAGCTGGAGACAGTCTCTGTGGAAAGACCTGAGTTTTGGCCTGCATATCTGCTTGCTGCCCCTGAAAGGGAGAAGAGAATCAGTTCGGACTGAATCCAAGTTTGAGAGAACGAAGTAAGCCACTGAGTTGTGACCAGGATCAACCTGAAGAAGGCTGAAGATTTGCTAAATGCATTGGCCTGTCAGGATTTCCAGCTGCCTCTAAACTCCAGGTGTGTGCAGAGATTTTGCAATTGTGACCGGAGAGTGGTTTGCCTGGTATAGTAGAATACCTTACATGTAAATGTGCTGTGTGTTTATAGTGGGCCGTGATTTGGCTCCCCACTGTGTGAGTTGTGCTCTGCTTGCTGGAAGCTGTATCCAGCTCGACTGGACTGAATCCACGTTCATCCCCATATGGCCTGGGCCTTGCCACAGAGGCCCTGCCAAGACTACCCCACTGCACAGAGAAAGCCATCGATGAGAGACCTGGCTGGGGATCAGCCCCCCTGCTCCACGTTTGAACAGGAACAATGCCCCGGTGAATTGTGTGGGCCCTGCTTCTCCTAGCACTCCAGATCAACCACCTGCAGTCTCATAGACATAGATGGCAGATAATGACCACATGGCCCACCCAGTCTGCCCATTTCCCTACCTACTGGATAAGCTGCAGATTCTAGTTAACAAACAGCCTACTTCCTGCCACCCCCCACTACAATTGCCTTGCGTCTCAATTTTCATCCAGCCTGTGTCCAGTCTTGGGTATCATGAGTAAGCATTAGGGTAGCTCCCTGCAACAACAGCTTAATCTAAGTGTGTCATCTGATCGTCTTGTTGTTTCTTTTCTTTCATGAACTGAGCACTCCAGCACCGGATTACAATTAGTGTGTGTGGTACATGTTGTTTTCTTCCATCACAGGGCCCCAACCAGCTGCAATGCCAGCCTGCCCCAGGCAATGATCCTGGCTAGCCCATCTCTTCTTCACCTGGGTACCCAGAGTGTGTGACTGTTTATGGACCCCGAAGTGCATGCATAACTGTTTGATTGATACAACCTTTAAGCAAATAACCTGATTACGCCCCTTCCTTGTTCAAGTCCCTTAAATAAATCAGATCTAACTCTTTTTGCATTTACCCTGACTGTGGTTCCAGTTTGTGCAAGAGTACTGTACTGCTGTTCTTTGCTGTGTATAACCTTGTTTTGCAGTGGGTTCCCAGGGTCGAACCACAGGAAAGCCCTGGTGGCAAGTGCAAACATTGTGGGTATTTGTGTGGTGTATCAGGGGTATTGTGAGGGTGATCACTGTGCATTGTTCTGGCCAACAGTAAGGAGAAAGGAAGGGTTACAGTGTCCCGGAGGGCTGTGCCCAGGTTAGATTGACCACTACTTACCCTGACCTCCGGGTGGAGGCACCCGTTTCAGAACTCAGGCCCCTTAACCTGCTACTAGCCAAGCAGGCAGGGGCAGTAGCCCTTGGTATAGCACCACCTAGGGGTTACAAGAATGTTCATCAGCCAGGCAAGGCCTGTCTCGTTTCCATTTCCAGAGATGTGCTGGAGGTTCTCAGGGTCTGTGCCCACCCCAGCTATGCTACTGGGATCCCTAGACAGAAGTGGCGGATAAGGAGGAGTTTCAGAAGGGACTATGGAATATGCTGAATCCAGTAGGTTAAAAAACCCAAGGCAGCATGGATTCATGGTGGTGGGGGAGGTTGTGTCAAACGAATCTAATAGAGTTGTTTGACTGGGTGACTAAGGAACTAGATCAGGGTGGAGCAGTTGACACAGTCTTTGTTTTATTTTTTTTTATTTAATCATTTCTTGACTGGGATAGGCACACTGAGCCAAGGCTCGTTTCCAGGTGCGACCCAGGGGAGGGTGGAGAGGGAGTACATAACAAAATTTTCACAAAGGACCTTCAGTTACAAGCAGTAGTACAAGACATCCAGGTACAACAGAGATTAGACAGCATTTCAGGTCTTGGAGATAAAAGACAACAGTTATAGCAAATAAGTCAAGATTAACAGGGAATGGTAAAATGTACAAAAAAGGAAGCAGCTCTACAGCAGGGTTTTAAATAAGGATTTTAAATTGATTAGCACTTTCGCGCGGAAAAGTGCTAATCAGTGTTGCAGATGTGTAGCAGTTGGATCGAATTGATTAGCAAAATAAAAAAAATGTCATATTTACTAGAGACAGTGTGATTGGTGTTATTTCTCACCTGATAAACACTTTTTTGATTTCCTTTCATGTGTGGAGCAAAAGGGGGAAAAAGACTCTGGTACAGGAGTGTGTGCAGTCACTGAGTCGCTTTATTAATCTTTTTTTCATCAGTGTCTCTATGTGAAATTCACAGAATTCATAATAACTCTGACATGAGTTACTAGTATTAAAAACAGATTCGACTGTTCTTCAGTAATGCAGTTTCTACTTGCCAACCTTCCCAAGCCTGACTACATAGGGAACAGTCAGCTACAAATTTCAGAATAAGCTGCAGCTGCTGCACCATAAAAGTAATAAAACAGGCACAAGTTACAACTGACTAGTATTCCCAACCTCCCATCCATTTTGCACTGAGCCTCTAACTTAAACGGTCAATTTTAAATGGATGGGTGGCTGGGAACAGTAGTCGGGACTCCTAGTGTCTCAAACAAAATTTAAAGTTATGTTCAGTACCGACCATAATCTGACGAGCCTAAAGCCTGTGGTGCAGTCATGACTTGTGCTGGCACGGAAATTTAATTGTGGTGGCTGGGAAGCAATCAGTAGGGTTACTGAGAATAAGCAGCTGCAGCACCCAAACTGATTTACAAACATGAGCTGCTATTATTCTTGGACTACTACTGCAGTTCCCAACCACCATCCAGAGGACTGAGCCTCTAACTTAAACGGTCAGTTTTAAATGGATGGGTGGTTTGTAAGTCAGTCAGAGTTGTCTACTCAGGCCTAGTGTAGACCCAGTTCCCCGCGGCCAGATCCCACTAATTTTTCTGTATAAGAAGATAGATTTACAGTTTAGATAAGATCATAAAGCACCAGTTTAAGGCTGCAAGCAGCATACACTGTCAGACAACTCACTCAGGCATTTAACTTCTCTTTTGACTTATTTCCAGGACCAGCCAGAGAGCTCAGCACAAAAGATGATGATGGCTTTTGTGTACCCACCTGAGAAGCCTGCTCATGAGTCTCCCCCCACCAACCCCACAGTTGAGCGAGACGGGATTTTTGATTTGTTTAGTCACAGTGACAGTGCAAGAATTATTATAAACACTTCTAGCCACTAATATCATTCTCATCAACAATGAAGAAATGTGACAACTGTAGTCTTCAACTTGAGCCACTGAAAAAAAATGAATACACATATGGCAGTGAGTGTCTCCACCAGCCAATGAACCTGAGGACTTAGTGCCCTATAAAAAGTTTAACTACATGGAAAACTAATTCCTTAAAACTACTTGTTACCATAAGCAGCACTTTAGTCAGTGCTAAATTTTAACGCAAGACTAGTGGTGTCCCAAATACCACACAGGCTTCTGAGAGCTCAGTACAATTAGTAAACTTGTGATGAAGTCAGCACAAGAAAAAAATGTAATTTTAAACAAGGTCTACTCAGACATCCCATGGCATGGTTGGTGCCCCGGCATGATGATGTACAGGTGCACATTGCTGAACTCAAGAGAGGTGCAGCTCATTTGCTGAAGTGAGCAAAGTCCTGACCTGTTTAGTCTGGATTGGTGAACGAAGTTCCTATGGCTAGCTGGGATTCCGAGTGTCCACCTCCACATCTGCCTGCCTGTGCCAACCCCCGGAATCACTGAGATCTAGATTGCTAAGTAGGGAGAATGCAGGGCACCCCCCATTGCCAGTGCACTCCCCCTGCTTGGAGATCTATCTGGATGTCTAAGCACGGGGTGGGGCTGGAAGGCAGACATGAAGAGAGGTGCTCAACTGACTGGCGTGGATTCTCAACTGACCCACTTCCCTCCAGTCAGTGACCAACTACCGACTCTGAGGACCTGAAATTTTTCCCCACGGCACTTACTGCCATTTTAGGCTAAAACTTATAAGCCAAAAGTAACTTTCCTCAGTTTACAGGGGCTCGCTACTGAATGATTATGTCGTCACTGTCTGACTTGGAAGTACTGTAAGACATGATACTAGTACTACTTGCTACATCTTCTGAACTAGTTACATTTGTGGTGCGGGATAAATCTAACCTTTTTGCTTCTGACTGCCTTTGTTTCGCACAAACTCTTCTAGGAGTGCTGAAGAATCTATCTACAACTGGAAAAGGATCAAATGTCTCTGGACTGTCGCCCTCAACTGAAATTCTAACCAGGTGTTCCAATATTTCTTCACTCAGTCTGTTTCTCCAGTCAGTTCTGACACGCTGCATTATTGAAAATGACCTTTCCAGCTTTGCATTGGACACTGGAATGAGCTTACAAATAACGTCAACGTGGTAGAAGTTTGAGAACTGTTCTCTGTAGGACTTCAGAATACAGTTCCAAAAGTCTTCCCTGTTTAAGTGACTTAAAAATTTATTGTACAAAGTTTTAAGTTCGGACCATTCTCCTAGCAAAGCAGCAAGGTCAGCATTATGTTTTGTGAGTATCTGTCCATAGTAATTAACAAATCCGTCCAAGTCTACGTTCATAAATATTTCTAGCTCATCAGCACTCCTAGGCCACTGTTTCACATCTAACAGTTTTAAAGTCCTAAAAATTGGGTGTTGGTCCTGAGAGTCACAGTCAGTGATATCTGAAAATCTATCAGAAATGTTCTGTTGTACACTACTGACGTAATTAGGTACCTGTGTTATAAGGTGCCTGATGCTGTTGTTAGCATTCGAGACAGTGACATCTTTAAACACGACTGGTTCAGAATCGTCAGACTCATCATTGTCAGTAACGTCATGATCATGTTGCTGTAACAGTGTCTTAAGTTCAGAGTTGCATGTTCTGAGAAGATTATCTGCGAGATGCTGTAGTTGCCGTAAGGTTGCGTCAACACAAGCCAAAGCTAAGATCAAGTCAGCAGAAGAACCCTGTAAACTGAGGGAGAGTCGTGACAGTGGCCTTAGAAGGTCAATATAGAACAGCAAATGAGTGACAAATTTGGCAGTTTTCAGTTTGGCCAAAATGCCCTTAACTCTGCTTTTCTCTGTTGGTGGTGTAGTGGCAGTTTCTGTGAGATTTTCAAGATGATGAATCGTAACTGTGTAGGATTTTACCAGTGTCTGAGCAGCACGAAGTTTGTGTTCTACCCACCTTGTTCCAAATGCTCTTTCTGGTTTGCTGACTTCACACGCCACTATTTTAGCTAATTCACTGAGCTCTCATGAAGTTTCTTTGAACTTTACGTAAAGGTAGTACAATGTCATGAGATTATCATTCACTTGATCAAAAATGTTCCTTTCAGTGCATCTCTAATTGCCAATTCAAGTCTATGGTTAAGACAATGAATAGACAGGAACCATGGCATTTCCACTTTTAGCAGAGCTGATAGCCCTTTTTTTTTTCCCCAGGTTTACTGCAGCACCATCTGCACACATAGCAACCATGCGACTGTTGAAGTCTAAAATGCCAAACTCTAAGAAGGCTTCTTGAAGTGTTTCTAACAAACCTTCTGCACTGGCGTGCTGAACGTCTTTTAATCTGAAAAAGGTAATCTCCGTTAAACAAGAGCTTTCATTAAAATGCATAATATACAGTAATTCTTTTTCAATACAACTTTCATCTGTTGCCCCATCTAGAAGATCTGCATAATACAGACTTTTCTGGAGGGCTGTGAGTAGATTTTCCTGTAACAATTCACCAATAACTGACGTGAACATACGACAACCGTTAATATTTGCATATGCACTTCCAAGATCAACATCATGTCTTTTTTCAAGTTTAACAAATGATTCAAATTTTGCAAATGAAAGTTCTTCTTTAGCAAGCAGATAAGCGATTTCAATCAGACGGCGAACTACAGCTCTGTCTTTTACTTCTGCTCCTAATAGTGTACGTCCTATTGGTGTAGTTTTGTATATGGAGGCAATTGATTCTGGTTTTCGGTTCAGTGTAACAGCTCATTTATGAGCATCACATTGACCGTGTTTTGCAACATTGTCCTTTTTCAAAGCTGTACCTCGGATGCCAACAATGAAACTTTCACTAAAATTTCTGCAATACTTTAACTGGTCTGCCCATTTTTCACACAGGGAACATTTTACCCGGTCTACAAACTCACCACCATTGTCTGTTTCGTACACTAACCATTCATTGCGGTGATCAACCTCCTTTTTCCATTTTTCTACAGTGTGCCTCCTTACTTTTTTGGTGCTGGTTGCCATGGTTGCTGTCTATTCTGGGTTCACGGCTGTGTGTGACACTCTTTATTTTAATTTGTAACATAAAGTTTCAGTCAAATACTTAAAGCAATTGTGTGCTTCTTTTCCAGTCTGTGTAAAAATATTTGTCCATATGAGACACTCTTTACCAATACCTAACAATAAAACAAGTTGAACAACATTGTGTGTGTTTCTTCTTATAGTGTGTAATAATTTGTCCTAACTGCAGAGACACAATGAACTGATTCTTGAATCAGGCAACTGAACAGTTGTCCTGGGGGACTTGATTAAACCTCTAACCAAGCGGTCAATCAAGCGAGTGCTGTGTGCAACACTGCAGAGGTACGCTGGGCAGACCACCACAAAGGGTGGGAGGACTTTATTGAGCCTCTAACCAAGCGGTCAATCAAATGTGCTGTGTGCAACACTGCAGAGGTGCCTGGGCAGACCACCACAAAGGGTGGGGGACTTGATTGAGCCTCTAACTAAGCAGTCAATCAAATGTGTGTTTGTGCAACACTGCAGAGTGCGTTGGGCAGCAGACCACCACAAAGGGTGGGGGACTTGATTGAGCCTCTAACTTAAACGGTCAATCAAATGTGTGCTGTGTGCAACACTGCAGAGGTGAGCTGGGCAGACCACCACAAAGGGTGGGGGGACTTGATTGAGCCTCTAACTTAAACGGTCAATCAAATGTGTGTTGTGTGCAACACTGCAGAGGTGCGTTGGGCAGACCACCACAAAGGGTGGGGGGACTTGATTGAGCCTCTAACTTAAACGGTCAATCAAATGTGTGCTGTGTGCAACACTGCAGAGGTGCGCTTGGCAGACCACCACAAAGGGTGGGGGGACTTGATTGAGCCTCTAACTTAAATGGTCAATCAAATGTGTGCTGTGTGCAACACTGCAGAGGTGCACTGGTCAGACCACCACAAAGGGTGGGGGGACTTGATTAAGCCTCTAACATAAACGGTCAATCAAATGTGTGCTGTGTGCAACACTGCAGAGATGCACAGGGCAGACCACCACAAAGGGTGGGGGGACTTGACTGAGCCTTTAACTTAAATGGTGACGCTAACCTTTTACTAACAGTCTGCAGATCTGTCCAGGACAGATGAACAATGGTGCTGGGGGGGCTGTTAGACTACCTAGAACTACACATATTAAGCATCTCAAGCTGCGCTGCACAACACTCAAATCTTGGGTTGCACTCGGGTATGAGGACGGAGGACTGAACTCACTGCCCACTTATTTAATTAAAACACAAGTGGTGTTTTGTTCATACAGCAGTACCGACCAGCTGCTTCAGTTTTGTTTCCGGTGGCCGCCACTCCCCCCCCCCAAAAAAAAATGTAACTTTCAGTCAGAGTGCTTCAGCTAATTGGCACTTGGCAAACAATAGTAGTAGTTCACGGCAAGTTAATCCTGTCAATCCAGGTAATCTAATTCAAATATTCTTGGCTTAGTTTGAAGATAATGAAAAAATAAAACGACTGCGCAGCAGTGTTTTTTTTCCAGACACAGTCCTGTGCACTGCACCCCAGCCCGTTCTCCTCTCCTCAGACTCCTGTACTGCCTGGCACGTTTCTCTGCTGCCCAACTTCTATCTTCCTCCAGTGTGTCCTGCTGTTGCACTTCACCTGAGCTCTTTCAGTCCAGCTCACTTTGAGTGTCAGTGACCTAAACAAACACAATGACACGATGTCAGTGTTTGTTACCCCCCAGCCTCAGTACTTACTCATGTCATGACCCTGAACGGAAACATTCCCAGCATGCTCCTCGGATCCCCAAAGTTACCCTCCTTACCTTGTCCCTGGACGATGGTCCAGTCCAATCGCTTGGCTACTGCCAACCACTGGCAACCCCTACAAAATAAACACAGTGGTTACACTCTGATCTCCTGCGCTTAGCTCGAAATTAACACAATAATTGTGTGACAGACTTACCACAAGGCCACCAGTGATGTACGGGGTCTATTCTTTCACACGATGCTCTGGGAGTCTGACTACGAGCAGGTTTACAAGCTGCAGCACACACCTGTTAGGCTGAAAAGTAAAAAAAACATTATTAATATTTTGGCCACTCTCTCAGCTCAGACTAAATACTCCCCCCCCCAAAAAAAAAAATCCAGGTCCCCCGGCCACCTCCGTTTACAAGACAAGTCAAGGGCAGGCAGAACTCTGTGGGATTGGAAGACAGGAAGGCCACTATAGTCAAGAAGCCAGGAGTCAAAGACTAGAATGCACACTGATGCTGGCTTAGTTGCGCTGACAAGTCCACAACATTCATTGCCTAGGTTACCCTGAATGAGCAGAGAAGACTTGCCTTGGAAGACCACTGCTTGCAGAACAAAATCTGCCCTCCCCCCATCCCCAGTTGTGGACACACTTCACTTGCCTCGGGAAACTCACTACTCAAATTGCAGAACCTGACCCCAGTTCCCACAGACCCCCCCAGCTTTTGTCTCTGCCCCAGTCAGTGAGATCTCCCGAGGGCGCCTACAGCCACTTAACCCCCGAGCTGCACAAGTCAAGACCAGGTCTGAAAATAAATCTGCAGAGTCACAAAACTGGGCACACCACCTCAGTCTGTCAGGTCCTCACAGTGCAGCAGCAACAGAGTTGAAGAGGCCTGGGCAGGACAGCGACAAGTCTAAATCCATCGGGAGGGCCAAGCAGCAACAATGAGATGGTGGCGGATCCGCAGATCGCGCCCTGCCTAGGAGAGACTCCCAAAAAAAAAAAAAAATCGCTTTGACAGGAGGGCTGCTGGCCAAAAGCAGCAACAGCGAGATGGTGATGGATCTGTAGTTCATGCCCTGAGGGACACCAAGGAGGGCTGTCAAGTGGCTTAGGCTGTGGGATGGATTTGCTGCCCGACATGACTCAAAGCTCTCACGCCAGGGGAACCGGGCTGTCGTTGCTGGGCCAGATTACATTTTGGGAGGCTCAGAATAGCAGCAACTTTCAGGTATGTGTGAGCGATTGGGGGCCGGGAATTGTTACACAGGACTACACAGGACACCAGAGGGCTCACTCACCTCCTTCTGTCACACTCTTTCCCCACTATCTCCCGACCAGAACTTCGCATTGGCAAGCATACAACGCAAACAGGTGTCGGGTCTCTCCACTGATCGATCTCAAACCCATACCCATATTTAAGCGATACCACCACCACCAGATAACCTACACTGCATTCCCATCCTTACATAATCATTTGGATTTGGCATGAATGACTGATTTTTACCCACCTTTCTGAGTTCTTCAGAGTCCGGAGCTGATCAGTCACTCTCACTGCGTAGAGACTGAAGAAAGCACGTTTTTTTCTGCAGCATAACTTCTTCTCCTCGGTGGGATCAGGCAGCCAATCACTTTAAGAGGTGGGCAGAGTTACAGGCACAATAAAATCACCCCTCTCAGTACAAAAAAAACACTCAGAGAAAACAATGAAAAACATGGAAAAATGGATCGCACTTTCTTGCGATCCATTCCACGTTTTGATTTGCTGGACTCGCCGGTTTGCATCGCAAAATGTGACGCGATACCAGCTATTTAAAACCCTGTACAGTCTGTGGTGCCTATGGCAAAGTTACTGAAACAAATTGTACGAAAGCCAAGTGCACACACATGCCTGTCCCACTGAAGGAAGCAAATGCAACCTTACAAGTATTTCTTCAGAAGTTGCTCCTTTTATTTTTTCGGCATAAAAACAGCATACATGGGTATGAGACAACGTAGGAGAAGCCAGATTCGCTACAGAAGTGCATGCAATGTGGTCTTAGGTCTTGTAAGTGCTATGGCGAGGAGACAGAATCACCCGGGACAGCGACGGGTGTGTGTGTGTGTGTGTGTGTGTGTGATAGAAGGCGTAGTTGCATCTGGCAAGCAAGGTAAGAGGAGGCGCTTCTGATGAAGGGGGCTAGTTTGTTCCATAAACTGGGGAGCCGGTAGGAGAAAGCAGCTTTGCCAAATGATGAGGATGGGCGAGGTATAAGAAAGATTTTTTATTTCAGTGCCTCAGTACGTAGGGGGTGTCTGGGGCTAGGGTGACGCTATTCATCAAGTAGGAGGGAAGCATGTTAAACCAGAATTTCAATACAAGGTTGACAGAGTGGAGTCTACCTAGATTTCAGTAAGACGTTCACAGTTCCACATGCTGGATAGCTTAGGACTCAGTCCAAAGATGTTAAACTTGGTAAGAAAATGGGTAAAGTGATAGGTGGCAGAGGGCAGTGGTAAATAGAGTTTGTTCTGTGTAAGGGAGGGTGACTGGGGGTGCCTCACAGATCAGTGTTAGGACAGTTCCTCTTTAATGTCTTTATAAATGTAACTGCAGAGCAGCTGGAAAGGAAGGTCTACCTCCTTGTGGAGGACCCCAAATCTGCAATAAGGTGGACACTCCGGGGGTGGTGGAAAGGATGAGCAACAATCTGAGAAAACTTGACGAGTGGTCAAGGATATGGCAACTGGGTTTAAATGCGTAAAAGTACAAAATAATGCAGTTGGGGCACAGAAATCAAGGGACAGAGTACAAAATGAGTGGAGTGGTAGTGACGACCACCAAGTAGGGATCTTAACAGGTGACCTAAAGGTGGCCAGGCAGTGTGACAAGGCAGTTGCAGGGTGAGTAGGATGCCGGGGTGCATAGGGAGTGGTATCACCAGCAGAAAGAGGGAGGTGGAGTTGCCTCTGTGTAGATCACTGGTAAGACTCCACATCTTGAGTACTGTGTCCAGTTCTGGAGACCACGTCTGAGAAAAGACATAGAGAGGAAGCAGTCCAGAGGTGGAGAACTAAATGGTGCAGGGTCTGCATCAGAAGCCCTACAAGGAGAGAGTAAAGGACCTCAATATGTACATCCTGGAAGAGAGGAGAGAGAGAGAGAGAGAGAGAGAGAGATGGGCTATGACGGAGACCTTTAAATACCTCACAGGGGTAAACAAGGTACAAAAGGGAAGTATTTTTCGGAAAAAAAGGTGCTCAACGACAAGGGGGCATGATAAGAAGCCTGAGGGGGTAGATTCAGGAGAGATGTGAGGAAGTACTTCTTCACAGAAAGAGTAGTGGATTCCTGGAACAGCCTTCCAGCAAAGGTGGTGGTGGTTAAAGCAGTGGTGAGATTCAGGAATGCATGGGATAGGCATAAGGGAATATTAGGGAAAGGGTAGGGGTGGGTGAATGGGCTGGGCATCAAGTAGGATCTGCAGTGATACCACAGGCAGGAAAAAAGGGGCAGACCAGGTGGGCCACGAGGTCCTTATCAGCCAACAAATTCTATGTTTCTATTAAGTGTAACCCCCAGGGGGTGCTATCCCAAGGGCTACTAACCCTGCCTGACTTGCCGCTAACAGGCTGAGGGGCCTGGATCCGATGGCGGGTGCCTCCACCCAGAGGTCGGGGTAAAGACAGTCTGATATGACTAGGTCACAGCCCTCTGGGCCACTGCAACCCCCCTTTCTTCCCACTAGTGGCCCACAAAAATCAATCACAGTACCCTTGCAATATACACTTACCCCTAGGATTGGTTCAATCAGCGTGACTCTGGGGACTCCCTGTAAAGTAACATGCAGTTATACAATAACCCCTGTACAGTAATTCAACAAAGACACACAGGTCGGCCAATATACCTTTGCAAAACAACCAATCTGATTTATTTAGGGGGGAATAACAAGGACTGGGGGAAATCAGGTTAATTAGCTTACCATTGTAATATATACATGTATATATCTAGGGCACTGTGCACAGACCTAACCTATAAGTCACTGTCTCTGGGTACTCAGGCAATAGAAGGCTAGCATCTTGATGCAGCTGGTTGGGGTCCTGATGCAGAAAACAAGCATTTGATTCCTAAGAGGATTAAGTATAGAGCCAGCAGGCTCAGTTCGTGTAGCCAGTAATATAGCCAGACAAATCTTGCCCTCACTGTGAACATCTGACAGGGAGCTACCCTGAATTAGTACTCACAACTACAGACAGAAGAGCTCTCTCACACCATTTGCAGGTTGGGGCCTGGGATTCAGGCACTTTTCCACACATTTATATGAAGAGCAGAGGGGTACCATACCAGGCAGCTGCTGTATAATCCCGATCGCTTTCACTGCAGAACACTGGGCCCAATGACGCAGTTTCACTTGTCCAGACAGACCGAGCGCAACTGAAGCAGATTCTCCAGTCCTCAACAGGGTCAGCCTGGTAGGTAGCTGCACTTTTGCACAGTCTCCTCTGACTGCTGCCTAGTGGATTTAGTCCGAAATGGCTGGCGCTCAATCTGCCAAAACCTGGCCTTCCACACGCGCTTCCTACACGAAAGCTCAACAGCGCAGGACCCCAGAACTCCTTCCTCACTCACAACCACAACGACTCTGCCCCTTGGCAGTGTGGGCAAGGACTCTCAGTTCGGGTGCCACCCGATCCTATTGGTGGGCTGCCGATGCCAGTCACTCATTCCGGCCCCCTATTGGTGCAAAAAGGCACCGTAGCCCAGAACTCCATGTCCCAGAATTACTAACTGTATCCCCTATGGCCAGCCAGCTCCGAAATGAGTCCTGATTCTGGTTGGCTCAAATGGTCTCCATTTTAGTGTCCCCCCTTTTCCCAATTGGCCCATCTCAAAAGTCCAGGTCCAAAATGGAGGGGCCAAACACACAGAGTCCCAGCTGCAATGAAAGTAGGTTAAACAAACTGTAAATTCACTAATACTTCAAATGGGGGGCGCTGTGGAGCCCGAGTAGGAAGGACGCAGAACATTAGAGCTCCACAAAATCAAACTAAAATATAAGTATTTTTAGAGAATCCCATTACAAATTTGAACAAAAGCTACACTAATAGGCATCTGAGGTGAAAGTGAATAACTATGGGTAATCCAAGGAAAGAAAAACACTCTACAGAAGGAGCAAAATCCAGAGTTACTTTGGGCCCGACAACTTCACGAACAACTCTGGGCCAAGATCAAGACCACGAGGCGGAAGCTGGGGGAGAGACTCTGCAATCTCTGGGGGAGAAGATTAATCTTCTGATCGCCTCAGTCACTGGACTTTCAAATAAGTTTGACTCACTAACATCGAGAGTCACTGTAGTGGAGACTAAACCAGAAACAGTTTCCGAGGCAACAACTATCGCAAATAAATCTGCAGATGCTGCCATGGGAGCGACGGCCTCTCTAGTGAAGGAAAATGTACATCTCCGATCCAAGTTAGAGACCCTCGAAAATCAAGCAAGGGCCGCTAACGTTAGGATGCTGGGTCTTACAGAGCACACTGAAGGAGATCACTTGATTTTGTTCCTACAAAAGTGGATAGAGCAACAAATGGGAGACGAAGCTGCTCAGATCGCCCAGAGAATCCAAAAGGCGTATAGAGTAGCCTTCAGGGGCAGACAAGATAACCCTGAGGCACCTCGCGCTGTGGTTATTGTTTTGGATGGAGTGGGCTCCCAAGATAAGCTACTAGCTCTTGCAAGACAACAGAAAGTTCTCCTTTTTGATGGCAATCAGATCCGCTTATTCCCCGACCTTTCCTACGCTACAAGGCAACGGAGAAAACAGTTCGACTGAGTAAGGGCAGTGCTACGGGAAGGTGGTATAGCACATGATCTAATTTTTCCAGCTCGACTTCATATAGCGCACCGGAGCAAAATCTTCATCTTTTCTGAACCATCTGAGCCCTTGACCTTCTAGAGTGCCAGAGGAATGTTACTTCTACTAGAAGAGGAGAAGGGGTAGATGAAGTAGTCGACGATTCTTCTGAAGAAGAGGACTCTTGAAAAACTTAAGACTATGATGATGTAGAGACATGAAAAGGGGGTATTGTTAATGTAAGTTGTTTCCTATAATTAAAGCACACCATCCGCTTTTATTTTTGACCCATGTTTTGGTTTTCCAGTGGGTCAGGACTGTAAAATCAAGTAATGGTGGCTCAGATTAATTTATCCCCCACAATATTCTGTCATCTTATAAATATTTTCCTGCTTTGGTAAAAAGTATGGAATGCTGTTCATAAATTAAGTAAATAGCGCCTAAGATATTTAGTAGAAATTCCGGAGGTTCTCACACGACTGTGAATAGTGGAGCTCTAAGAGGTTCTTATCAGTATTTTTACACATTGGTGTATCAATATTTCGTCATTGCAAGAAACTTACTCCCTAATTCAGCGAAGGACTTTGATTTATTGGACTTGGACCCATTTGTTAAAAACTTATGCCACTCATGGTCTCCTTTACAGCATTTTGAATACACTGTATAATATTATAGTTATCCCCTCTTAGGTCGTATCTTATTTCATTTGACTAACCCTTTGTGAGTACTAAGAGGAGTGGCGCCCTCATTGTATGTCACATCTGAAATGTTGAATGAAGGAATAACTGTATGTTTATACATAAAAAGATAAAAAACATAAAGTTTAAAAAAAAAAAAAATAATAATAATACTTCAAATGATCACAGCCAAACAGTTACATCTGTCAGATGGGCTCCTGTTGCGCTTTCAGTGACTACGAAATGGAGCAATTACACGGCAGCTCAGGCAGAATTCGAGAAGGGGAACACCAGTCATCTCCCATACAAACACACTGGAACCTGCAAGCAGGCAGCTCTTAAAGAGACAGTACCGGAGGCTTTAAAAGCACTCACAACTGCCGCATTTTGGGCAGCATTGCGCCAAACACCAGTTAGGCAAGGAGCTATTAAGCAGCTCTGAGAAAGCTTTGGGAACCCCCATTTGTAGGGGGGGGTTACATGAGGCATAAAGGGTGGTCATTCTGGCCCTATGGTGGACATTCCTGCACTTCTAGCAACAATATGCACTATTTGACAATGTCATTCTCTGACTGCCTCGTGCTTTTTTAACCATATTTAGTTTCTTAATTGACTAGTTGATTCTACCAATACCACATGTAATTTTGCATTTTCTTGTTTTATGTTTCTTTCACCTTTTGTTGTTACTTGTTTATTGTTTGTACACTTGCTTTGATGTGGAACTTTTGTAAATGAACCCCAGTTCAACGGTATTTTGTAATCCTAGAATTTCAATAAATAAATATTACTGTTCTGCATGATTGCCTGAGCGACAGCATTCTGGTCACATGTACCTGGTCCTTCAACTATTGTAAACCACTCACCAGAACAATTACAAACCGAGTCTTACTAAAAGGGCACCAGGAGCTGCTAAAAATTGACCTCAAGAGTGCAGACTGGACAGCGCTCTATAATGCCAATAATGTGGACACAGCCCTGGACCACTTCATAAATCTTTCAACGCCATCTGTGGCAAGCATGCCCCAATAAAAGCCAAAAAGATAAGAGGGCACAGTAACCCCTGGATCACCCTTGACCTTCTAGAGCAACTACAAGCCAGTGATCACTTATGGCAGATATCGAGAGCACACAATACCACTGCTAACATAAAGAGGTATAAAAAAAAAGCTCGGAATGAGTGCACTAAGGCCGTCCAACTCACCAAAAAGCAAGAACCACAAAGAAACCCATCCAGCACCTAGAATGACTGCAGATCATTTTGGTATAACCTCAACGACATAACCGGCAAGGACCCAAAATTTGCACCAGCTATGCTTTTGATCGATGGCGTACCGTCCTTGTACCACATGCACACTGCCAATGCACTTAACAGCACATTCACAGACCTAAGCAGTGTGCTACCAGCAGACTAACATACTAACATACTAAAATGCCAGCAGAATACTACTTCAGGAGACTTCTGGTGATGTCATCAGCTAAATGGCTGCTTAGTTTTGGGGCTCTCCCTACCACCAGCAGAGAATAGACTTCACACAGAACTAATTCACAAAATTTATGGAGAAATGAATAAATCGTGTAGTGGAGCCTCATCTATGAAACGATTTCGAAACAGAAATTCTAAAATACAAGATCACGTCGGAGTGAGCCCAGCCAGTTCACTAACCAGCAGCAGAGAATCTCCCGCAAGCATGGTGGGTGGGAATATTAAAACGGAGTTGGAGACCTTGTCTCATTCAAGGTTTTACACCTTACTAGCAGAAATAAAGCAATCTAGAGCGGAAGCGATGCTTGAGCTTGATAAACTGCACAAAGATATTACCAGACTGGAAACCAGAATACATGATACAGCAGAGGACAGAATTTCCACTGCAGAGGATGATCTAATCCAAGTATCTCAAGCGGTGGAGATCCTCGCACAGCAACAGAAGACACTAAACGCTAAATGCCTGGACTTAGAAGTCCAATCTTGCCGAGACAACTTAAGAATTTATGGTAGAAGTCACTGAGGTAGGGGACATGGCTGAATTCTTAGAAGACCTGCTTCATCACGTGCTTGATCTGCCACCGGCTCTCAACTTCAGGATTGAGACAGCGCACCAGGCTCTGGTACCAAAGCCTACCTCTGCAACCGCCAGGACAGATCAATAGTAGCCAAATTCTTGAGCTACCGGGACAAGGAGGCGATTCTGAGAACGACATGGAAACAACAAAAAGTAGTCTACAATGGAACTCGTTTATTCTTTGATCAGGATTACCCGTCCCCTATACAACAGCAATGTTTGACTTATGCTCCTATTCTATGTCAGCTAAAAGCTTTGGGTGTTGAATTTCAGACCTTCTATCCCTCTTGCCTACGGGTCCATTGGAAATCTGGCACTGAGTTATATAATTCTTGCGAAGAAGCACTCCAGACTATGACAAGCAAGGGCCACGATGTCTCTGTGGCAATGCAATGACCAGTCTACCCCTCTATTTCCAGAAACCCATGGCAGTCAGCATCACAGCGAAACACAAAGAAAGCAGGAAAGAGATCGGCCCCCAGCACTCTACAGGACATCAAACAGCTGATGCAGAAACTTACCCACTCGCAGAGCAATGAGAATGAGGGAGACGTGAGGGATGAGGACACCTGAGGAGAACAGCCAGCCATAGAGTAGTTTAAATACCATCTAAGCCCTTGTCATGGAGGGAGATCCTTTTCCTAGTGCAACAGACGCCTACCTTTCAGGTGAGGATGCACGAGCAAAATAGATTGCTCCGGCCTATATTTCGTTGAAAAGACTTGTTGCACGAACGAGGTATAGTTGGCCCAGAAGATGGTGACAAGAGGTGCGTCTCTTCAAAATGACTTGTCTCTGCCTTCCCGTTTTGTTTAACTTGGCGGTTTTCGTTTTGCCAGGACAGGCTGCAGACTTGGAACTTGAATAAAGACTTATCGTGGTCAAGAATGGGACTCTTTCACCAACCCAGCGCAAGGTGTGGGGGGGGGGGAGCAGTTTGAATGCCAACAATTAATAGGGGTACGCTAGCAGCGCTTTACCGCCCTCCGTTTCCCCAACGCGGAAGAGGGCTTTTGATAAGTTTATATCCGTATGAAGCTCGCAATTATAAGGTACTGTTTTGAGATCTTAGTTATGGAATTTTTGAATTAATTAATACATTTGCTGGGGGAGAGGAGAGGGAGAGAAGTAAAGTCTCAAAGACAAGTTCAGCCACAGGCCTTTTTAGCCCTCATTCTTCTGGATTGCGTGGGGGTGCTGGTTTCTTTCGCCCTGCGCTTCTTGGAAGAGAGTCTGCTGATGACGTTAGGCCTTTACAGCGGGCCAGGACCAGCCAGTTTTAGTGTCCAGGAGGATCAGACTTACTCTGAGGTTCTTAAGCGTCCTCCCCAAGCTATCTTAGCTTGGGTAAACAGGGAACACGGTACGTGGTTCCCCTCCCTTGGAGGTCATTTTGTAAATAGTTTGTCCCTTTGAGGGAGATTTACAGGTTGTTCTGTTAAATATGTCTATGTGTTGGGCTATGTTCATATGTACTATACATATCTTATTGAGCACTGTTTGACAGGGCAAAGGAAGAGGGAAATTGAGGTTCAGTGGCTCATCTGGTATGATGTGGTTAACACAGAAGGAGGAGAGTAAAGAGGATGAAGGGGTCCTGAGGGGCATTATAGGGATACAAAAATTGGCAGTAATGAATACAAAGATCCCTGTCATGACTTTAAATGGGTGATATCTCTAGTATAAAAATTATCTCCCAAAACTTTAACGGTTTGAACAACCCAGTTAAGAGATACAAAATGTTAACAGCCATTTAAAAGCAGAATCCATCGATTATTCTTTTGCAGGAAACCCACCTCAGTAGGGCTGAACACCAGAAACGGAAGAAATTTGGTTTCTCTCAGGTCACTGCAGCCTCTTATGGGCAAGAGAAGAGAAGGGAAACTGCTATATTGGTGTCACGCAATACTCAGTTTCAGACTGAACATCAGGTAGGGATACTGACTCTGGGAGGGGACTTAAACCAGATTTGGGAACAAAAGGACACTTCCAGAATTTCAATATTTAGACAAAATCCAGTTAGTAGACCAATTAGAGAACATGTTAAAGAAGCACTCTGGGTGGATACCTGGAGACTCCAGAATTCAGGGAAAAGAGAATATACTAATTTCTCACACCCTCATGGTTCATACGCCCGCATTGATTACATAATGATATCCGGGGAACATCAAAGTCAGGTGATGGAGTGTCAGCATTTCCCACCAGTTCTCTCTGATCATTCCCAAATTATAATTCAGATGAAATGGAACATGAAAAGGGGTCAGTCTCTTTGGAGGTTCAATAACTACTTGTTGAACCTAGAAGAATTCAAAAACATGGCTAAATCTCAGATAGCACAGATTGCACAAGAAAATGATTCTCCCGATATCTCCAGAACCACATTTTGGGATACTTTTAAGACAGTATTCAGGAGAGACTGTATTAAATACACTGCTTATTTTAAAAAGCAGCAAACCCAGAAACTAGATCGCCTCCAAGCTCAGTTGCATGATCTACAAAACCAGCATGCGGCTGGGGACAATACAGTAATCTTTAGTCTTCGGTAGACTAAGCAACAAATACAGAAAATCCTTGACATAAAGACAGAGCAGGCACTATAACGCCTGCAACATCGTGTTTATAAAGTGGTCCGCGTGCCTCACGTCTCTTAGCACATAGGCTGAGGCGTCAGATCGCCCGCTCTATGATCACACAGATCCGAGACCCTAGAACAGGTCAAATGGTAAACACCCCAGAAAAAATGTTGGCAAAGTTCAGGGAATTTTATCAGGACCTCTACTCTCCTGACCAAGCCCCAGATGCGTCACACATAGCATCATACCTGAGCAGACTTAAACTACCTAAACCGACACAGGAAATTAGGGACTCCCTAGATACTCCTATAGAAGTGGATACTGTTACAAAAAATCTGAAAACAAATAAATCACCAGGCCCTGATGGGTACACCCCTGAATTTGTTTAATTTTTTAAACAAGAGCTTAAATCCCATATATTAGAAGCTTGTAAAGCAGCACAAAAAGGGGAAGCTTTCCCAGATACCTGGAACTATGTTATTATTTCAAGCATACCAAAACCAGGCAAGGATGTCACACAATGCAAGTCATTTCGACCTATCTCGGTTCTTAAAATTGATTACAAGCTATACGCCTCTATCTTGGCAAAACGTCTGGAGACAGTACTCCTTAGGTTAACGGATTATGATCAGACCGGTTTTGTGTCATTGAGGCAAACCCAGGACAATATTAAAAGAACACTAAACATATTGCATCATGCTGCCTGGTTGGGGTCCCCTTTCCTGCTTTTAAGTTTGGATGCGGAGAAGGCCTTCGACCTGGTGGCATGGGGATTCCTGGGGGCCACGTTGCATGGATTCGGCTTTTCAGAACCCTTTATTAAAATCATGAACAGTATTTACACTAACCCTAGGGCATATGTTAAAATGAATGGGTGAGTGTCCCTCCTTACCCTTACACCACAGTACTAGGCAAGGTTGCCCACTCTCCCCCCTCCTCTTTGCTCTATATTTGGAACCCCTTGTGCAAGCAATAAAACTAGATGGAAGGGTGCAGGGTTGGGAATTGGGGGGGGGGGTTCACAAACTAGCCCTATACGCAGATGACCTGCTTGTATCCCTTAAAAACCCAGAACAATAATTGGGACCCCTCTGGGAATGCCTGACAGACTTTGGCCAATTAGCTGGATATCAAATAAACATGGCCAAAACAGAGGTCCTACAGAGTCATTACCAGCCCTTGGAAAGAATTCAAAAAATCTTCCCTTTCAAATGGAATCTCACTCATCTGAAATACCTGGGGGGTCACATTGGCCTTAACCCAGAACAACTTTTTCCCTTAACTTTACCCCAATTACAGAGAAATTAAAACAGGAGTTGGAAGCATGGGCCACAATCCCTATCCTTATGACAGAAAGAGTGGAAGCAATCAAAACGGTACTTTTACCTAAACTTTTATACCTGGTACAAACTATCCCCTGGCACATCCCAGACTCTTACTTTACCTCCCTTAATAGGAAGATTTCTCATTTCCTATGGGGTTCCCAAAGACCTTAGGTATGGATGACAGCTCTTCAGATTCATAAAAACAGGGGAGGCCTATCACTGCCAAACTTGAAACTACACTACAAAGCAGCCCAATTGAGAATGATATTTTACTGGCTAGATCGAGCGTACATAGCCAAATGGAAAACCTTGGAACTGCAAGAATGGGCTCTTACAAATCTTAATGAGGCCCTTCTCCAACAGCGAGAGAAGCCCTTCCTAGAGGAGGTCGGGGACCTATATACTGCCTGCACACTAGGGATTTGGTATGGGCACTGACTGACAAGAGACGCCAGAGAATGGGAGATACTTATTGTGGTCAATTCCATATTTGGATGTATTTATTCCTGCCACTTGGGATAAGGGATTTAAGAAATGGGAAGGAAAAATCTGCATCTGATTTGGCACTTTTTGGAGGGTAATGAGATACAAGCCTTCCAGACTGTTTACTAAATGTGGCATATCCTGGCATTATAGGTTTAAGTACTTCCAAATTAGAGAATATATTAAGACCCTTCAGCCCAAGCTATCCCCCGAGACTTTTTCACTCCCCCAACTTGCAGAATTATTTAAATCAGAAATAGAGGGAAAACCATGTATGAGTCATATTATCTCTGCTATATATGGGGCTCTGTTTGCATGGAAGGGGGACTCTGTCCATTCTATAAGACGAGCATGGGAAGGGGACCTGGGTGTCAAGATCCAAGATTATCAGTGGGACTGGTCAGTACAGAGAATTCATGGGCCTCTCTGCTATTGCTTGGAAGGAATTCTCTTGGAAAATCTTCAGTAGATATTTTAGAACCCCGGCAATCCAGGGGAAATTTCAAAAAGACAGTTCCTTCTCCTGCTGGAGAAAATGTGGATACCATCCAGCTGCAATGGTACACACATTCTGGGATTGCCCGATGATAAAACTTTTTTTAAAGACCTACAACAAGCCCTGCAGTCTATAATGGGCCCAGATTTAGTATTAACACCTATGTTGAACTTTTTCATGGATTTTCCAGGAGAATTTAGGGACCCCCCTTTCAGGCAAATTCTTACGAATCTCATGCCTAACAGCACAAAAGTTAATTACAAAAAAAAATGGTTGTCCCAGCAAAATATCACCTTAAAAATGTGGCAAGAGCTTATGACTAGTATATATCGGATGGAAGCTCTGACGGCAACCCTCAATGGAAAACTACCCCAGTTTGAGATCCTATGGAGGAGGTGGATAATATACATGGAAAGGAAGAGTCCAGACTTTATCCCTTGGGGAGCCCTGAGGCCAAGGCTAAAATGGGAGTAGTGTATGGGGCCCTGTACATACATACATACATACATACATATATACATATATATATATATATATATATTTATATATATATAATACACACACACACACACACACACACACACACACACACACACTTATACATATATATATATATATATATATATATATATACACACTATCTTGTGAAGCGTAAAACTAAAGGTACTACTTCTATACTATATCATATGACCATAATACGTGCCTGGCATAATATACTAATAAACTTAGGCTAGCAGTAAAAGAACCAAGAGTTTATCTAATGTATTATCTAGGGTCTAAAGCAGTTTATGTTGTCCACTATCTGATTCTTAGTAATTTAACTTATCATATACAGACTGTAATCTATTTCTTTTGCCTATTGTAACCAATGCATGTAATGCCCATGTTGTGTATATTGTGTGTCTGTATGTTGTTTGTACCATAAATTGAGAAAAATTTTAAAGAAAGTTTAAAAAAAAAAAAGACTACTACTTCAACCCTCCCACCGCCAACTGATTTTAATACAGCCAAACAACCATCGTTCAACCACGCACTCTTCTACTTTAAAGAAGTCTCTCAAGCCAAAGCTAAAAAGTAGCTTGAGAAGGGGTTGGGGAAATCTAGACATAGCGGAGACACCCTGGACTTAAAATTCGTCAAGCTGGCCCTGGATGAAGTCCTAGGCCCACTCACCAAACTAATCAACCTCTCCCTCTGCCTCTCACAGTTCTCCCAGAGATGGAAATCAGCCACAGTAACTCCAGTGCACAAAGGTGGCAACAGGACCCTACATAACAACTACAGACCTATCTCCATACTCCCCCCTCTCTCCAAAGCCCTTGAACAGATAGTGGCAGACCAGTTAGAAACATAGACATAGAAACATAGAAGTTGACGGCAGATAAGGACCGCAAGACCCATTTCTTTTTCTACCTTATAAATGTGCCATCAGCCTTTGCTCTGTCAGTGGTCTATCTATTCATAGTCATTTGTATTGCTCCCTTATGCCTATCCCATGCCTGTTTGAAGCCCTGTACTGTATTCATAGCCACTACTTATTGCGGTAAGCCATTCCATGCATCCACCACCCTTTCTGTGAAAAAGAATTTCCTCACATTCCCCCTTAATCGGGTCCCCTCTAATCACATGCTGTGTCCTCTTGTCCTGCTATTTTTCTTATATTTAAACATGTTGGACTCCTTCACCTTGTTAATGCCCTTAAGGTGTTTGAATGCCTCGATCATATCACCTCTCTCCCTCCTTTGTTCAAGGGTATACATATTGAACTCTGTTAATCTGTCCTCATATGTCTTCTGATGCAGTCCCTGCACCATTTTGGTTGCCGCTCTCTGGACTGCCTCAATTTGGTTAATGTCCTTGTGAAGGTGTGGCCTCTAATACTGCACGCAGTACTCCAGATGGGGCCTAACCAGTGTCTTGTAAGAGGGATTATTACTCTCCTTACATCTGTGATACCCCACTAATACACCCTAACACCCCCCTAGCCTTACCTACTGCTTTAGAGGTCTGCTTGATGATTTCAGGTCATCATTGATGATGATGCCCAAGTCTCTTTCTTCCTTTGTGACTGCTAGCAACTCCTCCCAGCCTATAGGTGGCTTCAGGGTTTCTCTTCCCTCGTGCATGATTTTGCACTTCTTTGCATTAAATCCAGTTGCCACTCTTCTGACCATTTTGCTAGTTTATCCAGATCTCTTCTCATTCTGCCCACCCCATCTGGATCATCTACTCTGTTGCAGATCTTGGTGTCATCTGCAAACAGACAAGCCTTACCCTCTAGTCCATCTGCAAGGTCACTAATGAAGATGTTGAAGAGGACTGGCCCCAGGACTGATCCCTGAGGTACCCCACTTGTGACTTGCATCTCTTCTGACTGTATACCATTTACCATCACTCTCTGTTTTCTGCCCGTCAACCAGTTTGCCACCCAGCTGACCAACTTCTGACCCACCCTGAACCTACCCAGCTTATTTATCAATCTTCTACGTGGAACAGTGTCAAAAGCTTTGCTGAAGTCAAGGTAGGCGACATCAACTGCTCCCCCTTGGTCCACCACTATGGTTACCCAGTCAAAGAAATCTATGAGATTAGTTTGACAGGACCTTCCTTTTGTAAATCCATGCTGTCTTGGATCCTGTGCCCCTATGGATTCCAGGTGTTGCGCTATCCTTTCCTTAAGGAGTGCCTCCATAATCTTGCCCACTACTGAAGTAAGACTGACTGGTCTGTAGTTCCCCAGTTAATTGAACACCTGAACCAATACCAACTTCTCTGTCCTGAGTAACCCGGCTTCTGATCAGGTCACAGTACTATCACAGCCTTGCTCAAATTCACCAGACACATTCACCATTCAGTTGATCAAGGTCTCCTAGTTGAGGCAACTTTCATCAACCTATCAAAAGCATTTGATACTGTGCATCATGAACTCCTGCTGGACCAACTGTCAGCTACGGGACTCTCCTCAGAATCAGTACGCTGGTGCAGCAGCTACCTTCACAATCGCTCACAAAAAGTCAAACGGGGGGGTTGGGGGATTACCTCTGATAACATACCAGTCCCCTCAGGGGTCCCACAAGGATCAATTCTGGGACCCCTACTGTTCAGTTTATTCCTAAACAAACTGCCATCTGTATGCCTGGGCCAAATGCTCCTATATGCAAATGATACAGTCATATTCAGCAGCAACCCTAATCCCAGACAACTGGCGGTGGATCTCCAAAGAGAGTTCTCAGCCACTGAAAAATGGTTTGCAGATCACAGACTAGTTATAAACTGCAAAAAAACTAAGACTATGATGTTCACCAGCACACAGAGCAAGCATAAAGCAATCAGTAATGCCAGTAGAGACCCGCTGGAACATGTCCAGGAGTTCAGGTACCTGGGCATCACACTCAGCTCTACACTTTCGTATGCCCAACACATCGACAACACAGCAAGGGCGATTAGTACAAGAATAGGGATACTATACAGGCATAGACATTGCCTAACACAGGAGGCATTGAACCTAGCTATCAGCAGCTCGATAGTCTCCCACATAAACTATGGCCTGGCAATGTACGGGTCGGTGACAGACATAGCCCTAAACTGCATCAGCACTGCACTGAACAAGGCAGGCAGACTGCTCACAGGTGCAGAAAGACTAACGCACACCTGTGAGCTCTACATCCAGGCAGGTTTGCTACAACTGAAGGACAGAATAAACTACAAAATCTGCCCAACTGCCAAGAAATGCTCCCTCAACCAACTACCCACAGGGGGCCAGAACCTCCTAACTCCACACTCAAGCACTTGACCCACAAGGAACTCCTCCACTCAGACTTACAAAGTTCCCAGATGCCACACAGCCCTGGCAAAACGTGCCTTTTAATATCATACTCCACTATGAACCAATGCCTTACCGCCTGACTTTATCAATGCCACATCCATTGGACTGTTCAAATACAGACTCCAATAGTACCTAGTAAAATCTAGTAAGTGTGACCGCTACCATTAGCATCCTCCTGGAGCATCAACCGACAACCTGTACTTACCTCCTGACAGCTCATTGGGTTGAGGGACCCCAGTTCCAGCACTTTAGGTTACACCTACCCCCCAAGTCATGACATTGCTTCCACTTCCCTACCCCCTCAGATGCTCCCAACTACCTTACTCCTTCCACCCATGTTTGCAACCCCTCCTTCTTCTCACCTCGGAGAGCTTCCAAGTAGGGTGTTAACCTCTGACGCCAGCCAGCTGCTATACTGCCTAATCTTTTTAATGCTGTTGTACCCTGTAACTTATCTGTACCACAAGTAACTCTGTCATCTGTATTGTCTTGTCTATGTAACTGATGTGGAACCTATAAATGAGCATCTGCTCACTGGTGTAATCCAAGACCGCAATAAATAAAAAAATAAATAAATTCCAATTCTTGGGTGGCCTATCACATATAGAATGGGGCATTTTGGCGCTAGGATGGGCACTGAGCTACAGAGAGTAGTCATTCTGACCCTAGGGTGGTCACTGAGGCACAGTGTTGTCAGTCCAGCCCTTCGGTGGTCATTATGGCCCTCAGCATTCTGGCCCCCAGGTGGGCATTCAGGTGGCAAGGTGGTCACTGAGGAGTGCAGAGTGGTCATTCTGACCTTAGGGTAGAAGCTGAGGCACGGAACACTGTCATTTCAGCCCTCAAGTGGTCATTAAGGCTGTAGGGTGAGCATTCCAGCACTATGGTGCACACTGAGGCAGAACAGATTGGTATTCTAGCTCCCATGTGGGCATTCTGATATGAAGGATGGTCATTAAGGCACAAAGATTAGTCATTTTGATCCTAGAGTGGTCATTAACTCACAGAAGGTGGTCATTCCGGCCCCAAAGGTGGGAGGTAAGCTACAGATGGTGATCATTCCAGCCCTAGGGTAGTAATTCCATCCCTAGGATGGGCATTCACCTATTCAACATGGCTTTCATAAAGGTCATAGCACCTCTACTGCCTTATAGAAACATAGAAACATAGAATTTGACGGCAGATAAGGACCGCTTGGCCCACCCAGTCTGCCCATTTCCCTGCCTACTGGATAAGCTGTAGATCCTAGTTAACCAGCAGCCTACTTCTTCCTACTTCTTCCTACCCCCACCCCCTAGAACTGCCTTATGACTGTCCCATACATGCTTGAATTCCACCACTGTTTTTGATTCTACGACCTCCTCCGGAAGGCCGTCCCATGCATCCACAACCCTCACTGTGAAAAAATACTTACTTAAATTACCTCTGGGCCGCCCCTTCCCCATCTTCAAATTGTGCCCCCTTGTTCTTGCACACCTCTTTTTTTGAAAGATGCTACCCTCTTGGACTTTGTTGATTCCCTTGAGGTACTTGAAAGTTTCTATCATGTCCCCCCTCTCCCTCTTTTCCTCGAGGCTATACATATTAAGCTCCTTAAGTCTCTCTTCATATGTCTTCCGGTGCAGACTCTGCACCATTTTAGTTGCCCTCCTCTGGACAGCTTCCATCCTGTCTATGTCTTTGCAAAGACTGGGTCTCCAGAACTGCACGCAGTATTCCAGATGGGGTCTCACCAGCTGTCTGTACAGAGGGATAATAACTTCCTGTTTTCTACTGGTGATGCCTCTCCCTATGCATCCCAGTATCCCCCCAGCCCTCCTTGCTGCCCTCTCACATTGCTTGCCCACCTTTAGGTCATCTGATATGACTACCCCCAGGTCCCTTTCCATTTTTGTTGTTGTTAATATTTCACCCCTCATTGTGTACTCTTCCCCTGGGTTTTTGTTTCCCAGGTGCATTACCTTGCACTTCTTAGCACTGAATCTAAGCTGCCATACATTTGATCATTCCTCTAACCTTGCCAAGTCCCTTTTCATCCTTTCCACCCCACCTTGTGCATCAAATCTGTGGCAGATCTTTGTGTCATCTGCAAAGAGACATACTTTTCCTTCCAGTCCCTCTGCAATGTCGCTTATAAAGACACTGAAGAGGACCGGTCCTAATACTGAACCCTACGGTACCCCACTAGTAACCCCCCCTTTCTTCAGAGTGGACTCCATTTACTATTACCCTCTGTGTCCTATTCTCCAGCCAATTTTTTATCCAGGCTGTCATCTTGGGACCCACTCCCAGGATAGCCAACTTGTATATTACTCTTTTGGGTGGGCTTGCTGCATTTCACAAATGATACCTTAACTGTTATGGACTCTGGCCTCCTTACTGGTGCAGTTTTTATCTACCTGACTAAGGCATTTGACCTTGTTGATCATCCTCTTCTGGATAGCCTTCTAACCCTTGGCTTCTCCCCCCAATCGGTGGTCTGGTTTAATAGCTATCTATCCAATAGAACCCAGATGGTAAAATTTAACTCTGCTGTGTCCAGCCCCATGGCCATTAACCTAGGTGTTCCCCAGGGATCTGTATTAGGCCCCCCTCTTTTCTCTATGTTTATTAACAGTATCTTGTCCAATATACCCAACTGCTCTGCTATCCAGTACGCAGACGACCTGGTTTTGTACTGCAGTGCTAAGAATACACTCCACATCAACCATACTCTCACTTCTGCTTTCATGTCTATCCAATCTTGGCTCTTCCACCATAAGTTAATTCTTAATGCTAGTAAAATGCAAACTATGCTGTTTGGCTCTGCTGTCAAATTAAAAAACAACCGGGACCTGTTTAAGGTATCTGGTTAGGGTGGGCTGGCCCTTGAATCCGTATGTTCCTTCAGATATCTCAGAGTCCTCTTTGATGAAAATCTTAACTTTGATAAGCACATCACTTCTACCTGTAAATCTGTTAATACTAAAATTGGTGTGGCCTACAAAACCAGCTATGTTCTAACGCAGTCAGCTAGGCTAGCCATAGCCCATGGGATCTTGCTCCCATCACTATCCTATGGGGTAGTCCCTTTTCTCTATGCATCCACAACTCTCCTTAGGAAATGGGATACCACCTACAACAGTATCTGCAGGTATGCCTCTGCCTCCCCTTGGTCAAAACACCACTGCCAGCATTATGCTGATCTCAACTGGCTAACCCCCTCTTCCGTACAGACTCTTGCCCTAGGCATCCTGACTGACAATATTATTAGAGCAGGTATCCCTGTCTCCGTTGCCTCCTTACTGTTTCCTCTGCCCTCCTCCCATGGCCTTCGATCATCTGATAAATCTCTGCTGCTCGTTCCCAGGAGTAAATCTTGCAAAGCAGCACTAGCCCTCTCTTACTCGGCAGCCAAACTCTGGAACTTCCTATCCCTTGATGTTCGCCTTGCTCCCAGTCATGCTCAATTCAAAAACAAATGCCGCTCCTTCCTGTTAGCCAGGTCTCCTGCTTCTGCTTCAACCCCCCTGAATTTCACACTCATCCTGCTGTTCACTTCCCTCCTGCTGCTAACCGATCTCCACTTATCCGTCCATTTAGTTACTTTGTCAGGCACTTGTGCCTCGTTACTATTGCTACATCGGCACTCTAATCCGATTTTGTTTGCTACCTGTCTGTGTTATCATGACAACTGTTACTGTTTATGAACTCTTGACCTATCTTGTTTATATACTCAGGAACTCTTATATTTTGTTTCTCTCTGTAATTTTTCCCTGTATACAAAATGTATTCTCTGTTTATCCTTCTTCATTGTAATCTCCTGGGTCACGCCTAAAAATAGTCATGTTTTGGCTATGTTACTTACCCGGTAAACAAAAAACTAAACAAAAAATTCACAAAGATCTTGGCATTCCAGCCCTGGGGCACTGAGTCACAGAGGCTGGGATTATCTCCTCGGTGTGCATTCCACCCTAGGGTGGGTCTTCGCCCTTTGGTGCCCAGTCGTATATTCAGGAGTCATTCCAGCATGGGGGTCTTTAGCTGGGTCAGAGTGGTCCTTCAGTCTAGTGGAGGGGCCCATCTTTGAGACAGCATGGTTGTTTCAGCTCGGTTCCAGATTTTACCCCCACCCTGCATCCCGTGAAATCTGAACTGCCAGAACCAGTGGTGTATGCAAATCTGCCTGTTAACATGGTTCCTGCAGTTCTCTTAAGCAATTCAAGCAGATCTGGCATTTCTGGAATTCACACATATCCATCTCAGGTCTAATAAAAAACTGAAACTGTAGTTCTCTATTGTTACTAATGTTCCGTGTTTAAGTCTGGGCTGCTCTTGTACAAACATTTATGCATCATTAGTGTAGATACATCAAACTGACTCTCTTTTGCTTTTCTTTTGTTTATCACTCAGATTCCTCCTTACCTTCAGCATCACGATCCTGTTTCAGTCACCACACCTCCTCCTTACAGTTCAAAACTGTGCTGTTCAAAATCACAAGCAGCTGCTGCAGTTCTTCACAGTTTGGGACGAGAGGGTTCAATAGCCACAAAAAATAAGTTGTCTCTGCAACCCCCAGAATGCTCAGCTCAACTCTATGCTCCAGTCTCAGAGACTGAAGCACATATCCTGTCCATCCCTGAAATGTGCCCCCAGTGCATTCAAATGAGCTTATTAATATTCATAAAGTGCTGTCGCTGATTTGTAAACACTGTTATCCCTTAAAGTGATAGATAGCACAAGCAAGACTGAAAGACTTTTTCCACCTCTGTGGACAGCACACCCAGATTTGACCTCTTTCTGAGCCAAAGCCAGATAGGAGCACAACTGAGGCGATATTGCAAGCCAGCAGCTGGTGGAAAGGGTTACTTTTTCATTTCTTATCTAGAGTTTTGCACACCAGAACAGCTGCATTTAAAGTACCATAATGGTCCCTCTCGCGTGGCCCACCACCATGAGGAAAGGCAATGCCCCTGTTTCAGGTGCCTTTTTTCTGTCCCGTGGGCTGTCGAGTTTGTGGAGTTACATCTCCATCCACAAATGGAGACTCAGCAGGGTCTATAAAGGCAGGAGTACTGTGCTGGAGGCAGTCAGATATATTTCATGGTAAAAAAAAAGATCTACTGTGCTGGGAGTAGGTGTCAGCTGTGCCATCCCAGGCCTGAGAAGCGGTGAGCAAGCTTTGAACAGAGCTGATGATCCCATAGCAGGCACTATAGCATGGTGGTGTGCTACCTTTGACCTAGAGGTTTGGAAGCTAGGACGTGTGAGGGTCAGATAGGGGCCTCAGCACTTCCGGAAAGAATGGAAGGAGGTCAAAAGAGACTGTGGCCAGTGCCCAAGGCAGTATGTTCATTACAGAGCAGACAGAGGATGCCTGCCTGCTTTGTAGACAGCTGAGGGAGCAACAATCCAGCAGCCTGCTGCAGTGGGAGAAGCCATCTGGGTCCAGCAACTGTGAGTACTCCACAGTGCAGCATAGGTTCAAGGAACAGCACCTGTTGGTTCACCATGTTCCACAATCTGAATGACAAATATCCCATTTTGAGGGGATTTCTGCCATTTATCCAATTGCACGGCTTGTGGGGTTTGAGGAATTGAGCACATTGCTGTGTTTAAAGTAAACAAAATAAATGCAAGGAGGGACACATATACTGTAGCACATGAAATACGTTTGTAACTCCCCTACAAATGGGGGTTCCTAAAAGACTCCTAGGAGCTTGCCTAAGTGTTCCCCCTACCTGTTGGCGTTCGGCGCTTAAGCCGTTTGAATGGCACTGTGAGTGCTTGTAGAGCCTCCATGTACTGTCTCTTTAAGAGCTGTCTGCTTGCAGACATAATCAGTTCTATATGGGGGGACTGTTTGCTTAATGCTCGAATCCCACCCGAGCTGTGGTGTAATAAATCGCTCCATTTTGCAGCCGCTGAAAGCATAAAGGGAGCCCACCTGAAAGATGTAACTGCTTGCCTGTAATCATTTACAGCATTAGTAAAACTGCAGTTTGTCTAACCTGCCTTTATTGCAGCTGGGACTCTGTGTGTTGTGCCCCTCCATTTTGGACCTGAACTGCTGTGCTGGGCCAATTGAGTTTAGGGGAGCCCTAAAATGGAGACTATTTGGACCAACCAGGTTTTGTACTTTCACCTCGAGCCTGCCTAAAGGGGAATATATGGTTAGTGCTTCTGGGAATTGTAGTTTGGACATTGGCGCCTTTTTGCACCAACAGAGGTAGCCCTGCAGTGATTGACAGCTGGATACACCAACCAAACCTGTTGGAGGCTAAGGGAAATGCTCTGAACTGTTGCTGGAGATCCAGATGTGAGTTGACTGTGAAGGGAGTAGGAGCTCTGTTCTGCTACGGCTGCAGTTAGCGCGGGAAGCGCATGTAAGGTCCTGAAGTCAGCCTGTAGCCATTAGCAAGTGCTCAACCGGGCTGAATCCAAGTTGTGAAGAGAAAAGGAAGAAGTGTGCAGATCCAGGCTTGCCCGTGGAAGACCAATGATTTGCAGAAGTGCAATCGGCCTGTCAGGAACTCTGTTGCTGCGTGTGTTCTCGGGTTTTGCAGTATTTGCGATCGGGATCGAGAAACAGCTGTCTGGTATAGTAAATTCCTTTACATATCAATGTGCCTAGCGTTTGTAGGGGATCGCGATACCTTTTCCCCTTGTTCTGTGAGTTGTGAGCTGAAGCTGGAAGCTGGACTCAAAGCTAATCGGACTGCATCCATCTGCTTTCCAAAATAGTTAGGCCTTGTCACAGGGGTCTCATCTCCATACCCTGCTCATCCTGGCCATCCAGAGCTACCTCTTCAATTCAGCTCGGTTTGGGGTTTGTGAGTACAAAACAGGGGTACTTCCCCTCACCTTTCATTTAATCAAAGTGTTTCAACTGATTGTTGTGTGTGTTTCTGTTTGTGGACTGAGCCATCCAGCTCTGGATTACAATTTGTTTGTGCATGTATTTTCTTCATACAGGGCCCCATCCAGCTGCACCAGCCGGCCAACCCCGGGCAACAGACCTGGCTACCCCCCACCCTGGGTACCCAGAGAGTGACATTTGGACCCTAAATATATGTGCACAATACTGTGATTTGAACTTATCTAAACTAATCAATCTGATTACCCCCCTTCCGTGTTACTGTCCCCTGAATAAACCAGATTTGTTGTTGTTATACTATATACTGGCTGTTGTGTTAATGCATCTAGAACAGTATTGCAAATTGCTCTGTATGTAGTTTAACCTTGTTTTACAGGGGGTCCTCCAAGACGGGCTGTAGAATCAGTCTCGAGGGTAAGTGGTATCTCTTTATGTAAAAAGTGTGCACATGTGGGGTATTGGGAAGGTAACTCCTGCGTATTGTGTGGGCCACTAGTGGGAACAAAGGGGGGGGTTACAGTGTCCCAGAGGGCTGTACCCGAGCTAGTTTAATCACCACTAACCCTGACCTCTGGATGGAGGCAGCCGACATAGAACCTAGGCCCCTCAACCTGTCAGTAGCCCAACAGGCAAGGGTAGTAGCCCTTGGGATAGTGCCACCTGGGTGTTACACGGTGAGGTCCAGATTTCAAGCTTTAGGATCTTCCCATGCCTTGCAGTTACCAGCTGAATTGTAAATAACACACACTGGTAAATTTTATCTTTACTGCAACCCTGGTGAGGCAGGGAAATGACAGAAAACCACAGAAAGGACTCTGTCCAATGACTACGGCCACCCGAATCTAATGGGTAGGACTGACTGGTTGAACTTTTTAATAGAGGCATATACTGTAGTTGTCAAATAACTCCTGGGACTGAAATATGTGACTTGAAGTGGGTAGTTCTGTCTATGTAATCAGCGGTGGAGGAGAGGTACCAGGGCAATAATAAGACTTGTTTGTGCTTGTTTATTTTGTGGGTGCCACAGGCGCAGCTGCCAAGGTGAATGAACAGTTTCAACTATAGGGTCTGGTTCAGCATGTTTATTTTATGGATGCCAAAGGCGCTGATGTGGAGGCGAGTGAACAGTTTCACATTTAGGTTTATTTTTCTCAATTTGGATCCCTCTGAGCTGACACAGTGGCAGAGAGGGCTGCGGTGCCTCACCTGCTGCTGCACCGGTGACCTGAATTTGGGAACGGAGAAGGAGGATGGCGTGTCCCAAGGGCAGCGCTCCTCCCTCAGGGAGGTGGGAATGTGTGCCCCACTAGGTGACTGCCACCTAAAGGATCTGAATGGCAGTGCAAATGTATGCCAGGGAATGGGTTCCCAACCACTTGACACACAGAGGTGGAGCTCGCATCACATCACTGCATGTACAAGTGGGCCCAGGGGAAAAAAGAAAAATATGACTCACCTTAGTAATTATGTTTCTTCTAATGGAGTCTTGCTGTATTCTGATAATATGCGTTAGCCCCAGCACTTGAACTGCTCCGGAGAAGAAAGAGTTAACTCTATGCTGAGAGCATAGAACATTGAGCTTGTGCTTGGTTCAAACCTCTGTCTGCTGCACTTTTAAGTGTAACCGTCAGATTCTTATGAGCCAAGACTAACTAAGTACACTTCTAGTGTGTAAATTGTAAAAAAACAC
The DNA here is from genome assembly GCA_016271365.2 of Neoceratodus forsteri. Taxonomy (NCBI): domain Eukaryota; kingdom Metazoa; phylum Chordata; order Ceratodontiformes; family Ceratodontidae; genus Neoceratodus; species Neoceratodus forsteri. Next base: position 113,476,747 of record CM057449.1, read on the forward strand.
TAGCCATTAGGGCAACCAAAGGTTTTGGAATCCCAAAAGACTCAAGTCAAGAACCCCAAAACAAAAAACTCAGGTAGTGAACGTAACATAACTTTAAAATAACAACAAATGAAGATCCACTATGCCCAGCTCCTCCAAAAAGAGAGGGAGCCAATACACATCTGGGGTGCAGCTCTGTACCTGCCAGCCCACTTCCCAAAAAACAGGTTCTAAGAGGGGAGGCGGGGGGAGGTCAGAATACAGCAAGACTCCATTAGAAGAAACATAATTACTAAGGTGAGTAATTTTTTCTTCAAACAAAATGAAGTCTTGCTGTATTCTGACAATATGCAGGCTACCAAGCAGTACCTCCCAGGAGGAGGGTACAGAACCTACTTAGGAAATAGGCTCTGCAGTACTGCTGTACCAAACCTAGCATCAGTCCTAGCCTGGATGTCCAGAGAGTAATGCTTGATAAAAGTATGAACTGTTTTCCAGGTGGCTGCTTTACAGATCTCTAAGAGTGGAATATCTCTGGCCACAGCCAGAGAAACAGCTGTACCTCTAGTCGAATGAGCCCTCAGACCTGAGAAGGGTACCTTGCCAGGCTTTTCATAGCAGAATTGCATACATGAGACAATCCACCTGGCAATAGTCCTTTTTGTAGCAGGTTTACCCTTCCCCACTTCACTATAAGTGAGAAACAACTGAGAAAAATCAAACCTAAGTGCCTTAGTGCGCTCAATGTAGTAGCTAAGAGACCTTTTAACATCCAAGCTGAGCAATCTCTCTCCCGGAGAAGAATGATCAGTGAAAAACACAGGAAGGAACATAGATTGGTTCAGATGAAAGTCTGAAACCACTTTACATAGAAACATAGACTTTGACGGCAGATAAGGACCGCTAGGCCCATCTAGTCTGCCCATTGCCCATTTTGGGTAAGAACCTCTTGTTGGTTCTAAGGACCACCTTATCTCTATGAAAAGAAATAAATCAGGCTCCACTGACAGAGCTTGCAATCCACCGATATGCCTGGCAGAGGTAATAGCTACCAGGAACACAGTTTTCCAAGTCAAGTACTTATGTTCTGCTGAGGCCAAAGACTCAAAGAGTGGTTGCATGAGCTGAGCAATGCAAACAATAAGATCCCAAACTGGGGTAGGATCCTTAAAAGAGGGATTAGTCCCTTAAAGAATTTACAGAACACAGGGTGGGAAGCTAGAGAGGAAGGCTTCCCCACTGATAAAAGTGCAAAAACAGCTGATAGATGCACCTTAAGGGTAGCTGGTCTGATGCCTAAACTATTGAGATGAACGATATAGTCCAGAACTGCAGACAAGTCAGCAGAGTCTGGTGATATCTGTTTACTAGAACACCAAAAACCAAACCTTTTCTATTTGGAGTTATAGGTTTTTCTAGTGGCAGGCTTATGAGAAGCCTTGAGAATGTCCAGAACACCCTGAGACAGATTCATATTTGCATATTCTAGCTCTTCGAGAACCAAGCTTTGAGACTGAGAGACTGAAGATTGGGATACCAAATTCTCCCCTAAGAGGAAGTTAACAGATTGTGTTTTCTGGGGAGAGCTAATGGAAGATGGACCGCCAGGGACAGCAAGAGAGGATACCAAGGCTGCCTGGCCCAGTCTGGTGCAATCAGAATCACCTTGCAAGATTGTGACCTTATCTTGAGCAGAACTCTGAACAATAGAGGAAAGGGGGGAAAGACATACAGAAATGTCCCCGACCAATCCAACAGTAGAGCATCCAGGGGGACTGAGCCCAATACTGGGGGTCAACAACAAAAGAGAGGAAGTTGGTGATTGCCTGGGGCTGCAAAGAGGTCTATCTGAGGAGTGCTCACCTTAGAAATATCACTTTTAACACTAAAAGATCCAGGGTCCATTCATGATGGCCCTGAGAAATCCTGCTCAAAGCATCTGCTAATGCATTGTCCTTTCCTGGAAGGTGGAATGGTACCATGGATGTCTGCAGAGAATAGGCCAGAGACTAGACTTTCATTGCTTCTGTGAACAAGGCCATTGACCTAGTGCCTCCCTGCTTGTTGATGTACCACATGGTGGTGGTGGTGTCTGTTCTCACCTGAACCACCTTGTTTTGTACTGCCTTTGCAAAAGCTTGTAAGGCTAAGTATACCGCCCTGAGTTCCAGAAGGCTGATATGAAAGAGAGATTCCCATCCTTGTGCTGTGAGGGCTACCAAATGAGCCCCCCACCCCAGAAGAGAAGCATCTGTGGTCAGAACCACAGAATGAGTCTGAAAAACAAATGGAACTCCTTGTCTGAGGTTGTCCTGATCCAACCACCACTGAAGAGCATGGATCAAGGTCTGAGTCACTGGAATCAGTTTAGTGAGAGAGTCTTTTTTCTGGGACCAAAAAGCCCTCAGGTGAAACTGGATATCCCTCATCTGAAACCTGGCCCCTGGAATCACTTCAGTGGCAGCTGCCATGTGGCCTAGTGGTTGGAGGAAATGTCTTGCTGGATGAGAGACCAGGAGACGAAATGAGGAAGCTAGGTCTGTAAGGGCCTTTACCCTTGACAAGGGAAGAAAGGCATTTGCCTGGACAGTGCCCAACTCCACCCCAATGAAGGTGAGGAGCTGCACTGGTTCAAAAACTGACTTTGGAAGCTTGAGGAGGAATCCCTAGGAAGTGAGCGCTTGCTGGATTACCTGTAGATTTGACTTGACTTGGTCTGGAGACTGACCCACAATGAGCCAGTTGTTGAGATATGGGAAAATAGAGATGTTATGTTTCCTTAAAAAGGCTACTACTACTGCTAGGCATTTTGTAAAGACCATTGGTGTTGATGTTAGCCCAAAAGGGAATTGCCCCAAATTGATAATGGCCTGAGGCTTCAGTAAATGCTTGTTCAAGTATCTTAGGTCTAGGATGGGCTGGCACTCCCCTGTCTTTTTTGGGGTAAGGAAGTATCTGGAGTACAGACCCTTGCCCCTGAGGGATGTAGGAACTCTCTCTATGGCTCTGAGAGCTAACAGAGAGGAAACCTCTGCCTCCAGGGCAATGGTTTCGTAGATGTTTGCAGGTGGAAAAGACCTGACCCTTAGCTTTGGAAACTTTTTGAAGCTGAGGGCCAATCCCTGGCTTACTACCTCCAGGACCCACTTATCTGTGGTTACAGACTGCCAGGTCTGGAAGCAGTAAACCAGCCTGCCTCCTACAGGGATTGGGGAGTCGACCCGGGCTGACACATCAGGGTGTCTGCTTGGCAGGAGCCTTAGGCTGAGAGGTGGATGTAGCCCTGCTCATCCCTCTCCTGCCTCTCCCTCTAAAGGACCCCCTCTGGAAAATAGGAGAGGAGGCCTGTGCCTAGTAGAAAGGCCTGTGAAAAGGCCTGCCCCTGCTCCTAGCCTGCTGCTTCTGAGGAATTGACTGCCTTTCCTTGGCTTGAGCACTCCTGTAGGTGGTCCTGTACTCATCCATATTTTTCATGTAGTTCTCTGTCTGCTCCCCAAATAGAGAATTACCTACAACAGGAAAATCCATGGCCTTAGCCTGGGTATCCTGCAAGAGGTTAGTACACCTGAGCCAAGCCATCCTCCGAAGAGTCACAGATGTAGCCATGACTCGTGATGAAACATCATTGGAGTCCACAGCAGCATGAAACTGAATCTTAGATGCCTCTATCCCATCAGCAGCCACCTCCTCCGTCTCCTTGGCTAGCTGGGGGAAAGCCTGCTTAGCCAGATCCAAAACAGACTCCCACCTGGACTTTTGGTATCTAGCTGCATCGGCCATGTAGTTAGCCTGTCTGAGTCCCAAAGAAGATGCCAGGTACTGCTTCTTAGCCATAGCATCTATCTTCCCGTAGTCCTTATCCGGGGGGGGGTGAGAAGCCAAGGGTATGCTAGCCTTGTAACAGGCTGCAGCCTGCACTACCCCAACATGGCTGCAATGCTGGTACAGGAACTCCGTAATAAGCCTGACAGCATATACCTCCTGTCCATTAGTTTGTCCACTGGAGGCAATGAATTTGGAATTTTCAAAAGCTTGTGAGTCTGTTTCCCAAAAGATCTGTGTAAGGGAATAGACAGTTTCTTGGAGTCTGGGATGTCCATCATCTCCACAAAATCAGGCTCCTCCTGCTCCTCGACAGCTTCATCCACATAGAGCTGGGGGGTATCAGCCACTTTTCTGTAAAACATAAAATGGGAATGGGACTCAGAAAGCCTGGGAGGGAAACTTCTGAAGGCCTGTCTGGGGAGATGTCCGGTTCAATGGGCTCATCCAGACCTTCCCCACCTTCTTCATCCTCATCATCATCAAACTCTTCTTCCCCCTCCCATTCCAGATCATAATATTCTTCCAAAGAATAATCGGAAACTGGGGGGAACTGACTGAACTGAGCGCCTACCGAGAGGTGCCGGATCAGTCGGAACCGAACGGCACGATTCCACAGTACTAATCACCCTGGCAATTTCCTCGGCGGTTGGATGGCAGGAATCTGAATCTGAACCACCCGACTTTTCCTTCTTCTTCATCTTTGCAGGAACCGACCCCTCAGGATTGGCTCTTCTTTTGCCTGAGAAAGTTTGGCCCTGGTCAGAGGGCACTCCCTCAGGTTCGGTCGGAACCGAACCGGGCTGGCCATCCGGGTCAGCAGACTTCTTGGCCTCTTTCTCCCTAAGCCTGTCCAACCTTTTTTTTAGGGTGGTCTTAGGGAAATTTTTGCAAATTTGGCAGTCTGAATCGAGGTGGTCAAACTCCATACAGTAAACACAGGTGGTGTGGGGGTCAGCCTTAGCAAAGGCCTCCCCACACACACTACAGTGCTGAAACCCAGTGGGCCCGGTTTTTCTTTTGGGTTTCTCAGATATGGCCACAGTGGAACAGAAAACTTACCCTTCACACAGCTTCAGGCCAGGTAAGACAAACTTATTGGTTCCTAACCGTGTCACGGGTATTGGAAAAAAATGTTAAACACGATTTTTTGGAACCGATAAGCTCCGGAATCACCACAGAATCCAAAAGAGTGATTGGTTCAGCCAAACCGATCGTAACAAATTTAAACTTTACAGTTTCCACAGAATTTACTACAGTCCACTACCTATACTATTTACTGTACCACAGACAGGGATCTGAACCGAGGAAAAAAATATAAATGTTTGGTTTAAACTGATGATTTTACTAGCGCGACCCGAACGCGACAGGAGAAACTCCAGAGTTACTGTTCAGTAAGGCGGAGTAAAGAATCTGACGGTTACACTTAGAAGTGCAGCAGACAGAGGTTTGAACCGAGCATGAGCTCAATGTTCCATGCTCTCAGCATAGAGTTACTGTAACTCTCTCATCTCCGGAGCAGTTCAAGTGCCGGGGCTAAGTGCATATTGTCAGAATACAGCAAGACTTCATGTTGCTTGAAACAGTGGTTCACAGCAGGCCCAACACCAGTGACTGATCATCTCCAAAGTCCTGTGGCAGAAGACCACCAATGGAGCACAGTTAAGTCCCAAAGAAGACAAAGACTAGGCTGGGAGGACTGATTCAGATGAAGGCTAATCAGTAGTTGGGTGGGCAAACTACTGATAAAAAACGGATCCGTCTAGAGGGAGCTCTTTTGTGCCAGTGAGATGCGCCAGTGACAAAATGTCTGCCACTATGTGGTCCTGGAAGCTGTATGTTCTCCACCTCGGTATGAAACATAGAATATGGCGGCAGATAAGGACCAACTGGTCCACCTAGGCTGCTCATTTCCTACTCAGTTTGGCAATCCCTATCCTCATCTGGACTGCCAAGCCCCCGCTCTGCTGCACAGCAGGGTGCCCTTGCTTGTCTCATGCAGTTCACGGAGGTAGTATAGAGCAGTGGTTTAAGGCTCTGAGCTGCAAATCCGTTGACATCCAAGCAGACCAGACTTGGGTTTGAATCCCACTTCCACTTGCATACTGTGTGACCCTGAGCAAGTTACTTAACTTCCCTGTGCTCCCAGGTTAAACCCGTAAAAAAGATTTCAGCTTAGTGTGTCTCACCTGGTTAAATAACTAAAATAATAAAATAATAACTTTTGAATCCCTGCACTGTTTTTACCTCCACGACCTCTGCCAGAAGGCTGTTCCAAGGATCCACCACCTTCTCTTTTTTTTTTATTTCTTTTTTCCATACTCCTACCTCCTCGGCTGGGGGTGTAACTTTGGTTCCCTGTCAGCCTTCCACCTCTGGTGACACACCAGCCACAGCTCTCATCTTGACCTTCTTCCCCCTACATACAACCCAGATCTCTGACCCAGTGAGTACTTACCCCGCCCACTGGAGAGTTCCTGGTGAGCTGGGCTGGTAGGGAGAATCTTGGTGTGTCTGGTGTGGTGCTGGTTGGTGGAGACCTCATGCGTGCCAGGGGGTTCCTTTTTCCTCCTGTCTGTTGCTATTGGCAAGGGCATGTAATGACATCTAGGACATCGCAGCGTGTGCACCCACACACTATGCATCCGATGCCTGCCCTTGCTATCCCATTGCTTTCCATGCTGCTGCGCACTACTCCCAGCTGTCACCAGGAGCCAGTGTTGCAGTAGCTCTTGTCCCCCCCACCTGCTCAGGAGCGGAGAGCTGTCCTCCAGATGCTCAATCCTCTGCTCTCCGGCTGATCCCTAGCAACCCAGGTCTGTTCCCGACCTCAGGTCGCCGACGTGGCATGAAGTGAGGCATCCTATGCCTCAGCCCCCTGCACCACCGGGCCGGCTGATCCACCACTATCTCTGTGAAAAAATACGTCCTAGCATTCCTCCTAAGCCTCCTTCCCTCCAGCCTCATATTATGTCCCCTTGTCCTTGTGCACTTCCTTCTCTGAAATATGCTCCCCTCCTGTACCCTGTTTATTCCTCTATGGTATTTGAAAGTCTCTATCATGTCTCCTCTCTCTCTTCTCTCTTCCAGTGAATAGATGTTTAGTTCCTTGAGTCTTTCCTCATAAGGCTTGTGGTGCAGTCCATGTATCCTTTTTGTTGCCCTTCTCTGGACTGCTTCCATTCTGCCCATGTCCTTCCTGAGGTGCGTTCTCCAGAATTGGACACAGTATTCCAGATGATGTCTCACCAGTGATCTATACAGTGGCATCACCACTTCATGCCTCCTATTGGTTATGCCCCTTTCTATGCACCCCAGCATTCTGTTAGCTTTCCCCACTGCTTTTTCACATTGTTTGGCTGACTTCAGGTCATCGTATATGATAACCCCCAGGTCTGTCTCCTGACATGTGGTGGCTAGAACCTGCCCCTCCCATCCTGTATTCTTCTCTTGGATTTTTGTGCCTCAGGTGCATTTTCTTGCACATCTGAGCATTGAAATCCAACTGCCATACCCTTGACCGTTCCTCAAGTAGCCTTAGGTCGTTTCTCATTTATTCTAGCCCTTCATTCCTGTCGACTTTGTTGCAAATCTTGGAGTTGTCTGCAAACAGGCATATGGTACTTTCCCCGCCAGTCCTTCTGCAATGTCACTTATGAAGACATTGAATAGGACTGGGCCCAGCATCGATCCTTGTGTCACCCCACTGGTCACTTCCCCCTCTTTGGATTTGATGCCATTTACTACCACCCTTTGGGTTCTGCCTTTTAGTCAATTCCCAACCCATTTTATGACCTTAGAGCCCACACCCAGATTCCCCAATTTGTTCAGCAACCTTCTATGTGGAACAGTGTCAAAGGCCTTGCTGAAATCCAGGTAGGCCACATCCACCACCCCTCCCTGATCTACCTCTCTGGTCACCGAGTCAAATAAATTGATAAGATTAGTCTGACAGGACCTTCCCTCAGTGAATCCATGCTGCTTTGGGTCTTTTGCACTGCCTGACTCCAGGAACATCACTATCTTCTCCTTAAGTAGAGACTCCATCAGCTTCCCCACCACCAATGTCAGGCTTACAGGTCTATAATTGCCTGCCTCCTCCCTACTTCCACTCGTGTCAGGGAACCACCTCCACCCTCCTCCAGTTCCCAGGTACCTTCCATTTCCAGTGATTGATTGAAAACAGTTGTCACTGGTCCTGCTAGGACTTCCCAAGTTACTTCAAAACTCTAGGGTGAATCCCATCTGGCCCCATTACCTTGTCAGTCTTTACTTTCCCTAATTCCTCCAAGACTGTTCACCGTAAATGGGCTGGTGTCCACCTCCCCGTAAACCTTTCCTCTTGAGTCTTGGCCCATCCCCTGCCTCTTCCTTAGTAAATACTGAACAAAAACACTTGTTCAGTATCTCAGCCTTTCAAGATCATCCTCCACCCACCCACCCTCTCCCTTTTTAGTCTAACAATACAATTTCTGGTCTTCTTCCTCTCACTAATGTATCAGAAGAAGGTCTTGTCTGCCTTCTTCATAGCTTGTGCTATTTCTTCCTCTGTTTTTGCCTTAGCTCCTCTGATGGCTCCTCGAGCTTCTTCAGATATTTCACCCTGTCTTTCTCTTTCTGTGTCTTGTTACATTTCCCGAATGCCTTACTTTTTCAGGGCACTTTCTCGACTACTGACTTAGAGAACCACAGTGGCTGCTTCTTTCTTTTGCTTTTGCTAAGCAGTCTGACACGTTGTCTTGTCTCTCCTTTATGGATCTCTTGAACCTATCCCACTGTTCTTCTACCCTCCCCCCCCCCATACCTTCTGCTGCCAGGGCAATTTTAAGCTGCCCCCAACCCCATCTCTAGGAAGTTGGCCTTCCAGAAATCTAGGGCCTTTGTATTTCTGTGGCTTTCTTCTGCCAATATATTGACTCCAAACCACACTGTTCTGTGGTCACTGGTTCCAAGGGGACTGCCCACCTCAGCACCCATGGTTCTATCCCTGTTCATCAGCACCAAGTCCAGTATAGCCCCCTTCCTGGTGGGCTCATCCACTAGCTGCCTTGTAAATAGTAAGTCATCTGATTCCCTAGTACATCTTAAATAAACACATTTAGGTTATCAATACCTGCCTGTGACAGGGTTGACTATACCTGTCCCATTTGTTATGCAGAAATCATTAAAAGCAATGATCTGTTCTAGCCTCTTTTTTTTTTTTTTTTATTTACTACTTTTTGGTGCCTCCCACCACCGGCACCATCTGCCTGGTCACGGACCCTCGGCTGCGGCTTCCCATATTAGCCGCCTTCCCAGTACCCCATGGCTTACCCCTTCCCCAGGGTGGGATCGTGGCACCTAAACCCCTCTGAAGAGCGTCACGATCAACAGGATAAGGCGGGAGTCAGCCTGGGAGCTGAGTGCAGCCGGAGGCGGGTGTCATCAAGGTGGTGGGTGGCAGGCTTTTTCTCCTGTGTAAGCAGGGGCAGGAACGTGCAATGACGCCTGCATCCATCCTGCCCCTCAGATTCTTGTTGGTGCCGGTTGCTGTGGTGTGGTTCCTCAAGCACCGGTCACACCCCGCATGCTCCCCCCAGAGAAGGAGAGCAGTCTGTGGGACACTTGATCTTTCTCCCCCAGCTGGCCCTCTGATGACCCAGGTCCATTCCCGAACCTGAGTCGCTGGCTTCACAAGCGGACATCCAACCGCTGCGCCAGTGGGCCGGCCATTCTCTCATTTTCTGTCTCTTGTCCGATTGCTCAATCAAATTTTCTTTTGAGACCTAGGAACTGATCACTGACAGTCATAAGATAGAAAAAATGGACAGACTGGATGAGCCCTGCAGTCCTTATCTGCCATCAACTTCTATGTTTCTATGTAATCTCACAAGTCTCCCCCCTCCTACTATCTCCCTGCCTTCACTTGCTATTTCTATCTTTTCTTCCCCCTTATCTGTTGTTATAAAAATACATGTGAATCTTTGTGAGAAAATGAGATCCCCTGATTCTAAAATGTATACAGTTATATTCTTAGAATGATTGCAAAAGAGCAGTTTGGAACTCAGAGGGTTGACAATGAGATGCAGTTTTTATTAATTGCTTTAAAAGTTTGGTAAGCGGGACAGGCACACTGAACTACGGCTTATTTCCAGGTATAACCCGGGGGATAGGTGAGACCTCCACAAGTTCATTTGCAGAGTTGTCAACAGGAGATTAGTTCTGGGACACAATGTTCTATTTTGTTGTAGCTACAAGGAAAGAAACTCACAAAGGTCTGATACATTTTGCAAAACACAGGAGGTATCTTAATGAGTTCAGGATGCAGAACTCAATTGCCAGGAGAAGACATTATATAAAACGACAGCAATCTTTTGTTGGAGAGAGAGATTCAGATTTAGGGATACCCTCAAAGAAAGGACTTTGCTTTGTTTGAACTGCATGTATAAGAGCTACAGAATCATGCACAATTATTTTTTTTTCATTTTATTGTTACTGAAATTAATAAAATACTACTTGCAAATTTGAAAAGTTCTACTGGTTTGCCTATGCTTCCAGACCTGTGCCTCGAAGACATTTTTTGGCAGGATGTTCTGCCTTGTTGAAGTGGTTTACAAAAACTCAGTTTACAGTGCTACTAAAGCTTGTTGCACTGATTACTGACAGTTCTTTCTTTTTTGTTAATTTTTTCTGCCATCTTGCAAGGTTTAGTTCAGTTTCCATGAAATTACCATTTAATCTTTTATGATCAGATCTATTAATCTTGTTGGGCAGCTAAGCATGAAGGCATTGCAATGTTTTGAATATTTCTATTGTCATGTTAGTTCATGGATTTTAACGCCACTTCACAGTGTTGTATGTTACTTCTGTAATTCTCAATCCCACATATTTCCATGTGTATCTTGATACTTTATAAATGAATAAGTAAGCAATAATACTCGACAGGGTGGGCAGTACTGGGCAATACCGGACCGCCCAGGGGCGTAATGAGGCCTGATGCCACAGGCGGAGGGCCTTATACCCCTGGAAGGTCTGGTATTGCCCATACTGACCACCCTGGAGGGTATTATTGCACTTAGAAAATGGGCCACTCTATTATGCATATGTGAAAAAAAAATTATGTTTAAATGTTAAAATTCTTAAGAGTTTAATTTATTTTGTAATAAAATAGTTCCTCCGCTTGCAATAGAATGGTATTTTTTCCCTTAGATATGGAGTTTTGTTCTGCATAAGATCTGTAGTCCTACAAAAACAATTGTTGCTGATGGTGGGGGGGGGGGCAGTAAGACTGGAAAAACAACAGGTACACATCTGTGCTTTTCTGCCCTGCCTTATGTATTATGTTTTTTTCAGCTCGAGTACTGAACAGGAACAAAATGTTAATGGTCGTAGAGCTGATGAGGGACAGATGATCCAAGCATTCACATAGAGTTGATGTTGACTGAGCTGGGAGGTAAAACTAACCCTGATTCACCATTCTCCCCTCTTCCTCCGTCCAGAGCTCCATTCCCAACTGACTAGTATGAATGTGGCATGAAGCATTTACCGGGTTTTCTATGTCAGCTGCTCCATTCTGCTTTGAGGTAGCGGGGAAGATCGCCCAGTAAGTGCATATGTTGATTATGTTAAGATGCAGACATAATTATGAGAGCAGAATTTGGCAGAAAAAAAAGGCAGTTTGTTGTCGTCCCACTCCCCTCACACCATTGGTAGCAGGGATACAGGTAACATGGGGGGGGGGTGAGATGTATGAGAAATGCTGCTTGCACCATGGAATCAGTTAAAAATGAGTTCTGGGTGGTGGCTTACTTTGCGGCTTGTTAGCGCAGTCCCAGAACTGATGAGATTTTCTTCGTTTAAATTTGGCAGTGCTACTTTTTTATTTCTCTTTTTCTAAGCTGAATTGGGCAGTTTGTGGAGTTAGAGTTTGGGTGGACTGTGGCAAGGATGGTGCCAAAGAGAGTGTGATGGGATGATTGGGAGCATAACAAAGAGAAAAAAGGTGATTTGTCTTTTGCTTTAGCAGAGGGCAGTTATGTGTGACATTGTTGACAGAGGGGCTATGAGAACAGGATTGGAACTGATACTGGCCATGGGAGAAGCACGGACTAAAGAGTGAAAGTAGGGGTTGGGAGGCTTTACTTTGGTGCCCAGGCCAGACATGCAGAGTTCTTGCCAGCAGCATGAATTGCAGTATGAGCTCCTCGTTTACATGCGTGGTGGCCGGCTTGATCTGATGCTACTACGGCCGGTATTTCAGTGAGCAGCAGCGAGTCACTCTAGCTGAGTGTGTTGTTTCATGTTAATAACTTTTTTTTAATATTGATGGTTTTAGTTTGCCTAAAGAAGGCTGTGGGGGAGGAGACTTTTCCTGATGTGGGAGGGTCTTGCTCGGAGTCATGTTCGGTTAGGAGGTGGGGGAAAAATAGCTGCAAATTCAGTTTGAAATGGTTTGTGGCATATGGCTGGAACTAGGGCTCTATTGTAGAAATTGACTCTAGTATATCTGGGGAATTCTGCAGGGAGTTGGGTGCTTCTCTCATTGGGGGAGTGCTGGCACTGAAGTAGAGAGCCATGGCGGTGCCAGTGTCACTTGCTAAGGGAGAGAAAAAAATGGCACCAATTTCAATTTGAATAGGATGGTTTTGACCAATGGGCAAGCAGGGTGGGCACAAAGATAGCTTAGGTGGTGACAGGGTCAGGTGACTGGCACTTTTTATTTGCTGATCGTCTATTGAAAGTTTATGTACCCCCCTGGCAGGGGTACCAGCCAATCAGAACCCAGCAAATAAAAACTCCATTTTCTAAATATAAGTAAAAAAAATGCCAAAAGGTTGGGAGGGATGGCCCAGGTTCCACTGCATTGCCTTCTCCTGCTACCTGTCAAAACAAGCAAACTAAGAAAAAAACACACGTGTCACATTTGTCAGTAAATCAAAAAGGGTTCCCCCAAAAAGCATGTCAGACATAGGAAGGACAAAACAGGCCCCAAAAAAAAATATTTGAAAAATAACATTTTATTATTTTAATGACAGAGAAAACAAGACAACCCAGATACATTCTCATATTTGAATAGGCAAAGGTCTAACATCAACCAGAATAAAGCAAAACTTTTTTGAAACAAAATTAGTCATAATCAGAACCGACCAAAAGGAAAAAAAAGTGAAAAAGTACAGTTTATTATTTTATTGACAAGGGGGGAAAAGACAATCCAGGTACATTCTCATATTCGAATAGCAAAAAAAACCCATAAAAAACCAAAACAAACGGTGTGCAATCATTCGGAATTAATCAGAACCTTTTTGAAACAAAGTAAGTGTCTGAATCAGAACCAGGTGGTAGCACACCCTCTCATCCCTACCTAATAGCAAGACACAAATGGACTTCATTGTTGAGCCAGGCATGTTCCAAACCAGGATGTCAGTACTGGTTTAATCATTTACTGTATGTTGCTGCGCAAGCTCTTCTTAGTACTCACAGTGTTACTTGTATGCTTTGCTCTCTACTTTGCAGGGTCACAGTTACTGGTATTTTATAAAACGGATAATAAAAATTAAACCCAAACCATGTGATTAGATAACAGTCCCTCTGAAGTGTTTAATCATGCCAACAGAACTGCACACATCAGGAATGGGGCTAATTAGTAGACATCATAGAAACATAGAATTTGATGACAGATAAGGACCGCTTGGCCCACCCAGTCTGCCCATTTCCCTACCTACTGGATAAGCTGCAGATCCTAGTTAACCAGCAGCCTACTTTTTCCTACCCCCGGCCCCTAGAATTGCCTTATGACTGTCCCATGCATGCTTGAATTCCACCACTGTTTTTGACTCCACAACCTCCTCCGGAAATCCGTTCCATGCATCCACAACCCTCTCTGTGAAAAAATACTTCCTTACATTACCTCTGAGCCGCCCTTCCCCATCTTCAAATTGTGCCCCTTTGTTCTTGCGCACCTCTTTTTCTGAAATATGCTACCCTCTAGGACTTTTTGATTCCCTTGAGGTACTTGAAAGTTTCTATCATGTCCCCCCTCTCCCTCCTTTCCTCGAGGCTATACATAAGTCTCTCTTCATATGTCTTCCGGTGCATGAAGTATATCAGTGCCTTACAGCCAGAACTGACCAGCCATTACAAACATGGCTGCCACCTTTACTCAAAAAAAACCTCCAGCTAGGCCCTAAAAATAAAACTCCCTAAATTGAATAGCAAATTAAATTAATTAAATATTGTCTTCCTCTTTACCATACTCCTTACAAAAATAAATTAATAAAATGCAGTACTACCAACAAAAATGAATGAAAAAGTGAACAACTATCCACACCTTTAATTTCTAGTATTTGTTTGCTATCACAAATCCTCCTCCTACCTTCACCTGCTTACCAGAGAATTCTCCACTGCTCACCCTGACACGGATAAAACTAACGGCCTGGCTCCAAATGAGGTCTCTTGCTGCGTGTGTCTATTATTCTATCAGTGGAATTGTGCAGCATTTTGAATTCATGTATTCCTTGGTAAACATTTGCTCTGTTGAATGTGGGGAAGGACAGACAAGAAGCAGGGTGAGGAAGGGAGGCAATCATATACACAAAAGGGGAAAGGTTGGAGGAAATTATTGAGGCAGACACAAATTGCTTAATTATGCCTTATCTCTTTCTTATTCTGCCTCCTTTTTTCTCCCAGGTTAACCCACCATGCTCAGCCCCTCCCCCCTCCCCGAAGTTAATCCATGACACTTTTCTCTTCATTGTATATTTCTAATAAATTTCCTTGTACACTGTACTACTTGTATGGTGCCTAACACAATGTGATAGATGCACTCTGATGATGGTCTAAAATTTGTTGCATGTTCATACCTGTTTGTTATTGTACTTTTATTATTGTCTTATCCCCTTCCCTCACCCCCGGATGCATTTGAAAATGAGCTGATACCTATCTCAGTATGCCTTTCCTGGTGAAACATTTTTTAAATAAATAAATTAAATTAAAAACGTCCTAAAGTCCTTAACAGCACATCCATCTGACGCTCTGATGATGGCCTAATCGTCGCTACTCAAGCGTGTGACGTGTGTGTGTATATATCTGCATTACTTGTTTCCTGGTTGAGAGGCATCCATATGCTCCGTTTGCTTTTTAAACATTCCTATAGTTTTACTTCGGGCATTATCCTCACCATTTTGACCTTGTTAAGCAATTGACACTAAACACTTCAAGAGATGTTACCTGAGGGTAAGATTTTCAAACGCTGTTTTTTTTTGTTTTTTTTTTGTGTGTGTGTGCAAATAAAGCCATAATACTGTTTATACCACAGGCCACTGTTTTTTGGCCTGGTTTTTCACAGTATATGGTAGGTGCTGACCTAAATTCCACATAGTGTGTGAAATTTTGTTTCAGGGTTTTTAATGTTATTTGTTTTTCGCTGCTCCCTCCACAGTGACCAAAACATGGACTATTTTTGCCTTCAGAGTTAAAATGGAAATATATTCATTTTATTTGGAAACTGGTAGTGAGGAAAGACTCACTGCACTGGTTCTTGTTTCCAAATTTAATTTGCGAGACAGGAGGGGAAACGAGAGCAAACAGTGCAAGCTGTTGAGACTGCAATGATAGTAAGTACATACACAATGTGACAGTAGAATGCTACAAAATGACAACACTGGAAGGGCAACAACTTATAAACAAGACTGCCACATAACAGCGGGGACACAACATATACAGTAAAGTAATATTGCAATATAATGGCAATAGTTCTATGGAACGCAATCTTTCTATGAAATGTCTGTGTATCTTTGTGAAGGAGTCAGTATGGTGTAGTGGTTAACAGCACTGAGCTGCAAACCTGGAGACCTGGGTTTGAATCCCATCAGTTCCCACTTTTTTTTTTTTTTTTTGTCTTAACCAGGAGAGACACACTAAGCTGAAAGCTTTTTTTACAGGTGGAACCTGGGAACACAAGGAAGTTAAGTGATTTGCTCAGCACCACACAGTATGCACCTAGGAGGCTGTGGGATTCAAACCCAGGTCTGCAGATCTGCAGCTCAGAGCCTTAACCCACTACACTACACTGCCTCCTCCTGCATACTGTGTAACTCCTGAGCAAGTCATTTAACTTCTTTGTGCTCCCAGGTTACATCTGGAAACAAGCTCTGGCTAAGTGTGCCTTTCCTGGTTAAATGATTTCTGCTTTCCTTTTAAGTGAGACATCTACAAGCTATTTTTTTTATTCATTGTTTTTACTGCCCCCTTCTCTCTGTTGTGATGGTTCCCTTCCGGGTGTCCTAGGCTGTGGATCTCCTAGTGCCTCCCCAGATACCTCCCATATGAAGCCACAGGACCTACCTCCATTGTGCCTCAGCCTGCCCCCCCCCCGAGGCAGGGAGGAGGGGTCCACACCCCCCCCCAAGTCCATTACAGTGTGCGTCAGAAAGTCCTTGATGATCTTCGCTGGGAGCCCAGCTGTAGGATCTGGAGCAGCCGGATTCCATCTATGACAGCTGCGATGGGGTAATTTTCCTGTATTCTGGTGCCTCCCCTCAGGGTGCTGGCATACTAGGGGAGCTAAGGGGCAGTGCACGTCGCAACGTGCAGACGCTCTAGCTCCCTGATGACGTCCTCCTTCCCTCCGTCTTCTTGTCTGTCTCACTGCACCTCCACTCATGGTCACCCAGGTGGTGGTAAAGTGGCAGGACCTGCAACCCACCCTCCCCAGAAGAGGAGAGTGGCCTGTGGGCACTCTATCCTCCTCCCCCAGCCGGCCCTCCAGCAGCCAGAGTCCATTCCCAAACCCAGGTCACTGGTACCATGAGTGGTAACCCTACCACTGCACCGGCGTGCAGGCATCTACAAGCTGTTTTATAAGCACAATACAACATGCCAGTGTGTGCCATTATAGGGAAATAACTTCAGTTCAGTGTATGTTAATAAAGCAGCCAAGACCACTCTTGTGGTTGTGAGCGGTCTCACACACATTCTTAGGGTATGAGAACTGAAAACTGAAAGTGAATGGTTCTGATACCAAGGATATCAGACCACTCTTACAACTGTAAGAGTGGTCTTGGTGGCTGTATTGATTGAGACCGATTAATAATATATTAAAATTAAAGAAAATCCTGAGTGTGTCCATTTCCAGGGTAGCTGCACACAAGACACTCTTCACAGAATAAGAATGTATCATGCACAGATGAAAGGAGCTCTATATCTAGCTGGGAGTGCCCATTTGATCTACAATGCACTTATGGCCCTCAGCTGCGCCACATGTGTAACAGCACACTGGAAGCATGCGATTACTGTATATCACCATAATACAAACCCTATCATGTCTTATTGCTTCCAGTTTTAGTTGTTTGTAATTGCTTTGGTGGCTGCCTGGTCATGTGGCACTGACTGGTAATGAACCACACTGCCATGTGGAAGACCTGGATTCTGACCCCCCACACTCAGGGCCGGAGGGGCCTATACATGATATGGAGGTAACACACATCCGCTCTGGGAGGGGTGGAGGGCAGTCAGCCTAATCTTCAGCAGGGTGAGGACTTGGTGTAGCATGTATGCTCCTGGACACCAAATGTTGCCTCTGTTTTGAGGACTGGGTGGAGGGATGGGGATCTAAAGTGGATTCCATCCCATTCTGCAATACGTGGCATCGTACATCCTCCTCCCGTCTCAGTGCTGCTAAACACCCCAGTGTTCCTCCTCACCGCATCTCAGTTTCATGCGTCCCTCCAAGTGGGCAATATAACAGAGTGTGTTGGATCTGGTAGGGCACTGCCCTTGAAAGAAAGGTGCAGAGCTTTGGAGCAGGTGGGGTCCAGGCTTGGGGGCAATCAGGCACCAGTGAGGAAAGTAGGAGTATGGCATCAGATGAAAGTTAGGAGCAGGAGGATCACAAAGGTTGGAGTGGGCAGAATTAAAAAAAAAAATTGCCATGTGACCCGATTGACAACTGGTTCTGTCTCTATGTCCTCCATATTTATTTTGCTTCTATTTGTATAAATTGATATTCGATCTTATGTTAATCTATTCATAGGACACTTCAGTCGCTAGGGACAGTGCTTTTTTTTTGTATTGCAATAGCTGGTTTTCTGCTACCTGGATGCCACAGTGTTTTTAGTTATCAGAGGATCAGTCTGGCTACGTTATTGGGCCTTTCTATATACAGGCATTTTGACATGAGTATCTCACTCTGGTCACCAGACAAAAATGGTTTCTAAGTTATTCTTGTTGTTTCTTTGCAGCTTGCTAACCGTGTCCATACCTGTTGCCCAAGGTGGTCAACGCCAACCTCTCGGGGATTGTTTCTCTCTCAAGGGTTAATATCTCCAATGTTCAAGGCATTCTAATACCATTACAAGAACAGACCCAATTCTAGAGCTAAGGCATGCTCAGATATCAGGAAATCAGTACTGTATTCATATTTAATATTTGCTGAAGGCACTGTTAAGGCATGCAGTGTTCCATGGATGTGTTTCTCTCTTGTGGATCTATTAGTGGTTAGTAAACTGAATCCTTTGGTGTGCAGAAAGGTAAGCTGAGATTTGTCCTACAATCGGGTAACTGAAAGGTTTCTCCTTTCTCTGTGATGCAGACACATTTCTTCTCAGAAGTTTGTCATGCTATCCAGGCAAGAAGATGCAGATGCGGGAATCTGAAGTGAGAGACCCAACACGCTGGAGGCTGCTTTGTGTTACCTTTCCCGTGTAAACTACTAGTACAGTAATCACAACCATAGAAACGTAGACTTTGACGGCAGATAAGGACCACTTGGCCCACCTAGTCTACCCATTTCCTTACCTACCCTATCTATGTACCTACAGGATAAGCTGCAGATCCTAGTTAACCAACAGCCTATTTCTTCCTACCCCCCACAAGAATTGCCTTATGTCTGTTCCATGCATTCTTTGAATTCTCCCACAGTTTTAGACCCCACAACCTCCTCAGGAAGGCTGTTCCATGCATCTACCACCCTCTCTGTGAAAAAATATTCACATTGCCCTTGAGCCATCCACCCACCCCCCATCTTCAAATTGTGTCCTCTTGTTCTTGCACATCTCTTTTCTGAAAGATGCTACCCTTTTGGACTTTGTTGATTCCACTGAGGTACTTAAAAGTTTCTATCATGGCGGCCCCCCCTTTCCTCAAGGGTATACATATTAAGCTCCTTTAGTCTGTCCTTGTATGGCTTCTCTTGCAGACCCCGCACCATTTTAGTTGCCCTCCTCTGGACTGCCTCCATCCTGTCTATGTCCTTGCAGAGATGGGGTCTCCAGAACTGGACACAGTACTCCAGATGGGGTCTCACCCACTGCCTGTACAGAGGGATAACAACTTCCAGTTTTCTGCTGGTGATGCTTCTCCCTATACATGCCAGTATTCCCCCATCCCTCCCTACTGCCTTCTCACATTGCTTGCCAACCTTAAGGTCATCTGATATGATTACCCCCAGGTCCATTTCTATTTTTGTTGTTGTTACTACCTCCCCCCAATTGTGTACTCTTCCCCGGGAATTTTGTTTGCCAGGTGCATTATTTTGCACTTCTTTGCACTGAATCCAAGCTGCTATACTTCTGACCATTCCTCCAACCTTGCCAAGTCCCTTCTCATCCTTTCCACGCCTCCTTGTGTATCAACCCTGTTGCAGATTGTGTCATCTGCAAAGAGGCATACTTTTCCTTCCAGTCCCTCTGCACTGCTACTTATAAAGACATTAAAAAGGAATGGACCCAGTACTGAGCCCTGCGGTACCCCACTAGTAACCCCACTTTCTTCAGAGTGGACTCCGTTTTTAATCACCTTCTGTGTCCTGTTGTCCAGCCAATGTTTTACCCAGGCTCCCACCCTGGGACCCACTCCCAGGCTGGTTAATTTGTTTATTAATCTTTTGTGTGTATGTGTGTGGGGGGGGGGGCACTGTTGAGCCCGAACAAGATGGACGCTTTTTAATAATGCTCCTCTAAATCACTCGGTTTCAAAGCTTAAAAACTGAGGGTTTTTTTTGTCAGAACTTGCAAACTTTTAAACAGCAACTCAAATCAGAAGTCCTCTGCCTCAGGATGGGAAATCCTCGAAGGGATCATAATCACCCTGACGGAGCAAAAGCTAAAAATGCTCTCTCTACTTCTGCCACGTGGTCTAGCTCTACTTTGCAGGCCCCGGACTCGGAGAACACAGGAGAGGAAACCTTACAATCACTTGGCCTAAAAATAAACCAGCTTATAGCCTCTGTTTTGAGTCTGCAGATAAAATTGATGGTATTGCCAACAAAGTGACTAATTTAGAAACCTCCATGGACCAAGTAACAGCCGAATCAGCTGAAGCTAAAAAACGTTCCGATGCAGCTATGGGGGTTAGTACTACAGTGCTGAAAGAGAATGAGCATCTTCGTATGAGGCTGGAGACTTTAGAAAACCAAACTAGGGCTTCCAATATTCGGCTGCTTGGTATCCCGGAAGGGGTGTGAAGGGGACCACTTGGTTCTATTTCTACAAGAATGGTTAACGCTCCAGTTTGGGGAAGAAGCCAGGGAACGTGTAAAGAATATACAGAAAGCTTATTGGATTACCAGACGGGGAAAACCAGACAGCGCAGAACCCCCACGAGCAGTCCTGGCAGTGACGGATGGCGTGGCAACAAGAGACTACCTTCTGGCCTTAGCTAGACAACATAAAACTTTGTTGTGTGAAGGAGAGACAGTTCGAGTTTACCCAGATATTAGATACGCCACCAGGCAAAGGCACAAATTGTTTGATGGCTCTAAAGCAATCCTACGGGAGGCAGGGATCCAGCATAATGTGATATTCCCGGCTCGTTTGAGAATAATTCACCAGGGCAACATTTTTGTCTTTTCAGACCCGAAGGATGCTAGCCTCTGGGTTTCAGAAGCAGGTACCAAGAAGAAGACGCTCGAGAGACCAGGATAAACTGTCTTCTGATGGTGACAAGTCACGAAAATGAGTTTGGATTGCCAGACCTGAGATGAGAAGGTACAGGAACATGTCGTCCAATTGTTTTGTTCCCTCCTGAGAGAGTGCGTTAGTAAATGCCTAGACTGCAACGAGGAACTTTAATTTTGTAAAATACTTTACAACCTCAGTACTATATTTTATGGTGCTGTTTCCGATAATTGCAGTCATATGTATGGGTATCTGTTTATATAACGTTGACCATGTTTAACTTGTTATAAAGATTTAAACAACATTATGAGCTAATTGATCTAGAGTAAAGGTATAGGAGTTGTAACATTATTTACTGTGCATTTAGCACCATATGTGTGCACTTATAAATGTTAAAGCATGGACCTTAGTATCCCTTCTTTTCAGGAGAGAAGACACATGATCAATATATAGAATATAACGTTTTACTTTTTCCATGCAGCTCTTGGGCTTTTCAAAACAGCCTAAAAAGGATTAAAGGACTTACAAGGACTTTTTATATCAAGTATCCCCGACAGACGTATCTTTTGCAGTAGACTAAGCCTATATACTGTATAATATGAGGAGTGGCGCCCTCAGTGTGTCTCTTTTCCTAACATTTGTTATGTCTCTGCTGGAAATGTACAGCTTTTTGTCTTTAATGAAATAATAAATATAAAGTTTAAAAAAAAATCTTTTGTGTGGGACTGTGTCAAATGCCTTGCTAAAGTCTAGGTAGGCCATGTCCACAGCCCCTACCTGGTCTACTACTTTGGTCACCCAGTCAAAGAAATCAATTAGATTCGTCTGACATGACCTTCCTGCTGTGAACCCATGCTGCCTTGGGACCTGTGTCCCACTGGCCTCTAGGTACTCAAAAAAATTCTTTCCTTCAGAAGTGATTCTATCACTTTCCCTGCCACAGAGGTCAAACTGACAGGTCTGTAGTTTCCTGCCTCTGTCTTGCTCCCACTTTTGTGAAGGGGAATTACATCTGCCTTCCTCCAGTCCTCAGGTACCACACCATCCTCCCATGATTTGTTAAAAAGGGTAGTCAGTGGTGTCACTAGTTCTCCCCCTAATTCCTTTAGAATTCTGGAGTGAATCCCATCAGGCCCTATTGCTTTGTCCACCTTCAGTTTTAGGAGTTCTTTCAGAATCCTTTCTTCTGTGAAAGGATTGGGCTCAACCCCTCTATCCAGAGTGCTTCTGTTAATTGGATTAGGCACCTCCCTCTCCTCCTCTTTTGTGAATACTGAGCAGCAGCATTCATTCAGTATCCCTGCTTTTTCACTGTCCCTCTCTGCCTACCCATCATCCATTCTATTCAGCCTCACTATCCCTCCCTTTGTCTTTCTATGCTCCCTGATGTACCTATAAAAGGTTTTATCCTCCTTCTTAACCGAGTTGGCTATCTTTTCCTCAGTTCGGCCTTTGCTATTCTGACTCTCTCCCTGCTTCCTTCTGCCTTAACTGGTACAGTTCTCTGTCCTGCTCCTTCTGTGTTTCCTTATACTTCCTAAATGCTGTATTTTTCTCCCTAACCTTCCCCGCCACCTCTTTTGAGAACCATAGTGGCTTTTTCTTTCATTTTGATTTGTTTATTTGCTTCACACAAAGGCTTGTTGCCTCTGTGATGGCAGTTTTGATGTTTCCTCATTGTTGCTCCACCCATCCTTCTTGCCTGTTTGCTAGTGCTTTTCTAAGACACTCTCCCATCTTGCCAAAGTCAGCCCTCCTGAAGTCCAGTACCCTCACTTTTGTATGGCTTGACTCTGTAGCTGAGTTTATCATGAACCACTCTGATTGGTGGCCACTTGTTCCCAGATGGCTACCCACTTCTAGATCTGAGATCCTCTCACTGTCCCCATTTGAGAGTATGAGGTCTAAGATTGCTCCCTCACAAGTGGGTTCCAAAACTAGCTGTCTGAGGCATGCCCGCTGAAGGGTATCGAGAATGGCCCTGCTCTTGGATGTGGCTGCAGCAAAGGTGCTCCAGTTAACATCTGGTATATTCATGTCCCCCACAAACAGTATCTCCCCTTTCTCTGCCATCCTAAGGATGCCTTCTATCATATCCTTATCCAGTCCCTTCCTGAGATGGGGGATCTGTATACAACCCCTGTGCCGATTGTGGTGCCATTTCTGTCTCTAAGGTGCCCCACAGTGCCTCCTCTCCTCCCTGTTTACTCTTTTGTTCTGTTGCTTTTATCCCTTCCCTTACATAGAGAGCCACTCCTGCCCCTCTTCTCCCCTCTATGTCTCTCCTGTAGGTTGTGTACCCTGGTATGTTAACATCCCAGTCTTGGTTCTATGTGTACCATGTTTCTATGACTGCCATGATATCCAGGCATCCCTCTTCCATCAAGGCCACCAGTTCAGGGAGCTTGTTGCCCGGACTGTGGGCATTGGTACTCATTACCCCCCATTTCTTGATGGCCTTACCCCTTTTTCCCCATCCCTGTTCTTATTGCCTTTGTCGTTTTCTCCATTTATCCCTTCCCTTCCCTTCTCTCTATCAACATCTCTTGGTGTTTACCTCATTTGCTACTCTGATTTTTTTGGGCGGCTAGGATTTCCCTGCTCCTTTCCAATGCCTCCCCCCTTGGCTAGTTTAAATGCTTGCCAATGAAGTATTTAAACCTATCACCTAGGATCCTGGTTCCCCTCCTGGACAGATGCAGACCATCGCGCCAGTATAGGCCTGCATCACTTCAGGTGGACCTTCAGTCTCCAGTGAAGCCAAACCCTTGAGCTCTGCATCAGTTTTTCAACCACTGACTGAATCCCATGGTGTGGAGCACTTTAGCCTCACCCATGCCATGGACAAGCATCACTTCCAAGAAGGTTACCGTATGTGCTACTTGTCTAAATCCCCTCCCCAACTCCACAAACTCATCCTGCACTGCTCTGATCCCTTGCTCAGCCAGGTCATTTGTCCCTAGGTTGACAGTGACATCCATCTCCCTCCCCCGTGCAGCTGCTCTGGCCATCCTGAGGATTCGCTCCCTGTCCCTCCAAGCCAGGGCACTAGGCAGGCACCTTACTTCCCTCTCCCCTTCCTCCCCCAGTTTAACCTTCCTAACAATGGAGTCCCCCACCTGGAGTTGTTTCCTTCCCCTGTGGAGTTCCATGCCACCCTCCTGTGGGTCTCCTTTATGGAGGTTCCCAGCATCCTTCTTGGTCTTCATAGAAACATAGACTTTGATGGCAGATAAGGACCGCTAGGCCCATCTAGTCTGCCCATTTCCCTACCTACAGGATAGGCCGCAGATCCTAGTTAACCAACAGCCTATTTCTTCCTACCCCCCACAAGAATTGCCTTATGTCTGTCCCATGCATTCTTGAATTCTCCTACAGTTTTAGACCCCACAAACTCCTCAGGAAGGCTGTTCCATGCATCCACTACCCTCTCTGTGAAATAATACTTCCTCACATTGCCCCTGAACCGCCCTCCTTCTATCTTTAAATTGTGTCCCCTTGTTCTTGCAAGTCTCTTTTTCTGAAAGATGCTACCCTCTTGGACTTTGTTGATTCCACTGAGGTACTTAAAAGTTTCTATCATGTCCCCCCTCTCCCTTCTTTCCTCAAGGGTATACATATTAAGCTCCTTTACTCTCTCCTCATACGGCTTCTCTTGCAGACCCTGCACCATTTTAGTTGCCCTCCTCTGGATTGCTTCTATCCTTTCTATGCCCTTGTGGAGATGGGGTCTCCAGAACTGGACACAGTACTCCAGATGGGGTCTCACCAACTGTCTGTACAGAACTGCGGGTGCCTCCATAGAGGAACCACACTTTGCCCGAATGGCAAATGAATTGTGGAGAGGTATAACTGGAGGGATGCACCTCTGTTCCACCACCCTCACCCTCCTTGAGGCCACTGTGGTCCAACCATTCCTCTTTCTTGGCAACCTCTGAGAAACGGCAGTGGCCCTGGTGGTCCCTGGGTGGGAGAGAAGGTCCCCCAAATCCTGGCCAACTCAGCCTGGAGATGAGCAACCTCCTCCCTCAGCCCAGAGAGGTGCCTGCAGATGGGACAACACTGCATCCTCCAGAATATCTTCCGAAAGACTGCTGCTTCACAGACACTGCACTGCACCAATCCCATCATGTCTTATTTCTCGCTCCTTAACTGTTGTTTTGGATACTTACTCTTTCCTCTGTATACTTATTTATTTTTTATTTTTTCTCCCTAT
Source organism: Neoceratodus forsteri (assembly GCA_016271365.2). Taxonomy (NCBI): domain Eukaryota; kingdom Metazoa; phylum Chordata; order Ceratodontiformes; family Ceratodontidae; genus Neoceratodus; species Neoceratodus forsteri. The sequence continues at coordinate 113,501,635 of CM057449.1, forward strand.
TTACTTACTGCCTCTGTGCCCTTTAAGCTCCTGATCTTTCTGTTCTGAGACAAGAAGTTCCTATACTTCGCAGTAGTCTCCTTACTTGCTCAGAGTCAGACCTCCAGCAGCTAGAGGGGGACAGAAAGCTACTCTTTTCCTTCTAGGATGGTGAGTCTTTTGTGGCTCTGTGATTACTCACTTCCTGCTCCCAAGCAGGAAGTTCCTCTTGTCAGTCAAATCCTGTGCCTATAAAAGAAGAACTGGCTTAGGGTGGAGGGGAAGGGGCAATATAGTCCCAGTAGAGAAGTATAGTTATAACAGCAGCTCCTTCCTCTTGCTGTTCTCTGACAGAAGCTATCTCAATCAAATCAGTGAACATCTACAAACTTTTGTTTAACACAAACACCAGGAGAGGGCTAGACAAGCAGAAAAGGAGTTTCCCATAGTTCATCAACTTCAGAAGACACTTATTTTCACTACTGCTTTGACTATAGATGGGCAGAAATGAATCTCCCAAGTCTAAAGTGAACTATATAGGATAACATTTCATTAGATATTTTGACATATTTTTAATGCTTGAATGAACTTTTGTTTTGTTTGTTCATTTTTTGGTTACTGGGTAAGTCCCACTAGGCACAAGTGCCTGATTTTAGGGGTGACCCAGAAATATTGGGGTGGTTAATGGACTTGCTCAGTCACATAGTATGCAAGTGTATGTTGTGGGTCAAACCCAAGTCTGCAGGATGTACCAAGCTCATTCACAGCTTATTACACAAACCTCTAGAACAGGGTTTCTCAAATGGTAAGGCCAGCCTGCCAGGGGAGGCCCCAACCTGTTCCAGGGGAGGCTCAAGCAGGCCTTAAAATGTACTATATTTAAATGTCAAGTTTTAGATGCTTTGTGTGAAAGGATGCAGCAAACTGAAAGCGTATAATGGCGTGTGAATGTATGTACAAAATGGTTACTAAGAAAACACACCCAACAAACACTTGCTTCCTGGTATGACATGGAGAAAGCTGAATGGAGAAAATATAATTCTTGGAAACTGTGCAAAACCAAATGCAAAATAATACAAATGAATAGGAACAAGATAACAATTGACCCTTTATACTGGCTGCAGAAAGCACAAATACAAAGGCTAAGCAGACAGATACTAGGAGCAAGGCCAGGAGGGAGTAAAATGGTCCCCAAGAAGGTGTTGAAGAGCAGGGTAAAACTGACAAAGTAAACAGTCTGACTCATGGAGGTATTGCAACGAGGGGTAAATAGGGCCAAACCTCAGAAGCGTGGAGCGAGTAGACTGACCTGGGGTGGGGGGTTATAGAGAGGGAGAATAACAGCATCAATAAAATGAGTATAAACTCAACTACTCACATGCACTTCATTGGATTCTTCCTGTAAAGTACAAAGTATGATAGTTGTTCTAACTATGGGGAAGCCAAAATTATTTCTATATTGGGGGAGGCTCAAGATCTTTTCCAAGGATTGGGGGAGGCTCACTATGACAAAGAGTGAGAGCACCTGCTCTAGAATATACTGCCAGCTCCGTTTCTCCAACTTTCTGAACCGACTGTGAAACCAGTTACAGCAAAGTAAGCAAAGATGGCTTGAACAATGGCAGTAAGGACCAGGAAGCAAAGAAAACCTGTAACAGCAGTGCTGTTCCCAGAATTCTGTTTATCTTTACCAGTGTAACAGGAAGGCAGAAAAGATGTCACATTGAGTTTTCACTGTTATGTAGATGATAGTCAGTGGTATATGTCTTTTGCACCAGGAACAAATGGTGCTGTTGATGTGCTGAATAAATGCCTTGCCGAGATCCAGGACTGGATGAACTCTAACTGGCTGAGACTTAACCCAGACAAGATGGAGGTAGTGGTGATTGACCCGGGTTGGGAGCATGATGGGCATGTCTCCAGGATGACCACAGGCTTGGTTCTGGGGTCGATCCTGTTGATGGCAGGGTCACGAGCGTGATGGGGATGACAATAGACACAGTCCTGGGGTCAATCCCATTGATGGCATCCTCTAGGGCAGTGGTTTTCAACCGGGGCTCAGTGGCCCAAAAGGGGTCCACAAGGACATGCAAGAGGGTCCCTGGAATAGTCCGCACACTGGAAGTTAATCGCGCTATATTTAAAAAGGTTTTAGTACTGTGATAGTTCAAGCCAGTCAAGCGTGAGCGAAGCATTACAGTCTGAAACCTGCCTTCAACTATTGTGATCTGCTGCATTACACTCATAAAACCTGTCTTCAACATTTTTTAATCTATCCCCGCCCAAACATTTGAAATGCAAAAGCTCAGCAACAGCTAGCATGTTGACTTGATAGGGTCACTGGCAGCTATTGCAGGTATCTATTATTAATGTCAGATGTCAGAGAGCTGCGGTTTATGGTCTGATTGTTCAGGCTGACAACTATTCGTGGGCAGACAGAAAATGAATCACAGGGGCAATTTGTTGCTCGTTTCAGCACAAATCAACTGCATATTACTGTCTCTGATTCAGTTTAACCAGCCCAGCGTAATTAAATTTGTTAACTTGTGTGTTTTGCAGACGGAAAATGCATAGAATCCCGGGCAATCTGCAGCTCCTTTCAGCGAATTGTAAATCAACCTGGTGTGATTATAAATTTGTTCAGCGATAATCCAACCACCCGACTGCTCACTTATGTGTTTCCTCCGAGTTAATGGCTGAATAATGCTGCCTGAAAACTTGTACATTTAGCGCAGTCAGCTAGCATCAGGTTTATCAATGTAGCCCTATCAATGTCTCAGTTACAGGGCTGTGTAAGGATAATTATTCCTCCCCCCCCCAAGCAATCAGCTAGCATGAAGTATAATGTAGTACCATCAATGTCTTAGTTACAGGACTGTATAAGGATAATTATTTGCATTAGCATTTAGAAACTGAAAATTATTTGTTGTTAATTAACTGCAAATATATTATTAAAAACTACATTGTTTTAATAAAATTCACTTGATGTTGATTTTCACAATGAAGTGTACAAAATGTGTGTTTTTTTGGTAGGGGGTCCCTGACAAGGCTAGTAGGTTGCCAGGGGGTCCCCGGACCAAAAAAGGTTGATAACCACTGCTCTAGGGTGAGAAATCTGGGTGCAGTCCTTGACGACAAAATGACATTTGAAGCTCAGGTGTCAGCTGTCATCAAAAGTGGTTTCTACCACTTAAGGAACATTGCCCAGATTAAACCCCTAATTCCACCCGAAAACCTGCCGACACTAGTGCACGCCTTTGCAACGTCCAGGCATGACTACTGTAATGCTTTTTCTCTCAGGGTCAGCGGAGGGAACCTCTGCCAGCTGTAGCTGATGCAGAATGCAGTGGCCAGGCTGCTAACAGGGCTGCCCATGTCCCGTCATGTGACCTCAGTACTGCGGGGTCTGCGCTGGCTGTGGTAAGATGGAGGGTGCTCCTCAAGGTGGACATACTCACCTACAACACCCTAAATGGATGAGGCCCTGGCTACTTGTCAGACCGCCTTACCCCTGCCATCCCGACCCACTCCATTCATTCCTCCACTGAAGGCTTCCTACTGGTTCCATGCACCAGGCTAAAAACCTTGAGTGAACATTAATTTAGGATGGTCAGGGTGGCTGGCCTGGGCCTCTGAAACTTGCTGCCAAGACCTTTGAGGGAAGCCCCTACTGTGGAGACATTCAGGAGGGGTCTAAATACTCCTCTTTTTAATTTAGCATTTCCTGCCACTGCCTTTTAAGCCACTTATATAAATTTTAATTATTTGTATGACATGATTTTATTTCTGTATGTAAATTGACTGTTTTAATTTGATGTGTTAAATTTTCTTTTACTGTACAGCGCCCAGAGCCTCCAGGGTTGGGCACCTAACAAATAATAAATTGATTGACACTGAATGTCCAAACATCAGCTGGGATGGGGCATTCCAGTGCCACACACACACACACACACACACACACACACACACACACACACCAGGCCTTGGATCAATAACGGATGAATTATTTCAGCAGACTACGAACTGTGACTCATTAGGCAGCACACTTGCCTCCAGAGGATGGAAGACGTGGGAGAGGAGAGGTAAAAGGTTCAGCTGTCTTTTGCTCCACTGTGCTCTGTAAGTTATTTTTTTTTCAACTTGTGACTTTGAATATATTCTAAATAAAAATCGAAGCACACAGTTTATTTATGTCTAAGTGTCTTGTGTGTTGCAGTTGTTCTAAACGTCGTCTAAGTATCTGATGGACTGGCAAAAGATCAATACTCGCACAATGCCACCCATCATATCCGAGGGGACAATAAGTACTTGCACTTTTCTTCAAAAGCAGCCAACTGAAAACTCCAGGGGAAATGAGGTAAATATTAAATACTGTGATCCGACTGCTGCCCACTGCAACTGTTATGCCACTAAAGATGCTCATGAGACTGGTAAGAACCCCAGTATTAAAGGTTTTCTGTGCTTCCTGGTATTCTACAAAAAGGTTCAGACTGCTGAGGTCCAGGATGGGTCTGAGGTCGCCTGTCTTTTTCGGGACCAGGAAAATGTGAGAGTAAAACCCCTTTCCTTTCTGGGACAGAGGCACGGGTTCTATGGCTGCCTTCCGTCTCGGGGCCCTGATTTCTTCCTTGACCAGAGAAGCCTGGTGCGTGAGTAATGTGAGCGACCCAGTGGGGCATCTGGAGGAGCTCCAGAAACTCCAAGATGTGCCCTTCTGATACGAGCTTCAGGACTCATGTGTCTGAAGTGATGCCCTTCCACTCCTGCATGTGGTGGGCAAATCTGCCTCCCAATGGCTCTGCATCTAGAAGTGGAGGAGATGGAGAATGGTGTGAGTCAGGAAGCTGAGGGGTGAGGGACTTAGCATCTCAGGGAGAGGCAAAAGAGGAACCTATGGCACGCCTCTTGGTTTGCCTTCTGGAGGCAGTTTGCTTTTCTTGATGCTTAAATTGGTGTTGAAAGGGCTGCTTTTTTTGAGAACCTGTTTGATACATAGATCTAACAGATCTAAGGGCCTGGCCACTGTCCTGGAGGCCCATAATAATATCTTTTGTATCTCCCCCAAACAGGACGGATTCTCAGAAGGGGGTGTCTTGGATCACTGCTTGGATGTCTGCAGAGATCCCAGAGATCCACAACCAAGCATGTCTCCTGAGACATACTGCAGCAGCAGAGGAGCAGGCCACTGTGTCCACCGAGTTGTAGGTAGCCCTAAGCACGTGCTTGCAACAAATATTCGACAAGTGAAGCTCTTTTGCAAGCTCCTCTTTGAGCTCAGAGTCCTCCATGGCCATGATGCGGGCTTCAAGCTCGGCCATGGTGGCCTTCTGAAAAGATACCATGTGTGCCACATAGTTTGAGGAATGGAGGGTGCACGTGACGGAAGAGTATATCTTCATCCCAAATTGGTCCAATTGCCTGGATTCCTTATCTGGGAGGGGGTGCTCCTGTGCTTTGGGGTAGTCGAGGGGTCATGGGCGGCAGCTATGACGATGGAGTCTGCCTTGGGGTGGGAATCCAGGAAGGAGATGCCCTCGGGTGAATGATAGATCTGGTCCACCTTCATGGGGATGACCGGGATAGAATGTGGTAACTGCCATATACTGGTAGTTAGATCTTCATGTGGAGCTGTACAGGAGGGACTGAGATGGAAGAGAGAGCCTCAAAGTCTAGATGTTCAGTTAGATGCTTTCTCTTTGGATCCTGCTCCTCTGTGTTCCAACCATTAGAGTGTCAGATCATACGGAGGAGCTCACTTGGGAGGGGAAGACAGTTCATCCGAGGAGGACTCTGAGGTGTCGTGGTTGGAGTCAGGAGGATCCTCCCCTTCAGGGGTCCCAAAGTCCGGCAGGGTGATCTCCCGAGGAGTGACACCAGAAATGTGCACTGTAGAGTGGTGGGAACTAGCAGATGATGAAGAATGGGGAGACACAATTACCAGACTCGGTAGCCTGCGTGCCAAGCTGGAAACCAGTTGAGATCTGGCATCCTTCCTCCAGGACTGCATTAATGATTGGAAGTCCTGTGGGGGAGGAGGTGGAGGCAGGTTGGGCGGAGAAGGATAAAAATGCATGCCAAAACCAGGGTATTGGTGGGGAGGATACCCTTGGTAATAGGTGTAACCTGGATTCTGAAACCCAGGGTAATAAGCCTGGGAGAAGGAGCCCATCGCCGGACCCAATGACAGAAGAACAGGCACCTGGTGCCTGGAAAAGGGAAGGAAACCAGGCTTGGGGTCTTGTCCCAGCAGTCTGGAAGGACTGGGAAAGATATCTGACATTAGGATAGTTGACGTTGGGATAGCCGTCATTGGGGGTGCCGATGTAAGAAAAGTATACATCGGAACAGACGATGTCTGGGGATCAGACGTCAGGCCAGGCATCGTCAAGCCCTGCGTCAGGGGTTGAAAAGAAGGTCCCAAAAGAGGGAAGTGATGAAAGGCATTCAGTGGTGCCCCTTGTGTCAGGGAGGGGGCAACTGACAGAAGCTGCCCTGATGTCTGGGTAAAAGTTAGACCCAATGTCAGAGACGATATGATAAGAACCCCTGAGAACAACGGATCCAGTGTGGGAAGCCTTGGGAGGGCATCCCAGGGAGGGACCTGGGGAACTACCACTGGAGTGGGTGAGGTAAGAACCACTTCCAGGGGTCCCTCTTCCTCCTCTGTCCCAGGCGTAGAATCTGGGATAGGAGGTTCCACTGGGGGAGGCAGAGAGGGAGGCTCCTGTCCAGGAAGGTCCTGGGGGGCTGACTCAGAGAGGCTAGTGTGCTCAACCTGGTATCAGGAGTATCAGTGTCGGCCTCCAATGGGTGAGCAACATCCGAGCAGTCACCCGAGACTTAAACGACTGGCTGACCAGACAAAAGAGGGACTGGGCGGAGGAGGTAAGGACCCTCAACTGGCTTATTGGTCAATATTGGGTGGACTTCTGGATGTTTCTGGAGAGAGTCCAGCTTCCCGACAATCGGGTGAGCCCCAGAGAAGCTGGGGTCCGACTTACTGGAAAGTACTGGGCATTCGCTGGAGGACCCAGCGGACGACTTACCGGTTGAAATCAGAAGGAAGATGGCAGAAGCACTGAAGGTCATCCCAGAAGCTGCCTCGGACACTATGAGGGTGGGCCGCGATAAAAGAGCCTTGATGGTCGAAGGCTTGCTAGAGGAGGATCGGTCACAGTCCTCTAGGTGCTCCCGTTCCTTGTGTCTCTCCCTGTCCTTCTTCTTCTTCTGCTTTGACTCTGGAGAAGGGGAAGAAACTGTGTCCCGAAGTTTCTGCATCTCCTTCTCGAGGGTAGCCATTCTCGGTCTTCAGGAGATGGGCCTCCAGAGCCTGCTGTCGTCATTTGCGAGTGGACTGTTTAGAAACATACATAGACTTTGATGGCAGATAAGGACCACTTGGCCCACCCAGTCTGCCCATTTCCCTTCCTATTGGATAAGCTGCAGATTCTAGTTAACCAACAGCCTACTTCCTGCAACCCCCCACTGCAATTGCCTTATGTCTGTCCCATGCATGTTTGAATTCCCCCACTGTTTTAGACCCAACAACCTCCCCAGGAAGGCGGTTCCATGCATCCACCACTCTCTCCGTGAAATAAAATGTCCTCACATTACCCCTGAGCTGTCCCCCCTCTATCTTTAAATTGTGTCCCTTGTTCTTACACATCTCTTTTTCTGAAAGATGCTACCCTCCTGGACTTTGTTGATTCCCTTGAGGTACTTAAAAGTTTCTATCATGTCCCCCCGTCCATCCTTTCATCAAGGGTATACATATTAAGCTCTCTCAGTCTCTCTTCATATGGTTCCTGATGCAGACCCTGCACCATTTTAGTTGCCCTCTTCTGGACTGCTTCCATCCTGTCTATGTCCTTGCATAGATGGGGTTTCCAAAACTGCACACAGTATTCCAGATGGGGTCTCACCAACTGTCTGTACAGAGGGATAACCACTTCCCTTTTTCTACTTGTGATGCCCTCGTCCTGTGCATCCCAGTATCCCCTGGCTCTCTTTACTGACTTCTCACATTGCTTACCCACCTTTAGGTCATCTGATATGACTACCCCAAGTCCTTTCCATTTTTGTTGTTGTTAGTACCTCCCTGCTATTGTGTACTCTTCTCCTGGTTTTGTTTCCTGGTGCATTACTTTGCACTTCTTTGCATTGAATCTTAGTTGCCATATGTCTGACCATTCCTCCAACCTTGCCAAGTCCCTTCTCATCCTTTCTACCCCCCTTGTGTATCAACTCTGTTACAGATCTTTGTGTCATCTGCAAAGAGGCATACCTTTCCCTCCAGACCCTCTGAAATATCCCCTGTAAAGATGTTAAAGAGGACTGGACCCAGTACTGAGCCCTGAGGTACTCCACTAGTAACCCCCCTTTCTTTGGAATGTGTTCCATTCACTATTACCTTCTGTGCCCAGTTGTGCAGCCAGTTTGCTACCCAGGCTACCATGTTGGAACTCACTCCCAGGCTGGCTAACTTGATTATTAGTCTTTTGTGCGGGACTGTGTCAAATGCCTTGCTAAAGTCTAGGTAGGCCATATCCACAGCCCCTCCCTGGTCTATTACTTTGGTCACCCAGTCAAATAAATCAATTAGATTCATCTGACATGACCTTCCTGCTGTAAATCCAGGCTGCTTTGGGTCCTGTGCCCTGCTGGCCTCTAGGTACTCAACAATTCTTTCTTTCAGAAGTAATTCCATCATTTTCCCTACCACTGAGGTCAAACTTACAGGTCTGTAGTTTCCTGCTTCTGCCTTGCTTCCACTTTTGTGAAGGGGAATCACATCTGCCCTCCTCCAGTCCTCAGGTACCACCACATCCTCCCATGATTTGTTAAAAAGTGTGGTCAGTGGTGTCACTAGGTCCTCCCTTAGTTATTTCAGGATTCTGGGGTGAATCCCGTCAGGCCCCATTGCTTTGTTCACCTTGAGTTTTAGGAGTTCTTTCAGGACTGTTTCTTCTGTAAATGGACTGGTGTCAACCCCCCTACTCAGAGTGCTTCTATTGTCTGGTTTAGGTAACTCCTCCTCATCTTCTTTTGTGAATACTGAGCAAAAGTATTCATTCAGTGTCTCTGTCTTTTCACTGTCTCCCTCTGCCCACCTCCCATCTCCTTTATTAATCTTCACTATTCCTCCCTTAACCTTTCTATGCTCCCTAATGTACCTATAGAAGGTTTTATCCCTTTCTAACTGAGTTGGCTATTTTTCCTCAGTTTGGGCCTTTGCTATTCTGACTGCCTTCCCCACTTCTTTCTGCTTTAATTGATACAGTTCCCTGTCGTGCTCCTTCTGTGATTCCTTATACTTTTTGAATGCAGCCTTTTCCTCCTTAACCTTCCCTGCCACCTCTTTTGAGAACCATAGTGTTTTTTTACTCCGCTTTGTTTTCTTTATTTGTTTCACACAAAGGCTTGTTGCCTCTATGATAGCAGTTTTGATTTTTCCCCATTGTTCTTCCATCCTTCTTTTTTGGCGATTTGCTAGTGCATTCCTCAGGTATTCACCCATTTTGCCAAAGTCGGCCCTTCTAAAGTCCAGTATCCTTGTTTTTGTATGGCTTGTCTCCATGGTCGTGCTTATTGTGAAGCACACTATGCAGTGGTCACTTGTTCCCAGATGTCTACTGACTTCTAAATTTGTGATCATCTCTCCATTTGAGAGCACCAAGTCTAGTATTGCTCCCTCCCGAGTGGGTGCCAACACTAGCTGTCTAAGGCCTGCCCCCTGCAGGGCATCGAGAATGACCCTGCTCTTGGATGTGGCTGCAGTACATGTCATCCAGTTAACATCTGCATATTCAGGTCCCCTATCAACAGTATCTCCCCCTTTTCAGCCATTTTGAGAATGTCCTCCATCATTTTCTTGTCCGTTTCCTCCCCTTGGGGGGGGTCTGTATACAACCCCTGTGTGGATTGTGATACCATTCCCTGTCTCTAAGGTGACCCAGAGTGCCTCTTGTCCTTCCCCTTTACTTTTTAGTTCTGTAGCTTTGATCCCTTCCCTTACGTATAGAGCTACTCCACCTCCTCTTTTACCCTCCCTGTCCCTTCTGTAGACTGTGTACCCCGGTATGTTGACATCCCAGTCATGGTTCTCCGTGTACCATGTTTCCGTGACTGCTACAATATCCCATTTTTCATCTTCTGGTTGAAGGGCTTGCAGTCAGGCAGGCCTCAGTGTCATGATTTGGGTCTAGGCAGAAGAGGCAGCAACGATGACCATCCTTGTGGGGGATCTGGGTCCCACACTTGTCAGACTTCTTCTTTGCCTTTGGAGTTGTAGGTGGAGAAGACATAAATGGGCCAAAGAAATGGACTAGATTTTAGAAAAACAAGAAAAAATATGGCAATCAGCTAAGCGCAGTTTACTGTGAGGTTCCAGCATAGGTCGATGGCAGGAAAGAACTGGAAGGCGGGTGAGGGGACCGCCCACTACATAGGGTCATGCTGACATCCAGGGCAGTCCCCTTCCAGACATTGCTGGACAAGTGTGCCATGTGGTCCTGACACTAGGGGGCATAGTCCTATATGTGATGACCTAGTGTAGGAACCCTCTCAAGTAAGATCTCTTGCTACTGTTTTGTTTTTTTTTGTGCCTAGCTCCCCTAGCCCCATGGGGGGGGCTCACCCGGCTCCGGCAGCTGACTCCTTCATACTTGGGAATGCCCCCCTCTCTCCAAGTGGGGCTGCCGAGGCGGAACTGTCTTGGCTAGAGGGGTCAGTACTGGAGCCGGTTCATTACCGGGGAGCCGGCATTTTTCTGATGTATGCTTCCCCTTGGAGCCGAGGGCATGCAATGACACAGACAGAGGAAGAGGAGCCTCCATGCATCTGCCCTCAGCTCCATCTGACTGTTGCAGGGGGTCTTTGCCCCCAGACCTCCACCCGGGGTGTGAATGGGCGCCAATGCTGTGCTTCCCCTGCCTCCCTGGAGAAGGAGAGCAGTCCTCTGGATGCTCGATCCTTCTCCTCCCCTGCTGACCCCTGGTGGCCCATGCCCATTCCAGAACATGGGTCACTGGTGTGGCGTGAGGTGTGGCATCCAACGCCTCAACCCTCAGTGCTACCAGGCTGGCCACTGTTTGTTTTAGTAACACATTCTGTAGGATTATCTGTACCATATAAAAAAACTAAACAATGGGGTAGTGTGAGTTATATGGTGACCATTCAATCTGGGGGTTTATGGAATATCACAATCTGGATAATTACAGTACATACCATAAATCCCTTGACTAAAGTACTACCTATAACCTGTACATCCTGGGAATTAACATTGTGGAGAACACTAAGCCTCAGGTTAACCAACCTGTCGAGTTACATCTTAATCTTGCCTCTGGGTACTTTGGGGATGATATGCCCCCTGATAGGATTTTGCACACAGCAGCAAAGGAACAGTCCAACAAAATTACATATAATGTTCCAGTACATAACAGATATACTAAACTGGAATCAGTGGAGGGCTGACTAGATAGTGAGAAACCATCTGAAGACAGTGACAACTTGGATATCAGAAGTGGATTGCTTTCTTGGAACGTTGCAGGAATCCCTAATAGGTTTGCTGATACTGAATGCTGTAGTTTTTTAGGCAGAGTCCTACTCAATGGTGTCTCGCCTGGTAAAATAAAGGCATATTTCACATAATTTGTTTGCAAGAAACTTGGCATACACCAGACACAGATGTTTCCTTCAACAGATACAGTAGTTTCCATGTCACAGGTAAAAGGATAAGTAAAACTGGTAGACCATCTAAAGGTCTTATTGTGTGGTGTAAGGTTGAAGAAAACTTGCTAGTTACTCCATTTTCTCTATAACATTGGCCCAGTCTTTTCTGGCCCAGTTTAAACTCTTGAGGTTTAGTTTAATCAATGCTTATATTCCGCCAATTAAAAATATGATAACACATCTCTTTGGGAGGATTTAGAGCAATTGATTCAGAAAATACAAGCTCATGATCCCAGTTCTAATATACTATTATGCAGGGATTTTAATGCAAGAATTGGCCTCTTAGATGGGTACACAGATAATGATAGACATAATTGGTTACATTCTGATAGTATCCGATCCAAGGTCCTCCTTGGGTAATAAGGAATAAAACAGGACCTAAACTAATCGAGATCTTGTTGGCATATCATTTTGCCCTTTTTAATGGTAGACAGGCAGTATAGCACAGTGGGTTAAAGCTCTGAGTTGCAGATCTGAAGACCTGGGTTTGAATCCCACAGCCACCTAGGTGCATACTGTGTGATCCTGAGCAAGTCACTTAACTTCCTTGTGCTCCCAGGTCACATCTGGAAACAAGCTTTGGCTTAGTGTGCTACTCCTGGTTAAACACTGTTCCATTTTCCTTGACCTGAAGGTGACCTAAAAGGTAACTTTACACATTATAATCAAAAGGGTTCATCGTATTTGACTTTGCCTTTTGGAATGGGCAAATGTCTTATTGGGGTCCTTGTCAAATTCTGCAGAGGGAAGAAAGTGATCATTTGCCGCTTGCACTAAGCTGGCCAGACTTTGGTAATATGGAGAACATAACAGCACCTATTAAAAGTCTTCAAAACTTAGAAATGAGAAATCTAACAAAAATTAAATGGGGAGCAGATTGTGATATGATCATAATAAGGTGTTTGCAGGATTTGTTAAATTCAGTCTCCTGAATCCCTGGGAATATAATAAAGGGATATATGATCTGCTTTTAGACTGCTGTGAGCAGACCAGAAAAGAAAAAAATATTTACCATAGTAATGTTGTTTCTTCCCAGTGATACTCAAGTATTCAGAACTTCTGCAGTGACATTTTAAGATAGAACTACCCGGAGAGAATGGAACACATGCAAATGATGGAACCTTTTGCATGTGACAACTTTTCAAATACCGCCTTGAACTAAAAGCCTTAGTTCTAAACCCCTCAGATTTCCTGGACGCCTAGAAAGACAGGCCCCCAAGGACTAAGTATATTAAATAACAACAATAATAATAATCATACCCTTAACCCCCCACCTCAAATAAACCTTCCAACTGGAGGGTAAAACATTAAGAGGTACCCCAAAAATGTCAGAATCATCTGAAAAAGGGGGAAACCACTGTGAACATAGTAAAAAAAACAGTGCTAGGAAGTGACATGTACCCTTGAGCGCACAGTATTTAGGAGTGCAAAGGCTACTAGTTCTAGAAGGGGAGGCAGGGTAGGAAGTTCTGAATACTTGAGTATCACTGGAAAGAAACAACATTATTATGGTAAGTAATTTTTTTCTTCTAACCCCAGTAATATTCAGATATTTATAACTTCTGTAGGCTAAGAAGCAGTACCTTTCGAGGTGGACACAGAACCTACTTTGGAAACAAACTCTGCGGGACTGCTGTGCCAAACCTGGCATCACCCCTGGACTGGATGTCCAGACTGTAATGCTTTGTAAAGGTGTGTACCATTTTCCAGGTAGCTGCTTTACAGATGTCCACACTAATGGAACATCTCTGGCAGCTGCTATGGTAGCAGCTGTGCCTGTTGTGGAATGGACCCTCAATCCTGTTGGGGGTTACTTTCCAGCCTTAGTGTAACATAACTGGATATACTGTACTATCCAGTGAGAAACTGATCTTTTCGATGCTGGGTTACCCTTTCCTACATCCCCATAGGTCAGGAACAGCTGTTTTCTGTCCTGTTTAAGGTCCTTAGTGGCTGTCATATAGTAACTAAGAGCTCTCTTGACATCCAGACTGTGAAGTCTCCTTTCACCAGAAGTGGAGTGCTCAGTGAAAAAGACAGGTAGGGTAATGGTTTGGTTCAAATGGAAACCAGAGACCACTTTAGGGAGAAATTTCCTGTTCGTTCTCATGACTACCTTGTCCATGTGAAATGAAATGTAGTCTTGTTCAATGCAGAGAGCCTGGAGCTCACTGATTATTCTTGCAGAAGTCACTGCCACTAGGAAAACTGTTTTCCACGTGACATATTTCAAATAAGCCGAAGACATGATCTTGAAGGGAGGCCCTATGAGCTTAGCTATGCACACATTTAGGTCCCATGCTGGCACCGGTTCCCTGAGAGGGGGTGCAAATGGGCCAGGACCTTAAAGAACCTTTTGAAGATAGGCTCTGAAGCCATTGAAACATTCTGACCAGTTGATATGTAAGCAGATGCTGCAGCCAGGTGGACCTTGAGGGTGCTGGACTGCAAACCCAGTGAATGTAAATAGGTAAGATAGTCAAGCATAGCTGGGACCCCAGCATGTGCTGGTACCAGTTCCTTGGCTGAACACCAAATAAAAGACCTTTTCCATTTTGAAGCATAGGTTTTCTTAGTGGATGGCTTTCTGTAACCCCTTAAAATGTACAAGACACTTTCAGAAAGGTGCAAGCCTGCATATTCTAGGTCCTCAAGAGCTCTGCCTTGAGCCTGAGTGACCTGAGGTTTGGGTACAGAAGCCTCCCCTGGTTGGCAGTTAGCAGACTGTGCCTCCAAGGAAGGTGTATTGGCTTGGCCACAGACATAAAGAGCAGCAGAGAGTACTATGGCTGCCTGGCCCAGTCTGGTGCTATCAAGATCATCGATGCTAACTGAAACCTGAGTTTGAGCAATACCGTGTACACCAGAGAGAGGGGAGAAAAAGCATACAGGTCTTTCCCTGACCACTTCAGAGCTACAGCATCCAGAGGGATTGTTCCCTAATCTGGTGGTCTGCAACAGTATTGTGGCAGGTGGTGGTTCTGGAGAGACGTGAACAAGTCTACCTCTGGGGTGCCCCACCTCCTGAAAATCACTTCTACCACTGGTCTGTTTAAGGTCTATTCATTATTTGACTCAGAACATCTGCAAGGGTACTTCCTTTCCCTGGACTTCCTGTAGGGAAACTCCAAGAGAGTATGCCAGGCTCTAGATCTTCATGGCTTCCATGCAGAGAGGGCTGGACCTTGTACCTCCCTGCTTGTTTATGTAGTACATTGTGGTGGTATTGTCTGTCCTGACTTGTACCACCTTTCGCTGTACTAGTGCTGTGAAGGCCTTTAGTGCCTGAAACACTGCTGTAAGTCCCAGCAGGTTTATGTGCTTGAGTGACTCTGCACTTGAGCAAATGCCCTGGGTTGTGTGGCCCCCTAAATGGACGCCCCAGTACAGATGCATCTCTTGTGAGAACAACTGATGGGGACTCCTGAAAGGGAACCCCTTCTATTAGACTGGTTTCCTCTTTCCACCACTAAAGTACCAGTAACAAGGTTTTTGTTACCGAGATCAATTTTGAGAGAAGCTCTCTTCTCTGACACCAATGTGCCATGAGATGGAACTGGATGTTTCATTTGGAGCCTGGGACCTGGAACCTAGGACTGTGCTTCTGGCCACAACCATGTGGCCCAGGAGCTGTAGGAACTGCCTTGCAGTTTTTGGCTTGTGCAGGCTGAATGAGCCTGCAATCAGCTGGATACTTCTTACCCTGTCTAAAGGGAGGTAGGCCCTGCCTTGCAGGGTGTTGATCTCTGCCCATATGAACTGCAGCACTTGTGCAGGTAGAAGGACAGATTTTTTGTGGTTTATCAGAAACCCCAGGACTCCAGAAGCCTCTGGGTTATCTGCAGATACTGTCTGACTTGCTTTGGTGATTTGCCTACCACCAGCCAGTCGTCCAAATATGGGAACACTGTGATATCTTGCCTTTGAAGGTGTCCCGCAACCACTGCCAAGCACTTTGTGAACAATCTTGAAGCTGAAGTGAGACCGAATGGCAGGGTTGAGAATTGGCAGTGACCTGATAGAAGTCTAAACCTGAGGTATTTTCTGTGAGATTCCCTTCTGGGGATGTGGAAATAAGCATATTTTAGGTCCAGTCTTTATTTTTTGGAGTGTTGGCAGAATCAATGCCAATATTACCATTTTGAACTTCAGCTTTGTCAAATACTTGTTTACTACCCTGAGGTTTAAGATAGGCTGCCACTCCCCATTTTTTTTTTTTTTTTTTGTGGTAAGGAAATACCTTGAGTAAAACCCATTTCCCTTCTGGTGAGCTGGGACAGACTCGACTGCCTTTGACAGTAGCAGATTTCAAACCTCTTCCTCCAACAGCATCTTTTTTTGTGAGGGAGGATGGTCTGAATACTTTGGTTCTCAGAACAGGAAGGGATTTGAAACTCAGAGACAGTCCCTGACTCTCTACCTCCAGGACCCACTTGTCTGTGGTGATTTCTTGCCAAGCCTGGAGGTAATGAGCCAATCTTCCTCCGACAGGTAGAGAGGACGTGACCTGAAAAAACACGCCAGGGTGTTTGTTTAATCTGGAGCTGAGACTGGGATTGAGAACACCACCTGGAGCCCCTTCTGCCCCTACCCCTGAAGTACCCTTGCTGGGGATACCGCTGGTACTGGAGTGCAGCCACTGCCTGGAAAAGGGGCCCGTTATGAAAGGACCTGCCCCTGCCTCCCCTCCATAGGGCCTGGTGGATGGAGAGGCCTTCTCATTGACTGAATTCCTCTTGAAGGTGGCTATGTATTCATCCACCTTCTTCATGTAAGCCACAGTTTTGTCACCAAAAAGTGAACTGCCCTCCAGAGGGAAATCTGTGGCCTTTGTTTGTGTGTCCTGGGTAAGATTTGTAGCTCTTAGCCAGGCAAACCACCTCTGAGCCACAGTATTGGCCATCCACCTAGCTGCTGTATCGTATCAGCAGACATTTGAAACTGGTATTTGGCTACCTTCAATCCAAATCTAGCAGTTTCTGCAAGATCAGCCGACGTGGGCGATTTGGCCTTGTCTGCCATAGCCAAAACAGACTGCCACCGTGACTTTTGGTACTGTACTGCATAGGCCTGAAAATTAGCTTGCCTGATAGCTAAGGAGGCTGGCAAGTATCCCTTCTTAGACATACTATCAATTTTTCTAGACTCCTTTTCTGGTGGGTGAGAAGCTAGGGGCACTTTAACCTTGTCACAGGCTGCCGCCTGCACCACTGCTTGGTGGTCTGGATGGGAAAGCAACAATTACTGCAGTAATCTTCTTTCTTCCAAGGGGTCCTTTAGCATCAATAACTTTAGCAGTTAGATGGCTAGGTGGAACAGCCCTGGAGATACGCCTTTAAGATAATTTTCTTAAATGAGCTTTGGGCAACAGCCAATCAAAAAAAAGTGGGGGTGAGCTGAGTAAGAGCAGCCTGAAGGCTTCAGAATTGTTTCAAAGGAAAATGAGGGCACATGCCCCAAAAATGAATCAACAGGATTCCAGAAACATGCAAATGTCCACAAAAGTGGAAGTACAAACAACAACATCATGAGGTAGAAACTCATCAATAAAAAAAACTCAATTTGATAAGAGATCTGATAATAGAGCCCTTCTCCTGACAGGTGAACTGGAGAGGAAGGGTGGGAGCTTACTGATGCTAAAGGACCCCTTGGAAGAAAGAAGATTACTGTGATAATTGTTTCTTCTTACCTCAGAATCCTTTAGCATCAGTAAATTTAGCAGACTACCGAGCAGTACCAAGTAGGAGGTGGGCAGAGAACCTACTTAGGAAAGAGGCTCTGCAGAACCGCCTTGCCAAATTTGGCATCAGATCTGGTCTGCACATCCAAACTGTAATGTTTCACAAAGGTGTGCACAGATTTCCAGGTAGCTGCTTTGCAGACATCCAGAAGGGGAATGCCCCTTGCTGCTGCAAGCGAGGCTGAAGTGCCCCTGGTAGTGTGGGCCCTGGGCCCCATTGTAGGTTGGTGACCAGTTTTTTCATGGCAGAATCTAATACAACAGACCAACCAGTGAGAAATAATTATCTTGGTAGCTGGTCTTCCTCTGCCTACATCCCCGTAGGTGAGGAACAACTGAGTAGAAGAGCCTCCGGACTGTCTAGTATGCTCTATGTAGTAAAAGATGGCCTTTTTGACATCCAAGCTGTGGAGCTTTTGCTCACCAGGAGTTGATTTCTCTGTAAAGAAGACGGGAAGAGTAATGGACTGGTTTAAGTAGAACTCTGAAACCACCTTTGGCAGAAATGTCCTATTTGTCCTGAGTTCAACTTTTATCATTGTGAGAGATAATGTAATTTGGCTCAGTGCACAGGGCCTGTAGCTCTGAAATCCCCCTGGCAGAGGTAATGACCACCAGGAGGACTGTCTTCCAAGTCACAAACTTGATATTAGCAGTGGACATAGGCTCAAAAGGTGGTTTCATGAGCCTGTCTGTGCAGAGGTTCATGCTCCAAGGGGGAACCGGCCCCCTGACTGGAGGCTGAAGGTGCAAGAGGCCTTTGAAAACTGTTTAAATATGGTGTTGGAAAAAAATGATTTTTTCTTTCCTACTGAAAGGTAGGCCGAAACTGCAGCCAAGTGTAACTTGAGGGAAGACAGTTTCAAGCCTGACACCTGCAAATTTACCAGATAATCCAACAGCTGAAGATCTGAAGCTGAAAGAGGGTCGATCTTTTTGCTAGCACCAGAGAGAAAACGTTTTCCATTTAGCTGCATAAGTCTTCTTGGTGTTCATTTTTTATCCATCCTCAGGATCTTAAGGACCTGTTCAGAGTACTGCGAGGATGGAAACTCTAACTCCTCAAGAACCAGGCCTTGAGGTGAAGAGAGTGCATGTCTGGATACTGCACTCCTGTCTCAGGAAGGGTCAGCAGAAAATAAGTTGGAGGCAGGTGAAATTGCCTGCTACAGGACACAGAGAAGGAAAGGGTACCAGGCTTTCCTAGGCTGGTCCAGAGCTACCAGGATCATCAATGCAGGCTGTTGTCTGAGTTTCAGCAATACCCTGAGTATCAGAGGAAAGGGAGGGAATGTGTATAGCAACCTCCCTGACCAGTCCAGGATCAAGGCATCCAGGGGAAGCATTCCTGGGACTGGAGGCTTGCAACAATACTGAGGAAGCTGGAAGTTGAAGGGAGAGGCAAACAGGTCCACTCCTGATGTGTACTTACTTGTTCAGAGTCTGTTCACTCTGGCCTTGACTGATGCGGCTCAGAGCATCTCCCATGGTGCTGTATCAAGTTCAAGTTTATTGCAGGAAAACTCCATTGAGCAAGCTCATTCACAAGGAGGTCTTGAGACAGACATACAGTCAAGTGCTTTAAAAGAATTACCTGATTTACATAATGTACATAAAGAGCTCCCCAGGTACACAAAATTCATGATGGGAGGTGACACTGATTATAAGACAATACATTACATACATTAGGATTTCACCAGAGAAAATTAATGTTCCTGGAGAAAGTAACAGTAATTACATAACTGTAACTAATATGTTAACAGAATTCCAACTGATACACTGTTAATGGTTAGAGACAGAGCTAATGACATGAAGAGATGGAGCCCGCGATACCGTGTGATCGATAAATTGATGCCCCCAAAACAATATTCAGTTTAATGACAGTTACAGGTATCTTTTAATTTAGCCATGGCTAACCTTTTAAAAAGGTTAACAGGGACAATACTGGGTAATTTCAGTGAGGATTGTAACCGATTCCAAATAGTTGGCAGTGAACATGATATAGCACGTTTGCCAAAGGAAGTACGGGTCCTAGGTACATCAAGGAGGAGAAAGTCAGACTTCCTGAGGGAGTAAACACTGTGCAATATGCATACTAAGGATGTTAGGTATTGCAGTAGTTTGTTCAGAAGAAGTTTTAAAGTCCAGATACCAGCATAGACTGACCTTCTAACGGTCAGCGAGGACCAGCCGACTATGGTGTATAGATCACAGTGCTGGGTTTGGGGAAGGGAGTTAGTAATAAATTGGAGGGAGCGGTGGTAGAGAACATCTAACTTAGGAAGACTGGTAAGAGCTGAAGAGTTGTAGATTATATCACCGTAATCAAGAAGGGGGAGGAATGTGGCCTGAACCAATCTGGTTCTAATCTCCGAGGGAAAGAAGGACCTATTGTGGAAGAAAGAGCCTAACCTGGATTTTAGTCTTTTGGCCAAGTCATCAAGAGGATCACTGAAGGAAAGCCTGTTGTCAAGCCAGAAACCGTGATATTTGAACTTTGAAACAATTTCCAAATGCTCACCTAGGGAAGTATTTATAAAGTCGTTAGGTAGAACAGGAGTAGTAGAGGGGGAGGTACATGGGTGGAGGATCATGGCTTTCGGTTTCTTGGCATTAAGGAGCAACTTTGCATTAATTAGATTATTTTTTAGTTGTGCAAAGTCAGCTTGAAGGGTGTCTCTAACTCCTTCCAGTGAGGGCCCAGATGTGTAGAGGACTATGTCATCTGCAAAAAAATGTAAGTGGGACTTGGTAATCTGATGGTCAAGGTTGTTTATGTATAAGGAAAAGAGGACGGGGCCTAAGATAGATCCCTGTGGGACTCCCGTAGCAGTAGGTAAGGAGGATGAAAACAGATCTTCTGATTTAACTTTCTGAGTTCTACCCGTCAGGTAACTATTGAACCATTGGGTTGTGGATGGGGTAAAACCTAGGTTAGTAAGGCTGTTCACTAATACATTGTGGTCTACGGTGTCAACAGCTTTACTAAGATCTAAGAATACTACACCAGTAGTTTTCTTAGAGTCCACTGCAGAGACCCAATCATTAGCAACCTTGGCCAGAGCTGTTGTGGTGCTATGATCTGGATGAAAGCCAGATTGGAGAGGGTTTAAGAGAGATTGAATTTCAATGTGGTTTTTCAGTTGGGCATAGATCAGTTTTTCCAAAGGCTTTTGAGAGGATGGGCAGTATTGAAATGGGTTTATAAGTATTGAAATTGCAGGGATCACCCAACTTAAATAGGGGGAGAATATGAGTTGATTTCCAACACGAGGGAACTGTAGCGATTGAGATAGAAAGGTTGAATATATGAAGTATTGGGGCGGTAAGGTAGGAGTAGCCAAGTTTTAGGAATAATGGTTCTATGCTATCTTCTCCTGCACTTTTTTTGGTATCCAGATTAGTAAATGAATCCTCAACTTCCTTAAAGCTAAGACGGAGCAACTGAAATGAACAGGCTGGGGTATGCAGTAATGCATTTGTGCTATCGATGTTCTTTACTTGGGTGGCATATGGGGAGGAATCAAATGCTAGGCTGGCGGTAATGAAGTGGGAATTAAGTTCTTCCAGTATTTGATGGGTACTTTCAATAGCTGTTCCGTTGATGTGGATGTTTGGTGGAACAGATGGGGCAGTTGAGTGACCCTCGATTGACTTAAGGGTCTTCCAGATCTTATAAGAGTTCCCCTTAGCCTGCTCTAGAGTACAGACATAGTAGCTTGAATTGGTTGCGCGGATATGTTTGATGCAGGCATTCCTGGCTGCCTTAAATGCCTGCCAATCTAAAGGACTCTGGTGCACCTAGCCTGGGCCCATAGTTTGTCACGGTTTGTCAGTGTAATCTTGAGTTCCGGGGTAAACCAAGGGTGCGAGTTTTTGCACGTCCAAACCTTAATAGTGGGAGAATGTCTATTAACCAGTGAAGTAATGTTGCAGTTGAGAACATTAACAGCCTCATCTACTGATTTTGCAAGGAAGAGGTCTTGCCATCTGACCTTGCTTAGGTCGGTCAAATAGTTATCGGTATTGAACTTACGGAATGACCATTTTGTTATAAATTTAGGGGGGAGGTTGACTTTGGCTTGTGATCTAGTACAGACTACGATATTGTGATCACTCATATCATCATGAAACACCACTGTTTGTAGAATTGTATGTGGGTGTGTAGTTAGTATAATGTCTAAAAGTGAGCTATTGGCTGTTTTTAAGGTATTAATCCTAGTTGGTTCACTAATTAGTTGGGCAAGTCCAAGTTCGTCACAAAGTGATTTCAAGCTAAGGGATTTTGATGATAACCAATCCAGGTTGAAGTCCCTGAGGATCAATGTTTCTGTATTAGCATTAATGATTAAAGTTTTGAGGATGCCAAGGAGATCAGTTCCGGCAGCAGGTGGTCTGTATCCACCTATGATAGTAATGTTGTCAGACAAAGGGAGATGGAGCTTCAGTGAAACAATCTCATATTCCTTATGTTTAGATTTGGTAATAATATTACTAATTGTGTCCTTTGATTTGGCATAGACAACTACTCTGCCCCCCCAACCCGATTCCCTGTCTGCTCTACACAGAGTATAATCCACTAGGTTAATTTGCTGGTCAGTAATATTTTTATTAAGCCAAGGCTCAGTGACAATGAGGATGTCAGGCTCAGTATGGGCAGCCCAGACTTGTAACTAGGATAGTTTTTGGTCAGACTCAATATGTTAACCATTATTATTTTTAATCCGGGTGCAGATACAAATTCTGTTGGGGAAGAGAGCAATGAAGGAGGGCCTGGATTTAGCTCACCATTACCTGAACAGAGAAGGAGAAGGAGTAACAATTTCTTTAAGGAGGTCAAATGCGACCTAAGCACCCTTTTCCTTTCTGTCTGACTATTATTTCTTTTTGAAGGTAGCAACTGTATATTAAATGTGAATGTGCTTGTGTTGCAGTTTGGGACTAGGAGAAGGAGCGCTTTAAGGGACATTGGGGAAGGGAGGAGGGAGAGTAAGAAAGAAGAAGGTGGAGAGTGGGTAAAGTGAGGGGGGCGTGAGGCGTAGTGAGTGGTATAATGGTTGGAGACATAGTAGGTGTCATTTTTCATGGAAGTGCTTGCATATTGTGTTGTGTTAGTGTAGCATATGCCAGGAACAAAGATTATCAGTAACAGGCACGCTACAGTGTAATGTGCCATGACTCTCAGATAAGTAGAGTTTTAAAGTTAATATCGAGATAAGACTGAATGAATATGTAGAAGAGAGAGGAGGGCTTCTTCTTCTTCTTTTAGCTTATTTTTTTCCCCAACTAGGCAGTAACCTATAGGATGGCTAGATAAACAGAGAGGGCATGGCCACAGTGTATTTAAAGGAGGCCTAGGAGGGGGTGGAGGGGGTGGGTCAAAAAACAATAGTAGAAATCACTCAGGAGAACAGCTTGGACTGGACCAATTGGCGGCTTTTCTAAAAAGGCGCCTGAAATCCGGTTGGCTGGCTTGTATACTGTACCTTCTGTGGAGCTGAATCCGCTTTTCAGGAGGCTGCCTGGGAGGTGAATAGCTGAAAGGTTGACTCCCAGGGAGAAGGCTAGAGACCAGAACTTCAGAGCTTCTGAACAGAATATTCCTGATCTGGTACTATCCTGCTTGTTTAAGTAAAACATTGCAGTGGTGTTGTCTGTACGAATTTTAACCACCTGCCCTTACATGCTGAGACCAAAAGCTTTGAAAGATAGCTCTGAGTTCAAAGAGGTTTATGTGTAACCTTGACTCCTTGACAGTCCAGGTGCCACTTACTGAGGCACTGTCCAGATGTGCTCCCCACCCCAGGAGGCAGGCGTCTGTGGCGATCACCTTTGTGGGTAGCGCAGCTTGGAAGTGTATTCCTGCTTGCAAATTTGCAGGGTTCTTCCACCACAGCAGGTTCTGGAGGAACTGCTGCATTGCTTCTCTGAGACCAGGGAGCTCTGAGGTAGGCTTGCAGGAGTTGCATCCTGTACGTAACTACTGGGACCACTGCAGTCATTGAAGCCATGTGTCTTAGGAGTTTGAGAAACTATCTTGCTGGTCTTGGCTGTCTCTGGGTGAAAGAATCTGCCACTGAAAGGAAACTCTGAATTCTTTCCTGTGGGAGGAAGGTATAACTTTCTGTGTGTCCAGCTGGGCCCCCATGAAGGTGAGCAGCTGAGTGGGTTCCGGGTGAGATTTCTTTAGATTTACTAGGAAACTCAGAGATTCCAGAGTGCATTCTGTAAGAGAAAGGGACTCCTTGACCTGGCAAGGAGACTTTGCTGCTATGAGCCAGTCATCCAGATAGGGATAGAGAGCGACACCCAGTCTCCTGAGGTGTGCCGATACCACTGCAAGGCACTTGGTAAAGACTCTTGGGGCCGAGGACAAGCCGAAGGGCATTGTGGCAAACTGATAGTGTAGTGAAGCCTGAATCTGAGAAACTTCCTGTGAGATCTCCTTATGGGTATGTGGAAGCAAGCATCCTTTGAGTCCAGGGAGGCTAGCCAGTCTGCCTGCTGTAAAGACTGTATGACTAGTGACAGAGTGACCATTTTGAATTAGTTTTTTTCAGATGTTTGTTTAAACATCTGAAATCTAAGATAGGTCACCACTCCCCAGTTTTCTTTTGTGTCAGAAAGTACCTGGAATAGAAGCCCTTGCCCCTTTCATGGGCTGGGACCCTCTCCACTGCTTGTAGAGCTAGAAGGTTTTGTACCTCCAATTCCAACAGTGGAACCTGTGTTGGGGACTGTCATCAAGACAAAGGTCAGGAAGCATAGGGAAAACCCAGGAGCAGTTGTAAAATACAAAACTTTATAGTAGCAGTAATATAAAACATTTAACTTGTTCATAATAACTATGTACAGAAACAAAATAAAATCACTTGTAAAAAAAAAAATTCCCCTTGGGGAAAAAAAATCTTCTTCACAGCTCAGCTTAGCTGTTTTTTATAAGACTTCTTCAACCCCCATCCTTTGTAAGCATCCTGTTCTAGCAAAACATTTTGGCACATATTTGTTACTCCCAGCAGAGTTCTTAGCAGGCTTGGAATTAAAATTGGAAAAAGAGTTTCTTACCGGTGCTTGGCTGTTACCTTGCTGCTGTGGCATCTGTCTGGCAATTTGGTAGTCCTCCACCAATGAAGCAGCTTTTTCCCCCCATTCTCTGGTCGGTGTTCCTTTACCCACAGCTGCACATCTGTAGGCAAAATGTTGATACATTACTCCATGGCAAATGTGTCGATGATCTGTGGGACTGTTTTGCTCTCTGGTTGGATCCACTACATCAGGAGTTCTCGGAGTCAGATGAAGGCTTCTCAAGGATTGTCAACCAAGTTGACTGGGACCTAAATGTGAGGGGATACGTTTTGCTTAGGAAGGATAGAAATGAGGGCAGAGGGGGAGGAGTGGCTATGTACATTTGAGAAAGCATAGAAATTGCTAGGGTAGAAGAGGCAGAGGTAAACATGGCAGCCTTATGGGCCACCTTATGAACCCCGACAGGAGGTAAGGTCAAGCTGGGTGTAGTATATAGGCCCCCCCAGGTTGCGTGATGTTCTGGAGGATGCTGGACATCATTGTCCAGTGTGGACCAAAAGGGGAGAAAGTGGTATTGATGGGGGATCTTAATATGCCACAGACAAACAGGGGAACCATGTCCTCTAAGGTGGCCAAGGAGCACAGGCTGCTAGACGGTTTCCAGGATGTGTTCTTAACACAGAATGTGAGGGAGCCCATGAGGGAGGGTCATGTTCTGGAAATTGTTTTGGCAGATGGGGACCTGGTGGTAGAGGATCCCCTGACTGGAAGTGACCACGACACTGTATGGTTTCAAATTAACATGGGGGGAGGGGAGGAGAGATCTAGGACACTGGAAGTGGATTTCAGGGGAGCTGACTTTATAGGCAGGGGAAACATTCTAAAGGATCACATGAAGTGGATTACAGCAATGATGGACATGGAAAAGAGATGGGAGGTTATAAAATGGGGACTTCATGAGGCAGTCAGGTCCTGTGCTAAAGTGAAACGCAAGGGAGCAAGGTCACATAAACCATGCTGGTGGACCAGTGAAGTGCAGGGAGTGGTCAGGGAGAAGAAGGCTGCCTACAAAAAATACAAAACATCGAGAGGGGAAAGGGAAAGGGAAACGTACCACCTTGCATCTAGAAAAGTCACCCAGGTGGTGAGGGGGGCTAAGTCCAGTAAAGAGCAGCATCTGGTACAGGGGATTCAGGGAGGGGAAAAAGTTTCTTTCTGGTACATCAGGGAGTGGAGAAAAACTAAGGGCAAGCTTGGCAGACTGAGAACGGATGGTAGGTGGGTGGAAGAGGCGAGGGAGCAGGCAGAGGTATTGAGTTAGCACTTCGCCTCTGTGTTCACTAGGGAGGGGGATGGGATATTTGCTAAGCAAGGCACGAAGGAAATAGAAGCAAAATTGAGTGGGATCAGGGGAGTAACAGCAAGGGAGCATAAGGGAGGGAGAGGCACCACTGGGGTTTCACAACAGGACAAGGATAGAAAGACCAGCAAGGAGGGGGGACAGACGAAGCTATCTCCACCGAATGGGTGTGGCAAGTCCTGAAGGCCCTGAAGAAAGATAAATCTCCTAGGCTGGATGACATTCATCTGAGGGTACTATGGGAGTTGGCGGACATACTGGCTGCACCCCTGGTGGAGCTCTTCAGTAAGTCGCTTGAGACAGGGACGGTACCTTGGGACTGCTGTGAGTAAATGCTTCATTGGCAAGCTTTTAAATAAATGTTTCAATGGCAAGCTTTTAAATAAATGCTTCATTGGCAAGCTTTTAACCTAGCCAAGGGGGGAGGCAGCAGGAAAATCCTAGTCCCCCCAAATAATCACGGTAGTAGGGGCGGCAAACACCAACATAGAGATGTTGATAGGGAGAAGGGCAGGGGTAAATGGAGAAAGTGACAAAGGCAAGAAGGACAGGGATGGGGCAAAAGGGAGTAAGGCCATCAGGAAATGGAGGCTAATGAGTACCAATGCCCGTAGTCTGGGCAACAAGCTCCCTGAGCTGATGGCCTTAATGGAAGAGGGATGCCTGGATATCGTAGCAGTCACAGAAACATGGTACACAGAGAACCATGATTGGGATGTTAACATACCAGGGTACATAACCTACAGGAGAGACAGGCAGGGGAGAAGAGGGGTAGGAGTAGCTCTCTATGTAAAGGAAGGGATAAAAGCAACTGAACAAAAGAGTAAACAGGGAGGAGAGGAGACACTGTGGGTCACCTTGGAGACTGGAAAGGGCACCACAATCTGCACAGGGGTTGTGTACAGACCCCCATGTCAGGGTGAAGGAATGGACAAGGATATGATAGAAGGCATTCTTAGAATGGCAGAAAAAGGGGAGATACTGTTGATGGGAGACCTGAATATGCCAGATGTTAACTAGAGCACATTTGCTGCAGCCACATCCAAGAGCAGGGCCATTCTTGATGCCCTACAGGTGGCAGGATTAGACAGCTAGTTTTGGAACCCACTCGTGAGGGAGCAATCTTAGACCTCGTACTCTCAAACGGGGGCAGTGAGAGGATCTCAGATCTAGAAGTGGGTTGCCATCTGGGGACAAGTGACCATCAAACAGTGTGGTTCATGTTAAACTCAACTACAGAGTCAAACCATACAAAAGTGAGGGTACTGGACTTTAGGAGGGCTGACTTTGGCAAGATGGGAGAGTGCCTCAGAAAAGCACTAGCAAACAGGCTAGAAGAAGGATTGGTGGAGCAACAATGGGAATTATCAAAACTGCCATCACAGAGGCAACAAGCCTTTGTGTGAAACAAATAAACAAATCAAAATGAAAGAAAAAGCCACTATGGTTCTCAAAAGAGGTGGCTGTGAAAGTCAGGAAGAAAAGATAGCATTCGGAAGTATAAAGAAACACAGAAGGAGCAGGACAGAGGCTGTACCAGTTAAGGCAGAAGGAAGCAGGGAGGGAAGTCAGAATAGCAAAGGCCCAAACTGAGGAAAAGATAGCTAACTCAGTTAAGAAGGGGATAAAACCTTTTATAGGTACATCAGCAAGCGAGAAAGACAAAGGAGGGATAGTGAGGCTGAATAGAATGAACGTGGGTAAGAGGGGACAGTGAAAAGCAGGAATACTGAATGAATATTTCTGCTCAGTCTTCAAAAAGAGGAGGGAAGTGCCTAATCCAATTTACAGAAGCACTCTTGATAGGGGTCGATCCCGCCCTTTCACAGAAGAAAGGGTTCTGCAAGAACTCCTAAACTGAAGGTGGACAAAGCAATGGTCCTGATGGAATTCATCCCAGAATTCTAAAAGAATTAAGGAGAAACTAGTGAAACCACTGGCTACTCTTTAATAAATCATGGGAGGATGGTGTGGTACCGAGGACTGGAGGAAGGCGGATGTGATTCCTCTTCACAAAAGTGGGACCAAGACAGAGGCAGGAAACTACAGACCTGTCAGTCTGACCTCTGTGGTAGGGAAAGTGATGGAGTCACTCTGAAGGAAAGAATAGTTGAGTACCTAGAGGCCAGTGGAGCACAGGACCCAAGACAGCATGGGTTCACAGCGGGAAGATCATGTCAGACGAATCTAATTGATTTCTTTGACTGGGTGACCAAAGTAATAGACCAGGGAGGGGCTGTGGACATGGCCTACCTAGTCTTTAGCAAGGCATTTGACACAGTCCCACACAAAAGATTAATAGTCAAATTAACCAGGTTGGGAGTGGGACCCAGGGTGGTAGCCTGGGTAAAACATTGTGACAACAGGACACAGAAGGTAATTGTAAATGGAGTCCACTCTGAAGAAAGGGGGTTACTAGTGGGCACGAAGGGTTCAGATTGGGTCCAGTCCTTTTAATGTCTTCATCAGTGACATTGCAGAGGGACTGGAAGGAAAAGTATGCCTTTTTGCAGATGACACAAAGATCTGCAACAGGGTTGATACACAAGGAGGCGTGGAAAGGATGAAAAGGGACTTGGCAAGGTTGGAGGAATGGTCAGAAGTATGGCAGCTAGGAGTCAATGCAAAGAAGTGCAAAATAATGCACCTGGGAAACAAGAACCCAGGGGAAGAATACACAATGGTGGGGAGGTAGTAACAACAACAAAAAAGGAAAGGGACCTGGGGGTAATCATATCAGATGACCTTAAGGTTAGCAAGCAATGTGAGAAGGCAGTAGGGAGGGCTGGGGTATACTGGGATGTATAGGAGAGGCACATCAGCAGAAAGCAGGAAGTTGTTATCCCTCTGTACAGACAGTTGGTGAGACCCCATCTGGAGTACTGTGTCCAGTTCTGGAGACCCCATCTCCGCAAGGACATAGAAAGGATAGAGGCAGTCCAGAGGAGGGCAACTAAAATGGTGCAGGGTCTGCAAGAGAAGCCATATGAGGAGAGACTAAAGGAGCTTAATATGTATACCCTTGAGGAAAGAAGGGAGAGGGGGACATGATAGAAACTTTTAAGTACCTCAGTGGAATCAACAAAGTCCAAGAGGGTAGCATCTTTCAGAAAAAGAGACTTGCAAGAACAAGGGACACAATTTAAAGATAGAAGAAGGAGGCGGTTCAGGGCAATGGGAGGAAGTATTATTTCACAAGAGGGTAGTGGATGCATGGAACAGCCTTCCCAAGGAGGTGTGGGGTCTAAAACTGTGGGAGAATTCAAGAATGCATGGGACAGACACAAGGCAATTCTTGTGGGGGGTAGGAAGAAATAGGCTGTTGGTTAACTAGGATCTGCGGCCTATCCTGTAGGTAGGGAAATGGACAGACTAGATGGGCCTAGCGGTCCTTATCTGCCATCAAAGTCTATGTTTCTATGTTTCTAAGGTGCATGTGGTGCCAATCCATGGGGGGGGGTCAAGGGAAGTACCAGGTAACTATAGACCCATCAGTTTGACCTCGGTAGTGGGAAAAGTAATGGAGAGTATACTTAAGGAATGACTGGGGGTGTTCCTGGAGGAGGAGGGAAGGCTGGAATGTAGGCAACATGGGTTTGTGCCAGGTAGATTGTGTCAAACCAACCTTGTGGAGTTCTACAAATGGGTAACATTGGAACTGGATGGGGGGAGCCTGTGGATGTAATATCCTTGGACTTCGGCAAGGCGTTTGACTCTGTTCCCCACAATGGGCTGGTGGAGAAACTCACAGGGTTGGGAGTGTGCCCTTTGATGGTCAGATGGATAGGAAACTGGCTAGCTGGTCGCACACAGAGAGTGGTGATCGGTAGGGAGCTCTCGAACCCTAGAGAGGTCGGTAGTGGAGTTCCACAGGGCTTGGTCCTGGGTCCAATCCTGTTTAATGCATACATATCTGACATCAGGGTGGGTATAGGGTGTGAGATGAGTCTCTTCACGGTTGATTCCAAGGTGGGAGCAGTAGTTGAGGGGGAAGAGGGGAGGCTAGCCCTGCAAGGGGACCTGGACACCCTGGAAAGTTGGGCTGTCATATGGAAGTTATATTTCAATATAACCAAGTGCAAGGTGTTACATGTTGGGTGGGAAAACCCCAAACACAGGTACACCCTGGGAGGAGTGGTGCTGGAGGCCTTGTCTGGGGAAAAAGACCTATGAGTCATGGTGAATACGTGCATGAATAACTCTGAGCAGTGCAGGAGAGTGGCTAGCAAAGCAAACAGCATTGTAAGGGGGATCACCTCTAGGAGCAGGGAAGTGATTCTGCCACTGTACAATAGGCTGGTGAGGCCACACCTCAAGTGCTGTGTACAGTACTAGAGACCACACTTAAAGAGGGACATATAGCTCCTGAAAGGGTACAGAGGAGGGCTACCAGGATGATTCAAGGACTGGGAGAGTTGACGTACGAGGATAGACTTGAGGAGCTCAGCCTGCTTACTTTGGAGGAGAGGAGAGACGGGGGGACATGATCAAGGTCTTCAAGTACCTCAAGGGAATAAACAGGGTAAACAGGGAGGGGATCTGTAAACTACAGGAAGGAGGTATCACCAGAGGGCTTGGTTTGAAGTTAGAAGGATGAGGGGGGAAGAGGAGGATATTTTTCACGGAGAAGGTAGTGGATCCTTGGAATGTGCTGCCTGGAGAGCTGGTCCAGATTTTCACTGTGGAGGGCTTCAAGAGAGGGTGGGACAGATACAGAAAGGAGTCTCGGAACACTAGAGCATGGGGGGGAGGGCCTCGGTTCTCAAGAGGGGATCTGAGGTTCAAGCAGACTCGATAGACCATAAGGCCTAATATGCTGGCAATTAGTATGTTTGTATGTAAGTTGTACCTCAGAGATTGAAATCTCTGCCTATAGGTCTCTCTGCAGATGTACCTTTTCTGGATTTCGTTTTTCACCAGGTCATAGTTTTCTGACTGTGCAGTGTCCATACTGCTGTAGGCAAGCTGGGCTTTCCCTGTCAGGTAGGGTGCCAGTCTGATTGTCCATTGCTGCTTTGGCCACTGGCAGGCTATGGCAACTCTTTCAAAGGTTTTCAGGTGTGCCTCAATATCATATGAGGGACACAATTTAGTAAGTTTAATGGCTTTTAGGTTGCTTGTATTTTGTTGCTCATCTGGGTCTGTGCCGGATCCTCTGCCTTTCAGAGCTTGTAAGGCATCCAGCCATCACTGCTTCTGTCACTGCATCTCTTCTCTCCTCTGTGCTTTTAAACACTGACTCTCTTTCTTTCTGCTTCTCAGTCTCTTTTTGTTGTATAGTCCACCATTTCAAAAAGTCCATCAAGCTTTCAGGTTCTTTCACTGCCTGTTCCTTTTTTCCATAACTTGTGCTGGCTGTACAATCTCAGACTGGACTACAGCTGCAGAATCCATACCTTCCTCTGTGCTTCCCTGGTACTAGGTCCTGTATCCATGCACAAATCTCCTGTTTTTAGGCTGATGCCATCTTGACAGAAAATCAGCATTGCTATTCTCTTTACCAGATTTGTGAATCACAGAGAATTTAAATGGCTGCAGTGCCAGGTACCACCATGTGATTCTGGAATTTTTATCGTTCATCTGGTTAAGCCAACAGAGAGGATTGTGATATGTTATAAGGACAAAATCAGTTCCTAGCAAATAAAATTTAAGGGACTCCATGGACCACTTTGCTGCTAAATACTCCTTTTCGATAGTGGAGTACCTTTTTTCTCTGTCATGCAATTTGCTACTTATATGCAGAATAGGATGTTCTTTCCCATCTATATTTTGACTTAGGACAGCACCTAGGCCTACCTCAGATGCATCTGTCTGTAACAGAAATGGTTTCTCAAAGTCTGGGCTTCTTAAAACAGGTGCGGAACATAACGCTTTGTAATAGGGTCTGTAACCCCCCCCCTTCCATATTCTCTTGGATAGCGTTTAAACACCTGGATCAGTATTGGATTTATAGGCTGAGATTTTGTTTGGTTACTGGGACTATAAATATCCTTCAAAATCTGTTGCAACAGTAACTCTTTTTCTCTCTGTCTGTACTATCCCTGTTGTCTCCTTTATTCTTTGTTTCCCCTACCATAGGGTGGCATCCTATGTGTAGTCTTACTATTGCTAGCTTTTTCTTTCCTTTCCTTCGATATTTTAAGTTCCATGCCACTCAGAAACTCAGTATAGCTATGTTCAGTATTCTTCACGATCGTTTGCACTGCGCGACTGTGCGATCGTGCGAATGTGTGACTGTGCGATTGTTCGATCGTGTGCAGATGCTGAAATCGCATCAAAAAGCCACTTTTGATCAAAATAATGAAAAACAAGCAATTCTTGCTTTCCTTGGCTAGCGCTAGCATTTTTGGAAAAGAGAACACCCCTGGTTCATTTCTTTGAGGGCTACAAGTAAATCTACTGCTGCTGTAAGCCCTATTCCAGCAAATTAAAGGTAAAGCAGTGTCCTGTTGTTTTCAAAGTGTAGTCATTATGCCCAACTACTTAGACAAGCCTGCAAGTAGAAATATAAGCTAGTTTAGCTTTCAAAACGTCATTATTTCAGCTTAGTTGCTGCAGCACTGAAATGCAGACTTGTACTGTTGAGTTGTCTGAGCAAATGATGTCTCTATTAGGTCTAAGAGATAAATAAATGAAACTTACTTTCAGTGGGTATGTGTGTAGCAGGCTTCCAGACCCTTCCCTCAGCATTCCATGTTTGTTATAGAGCCGGCCGGCCCCTTCTTCCCCCTTTTTATATTGAATGCTGTTGGGAGGAGCCTGGGATACACAGAAATATTGTAAATAAAAGATATAAAGGTTTTTTATGTTTGCTTTAAAGCTGATTATGATTCAACTACTTAAAGAATGTTTATTTTAGTTTGTAATTGTATTTAAAGTTGTATAAACAAGATAAACTAGTTAATTTTCTGTTAGGGAGGAGTTTAGCTCTGTCATGTGACCCTCCTGTTTTAAAAAAAAAGGATTTCAAGTGACTAGATCAGAGTGTGGTTGGAAAGAGTTCCTGCCAGATGCCTAGCTGCCTTCTAGGTATGGTTCCTGTGGAGATGAAAACTGCTGAAATATAGTTTATGTATTTTTATTTATTTTCCATACTAAATCCATTTATGTTTGCCTGCTTAAAAGAATAAATTTATTTTGGTTTCTTCACATCCTGACTGCTTTCTGGACTCCTTTTTGATCCCACGTGTACATTTGGTGTCAGTAGTGGGATTAAAGGAAGGTGAGCCAACCTCTGAGTGGAAGTTGTCCAGTATCAAGCATGGAAGAACCTAAGAAGCAGGGGTTGACGGATGCACCTGTGCCTGAAGGTGCATGGACACGGACTATGGTCCATAAGTTTCAGCTTCCATTGTCTACCAGCTTGGGTGATGTTAGACAGAAAGAGACTGTGAGACATTTGAAAACAGAGAGTGCCTCCAGAGCTGAGGACACTAGTTCCACAGAGGAAGAAAAAGGTGCTATCTGAGGAGGTGAGATCTATGTGATGGAAGAAGAAGAAGATGCACCTCCTAATGAGATGCAGAACCTTCTCCGATGGTTATGTTTAAAACAACTAGACCTGGAAAGACAGAGAGAAAGAGACAGGCTTCAGTATGAGGCAAGATGGGCAGAAACCCTTAAAGCCATACAAGCCATAGGAACAGTCAGACCCATCCCAACTAGTGGAGGACCAAGAGACATTAAACTATCGAAATTGATGGACACTGATGATATTGAAGCCTGTATCACCACATTTGAAAGGGTGGAAACTGCCTGTGGGTGGCCCAGAGACCAGTGGGTGATACGACTGGCTCCATACCTCACTGGCAAGGTACAGCTAGCCTACAGCCATGTGGAGACCCAGAATGCTACTAATTATGACCATGTGAAACAAGTAATTCTGAAAAGATATGACATCAGTGCAGAAACATACAGGCAACAGTTCTGGACATTCAGGTATCACACTGCTGATTCCCCCCAAGAAGCTTACATTGGACTGCAAGACCTCTACATGAAGTGGCTCCAACCC
This sequence comes from Neoceratodus forsteri, assembly GCA_016271365.2. Lineage (NCBI taxonomy): Eukaryota > Metazoa > Chordata > Ceratodontiformes > Ceratodontidae > Neoceratodus > Neoceratodus forsteri. Next base: position 113,535,481 of record CM057449.1, read on the forward strand.
ACAACACAAACCATAACTCAAGTAATAGAAGTAATAGTACTTGAACAATTTATTAAAATACTACCTCATGAGGTCCAAATCTGGGTTCGAGAGCACAGGCCAGAAACTGCAGAAAAAGCTATCAGCCTAGCAGAAGATTTTATAACAGCACGTCCCCAATGTCAGAAGGGATTTCATGGGCCTTCCTCCACAACCAGCTCTGAGGTAAGACATTCTACTACTACTTCTACTACTACCAGTCCTAGTGTAAATGAAAAACGTGTGCCTTGTCCTTACAACCCTGACATAATTTGTCGGGAATGTCAAACAAAAGGACATATTGCCTGATTTTGTCCCAGAAAGAAAACTGACTCTTCTCATTTGGCCTTAATGAATTGGGGACAGTATACCGTGACTGTCAGCATAGCAGGAAAGGAAGTACCAGCCCTAATTGACTCTGGGAGTAAATAAACCCTAGTACACACTGAAGTGATGAGGGGGATTCCTCAGAGTATAAATTTGGGACAGACAACAGTGACTTGTGTACATGGGGACAACCATATATATCCCTTGCAAGAAGCTACCATCTTAGCTCATGGTTTGGAACAAAAGATGAGAGTGGGTGTGGTACCTCAACTGCCTGTACCGGTAATTCTGGGACATGATTTCCTTGAGTTTAACAAGTTATTGTCACATGCCTCCACCATTTGTGCAGTTTCAACATGGGCCCGGGCCCAACAAGAACATTTAGATGTAGATCTTTTTCCCTTTGAAGAGACGGTGTTTGAACCCCTGGGTAAATCCAGGAAATTCAAGAAGCAAAAGAGACTGGAAAAATGGTCTTGGACTAAGACAAGGGACTCATGTACTGATGAACTGTTACATAATGCTAAAATTATACAGTCATTTGCAACTGACCAAAAAAATTATGAAACACTAACACCTTTGTATTCACAGGTTGTTCCGGAAGGAAAACAAGGTACACCTCCTATGTATAGAATCCATCAGGAAAAGCTATATAGGGTGTGTGTAAATCCAAAAACAGGAGAACGAGTGGATCAATTAGTGGTCCCACAGAACTACAGAGAGCAGCTTATTTTTTTGACCCAAGATGTTCCTTGTGGGGGTCATGCAGGAAGGGACAGAACATTGCAGAGACTCCTCTACAGATACTTTTGGCCAGGAATTCATACGCAAGTGGCTGAGTACTGTAAGAGTTGCAATGAGTGTCAAAAAGCAGCCCCAGTGACAAAAAAGGATAAAGTTCCCCTGCAACCATTACCATTAGTTACAGCACCATTTGAACGTATAGCAATGGATATTATAGGACCCCTTCCCAAAAGTTCCAAAGGAAACAGGTTTGCTCTAATCATTTGTGATTACGCTACCAAATACCCAGAAGCTATTTCTTTATGTACTGTAACTGCTGATAAAATAGCAGAGGAATTGCTGAAAGTATTTGGGAGAGTAGGCATACCAAAGAACATACTCACAGACAGAGGAACTAATTTTTGCTCTGCTTTGTTAAAGCATCTGTACCAGGCCCTGGGGGTGGAAGCTGTGTACACCTCACCTTATCATCCACAAACTGAAGCTTTGTCGAACGCTTTAATAAAACCTTGAAAAAGATGATTCAAAAGTTTGTAGAGGATGAAGGGAAAACAATGGGACTTGTATCTACCATTGCTTATTTTTGCCTATCGGGAGGTCCCTCAGACATCAACTGGATTCTCACCATTTGAGTTACTTTATGGCAAAGATCCTAGAGGCCTCTTAGATGTGGTGAAAGAACAGTGGGAGGATACCACTGTATGGAAAAATCCAACTACCCTTGAATATGTCACTCAGCTGCGAGAAAGGGTAGCCCGGTATTCCCAGTTAGCCCATAAACACAATCTAGCAAAACAAGTTTACCAAAAAGAACAGTATGTCACAGGGGTTTGTGACAAACAATTTAATGTTGGAGATTGTGTGTTACTCTTATTACCATCTACTGACAATAAGCTGACCATGAATGACAAGGTCCTTGTGTCATTCAAACACAAACTGGTCCTGTTACCTATCTGGTAGAAATACCAGACAGAAGAAATAAGTTACAGATTTATCATGCTAGTTTATTAAGGAAATGGAATGAACATCCCAGTAGTGCTATGTATGTGTGCCCTACTACCTCTGACGATGAGTTAGATGTAGCATACACCCGCTTAGAAGGTGATCATGCACTTACTGAATTGGTGATAAATCTATTGTTAACAAAAGACCAAAAACAGGACCTAGCTCAAGTGATAAGTCAGTTTCAAAGTATATTTACAAATAAACCTGGTAAAACATCCGCTATAACTCATAAAATCCAGGTTCCCCAAACCGCTCCCATTAGGGTGAAGCCTTATCGAATCCCTGAGAAGGTAAAAACTGAAGTTATAAGGGAGATAGAAAAAATGAAAGAAATGGGAGTCATAGAAGAGGCAAATAGTGAATGGGGGTTCCCAGTGGTTACAGTTCCCAAAAAGGAGGGCACAGTGCATATTTGTCTAGACTTCCGCAAACAAAATGCCATCTCTAAGTTTGATGGGTACCCCATGCCCCAAGTGGATGACATAATAGATCACCTTGGACAAGCTCAATATGTCAGCACACTCGATCTGACCAAAGATTATTGGCAGATCCCATTAGAGGAAATAGGCAAAGAGAAAATTGCCTTTTGTACCCCACTAGGATCATTTCAGTTCACCATGATGCCTTTCAGACTTCATGGTGCCCCCGCAACATTTCAAAGACTAATGGACAAGTTGTTATGACCACTTTGGGCTATAGTGCAGCCTATCTCGATGATGTTATTATTTATAGCCCTTCTTGAACAGAACATATAATCTAACACAGGTACTGGATACTATTTCACAAGTCGGTCTTACTATCAACCCAGCAAAATGCTCCCTTGCTATGAAGGAAGCAAGGTACTTAGGTTTTTTTGATTGGAAATGGTCAGGTAAAACCTGAGGTAGGAAAGTTAGCTGCAGTTGCAGAGTCCCTGCCCTACCACTAAAAAACATATGCATACTTTTTTAGGACTTGAGGGGTATTACAGACACTTTGTGCCCCAGTTTGCTACCCTAGCCAGTCCTTTGACTGAACTGACAAAAAAGAATAAATCCACTAAAGTTATCTGGACCCCTGAATGTGAAGAGTCTTTTCTTGCTATAAAAGCTGCACTGTGTTCATCTCCTGTGTTAAAAAGTCCTAATTTCGATATGTCATTTATTATACAGATGGATGCTTCCAATGTGGGTATAGGAGCAGTGTTATCCCAAATTCAGGACGGAGAGGAACACCCTGTACTTTTTATTAGCAGGAAACTTCATGCCAGAGAAACTAAATACTCAACAATAGAAAAAGAATGCTTGGCCTTGAAGTGGGCGATAGAGTCTCTATGGTTTTACTTATGGGGACATCAGTTTGAAGTAAGGACTGATCACAATCCTTTATGCTGGATACATAACATGAAAGACAATAACCCAAGAGTTATGCGGTGGTACCTAACACTACAACCATACAAATTTATTGTGAAACATAGAGCAGGGACAGCTAACAGTAATGCAGATTATATGTCCGATCTGCGGCAGATATAATGACAGGGACAGGAGTAGACCTTGGCGTATTTGTATGCTTATAGATTAGAAGGCAAATTTTGTCTTCTCTAATGTTTTAATAATGTTTTTTTTTGTAAGGGACCCCGAGGTGGAGCTTTGGGAACGGGTGGACTGAAGCTCCATCTCTCTCTCCTAGAGAGATCTACATATCCTGTCTCTGGTAATAAGGATTCCTGATAGTTTATTTTAGAAAACTTGTGGTTTTCTCTTGAGTGGGGAGGACTGTAATAGGGTCTGTAACCCCCCTTCCATATTCTCCTGGATAGCGTTTAAACACCTGGAGTACTATTGGATTTATAGGCTGAGATTTTGTTTGGTTACTGGGACTATAAATATCCTTCAAAATCTGTTGCAACAGTAACTCCTTTTCTCTCTGTCTGTACTTTCCCTGTTGTCTCCTTTATTCTTTGTTTCCCCTACCATAGGGTGGCCTCCTATGTATAGTCTTACTATCGCTAGCTTTTTCTTTCCTTTCCTTCGATATTTTAAGTTCCATGCCACTCAGTATAGCTATGTTCAGTATTCTTCACGATCGTGCGCACGTTCACACTGTACAACTGTGCGATCATGCACAGATGCCAAAATTGCATCAAAAAGCCACTTTTGGTCAAAATAATGAAAAACAAGCAATTCTTGCTTTCCCTGGCTAGTGCTAGCATTTTTGGAAAAGAGAACACCCCAGTTCATTTCTATGAGGGCTACAAGTAAATCTACTGCTGCTGTAAGCCATATTCCAGCAAATTAAAGGTAAAGCAGTGTCCTGTTGTTTTTTTAAAGTGTAGCCATCATGCCCAACTGCTTAGGCAAGCCTGCAAGTAGAAATATAAGCTAGTTTAGCTTTCAAAACTTCATTATTTCAGCTTAATTGCTGCAACACTGAAATGCAGACTTGTACTGTTGAGCTGTCTGAGCAAATAATGTCTCTATTACGTCTAAGAGATAAATAAATGAAACTTACTTTCAGTGGGTATGTGTATAGCAGGCTTCCAGACGCTTCCCTCAGCATTCCATGTTTGTTATAGAGCCGACCGGCCCCTCCTTCCCCCTTTTTATAATGAATGCTGTTGGGAGGAGCCTGGGATACACAGAAATATTGTAAATAAAAGATATAAAGGTTTTTTATGTTTGCTTTAAAGCTGATTATGATTCAGCTACTTAAAGAATGTTCATTTTAGTTTTGTAATTGTATTTAAAGCTGTATAAACAAGATAAACTAGTTAATTTTCTGTTATGGAGGTGTTTAGCTCTGTCATGTGACCCTCCTTCTGTATAAAAGAAAGGATTTCAAGTGACTGCCAGATGCCTAGCTGCCTTCTAGGTATAGTTCCTGTGGAGATGAAAACTGCTGGAATATTATAGTTTATGTATTTTTATTTATTTTCCGTACTAAGTCTGTTTATGTTTGCGTGCTTAAAGGAATACATTTATTTTGGTTTCTTCACATCCTGACTGCTTTCTGGACTCCTTTTTGATCCCACGTGAACACGCTGCCTTTATGGCTTGAAAAGCTTCGTCACACTCTGGAGTCCATTTCACATTATTTGGGTACCGTTTCTTTGTGGGTTCAGTGAGGGGAGTAGCTAACTCAGCAAAATTAGGAACAAATCTCTGATAATAACCAGCCAGCCCTAAAAAATTACCTGACATGTTGTCAGGTCTGCATTTCTGATAGCCTGGATAAATGCTCGTAGGTGCTGCTCCACATGGCTTTTCCAGTCTGGACTGTGCACCATGACATCATCCAGGTAAGCAGCACAATAACCAGTGTGAGGGGATAATATTACATCCATGTACTGCTGGAATGTAGCTGGCACACCATGTAAACCAAAGGGCATGGTGGTGAACTGATAGAATCCTATAGGGGTGACAAATGCATTTTTGTCTCTGGATTCTTTAGCTAAAGTTATTTGCCAGTAACCCTTGGTGAGATTGAGGGTACTGATGTACTTTGCACTTCCCAGCCTCGCCACCAAATCATCTATTCCGGGCATAGGATGACTGTCAAATTCTGACGCTTGATTAAGTTTCCTGAAATCAAGGCAGATTCTAACACCCTCTTCTTTTTTGTTTACAATTACCATGGGAGATGACCAAGCACTCCTTGACTCCTCAATGATACCCAATTCTTTCATTTTTTGTCTTTCCTTAACTACATCAGCTCTCAAATGCTTTGGCAACCTGTATGAATTTTGACTAATAGGACGAGCATTCTTTGCCCCTATAACATGTTCAGACCCTTTTTACTCAGCCTGGTACCATGGTAAAAGTACTGCTTAATGTCTTTAGCACATTACGAATGTCTGCAGTTTGTTCTGAGGTTAAGGAAACATTCACCTTTACAGCATTGGTATAACCCCCCCCCTCCATAAATGGGGGTTCCCAAAAGTCTTCCCAGAGCTTGCCTGATTGCTCACAGTCTGGATGGTGTTTGGCGTTAAAGCCGTTTAAATGTTAGTGCAGTATCTGCTTTTGGAGCCTCCGTGTACTGTCTCTTTAAGGCCTGCCAGCCTGCAGTCATAATTAGTTTGAATGGGGGGACTGTGTGTTTCTATGCCAGAGTCCCGCCTAGGCTGCTGTCAAATCACTCCATTTCTGCCATTGCTAAATGTGCAGAGCAAGCTCTTTTGAAAGATGCAACTGATTCCACGTAGATCTTTTATACAGTAGTAAAAATGTAGTGTGTTCTAACCTGCTTTTCTTGCAGCCAGGACTGTTTTTGTTTAGCTACACCATTTTGGTCCCGGACTGCTGAGTGGGACCAGCCAGTAATTGGGACTCTAAAATGGAGCCTGCTAAAATGGGGCTGTGTGGAGTGAGACTCTGGGAATTGTAGTTTCTGGACTGTTGGTGCCTTTTTGCACCTATAGAGGGAGCCCTGCTGTGACTGACAACTGAACCGACCAACCAAACTCTTTGGATCTGTGTGAAAGCTCCAGAGCTGTTTGCTGGCAAGCCAGATTCAAGTTGGAAGCTGGAGAGAGAAGGAGCTCTGAGTGTGCGAGCGGCCGGTTTGCTGAGTAGTTCGCGCGGGAGAACCGTGGAAGGCCTGATTTCTGGCCTAATTGCCTGATTTCTGCCCTGAGAGGGAGAAGAGGACATTTTCGGACTGAATCCAAGTTTGTAGAGAGTGAAGTAAACAGCTGAATTATTACCAGGCTCACCCTGTGGAAGACCAAGGATTTTGCTGAAAGTGATTGGACTGTCAGGACTCTAGCTACTGAAGTGCTCCCGGGTTTAGCAGTGATTTTTGCAATTGGGACCGAGGAACCAGCTGCCTGGTACAGTAAACTTTCTTTTACATATAAATGTGCTATGTGCTGGAAGGGGGTCGCGATCTGAATTCCCCATTTGGTGCAGACTGTGTGCTAGTGCTGGAAGATGTTTCTCCAGCAAGAATCGGACTGAATCTGCGCTGCCTGGCACAGATAGGCCCTGCCACGAGGGTCTTGCCTCACTATCTTGCTGCACAGAAAGATCCATCATCAAGGGGCCAAGCTTCTTCTGACAAACCAGCAAGTCAGCCATCAGCCCTCCTGTGTTTAGCCTGGGTATTGTGAGTAATTATCAGGGTAGCTCCCTGCAACTTTTGTTTAATCAAAGTGTCTCATCTGATTTGACTGTGCTTTTCTTTCCATGAACTGAGCCATCCGGCTCTGGATTACAAATTGTGTGTGCATATTCTTTTTTCCATCACAGGGCCCCAACCAGCTGCAATGGATCTGGCTAGCCCCCGTTATCCATCCTGAGTACCCAGACAGTGTGACTATATGGGAATCTGAGTGCATGCACAGTACTGTGATTATTAATGTGTTTAAGCTAATTAACCTGATTTTTTCTCCTTCCATGTTACAGTCCCCTAAATAAATCAGATCTGTTTGTTTCTGCAATTTACATTGACTGTGGTGTCAGTTTATGCTAAAAGTATTGTATTGTGGCTATTGTACTGCATCACCTTATTTTACAGGGGGTCCCCAGAGTTAAGCTGAAGGAACCAGTCCTGGGGGTAGGTGCCAGCACACTGTATGTGGTTTGCATATCAGGGGTATTTGAAAGTCACTGTTGTGTACGGTGTGGGCCACTAGTGGGAAGCAAGGGGAGGGGGTCACAGTGTCCCAGAGGGCTGTGACCTGGTTAACGTAACCCAAACCAACCCTGATCTTTTGCTGGAGGCACCTGTTTCAGAACTCAGGCCCCATTAACCTGTTAGCAGCCAAGCACACAGGAGTAGTAGCCCTTGGGGTAGCACCACCTAGGGGTTACATCAGCATTTACAGTTTGTTGTAGTCGATCATAAGCTACATCAATATCTTCCTTAGCAGTTTCTGGTAAAACTAGCAAGGCATCTTTTGGTATTTGTTTCAACCCATTTCTTGAGGAGGTTAGCACGGTATATCTTAGTAGGATTTTTCTTGTCAGGTGTCTCAGTCTCATAGTTAACAGTGCCAGTACATCTATGAACCTTATATCGCCCTTGCCACTTCATTAACAACTTATTTTTTGTTGTGGGTAACAGTAGCAAAACCTTTTCACCTGACTTGAAAACTTTTTCTTTTACCCCATGGTCATTAATATACCTTCTGCTGGTTTTGAGCCTCTTCCTGATTACTGTGGGCAATTTCAACATATTTTGGCAGCTTCTTTCTTAGGGCACACATATAAGAAGATATAGATTGTTTCTTAGTGGAGATATCTTCCCACGTGTCTTTTATCACATCCAATGGCCCTCCTGGGTGCCTACCATACAGCATTTCAAATGGTAAAAACCCTGTTGATGCCTATGGCACTTCTCTGTAAGCAAAAAGTAGGTAAGGCAGGTATTGGTCTCAGTCTTTCCCTTCCCCTTTTATAAACCTTTTTAACATGCATTTTAGGGTTTGGTTAAAACACTCAACAAGACCGTCTGTCTGAGGGTGATAGAGGGAGTTTCTTTTGGCAGTGATACCCAGCAGTCTGTACAGCTCTTTAAGCAGTGTAGCACCAAAATTACTACCCTGATCAGTAATAATTTCTTTAGGTATGCCCACTCTGCTAAAAAATTTGGCTAGATCTGCTGCAACTGTATGTATTGAAACTGCTTCCAGGTACAGAGTAGCACAGTCGCATACAACCAGGATAAAACTATTACCCTTTTTACTTTTTTCTAAAGGACCAACCACATCCATTGCAATTCTCTCAAAAGGCACATCTATTAAGGGTAGGGGCACCTTGTCTTTTCTAGTGACTGGGGCTACTTTCTGACACTCAGCAGAGGAATTACAATAGGTAGCAACATCTTCATGAATTCCCAGCCAATAAAATCTATACAGCAATCTGGCAAGGGTGCAATCCCTCCCTGAGTGATCAGCTATAGGATTATCATGTGCTATCTGTAACAATTCTGTTCTATACTTCAGTGGTATAACCAATTGTTCTGTCTGTTCCTGTGTCTGAGGCTTAACCCAAACTCTGACAGTAACCCATTGCATTTTTTTGAAACATTGGTCCACCCTGTTTTGGTTTCACCCCCAGCTGCTTAAAGTAAACCTGGAGAGAAACATTGTTAGCTTGCTCTGAAAGAAAATCACAATCAGTTATCAATTTAGTTTCAGTATTTTCACATTTTAACCCTTTATGTCCACCAGTCATTTGTTGCCACATTTTTTTTCAGGCTTTGTCTTTCTTTCCTGGATTTCCAGATTTTGGATCTGTGCTCAAACAAGTCCGAATCAAAATCACTGAAAGGAAAAGTGTCCTCGCTATCTGAAATTTTCTTTGCCTGAGCTCTTGTCACCACAGCTCCTGAAACATCAGTACTTACTCCCTCTTTGATCAATTCAGTAAATCTTGAAAAGTCATTTCCTGTAATCACAGGTACAGATAACTTAGGTACTACCCCCACTTTCATTTGGTGTGACACACCCTTAACAGTCAGAGTCACTTGGGTGGTGGGATAGTATCGAGTCTCCCCATGGATGTAGATGTCACCAGTACATGGTCCCTTTGCACAGTGTTTTCCCAGCACTTTGTCATGTACTAGGGTCTGTCTGCTTCCCGAATCAGTGAGTCCCTTTACAGTCTTATTCCCCACCTTCTCATCTCTTAGGTACTTGCCCCAGTTTGCCAAGGACAAATCTGCTCCAATGCCACTCTGGCCTGGCTTATTACAGTCATAGCAGATAACATTTTTTGGCACATATTCTTATATTACCAGATGTATATATGCAAGCAGGGAAAAACAGACAGCAAGAGACAACAAAGAGACATCGAGAGGCAAAGAATTATGAGACTGTTCGGTTTGATCAAGTTCTAAGTCTCACAGGACTATTTGGTTGCGCAACCAGACAGAGAAGACAGAAAATGAAAGAATACAGATCCTTGCATTTAAATACTTTCTCCAAAACAAATGGGACAGGGTCCTATTCTACCCTGTCACAGGGACAGAGGTCTTGACACCTGGGTACGCTTGAGTTCTGGCATCTGCTTGAACTGTAGTGGCAGACATTTCTCCACTATCTCCAGAACCCACTTGTCTGACATAATGAGGGACCAGTTCTGAAGATAGTGGGAGAATCTGCCTCCCATCGGAAGCAGGGAGCTGACCTGGACACTCACATCAGGACTTAGACCATGACGCTGTCAGCTAGACAGAGGTGGCCTTTCTTTGGCCCCTTCCACATGACAGACAACAATGATGCCACTTCTAGGGCAATGGCCATGCCATCTTTCCGAGACACTTCGCCTGGCTCAGAACGACCAGTCTAACCACAGACACATATTTATTTTATTTATTGCTGATTCAGAAGGTACCTTTGAATCAAAGATTCGTTTACAAAGGTTCCACATCACATATCGTAGAACACAACAGTACAACACAATTACATAGCAGGACTTAGACAGACTTGTTACAGAAAATACGGTAACTGGCTAACAGTCAGGTTCAAAGGAATATTTGCACAGGTCTAAGCAGTTTAGTATAAAGGCTTGGATAAAAAAGCTGGGTAGGCAGCACAGGTAGAGTCAAAGTGGGGGGAGGAGGAGGAGGGGGTAGAGTAGGTCAGAGTCCGTTGTCAGGGGTGGGGCAGGAAGATCAATGACAGTCGCATAGGGTGGAGGACTGGAGGCAGTCTCTGAGTAAGGTTTTGAAGGGGCCGATTCTAGTTTCTATGGCAAGTGCACTGGGCAGGCAGATCAACAAGGGAAGGGGCCCTATGGCTGAAAGATCTTTGGAGTTGGGAGGTCTGACACCTAGGAACTGAGTAAAGCAGCTTGCCCGTGCTACAAGTAGTTCTATGAGTCAGGGCAGGTTGGATGATAGGGGAGAGGCCAGCGGGAGCGAGGCCCAGAGCAATCTTTTTGGCCATAAGGCATGTGTGGAACTGTATTCTACTGTCTAGGTTTCAGCCAGTTAGTGGAAGTGTATAGAGAGCAGGTGTGTGTGCGACAATCACAGCCAAGGACAAGATGACAGGCTTTGTTCAGGGAGAGTCGGAGTCTGCCTAGGGCTGAGGAATTTGTGGCTCTATAAATGAGTATGCCATAGTTTAGAAGGGAGAGGACCAAAGAGGAGACAGTGAGCCGAAGAGCATCAGAGGTGAGACAGTGTTTGAGACCATAGAGGATTCCAATATAGACATTAAGGATGGTGGCCAGAAGATGGATGTGCTGATGGAAGTTTAGGGCAGTGTCAAGGGTTATGCCCAGGTATTTGAAGGTTACCACTTCCTCTGGGGGGGGGGTCTGATTGGTGGTAAAGATTTGAGGGCAGAGCTCCTTCCATGATTTCATCTGATACAAGAAGTACATGACTTTAGTCTTGTAGTTTAGTGCCAGACATTGTGTGGAGAACTATTTTTTGGCTTCAGAGAAGGAGGACTGGAGGGAAGTGTGTAGTAGGGTAGGATCTGGATTGCAGGAATAAAGGACATCATTACCTGCATACAGTAGTAGATTGTCAGTGCAGGATGTGGGGAGAGAGTTAAGGAAGAGACTGAAAAGTAGCAGACCAAGGATGGAGCCCGGGGGGACACCAGAATGGACTGATAGCCTGCTGGAGAGGGAGGTGCCAATTTTCACCTGTTGGTACCGATCTGACAGGTAGTCCATGAACCAGCCAAGGGCATCCAGGGAGAAGCCGATGTTGGAGAGTATATTAAGTAAGAGGGAGTGGTTGACAGTGTCAAATGCCATAGAGAGGTCAACAAAGACCGCACCTGAGATGCGGCCTTTGCCTAAGGTGGAGTGGATGTGTGAGGTAAATTCCAGGAGGGCTGTCGTACTACTGTGCTCTTTGCACAAGCCATGTTGTTGCTTACAGAGTAGGTCATGTTTGTTAAGGTGTTCAGTGAGTTGGTCAGAGACAATACGTTCAAGTGCTTTTGATGGGGTGGGGTATCGAGATGGGGCGACAGTTGTTAGTGATGGTACAGTCCCTGCTTTTAAATATGGGGATAATGGAGGCAGATTTCCACTAGGAGGGGAATTTCCCTTGGCAGAGGGAGCGGCTGAGAATGTGGGTGAGAGGGCGGAGTACCTCATGGAGACAGAGCCAGAGGAGTCTCAGGTCCAGAGCGTCACTGCAGTAGTGGGCGTGGCTTAGGGCTATTTCTAGATAAGTCTTGGCTGACATGGGGGTGATGCAACGAAGGTGGAAGGGAGGGCCTGCAGGAGGGGCTGGAGGGGACTGGGTGGGGGATCAAAGAAGTTTGGAGAGAGCACATGGCTGAGGTTAGTGAAGGCGCGATTAAAGGCTGAGGCTATATGGGCAAGGTCTGTGGTCAGACATCCCTCGACCTCTACCTGATTTGAAGGGGATTATGGTTCTTGCCACAGATGTCTTTAATGTTATTCCAGAACTTGCGCCCTGAGCCCCAGGTAGAGGTAAGGGAGGATTTGTAATACTCTGCTTTTGCTCGGCATAGAGCCCACGTGTAGTTGTTCCGGGCCTCTCTGTACCTTTGCCGGTCGGAAGGCAGGCCGGTCTCATTGGAGAGCTGACATAGCGAGTCTCAGGTTCGCATAAGTGCCACTAGGCGGCTGGTGATCCAAGGTGCAGGGTTCCCTTTGACCACCCTATTAGTAAGAGGGGCAAAGGAGTCACAGATGGCATTGAAGGTAAGAACAAAGAGGTCGAGGGCTCGGTCAGGATCGAGAGTATTCATTATGGGGGACCAGTCCCATGAAAGGAGTAGGGATTTAATGAGGGCAAGTTTACCTGGTCCAAGTTTACATTGTTGTATTATTTTTTGGGGGGGGGGGTAGGGGTTTTGCACAACCAGTAGCAGAGGACGGGGGAGTGGTCACTAAGGGCATTGGGGAGTATGGTGGTGCTAGTGATCTTGTGGGAGCGGTTGGTGATGATCAGGTCTAGGAGGGAGGAGGACCCAGAGCATTGGTCCAATCATGTAGAGGAGTGTACTACTTGGGTAAGGTTTTGTGCAGTTGCATCGACGACGAGTGGGGTGGCTGTCTTAGCCAGCCAGTTGATATTGAAGTCCCCTAGTGCTATTAATTCATTATTTGATGGGAGGGTGGTGAGGTAGGACAAGACAGAGCGGAAGGATTCGCTCTGATTCCTGGGAGGAATGTAGACCGCAGTGATGAGAAGGAGGGTTTAGGAGCATCCTAGTGTCATTTTGAGTGTAAGGGCTTGGGGTCCAGGGACCAGTGGGGGGGGGTGGGAGTAATTGACCATGCAACGACCATCCAGGACTGGACCCAGAGGGTCGTAGCTGGTGGGATAGTTTCATCCCCAAGGAGGACCATTAGTGGGGTTCCACAGGGATCAGTTCTTGGCCCCTCCTGTTCAACACCTACTTCTCTGACATAAGGACAGGTATCAGGAATGAGATGAGTCCCTTTGCGGATGACTCAAAACTGGGGGCAGTGATGGATGGGGAAGGTGGCCCTACAGGGGGACCTGGAGGCTCTGGAAAGATGGTCTAGAAAGTGGAAGCTGAGGTTCAATGCAGGGAAATGCAAGGTACTGCACCTGGGGGCCAGAAACCTGGGCCAAGTGTACACCCTGTGGGGGGGATGCTACAAGTCTCGATGGCTGAAAGGGACCTGGGGATGGTGGTGGATGTCAAGATGAACAACTTGGAGACTTGTAGGAGGGCAGAAGCCAAGGCCAACAGGCTGCTGGGATGCAACGCTAGGGGGATCACCTCCAGAAGGAGGGAAATGATAATCCCTCTGTATAACTGCTTGGTGAGGCCGCACCTTGAGTACTGCATGCAGTTTTGGAGGCCACACTTAAAGAGGGACATTAAACTTCTGGAGAGGGTCCAGAGGAGGGCAACTGAAATGATTTTGGGCTTGGGGGACAGGACCAATGAGGAGAGGCTCGAAGAGCCAAATATGTACACATTGGAAGAGAGGAGGGACCGGGGGGACATGATAGAGGTCTTCAGGTACATGAAGGGGGTAAACAGGGGAGGATTAGTCAGGGTGCTTCGAAGGAAGGAGGAGGGAGCCACTAGAGGGCGTGGGTGGAAGCTGGAGGGGGGAAGATTCAAGGGAGAAAGAAGAAGGTGATACTTCACTGAGAGGGTGGTGGAGCCATGGAATGCGCTGCCTAGGGGGCTGGTGGAGGCAGAGACGGTGGAGGGGTTCAAGAAGGGGTGGGACAGGTACAGGGGAATGGTTCTGGAAACAAAATCCAATGCAGCGAGAATATCCGGAACTGGGAAGGGAGAAGCCAGAGAAGGCGAGGGGGGCAGCAAGGCCAGCTCCCAGGGTGGAAGCTGACCAAATGAGCGGACGCGAAAGACCGTTAGGCCTATTCTGCTGGCATTTTAATATGTTGGTAATGAGTCCTTTACGTAAATGGCGCAGCCACCCCCCCTTCTACCCAGTTGGTCAGCCCTGTAGAGGCTGTACCCAGAGAGACTAAGTCCATGAAAGAACCCCTGTACTGACCGAAGTCAGACTGGGGATAAGGATTGTAAGGCCTGGGGGAAAAACTTCTGCCCCTACTGCCCTTGAGTCGGGATCTCTAAGGGGCAGTAAGCTTAAGTTTAGATGAGGGACTCCGCCAGGTGGCCTTGTACTCATCAACTTTTTTCATGTAGTCAGTGGTTCTGTAATCAAACAACATGTTTTGATTACAGCGAAAATTCATGGCCTTAGTCTGGTTGTATGTGGTTAGACTGGTAGTTCTAAGCCTCAGTTCTAAGTTCTAGTTCTCAGAGAGATGGTATGGGCCACTGCCCTAGAGGCAGCATCATTGTTGTAGTCTGTCATGTGGAATTGGTTTTTATAGCTTCCAGGGCAGTTTTTGTCATATCTACCAGATCCTATACCATAGAATCTGACCCACTGTGGGCAACTGCCAGGACAGAGTTCCATAGAACTTTGATATTTGGCTGTGAAAGCCATGTACGAAGAAAGTCTGAGAAGCAGGGAGGCTGTGTCATACATTTTCTTTGCTATAAAGTTAATTTTCTTGGAGTCCTTGTCCAGAGGTAAGGGGGACAAGTAGACCCCAGCTTTTTCGCAAGCTGTCTGCTGCACTATACTCTCATGGCTAGGGTGTGCAGACTGGAACTCGATACCGGTTCTAGACATTCTGTATTTTTCTCAATCCGCTTGTCAACCCCTGCCACCGAAGTGGGGGTCTGAAGCACTTTCATGGTATTTTTCCCAAATGCATTATAGATTGGAACGACCAGGGTCTTTGGAGTTGAAAGACCTCTCATCTCCCTATAATCTTAATCCTCACTGACATCCTGGGTGGGCTTCTGCATAGGGAGGTCCAAGGCGTCTAGCATATTTTGTAAAAATGTAAACCTAGAGGAGGAATCCTCCTGGTTACTTAGGGGGGTTCCGAATGGAGGGTCCGGGAACTCATGGGGATCAAGGCCCTCAAAATCCATGTCAGGGGCATTATAAAAATGTTCCTCGTCATCTGTGTCACCCTCATAGTCTTCAAAGGAGAGAACTGTGGAAGAGTTCTTGTCAGCCCCAGTAAATATAGGCCCCGTCTTTTGTAGGGTCTGAAACAGTGCCATGCTTTTGCCATGTCATGTACAGATGGAAGATTCTGTGCAGACTTTGACTGTGTGTATATATATATATATATATATATGTTTTTCTTTATGCTGCCTGTTATCTCACGGTTGGCTTTCTCAGGAGGAACAGGAACATTTTTTCCTTGACAGAGTTTCTTTTTAGCCATTTCATCAGCAGCTTGATAAAGCTTCCTTTTTTTATCACTTTTATTATTTTTTTTAATTCATGAGGAACTTCATCAGCTCCTTTGAAAGCTTTATTTTTTGGCTAGGGTCTGGAGGCTTCATCAGCATCTCTGCTTACATTTTTATTGTTAGTACTTATAGATGGCCCCTCATCAGTAGCCTTTGATTTATCCTCAGCCATAATAATTAAATGTTTCTTTGATATGTGCCAATTTAACAAAGCAAACCCAAGATCTGGACCACAATGAACCGAGTGCAGGTTTCTGTGAAATGCCGAGTGGCCAGTCCTGCACCAGTTAAATAACTATTTTAAAATTCATTTTTTTGTTGTAGTACTGTGATCTTTACCAGTGCCAATCTAATAGAAAACTCGGTAATACTGGTCAACTGCGCACAGATTTCTGTTGATGCTGTGAAGCCAGTCCTGTGACAGATGGCACCTTAGGGGTGTGTGTGTGTATATATCTTGGTTTCTCAGATAATGCCAATCCTCAGAGAACCCACAGGCAACTGCCAGTCTGAAATCCAAATGGTTGCCTTGCAGTAAAGCCTGTGAGGTCTCAGATAAAAGACAAGGCAACTGACACTAACTTGACGGCTCCTTCATGAACTAGGTTAAAAAAGAGAGGAACTGTTGAAATTAAGGCTTCACGGTAAAAATAACATAATTTGAGCAAACGCATTTAAAATAAAGTTAAAATAGCGTGGATGTGCTAAAAATAGAAAATTAGCGTGGCACTAACCAAAATGTGAACCTTTCACTCAGCACACTATAGAAATGAATTTAGGAGGAAAACTTTACCCAGATAAGTGCTGGGAGGCTGTCAACAAGGCATGTTGAGAGGCACCTTAGAGGCAATGTTGCTGTCAGCGGAGAAAAAAATTCTGAAGCCTTCAGGCAGCTTTCACTCAGCTCACTCCCCCCCTCCTATTTTTTGATTGGCTATTGCCAAAATCTCATTTAAATAAAATTCTCTTAAAGGCATACCTCTGGGGCAGTTGCACCTAGCCAGCTAACTGCTAAAGTTGCTGATGCTAAAGGACTCCTGGGTGTAAGAAACAGAAATTCTGCCCCCCCCAAACAACTGATATTTCTTGTCCAATCTCTTATCTTGGGGGGGGGGGGGGAAGAGTTTGTAGGCTGTAAAGTCTTCAAAGCATCCTTCTTGAAGAATTTATTGACTGGAAGGAGGAGCTTTTTGGTGGGGGTTAACCCCATCATCTCGAGGTATTTGACCTCCTCCTCATCCTCTATTTCCTGACTGTGGTGATGTCCAGGGCATCATCCATCCTTCTTACAAAAGAGAAATGTGAGTAATAATCCTTAGTGGCTCTTGGAGGACAGCCAAAGTCCTACTCGGGAGAAACCTCAGGCTCAATGGGTTCCTCCTCCTCCTCAAAAAAAAAATGAGGATTTGGCTGAGACGCCAGCCTGTCCGGCTGAGGTCTGCCCAGATTGGCTGCCGGCCAGGAGAGAAAAGTCCCTGCAAGGCTTGTACCACTTTAAAAGCCAGTGCTATCTCCTGGGGGGAGAGGAGAGCCAGAGCACTCACAGAAGTCCCCTTTCCAGTACAGAGTTCTGTGTGCTTCAATTTTTTTAGATTGTTTTGAAGAAACTGGGGAGTCAACCAGTTCAACAGACCTCTCAGTAGTCACTTTATCATCCTTATCAGGGGTTGAGTGTAAAACTGCAGTGGTTTCACCCACAGTAGTGGGGGTGTCAGCTGGTCAGATTCTGAGGGACCCTTAGGTGGAGGAAGTTTTTTCTTTAGCCGTTCTAGGCATTCCTCCACAGTTTTTTTCTGGGAGAGTTTCACAAATTTCACATTCTTCCTTTAAATGGTCATAGCCAAGGCAGACAAAAACAGGTTACTCACCTGTAACAATAGTTATAGGAGTGGTATATGTTGTTCATCCATACTCTTTGGTATATCCCCTTCCACTTTAAATCTTGCTGGAAGTCTTCAAGCTGGTTCCTCCCACCCACCCGGGTGGTATAACCCTTGACTCCACCCCATGATGCCAGATCTTAGCCCGCTGGAAGCCAGGTGTTGTGCATCCGCAGCCAGGGAGGTCGGGTGGGTCCGTGTGGATGAACAACATATACCACTCCTAGAACTACTGTTACAGGTGAGTAACCTGTTTTTCCAGGATCATGGATATATTGTTCATCCACACTCTTTGGCAGATTCCTAGCAGTTCTTCGGGAGGAGGGAGGCAAGGTGCACACCCCTACTTAGGAAATAGATTGGAGAACTGAGGCCCCAAAACCAGCATCCCGGTGTGACTCAAGGTCGATGTGGTAGTGGGTGATGAAGGTGTTTGCCGACTTCCAGGTAGTAGCCTGGCAGATTTCCTGGATAGGGATGTCCCTGGAAGCAGCCACTGATGCAGCTGTATGGCGGGTAGAATGAGCTCTCATCCCTCTGGGAGGCTCCTTGCCCGCCAACCCATAGAGACTAATGCATGATGTAATCCATCTTGTTATCGTCCGCTTTGCTGCAGGTCTGGCAGAAGCGGCTTCAGCGTAGGTAACAAACAGCTGGCGAACCTCTCCCCGAATTTCCGCCATTCTCTCCTTGTAATAGGAAGAGCTCGTCTCAGGTCCAAAGTATGGAGCCTGTATTTGGCCTCCGAGGTGTAGTTGGGGTAGTAAACTAGCAAAGTTAACACCTGGTTATGGTGAAACTCTGACACCATCTTGGGAAGGAATTTCGGGTGGGGGTGTAGGACAACCTTGTCCCTGTGGAAGACTAGATAAGAGGAGTCCACCAAAAGCACCTGGAGCTCCCCTGTCCTGCTGGCAGACATGATAGCCAACAAGAAGGCCATCTTCCTTGACAAGTGTGTCAAGGCACACTTGTGCATTGGTTCAAATGACTTGCCCACAGTCTTTGCCAGAACCAGCAGAAGATCCCATGGAGGTGGAGTTTCACGCACCAGAGAGCATATGTGATCCAGGCCTTTGAAAAAGCACCCGATCACTGTCTTCTGCGCCAACGTCGGCTGACTGGCCCACATCCAGTAGGCAGAGATGGCTGCCAGGTACACCCTAAGGGTTGATGACCGCAGACCCCCTTTGGAGAGAGACCAAAGATAGTCAAGAATGTTAGCCACAGGACAGGATAAAGGGTCCAGGCCCGTGCCCTGACACCCAATGGAAAACTGCTTCCAAATGAAGGTGTAACATTTTCTGGTCGATTCCTTTCTGGATACCTCCACCATGGTGAAGACATTCTAAGAACCCTTGGCAAAAGTAGCGTCCAAGGTGGCACTGGACTGCTCAATGCGCTGCAGGTGCCTAGGAAAGAGACATCAGCTAGTTTGTGCTGAGTATCCGTAGGGAAGGAGAAGAGCCTCAGTCAAGCCCTGCGATGAGACGCAACTGCGGCTGCCATTGAACGGGCACTAGAATCCCCAATGTTCAGGGTTGTCTGAAGCTGCTGTTTGGCAGCGGACCTGCTTGACCGCAGTCTGCATGTTCACAGGGAGATGTGCTAGGACTTCATCCAAAGACCCTAGGAGGGTGCGGGAGAAGTGTGCCATGATGACGGCCGAACTTGCCTGATGAAGGCCCAAGGAAGAAGCTGCATAGACCTTCCTGGCTGAATGGTCCAAAAGCCTGGACTCCTTCTCAGGGGGTCGGTCAGTATTGGCAGAACTGCCAGTATGCCTGAACACAGAGGCGGTCACTAGGCTCTCAGCCGAAGGGTGCTCTGTGAACCCCGCAAGGGACCCCATGGGCACCAGATACTTGAGGCCATGAGGGCAGATGGAGCTGGACAAGAGGCAGGGCGCTTCCAAAGTTCAAGATTCGGGCCAATTATGGCCTCGGCCACTGGAAAGGCCTTCATCAGGGTACCTCTTCTCTTGAGGATGTCCGTGAGAAGGTACTCCGCCTTTTTCTGGATTGGCTCCAAGGGCATCCCTGTGGACTCAGAGATGAGGCGGAGAATGCCCTGGAAAGATGAGGTACCTTCCTCCATCTCTAACCCACCAGCTGATTTGTCATCCCAGGGATGAGAATGCAGGCCGGTCACATCCGAATCTGGATATAATGGTCAACCACCCAGGTCAGCTTCGACCCACCGAGGGCGTCCAGGGTGATGGTGACCGACAGATGCCAGGGGAGCCCGGTGTCTGGCCTATCTTCTTTGGAAGGAGCCCCTCCCACAGGCTGCTTGGGCGGTGGTTCCATCACGATCGGTGGAGAGACCAGTTTAGGCCAAACCGGAGATTTTGCCGGCTTCGAAGGCAGGGGAACCAACTTGATTGGCTCCAAAGGAGTCAGCTTCAGCCTAGGAGGTGAAAGTCAAGTAATGGCCGGGGTGGAAGCCGAAGTCAGCTTGTGCCCAGTCAAAATCAGCTGCTGCCACGAGGTCCTTGTAGCACCGGAGTTTCTGCTGCAGCCTCTCCTCATTCAAGGAGGATGAGGACGACCAAAGGCTTCACTTCTTTTTAGAGCATTTATGACTCTTCCTCGGCCTTTCGGTTGAGGGGGTCAGAAACCTCGATCGAGATCGGACAGGCCGATTTGGTCGCTCAGGAGACACCAGCGGGAACAGTGATTTCCCGGGATCGGGGGCCACTTTCTCGATGGGAGTCCCAACAGGCTGGGTCTCCTCATCGGGGGAAATCAGAACTGGAGTTCAATCGAGAGAATCGTCTAAACTGGAATCGTCGCTAAAGGATCGATTGGGTCGATGACTATTTCTACATCATCGATCAACTGTTCAGTTGACTGACCAGATGGCAAAGCTGGGAAGCCAGCAGCCAAAGAAGCAATCTCGACCGAAGTCGAGACCGCATGTTCCTGGGACCGAGATCTCTCCTGCTCCCAAGAGCGTCTCCATTGGGACGAAGATGATACCGGATCCTTCTCCCACTTACCGGATCGAGAGGAGTGCATGCCCGCAGGACCCTCTCCCTTGGTAGGGAGAGACTGGCACAACTCTCGGAAGGAACCTGAAAAGGTGGAGCCCAGGTTGAGTGGAACGAAGAAGCTCAGAGTAGATTCTGCAGCCCGAGACACTTCCTCTTCGAATACTTACATCCATTCCAATTGCTCGGTGGATCCAGCAGTCGCAGAAGCCACCCACTGAGCCTCCTTGGATTTCACTGGAGGGTTCCATTCTTCCAGTCTCCCCAACTTCAGACGTCCGAAGACGGTCATCAAGGATGTTAGGATGGAAAGCAAGACACAAATTGCATTTCGAGGTGTCATGGTCGACACTGAGACAATAAACGCACGTGGTATGGGGATCGGTGCATGACATCTTCTGGCCGCAAGGGCACCAACAAAATCCGAGGGAAGATTTCCACAATTGAAGGTATGGAGTCACGATCGCTAATGCGACCTAGACAGATTTTTGGAATAACCGAAGGTTTTAGAGCCAGGGTCTACAAAATGCATGAACATGAGGGAGGCAACCTGAATCTTCCAGTGGAAAGAAAGATCTGGTGTCATGGGGCAGAGCTGAGGGTTATACCACCCAGGTGGGTGGGAGGAGCCAGCTTGAAGACTTCCGGCAAGATTTAAAGTGGAAGGGGAGAGATTATGCCTGCTGCTCAGCACCTCACAATGCCTACTCAAGGCTGGACATGCTTTGGCTGTCCGCTGACTGGCTCCATAAGGTGAAGGAATCTCGGATTCATCCCCGGACCATTTCTCACCATAGTATGGTGTCAGTGCTTCTGTGGCCACATCCCCAAGTTAGAAACTCCACCTGGAGGTTAAATATGCCCCTCCTAAACAGAGAGGAATACAAAGAACTCCTGCAGGAAACACCAAGACAGTATGGGAGAGACAACCCCACCCAGGATACCACAGCGGCAGTCTGGTGGGACGGTCTGAAGTCAGTTCTTACCGTGGCCTCCATACGGTATGCTTCTAACCTCAAAAGAAAGCAACAGAAAGAAATTATTGAGCTCGAAAACCATCTCTTTGACCTGAAGGCTGAACATAAGATCTCTTTGAATTAACAAGTCAAGGAACGGCTGGAGGTGACAAGAAGGAATCTAAACAGACTTTTAGATGAGAAAATTGAGGGGCAGCAAAGATTCTCCCCCCAGAGATTTTATGAGGCAGGTAATCGAGTGGGTAGAGTTACTGGCATGGCAATTAAGGAAAGAGGCAGCTGCTAGAAATGTCCTTCGCTTAAAGACCCAGGGTAAACTGGGAAACTATGTAACAGACCCAGAGGCAACAGCAGCACAGTTTCAACAATTTTACAAAACGTTGTATTGCCAGGATCATATCACAGATTACGCAGACAAGTTAAGGTCAAAATGCAGAAACTATCCACTGAGGATAGGGAGAGACTTGAAGCCCCCATATCAGAGGAGGAACTCCATAGGAGTTTCAGAGAGTTGAAAACAGGGAAGGCCCCAGGACCAGATGGAATACCTGGGGAGCTTTACAAAGCCCTCGAGGCCGAACTAGTCCCATTATTGAGCAGAGTCTGTCAAGGAGTAAGGAATGGAGATGCCATTCCACCGAGTTGGCAATACGCCCAAATTTCTGTCATCCCTAAAGAAGGGAAGGACCCCAAACTCTACGGGTCCTACAGACCTATCTCCCTTCTGAATGTGGACCTTAAAATTTTTGTGATGACTCTAGCCCGCAGGCTACAGGGGTGTGTGAGGGGCCTAGTCCACCTGGATCAAACGGGCTTTATTAATGGTAGACTGATCCATGACAACATCAGGCATTTGCTAAACCTCTTGGCCTACCAGCAAGCCAGAGGGGAACTGACCTTAGCAATATTTATGGATGTAGAAAAGGCCTTCGACCGAGTGGACTGGAGGTTCCTCCACAGGACTCTGGAGGAGATGGGAGTGGGCCCTGAGTTCAGGAAAGAGCTCCAAGCACTCTACGCAGCCTCTCAGGCCATGGTGAGGGTAAATGGTTTCACCACCCAAAGGTTTTTTTCTTACTAGAGGGACCAGACAGGGGTGCCCACTTTCCGTCCTCCTCTTTGCTTTATGCATTGAGCCCCTGGCCAGGGCAATCAGGGACAAAGTAGCCATTAGGAGCATTCAGGTGGGGGGAGGGAACATAAAATATCTTTATATGCCGACTCTCATTTTATTGTGACCTCTCCGAAGACCGCCCTCCTGGGTTTAATGGGGGTATTGCAAGAATATGGTCAGGTCTCAGATTACAAGATTAACTGGGATAAGTCAGAGGCAATTAAGTTTGGGAGCACCCTCCCAAGAGATCTGGAGCAAAACTTCCCCTTCAAGTGGGCAACGAATAATACAGTAAGATATTTGGGGGTCAGGGTTTCTCCCCACCTGTCATCACTCTTTCAGCTTAACTACGGTGAGCTGTGGGGAGAAACAAAAGCAGATCTGGCCAGGTGGAATCTGCTCCCATTATCACTAGGAGGTAGAGTGGAATCAAAATGAATATTCTCCCTAGATTGTTGTTTTTATTTCAGGCCCTCCCAATCCACATTCCAGATTCCTTTTTTAAGACAGTCAACTTGACCCTCCTGGCCTTTATTTGGCAACAGAGTAGGAGGCAAATTAACCACAAACTCCTTACACAACCTAAAGGTTGGGGAGGCTTGGCCCTACCAGACTTCAGATTATACTATGTGGTGGCCCAAATAGCCCCGGTGGTGACTTGGGTTAAACAGCGGGGAGACACTGGCTGGAGGGAAATAGAAGCCCAACAGTTGCAGATAATCTCCCTGATGTTCCTTCCACATGCCCCACTTACAGCGGAACTCTGGAAAGCCACACAAAACCCTTGGACGAGGCATACCCTGGGGGTGCTGGTGAGGGCCCGGAAACTTTCCCAGACACCAGAGGGAATTGGTCCGCTCGCTTCCATTTCAGGAGACCCTAACCTCAACCCCCCCCCCCATACTGACACCAGATTTCAATGGTGGAACAGAGAATCCCTGATACACTTTCAAGACCTTTACAGGGAGACATAGTGGTTTCTTTTGCGACTCTTCAGACTGAGCTCTCCCTTATGAAAATAGATTTCCATAGGTATTTACAGGCTAGACACTACCTGATGTCCAATAACCTGATTGCAAAGGTCAGTAGAGATCGGACAGCTTTAGAGAATTTTCTCTATTGGTCTGTACGCCTAACAGGGAGCAGGAAGTTCATCTCAGGGGCTTACAAAGTGCTACAGGGAGAAGAAAATGTCCAGTTTGAGGATCTCAGACAGACATGGGAGGATGACAGCAGCCTCCCCTTGCCAGCAGCCCAATAGGTAAAGGCCTGGGAAATGGATTGGAGGACTACATCCTCCCAAGGCTGGAGGGAATTCCACTGGAAATGCCTATCTCGCTTTTTTCACACCCCAATCGGTCACAAAACACTTTACAGGGGGAGCTTCTGATCTCTGCTGGTGGGGGTGTGGGCAAGTGGGCACCCACTTCCACATCTTCTGGGCGTGCCTACGAGCAAAAGAATTTTGGAAGGAGATTCATAGCAGGTTACAGATGGGGAGGGGTGTGCAGCTCCCCATGACCTTTCAGTTACTGGTGCTGGGTTGTAGCCACCCTACGCTAGGTACTGCCAGACAACAAAACCTCTTCAGAATCCTATGCCTAGCGGTTCAGAAGGAAATCACAACAAATTGGCCGAGGGCCCCTCCCTTGTTAATAGAATCTTGGAAATCCCAGGTGGAGTGTATCAGGAGGATGGAAGAGCTCACAGCTAAGTTAAGGCTTTCTCTGGAGGCACATACTGAGACTTGGAGAACGTGGGATGCTCTGTGGGGTTGACACAGCAACTCTGACTGGTTGAGTTGACAGGGTTGGGAACAGAAGTGAGTGGGGTCACTCCTCCCTCCCCTCAACCTCCTCTCAATAAGTGCCCTTCCCCTAAGTCCCACATACAGTTTACTTCTACGGTAGAACATTAGAGAATGGTAGCATGGTCTCCCAAGTTTGTTCTTTGTTCACAGTAGTTTGGCTCCTGTTGAGCCATTAATTAAATGGAACGGGTGCAGGTTGGCACCCAGCTGTTTTGCTTATTTTAATCTCAAACAGACTAATGGTTTTGTAGCAATTTGTGACAGAGAGGGCTTACTAACACAGAGTACATCACACGTATCTTGGTTTCACCAGTGACTGCAATCTTACGAACTCCTTGGTCAAGACACCACCATCCTGATTTCAGGGAGTCATAGCTACATAACAGAAATGGACTGGACACTATGTTAGACTAGGCCCTTTCAGCCCTTACTATCACTGAGCTTTGTACAGTCCTCCTAGCTAGAATTTGTCTACCTGTTAGTCAGGTTCTCACTTGACCTTGTACGATGCCTAATTGTTTAAATGTATCTTTTATGCTATGGCATAGCAATAAAGCCGAGTTTAAAAAAAAAAAGTGGAAGGGGACATGCCAAAGAGTGTGGATGAACAACATATCCATGGCTGACAGGGACCTGGGGGTGGTAGTGGATGTCAAGATGAA
This sequence comes from Neoceratodus forsteri, assembly GCA_016271365.2. Taxonomy (NCBI): domain Eukaryota; kingdom Metazoa; phylum Chordata; order Ceratodontiformes; family Ceratodontidae; genus Neoceratodus; species Neoceratodus forsteri. The sequence goes on from CM057449.1 coordinate 113,560,724, forward strand.
CAACTCAGAGACTTGTAGGAGGGCAGCAGCCAAGGCCAACAGGATGCTGGGATGCATCGCTAGGGGATCACCTCCAGAAGGAGGGAAGTGATACTCCCTCTGTATAACTGCTTGGTGAGGCCTTACCTCGAGTACTGCATGCAGTTTTGGAGGCCTCACTTAAAGAGGGCCATTAAACTTCTGGAGAGGGTCCAGAAGAGGGCAACTAAAATGATTTGGGGCTTGGGGACAAGACCTATGGGAGAGGCTTGAAGAGCTAAATATGTACACATTGGAGAGAAGGGACTGGGGAACATGATAGAGGTCTTCAGGTACATGAAGGGGTAAATAGGGAGGAGCAGTCAGGGTGCTTCGAAGGAAGGAGGAGGGGGCAACTAGAGGGCATGGGTGGAAGCTGGAGGGGGGAAGATTACGGGGAGAAAGGAGGAGGTGCTACTTCACTGAGAGGGCAGTGGAGCCATGGAATGCACTGCCCAGGGAGCTGGTGGAGACAGAGACAGTGGAGGGGTTCAAGAGGGGGTGGGACAGGTACAGGGGAAGGGTTTTGGAAGCAAAATCCAATGCAGCGAGAATATCCGGAACTTTGAAGAGAGAAGCCAGAGAAGGCAAGGGGGTCAGCAAGGTTAGCTCCCAGGGTGGGGTTGACCAAATGAGCAGATGTGAAGGACTGTTAGGCCTATTCTGCTGGCATTTTAGTATGTTAGTACGATCCTAGAACACACAAATTGTGCTTATCTGCCTTGGCAAATACTCCCCCACAATCTGTACAGTTTTTAAAACCAGGTTCACCGGTTTTCTTTTTTGGCTTTTCAGACATTTTATCGGGAACCCGATAAAAAATGAAACTGCTAAATAGTTTTAAAATTTAAGTATTATCTAGCAGTTGTGGTCAGTTCTGGAACCGATCGGAACCAGGAACTGCAGAAAAATGAACCAAGGTTATCGGTTCAGTAACCAATACAGCTGTTACTAAAATAAAGATTTTTAAACAATAAAAAATAAACTAATGGAGTTTTTTAGTCAGAAAACTCAGAACAAGCTAAAATAACTCTGTTCTCCACCGGTTATACCGAACCGGGAGAAACCGATAAAATTAACAATTTAACACGGACAGCGAAGGCCAAAACAGAAGAGGAAATTGCTTGGTCAGTCAAGACCGGAGACAAAACTGTTTTTTTAGGCATGTCAGTGAGAGAAGGAAAACTGGTAGGGGGATAAACAGACTTAGAAACAAGGAGGGGGTCTCGATGGAGGGTGATGGGGATAAGGCGCAGTTATTAAATGAATTCTTTTGCTCAGTTTTTGGGGTAGAGGGGGAAGGAGATTTTGCAGACATTAATACAGGAGTTAAAGCAGAGATAGAGGTTGATACGAGTCCGTTCGAGGAGGAGGCAGTCTTGACAGAGTTGGAGCAGCTACGAGTGGACAAGGCCATGGGGCCAGATGGGGTGCATCCTAGGGTGCTGAGGGAACTTAGGGATATTCTGGCAGCTCCCTGGAGATGGGGGAGGTCCCAGAAGACTGAAGGATGGCAAACGTAGTCCCTCTTCATAAGAGGGGTGATAGAGAGGAGGCGGGTAACTATAGGCCTGTGAGTTTAACATCCATAGTAGGCAAAATTATGGAAAAGTTACTGAAGGGCAGGATTCAGCAGTGTTTGGAGGGCAATAAACTTATCGATAGGCATCAGCATGGATTCACTAAGTGGGAGTCCTGTCAAACGAAATTAATACAGTTCTTCGATGGGGTCACTAGGGAAGTGGACCAAGGGGGGGGGTCAGTGGATATTGTGTATCTTGATTTTAGGAAGGCATTTGATTCTGTTCTGCATGGGGGACTGATCTATAAATTCGATGGACTGGGACTGGGGGTGAGGGTAGTTAGATGGGTACAAAACTGGCTAGCGGATAGGAGTCAAAAAGGTAATAAGTGGTGTGTCACCTCAGGAAGGAAGGAGGTCCTGGCCGGTTCCCAGGGGTCCATGTTGGGTCCACTGCTGTTTCATGTATTTATGGCGGAGATAACTAAGAGTCTAAGGGGTAGGGTGTGTCTCTTCGTGGATGACATGAAGATCTGTAATGGGGCGGAAAAACAGGAGGGGAGAGAGAATATGCACTGGGATGTAGGATTATTGGAGGCTTGATCCAAAAGATGGAAACTGGCCTTTAACGTAGAAAAATGCAAAATCATGCACTTGGGGAGGAGAAACCAGAATGAGACTTACTACCTGGGGGGTCTGGCACTGGAAGAGACCGAGGAGGACAAGGACCTGGGAATTATTGTTTCCAGGGACCTAAGGGTAGCTAAATAATGCGGGCAGGTGGTAGCTAAGGCTAGCAGGATGTTGTGCTACATCGGGAGGGGATTCACTAGCAGGAAGAGAGAGGTTACTGTCCCCTTACATCAACAGCTAGTCAGACCGCATTTGGAATAGGAGGTGCAATTCTGGAAACTGTTCCTGAAAAGAGAAGAGGAAAGGCTGGAGAGGGTGCAGAGAAAAGTGACTAAGATGGTGGCTGGGCTTAGTCACCTCACATACGAAGACAGATTGAGCGAACTTGGAATGTACTCCCTGCAGCACAGAAGGGATGGGTGGATGGGGGATATGATTGTGACCTTTAAATATTTGAAGGGGATAAACAGAACCAGAAGAGGGACTTTTTAAACTAGAGGGGCACAAGAGGGCTAGGGAGCATACGCTACAGATAGAGGGTGGCAGGTTTAGAGGAAACATCAGGAAGAACTTTTTCACTGAAAGGGTGGTGAAAAAATGGAATGAGCTCCCAGATGTCACCATAAAGGGCTTTAAGAGAGCATGGGACAACCACACGGGTCTGGTATCGGGAGCAGGAGGGGTAAGGGGAAGAGTATGCCACAGGGAGAAGTAGGTTGTTGGAGGAAGTCCTAGCCTTCTGCTAGGCGCCTTGGGCAGACTTGGTGGGCCAGGCAGTCCTTTTCTGCAGTCATGTTTCTGTGTATCTATGTAACACTAAAACTATGGTTTAACTAGAAATACAATAAGTAAAAGACAGCAAATTAAAGGAAAATTATACTGTATATAATTTATAAGTTCTTCACGTCACAAATGGAAGTTGAGGAGGGGAACTCCGAACGTCTAGACTTGACAGGTGGAGACTGAAATCTGAGGGGTTTAGAACTAAGGCAGTTAGCTCAAGGCAACAAAGGTTCCATCATTTGCATGTGTTCCATTCTCTCTGGGCAGTTCTGTCTTAAAGGGTCGCTGCCGAAGTTATGAATACCTGAGTACTACTGGGGGTTAGAATCACTTTACAAACCCGTACAGAAAAAATCCACAAAATAATTCAATAAATTCCTGGTTTGATAAAGACTGTGTTGTACAGCAGAAAAAGCTCTCAATATGACGAACCAAGAACTCTGAGAACAGGAATAAATTCCGAAAATTAAATGATGCAAGAAACAAATATAAAAAAGTTTTAATGGGCAAGCAGAGAAACCAATGGCAAAGGATGCTACAAATTACTGAAGATAATGACCAGGAATCTTATTGGCTCATGGTAGCAGATGGCATCAATGACAGTACATTTTATTAGATACCTATATTCCCGTAGATCAGTGGATAACATACCATACAAGTATTTTTTACAATCCAGAAATTAGTGAGCTGCCCACCAGACTGGGAAAAGCCCATTAATATATCCAAATTTTTAAATCTTTACATCGCAAGAAGTTTATTTTGTCATTGTGTCATTAAAAAAGGAAAAAAGCACCGGGACCGGACTTGATCCCCCCCGGAAGTCTTCTTACTTGCCCCGTTTTTATAATCTATGATCTTCCTGCCTTACTCTAACACCAGTATAAAGGAAAGAACTATCCCTAATTCTTTGAAGGGGTCTACAATTGTTTCTATTTACAAAAAGGGTGACAAAATTGACCCACGGATGTACAGGCCCATATCACTCTTGGATATAGCAGGTAAAATATTTTATACAATATTACTTTCAAGACTGGAGGAGCAAGTTGAGAAACTAGGTGGGCTATCAGAATTACAAACGGAACTCCGTCCCAGCTACAGTACTATTGACAATACATGTATTTTAATGCATCTTTTTGAACAATATGCTGTCTTGAGAAAGCAAAAATTGTTTGTTGCTTTCATAGATTTTAGTTCCGCTTTTGATACTATCTCTAGAGCCATTCTTTGGGAAAGTATGCTTACATGGGGGATAGAACCTGAACTGGCCAACATTATTAGGGATCTTTATACACATACTTGGGCCCAAATTAGGATGGGGAAAATGGACAGCTTTCTACCTCTATAACAACAAAGAAAGGTGTTAGGCAGGGGTGCGTGTTAGCACTATTGCTATTTTGTATTTACATTAATAATTTCTTGACACGGTTGGCACTTTCTGTCTCAGACTCACCCAGAATTGGCAGTGAACACTGCCTAGCGCTAGCCTAAGCCGATGGTTTGGTGTTAATCGCACTATCACATTCCAGCATACAAAAAAAGCTGAACTTATTAAACACATATGCAGAAAGCTATGAACTAAAGATAAATGAGGTGAAAAGTAAAATTCTGTTTTTTGGGTCCAAGCGGCATTTCCTGAACTGGAAAACTGGTGAACAGACACTCAATATGGTGAATTTGTGTGATTATTTAGGGCTTACACTCTCAAATAATGGATCTTGGAATAAAACATAACAAACGCTTACACTTAAAACTAAAACTAACTGCAGGGTTATTAATGAAATTTATCACAAATATGGGGGCAATTCAATAAAGCCTCTTTTGACAGCTGTTGGAGCCAAATATTTTTCTCAGTTAATATACCAGGCTGAAACACGGGACTCAGATAAAACAGACTTTCTTGAAATCCCGCTTAACAATTTATATAAATTAGCACTGGAGCTTAGTACATCTACCCCAGCTGCTCTGATTAGAGCAGAACTGTGTATGATCAGCCCCAAAGCATTGGTTGATGCTGCAAAAATGAATTACTGGATTAAAATAACCAGAATGAATAACAGCAGAAATGACTCTTAGAAAAAACAGCATGGCAAACACTTGACTGGGTTTGATCCAACTGGCTGAAAAATTATGCAGCTTGTATAATCTACAGTTTCTAAAAAAATACATGGATAAAGGGGTAGTACTCCATTTAAAATAAAGGAAGTATGTTACAAACAAAACCATTCATTTCTATAGATTTAAGGACCTGGAAAAGATATCCAACTTGAAAATGTCACCCTAGATAACTGTGAATGAGAATAGGCACACCTTTAGGTATTACCTAGGCATTCTAACCGATCACATGAATTGTAAGCTATACACCAAATACCGCTTGGAACGTTTTCATTCCAATATTTTAAAGGCTTAGGTATCAGAAATCAACGAAGCCATTAGACAGGTGATGTGATTGTTCAAAAACTGAACCTGAAGACATTTATCATGTGATGGTCTCTTGCGGCTGGTATACTACAGCCAGGAATCATTGGTTACAGCCTTTATGGAACTTGGTACAGACATGTCATGAATACCCTGCTCCTTATAATGTTTACAGCACAGGGTGAACAAACTGTAAATAGTGTAGCAGGCTACCTCAGAGCCATTTCCCATATAAAATTGCGCTCTGATAAATTATTTTTTGTCTCCTTTTCTGTTATGAGTATAAATGCTGCTAATTTATTAAAGTAGGGAGTTTACATCTTACATATCCTTATACATCCAGCTCATGTAATACATTGAAAGATGGATACTGAATCCTGACTGGCTCAGCTATTAATCTCATCTCTTTTTTTGATTCATTTTTTTTCTTTTTTTTTAACCAGGAGAGATACACTAAGCTGAAGCTTGTTTACAGGTGTGACCTGGGAGCACAAGAAAGTTAAGTGACTTGCTCAGGGTCACACAGTATGCAAGTGGGGGCTTTGGGATTCAAACCCAGGTCTCCAGGTTTGCAGCTGAAGCCTTAAACCACTGCACTATACTGCCTCCAGACTGTGCAATATATATATATATATCTGCAGAAACAAAAACTCATTGTAATGGATGTTTTTTGTTTGGCGTGTTTTTTTGTGTGTGTTTGCAGCTGTATTGTTAATTATGTACAGTATATGCTTTTGTAAAGGTCTTCAACTGAACAAATAAACCTTTTGATGATGATGAATTATTACCTGGTAATTCACACTTCCCCATCATTTATTCTACGTGTGTTTTATAAAATAAACAATATACAACTGTAGTCTACTCATGAAATATACCCTTGATGGTCTATATTCTTGTACCTCACATGCAAGAAAACAAATTGGAGCATTCACCACCATAACAGACATCACCGAGGCGTACTAGCTAGTGCAGAATCCTTTAGTGTAGCAGTGTCTCAGGTACAGAACTGAAAGACAGGCTACACTCAAACAAGCTGCCTGACATGTTTCACACTGCTAGAAAGTGCTTTCTCAAAGGCCTTGGTGAAACATGTTAGGTTGCTTGTTTGAGTGGAACCTGTCTTTCAGTTCTGTAAGAAAGTGATTATTTTAAGATTTAGGAAGAAAATTAAACAGGCACTGTTCATTTTCTGTAGTCTGGTCCAACAAGCTAAATCGACAGCAGGAAAAGAACTGAGGAGAGAGGGGGGGCCATCCATGCCTTATATGGACGTTGATGTGTGATGTCATCATGGGTGTCCCAAACTAGTACAGTTTCCATGTGGTCATAGTGCTGATGTGGTATAAGTTTCAAAGTTGTGACCAGATAAAAAAAAGATATCCTCAAAGGTGTTCTGGGTTCTATTTCTGCTTGCTTCCAGAGGGATTTCTCTAATTCGGTGATGGAAGTATTCATTGGCATGTTATTTTGACAATACAGGACTCTGTTTGGGTCCTGAGATTATGCGTTTACCTGGAGCTCCACAACTTTAGACCTGCAATTGATCCTGACAAGGCTTGAGAAGGCTCAGAATGGATTTGCATCATGAGTGGATTCATTAGTATTTAGGAAGACACATTTTACTGATGAAACTCTACCTAGACTCACTATATGTATAGTATATGGACTCATTTCTTAATGACTCCTCAGGTGTGTAAGTGCTCCTATGGCCTAGAAAACTGTGGCCCAAAGACCTTAACCAACTACCGGCCTATCACATTACTACCAACTCTAAGCAAGCTGCTCAAAAAAATTAATCGCCAGATATCTACTCATTTACTCAATTTCAGTCTTCAGACTCTAGTACAACATGGTTTTAGGGCAGGGCATAGTACAGTGCCTTCAGAAAGTATTCACCCCCCCTTGGATTTTGTCACATTTTGTGATGTTGCAAACTCAAATTAAAATACATTTATATGTTTTGTTTTTTTTTTGTCACGTATCTACACAAATTACTCTATAATGTCAAAGTGGAATGAAACTTCTGGAAATTTTTGTACATGTAATTTCAAATACTTGTAAAAACCTGAAATGTCTTGATTTGATAAGTATTTGCCCCCTATGCTATGACACTCGAAACTGAGCTCAGGTGCATCCAGTTTCCTTGTGAGATCACTCTAAAACTTGAATGGAGTCCACCTGTGGTCAAGTTTAGATGGTTGACATGATTTCAGAGGAAATACACCTGTCTACATAAGGTCCCACTGTTGACAGTGCATGTCAGAGCAGAAACTCTACCATGAAGACCAAGGAGTTGTCCGTAGAACTCAGTGATAGAATTGTGAGGAGGCATAGATCTGGGGAGGGGTATAAAAACATTTCTAGGGTGTTGAAAGTTCCCAGGAGCACAGTCAAGACCATCATTAGGAAATGGAAAGATTATGGAACCACCCAGACTCTTCCTAGAGCAGGCCGTCCTCCCAAACTGAGCAACCGGGCAAGAAGGACCTTGGTCAGGGAAGTGGCCAAGAACCCAATGACCATCCTGACAGAACTGCAGAGTTCCATGGCTGAGATGGGAGAACCTGTCCAGAGGACAACCATCTCTGCAGCACTTCACAGATGTAGCCTCTATGGGAGAGTGGCTAGACAGAAGGCCACATAATAGCATGCCTGGAGTTTGCAAGAAGGCATGTGGCAGACTCTGAGACCATGTGGCAAAAGATTGTCTGGTCTGATGCGACAAAAATTTAACTATTTGGCCTGAATGCAAAGCGCTGTGCCTGGCGCAGACCAAACACAGCTCATCACCCGTGTAACACCATCCCTACCATGAAGCATGGTGGTGGCAGCATCAAGTTATGGGGATGCTTTCAGCAGCAGGAACTGGGGCACTTGTCAGGATAGAGGGAACAATGAATGGAGCCAAATACAGGCACATCCTTGAGGAGAACCTGCATCAGTCTGCAAGAGAGCTTGGACTGGGGCGAAGATTTACGTTCCAACAGGACAACGAACCCAAGCATATAGCCAAAGCAACACTGGAGTGGCTTCAGAACAAGAAGATTAATGTCCCTGAGTGGCCCAGCCAAAGCTCAGACTTGAATCCCATTGAGAATCTGTGGAAAAACATAAAGATTGCGGTTCACCGATGCTCCCCATCCAACTTGACAGAGCTTGAGCAAATCTGCAAGAATGGGCAAAAATTCCCAAATCCAGATGTGCAAAGCTGATACAGACATACCCAAGAAGACTCAAAGCTGTAATTGTTGCCGAAGGTGCTTCTACAAAGTATTGACTCAGGGGGGTGAATACTTAAGTAAACAAGATATTTCAGTTGTTAATGTTTCATACATTTTTGTTACACAGTAAAACTATTTTTGGCCCTTTAAATGGTTGAGTATGCTATGCGAATCAAGGGGAAAACCAATCATTTCAATGCATTAAAAATTCTGGTTGTAACACAACAAAATGTGACAAAATCCAATGGGGGTGAATACTTTCTGAAGGCACTGCACTGACTCTTGTCACAAGTGACGTTAAGACCAACTTGGACAATGGCCTAGTAACTGGTGCCATGTTCACTGAACTCACCAAGGCTTTGTATTTAGTTAACCATCCCCTGCTACTAAGTAATCGTTACATGATCGGTACCTCTGGCTCCACACTATCCTGAATCAGAAGCTATCTTGACGGACGCTTGCAATCTCTCTGTTTCTGTAAGGTCTTCTCCCCCCTGCACCCATACCTTGCGGTGTCCCTCAAGGCTCAATACTTGGCCAGCTGCTCTTTTCCCTGTTCTTAAATTACCTACCCATCCCCTCACCCCCTGTCGGACCATTATGTATGCTGATGACCTGGTTCTCTACGCTGCCTCTAGGTTAATGGACACTCTCAATAATCTTCTATCTTTCACTTTTCAACATACTCAATCCTGGCCCACCTCTAACTACCAAATTCTTAATGTATCCAAGACCCAAGCTATGTTATTCGGTGCCCCCAGAAAAGTTTGTGTGGAATTCCCTAACTTTCAGGTCTTATGCCATGCTGGGACAGCAGTTTCGACAACTGACTCCTTCAAATACCTTTGGGTGAAGCTGGACCCTGCTCTTGACTTCTCGTCCAGCATTCATGTGATATGTAAATCTGTCAACTCTAAGACAGGTGCTGCACACAGAATGAGTCACTCCCTCACCCCTGCTGCCAGGATCTTGGTTGCCCGGGGTGTCCTGCTCCCTGGACTCACTTACGCTACCCCTGTTCTTTCCTAAGCCAATGCTGGTGCTCTCCGTAAGTAGGATACTACTTATAACAATATCTGCAGATTCACCCTATCACCCCTCGCCTTACCCACCACTGCTTGCTTTACTCTGCCTTGCACTAGCTGTCCCCCAAGAACCTGCGCTCTTATATACTGGGTTGCTCCACAGACTCCCTAACCAGAAGTCTCCGACCTGACCCCTTGTGTGGTATGCTAAACCTGGTGACTCACTTGCACTGTCTTAGGTCTTCAGCCTCTTCCCAGCTATCAGTCCCACTATGCTCAACTAGGATGAGTGACCAGGCCTTCTCCCACTTTGCTCCAAAACTCTGGAATTCCCTACTTCCAGACTTAAAAAGCTCCTTATCTCACTCATCCTTCAAGCATGCACTGTTCTCGCCCCTTTAGGCACTTGGTGCTTGCACTAGCTCTTAATGTAGGCTGTTTTGTCATTTGTTTCATGCCTGCCATACTCTAGCACTTCTGTACAACTGTGCACAATGCCTCACTTGACTTTGTCCAATTGTTATACATCTCTGCATGGATTATTCTTTTCGTTATGTTCTATTTCTCCCTGTGGGGATACCGGATGTTGTTGTTCCATTGCTGTATGAACTGTAATTTCTTGCATTTGTTTCCTATTATTATATATTGTACTCTCCCGGGTCATGCTTGAAAATAGGCAAATATTATGCCTAATGCACTTACCCAGTAAACAAAACTAAATGCTTTGATCCCTGGCTGAAGCGGTTTCCAAACTTAGTACATGCAACAGGCTCCTTTTAAGGGTAATGCCCCTCCAAAAACTAAGTTTTCGAATATCATGATAAAAACAACCCCAATTCTTAAGCCAGGGTATGTTTGAAAACATTTTCCATTGTATGGCTCTGTTGGTGGTTAGCAAGGTCCATTTTACTTGTGAAACTCTTCCCACAATCAATACATATATGTAGATTCTTTCCTGCATGAATCCACTGATGTGCAGTAAGATCTGTTTGAAGGCTCAAACTCTTCTCATGCTCAGTGTATTTCATGGGTCTCTCCCCTGTGTGGGACTGCTGATGGCTAATAAGCCTTGCTTCAGTCATGAACCTCTTTCCACAGTCATTACATTTAAATGGATTATTTTCTGAGTGAGTCCACTTGTGACACTGAAGATCTTTTTCAGTTCGGAAACTTCTCCAACACTTAGTACATTTAAAAGGTTTCTCTCCTGTGTGAATCCGCTGGTGATCAACAAGTTTTGTTTTACATGTAAAACCTTTTCCACAATCACCACATTTATTCAGATTCTTTTCTGAGTGAACCCACTGGTGTTTGGTAAGATTTATTTGTCGTCGGAAACCCTTCCTACAGAAAGTACATTTAAAACGGTTTATTTTCTGGTTTTCAATAAGGCATGGTTTTGTCATGGAACTTGTGCCATAATAACTGTATGTACTCTTTTCTGAGTGAATCCTCAGGTGTACATTAAGATCTGCTGTCTGTCTGAAACTCTCCCCACACTCAGTACATTTAAAAGGTTTATCCCCTGTGTGAGTCTGTAGGTGGTTGGTGAGACTACTTTTGAATCTGAAGCTCCTCTCACACTCAGTACATTTAAATGGGTTTCCCTCTGTGTGCATCTGTTGGTGGTCAGCAAGTTCTGTTTTACTTGTGAAACTCTTTTCACAATCATTACATGTGTGTGAATACCTTTTTAAGTGAATCTTCTGGTGCTTTGTAAGATTTATTTGATGCCTGAAACCAGTCCCACACTCAGTACATTTAAAAAATTTCTCCCCTATATGAATTTGTTGGTGGTCAGTAAGCTTTGCCTTACTTTCGAAACTCTTTCCACAGTCACCACATGAAAATGTATTCTTTTCTGAGTGAATCCACTGGTGTACAATAGCATTTCTTTCATGTTCAAAACTTTTCCCACAGTGAGTACAAACAAAAGAAGTTTGTCCTGTATTGTTCTGTCCTTCAACAAAGAGATTACCCAGCTGTTTGAAATTCTTCCCATTGGTGGTAGATTGAAAGAGTTTCTGCGTTATAGTAGAGCTTTGGTGACTCTTTGGTATGCAAGTCTGTTCATGAACTAGAACCATGTGTTGAGACAAAATCCAACAGTTTGGGAAAACTCTTGCTGCACATCACACATGTCAAGTTCCTCTCATTTGGGAAGCTTTGCTGGTGCACAGGATGTTCTGATAGTTGATTCATCTCACAATCAGCAAACTTAGGGACTAGAATTACAAGGGAGAGAGATACTTCATTATTTGACTTTTAGAGCATGATGATAATACAATACAATGTATATAACACACATTACCTGTAACAAATAATAGAAATACGACACAAAGAAATAAATGTTAAGGGCATCATTGACTAAGAGGGCTTTATCCAAGAATTAAAACACTAGGCACACGAGTCAGGAACACCTCTTGTAATACTATTCAATTTATCAGTTAGAACAGGGGTGTGTCTAATGGCCAAATCTACTAGAGGGCCAAACAGTGCCAGTATTTTAGAAAAGGTTCAGAATCAGATCTCGGAAACTATAGCCCAGTATGCCAAGCATCAGTACCAGGGAACCTGATGGAGACTATAGCCAGAGACAGTACTTTTGCCCATTTATAGACACATATAACCACCCAGTCCACTGGAGTTCCTAGAATCCAATCAGCATTAGACCAGTAAGGTTTCTGGGCAGCCTGTATGGAGTTGTTAAAAGCTTCTTACAACATGACATCATTGTTTACTCAGCTAGGCTGGGTAGAGAATGGATTATGTCATTTAGAACTCTCGCAGCAGCAAGATCTCCTTTGACTCAGCTGCAGGGGGAGGGTTGGAATTTCAGTTCTGCAGTAGGAGTCCAGCAGTGCAGAGTGCACTGCCAGTCTGCTCAGAGGCTGGGTGAAGGACTTCTGGTCAACGTTCTCACCCTAGTGAGTGGGACAATATCCTTACAGTAACAAGTGGTAGAGATTGGTGAATGCAGACCTCTAGTGGGTCAGTTCTAAAAAAAGGACAATGGGACTGTGAATTCTGTTGGTTCAAGGGGCAATCCCCTGAGGGACCAGAAGAGTGTCCAGCTGCCCAGGTCAGAGAAAAGAGTCTCTCAGACTAAAGCTAAGGGAACCAAAGGGAAGAAGTGTTTCCTTCACAAGTCTGATGTCTGTATCTAAGGGACAAACGAAACTGTGAGTACAGAAACATGGACAGAGATTAAGAGCGTTAACTGGTGGTATATGTGCCCAGAGATATGGCTAGATTGCACCACTCAGTACCCCAGTGTCACCACAACTGTGTGCTGAATGTAAAGAAAAATATGTGGATGCCTTTAGCAATCCAAGGGGGATTGAAGGATCAGATTGTGTCCCTGAAGGAAATGGCAAAAACAGGCTGGCTGGGACAATGGTGGGCTGACCTTCGCCTGAAATCCTTGTCAGGGCTAATTGGTTACCTGAAATAGCACAGGTTACCCTACAGATGTTAACTTAGCCCATCTTGTCAGGGAGAATGTATTTTCAGTGTGTGGAACCCTCCACGTAATAGACACTTAGCAGAAGTAAAGTCCTCAAGATTCCTAGAACAGAGGCATGAACTGTTCCATTAGTCAGTAACCAGTAAAGAGTGAGAAAGGCCCAAACTGCCTGTGTCCGGAAGAGAGAAATTGTTTGTCTGTACAGTTCCAACCTGGGGGACCACCCCTTTCTGAATAGCAGCTTTGTCAGAAAGTAAAAGCCATACCATGTAATCCCATCTCTGGCTGTGGATAATTCATCTGTAAGTCCAAGTGTGAATTGTTTAAGGGCACACTCACACGGTAGACCTAGTATAGACCTAGCACCTCTCTCCCAGAACTCAAAGTAAATATAAATGTTGTTTTGTGGTTCAACCTCCCCACCCGACCTCTTAGATGCCGAGCTAGGTTTTATGCCAGCTTGTGGTTTGTTGCCTTGTCAGTGTACAAGTTAGGGGGTCCTGGTTTCAACATGCTGCTCTTGGCCAGGGCAAGGGTTACAAACATCATAATGCAGATTCAGTAACATTTGTTTATTGAATTTGTTTGGATGGGAAGGCTTATTTCCAGGTGTGTTGGGGAGTGCGGAGGGGTTGGGGTGGAAGATAGTAGAGGAGGCAGTACCCAAGCAATTCTTAAAAACTGCATTCAAGTCATAATGTTGCATGCAAGATGAACTAAGACCATTAGAGACAGTGCACAAAGTCAGTACAGGCATACAGTGCTTGGATACAAATTAGACACAAACTGAAAACAGTAATGGCAGTTCAAAGTGCATCTAAAAAGGCAAACAACCTCAGCATGAAAGCACTTTGGCAACGGTTACCTATAAAGAGCACTGGAAACAAAGCCAGGTTTCAAAAAAATACTGCAAAGCATCATGGGATGTATATGAAAATCATCATGCATAAAGTTAGACTGGTTTAAAGGGACACCGTCAACCCTTTTTGCATGATATTATTTCTAGCTGAAACCTCACGTTATGATTGCTTACTTTCTCAAAACTCACTGAAGTGGTTGTTTGATCTGCTTCCTTTCTTAGCAGGATTGAAATGTATGGCAATGAAGCAGTTATAACTAACCTTGTTTTGCTTCTGATCCTTGATCTACTAGTACTGGACACATCCTGAAACTCAGGAACACCCCACATAAAGTGCAGCCATTCACGATGCAATAGTTTCCACTCCTCCCACAGCATTATGAGTGGCTAGACTGTGTTGGTGCATTTCAAAGTCTAGGAAAGATGCAGTGATGTTGAAACAATGTAAATGAATGCATTTTTGTGTGGTAACACCAGTATAACGTTTTTTTTTTTTAACTTTCAAAAAAGAGAAAAAGGAATCAAACTACCAGCTACACTGGAAATCTGTACAGCATATGTGCAATCACAAAATGCGTTTTTTAATCTAGGGACAATTTGAGGCCTGAAGGGGTTGACAGTGCCTCTTTAAGCAGCAGTGCAAAGTAGCCTCTCCCACAAACTAAAAAGGTTTAAAACAAACTTGTTTTCAACCTTAACAGTGTGTGAAAAAGGCTATTTGGCACCATGCGCTTGGCTTAAAGCAGAACCAGCCTAAATTCTTCCATGATGATTTGCATATGCATCCCACGCTGCTTTGTATTTTATAGGTATATATGTTTTTTGTAGTTCAAAGTTTATATATTCCAACCCACTTCTGCGCTGCAGAGTGACAAAGAAACTGCCCAACACATGGTAAATTACGCACTATTTTACACTCTATATCTCTGCACCCACATATCCAAATGGAACGCAACTTGCCACATCAAGATATCTTAGGTTCCTGATGGCGCATATGTCATTTCATGCGAATCAGTTGGATAGTTGCAAAGTTATTAAAGTGCAAAATGTTGAGTTTAACATAGAAGTGCTTGTTCAACTGTAACTAGAAGGCTGTGACCACGGCCCTATAATTATATATGTAACCCCCTTGCAAATGGGGGTTCCTAATGTGCCTTATGCCTGCTTGATGATCGGCATGAAGCCGCCTAAATGGGGACCTGGTGAGTGCTCTTTTAGGGCTTTCGTATTCTGTCCCTTTAAGGGCTGCTTGTTGCAGTCAGAGTTAGTTGCAATGGGAGGGGGTTTGAGTGTTGCTATGCTCAACTCCTGCCCGGGCTGCAGAATAATCGCTCCGTTTCTGCCATCGCTAATTGCGCAGAGGGAGCTTCGTGAGAAGATGTGCTTTGCTGACTATCTATCAGAGTAGTAATGATATTGTAGTTGTTCTAACCTGTTTTTGGTTGCAGCAAGGACTGTTTGATTGCCTCCTCCATTTTGCCCCAGAATTGCTGAAGTGGGCCAATCAGTGCCTCGGGACCCAGCAGAGCTGACTGACCAATAGAGGAGCTTCTTGTCCTTTGAGAAAGGTATTATGGGCTATGGCGCTTTTTCTGCACCACTGAGAACCAAAGGAAGTGACTGGCATGTGCAGCCAGCCAATGACAGCGGGTAGCGCCCAAACTAAGAGGAGAGCCCCTTACTGTTGGGGGGAGATGCGCTGTGGCTGGTGAGGAGAGAGGAGCTGTGTGCTTCTGCACTGGGAAAGCTCGCGTGTGAAGGTCTGAAGCGGCCGTTTTGCCTGAGAGAGGATTTGAAAAACCCATCGGTGGGCGGGCAGAGAGGTTGTGCCCTGTACAGCTACCCACCAGGCTCTACCTGTTTGGAGGACTGGAGAAAATTGCTGAATCATGCTCAGTTCGCGGGAGGAGTGAAAAGCTGCCGTTGCAGTGCTTTGGTGACTGTGGAACCTGGAGAGTCCAGAAGCAGCTGCCTGGTGTGGTACCCCTCTGCTGTTGCTGTCTGCCATATAAATGTGTGAGAAGTTTGGCGAATTTCAGGCTCCATCCTGGTAGCGTTGAAGGAATCGTTATTTGCTGGGGTTGTGAGTACTGATTCATGGTAGCTCCCTGCAGAGTGTTTACACAGTGGTTTCAGTGCATTATTACATTACTGACTGCCTAGGCAAACCTTTCTTCTATTCTGCTATGTTCAAGACTTTAATGTTTATCTGTGTTAAGGGCCCCAACCAGCTGCCACGGTTTGGACTAGCCATTAGGGCTTGGGTACCCAACTACAGTAGTTGTAGGGCTAGGCCTGTGCACAGAGCCCTGAGTGGACAGGAACAGTATAAGCCAATTAACCTGATTCTCCCCCTTTCCCCTGTTATCCCCCCTTTTAATAAATCAGATTGCTGTGTTATAATTACATCCTGGCTGGTTTGAACTTTTCTGACCAATTGCTGCAAGGTGATTGTGATATAATTGTACCTTATTTTACAGGGGGTCCCTGGAGTACGTTGATAATATATTATCTGTGGGGTAAGTGTCCTGGTGGAAAGAATTGTTGACATCCAGTGCGAGTCACTAGTGGGACGGATGGGGGGTTGCAGTAGCCCAGAGGGCTGTAACCAAGGCAGTCTCTGCTGTATTGACCCCGACCTCTGGGTGGAGGCACCCGTCCACGGATCTGGGCCCCTTACCCTGCCTCCGTGGGGGGCAGACAGGGAGCAGCCCTAAGGGGTAGCGCTCCTAGGGTTATATATATATATATATATATATATATATATATATATATACACACATACATATACACACACACACACACACACACACACACACACACACACAACACACACACACTGGTCATATAGCACAACAAATGAATTATTCTAGGTTTACATCAGATAGTAAGTAGAATGTTCTCATGTGATACAGCGGCTTGTTTTGAGGGGATCCCTTTGTACAGCTTGGTACATGAAGTGATTAGTTACTGTGCAGCATAATATGATACAGAGGTGCTACTTTAGTTCTGACAGAATGCTCCAATGCAACTTAAATACAGCAAAGCTGTTCTCTGCAATGCTGGAGAACAATATGTAACCAGTACAAGACAACAGGTACTATGCTGGACACCTCAGATCAAAACAAATGTACTACGACAGGACAGAAATAAAATGGTGGCTTGGTCAATAACTTCAGAGGTAGGTTTCAGCATACCCCAATGTTTGGTAAAGCATTTAGGGAGACAAACTCAAAAATATGTATGTTATAGGAATGGCAGTCCAACTATACAGGTTCAGAGCGATAGGGACTTGGGGGTTATATAGAGACGGAAAACTCAGGATGAAGAAACAATGTAATGCTGTAATCAGTACCTGCACCAGGATTAGATCATATAACAGAAGAAATATTAGCAGTAGATCAAAGGAGGTCACACTTTCCCCGTATATAGCAGGTCACAAGTTAGACCACATGTGGAGAGTTTTCAGAACCATACCAAAAATCTTAGAACCGTTTACCAGCCGAGGTGGTGGGTGCTAAAACTATTAATAGTTTCAAGCACGACTGGGACAGAGTGAAGGGTGACAGAAACTGGGAGGGGAATGGGGTGACTGGGGAGGGCCAGGACCCTGCATGGACAATTGGTCCTGGGTGAGATAGGGTACCAAGGGCAGACTGGATGGACCGCTGGTCATTTTCTGCAGTCATCGTCTAGGTTTCTATGTTTCTAATTTCTATAGAAAGAGTTGAAAAGATGCAAAGGAAAACAACAAAGATGATGGAAAGTATAAGGCATTTAAAACTCGCAAAAGGATGCATGGAAGAGGCAAGATCCTTGGCATTCTCAGAAGTCTTTCCAGTATTGCTAGGCAGAAAATAATTAGAGAGTTCAATATATGGGTCAGGGAATGGTGCGGGAAGGAAGGGTATGCCTTTATAGGTGGGTGGGGGGACACATGGGAGGATGAGGACTTATACTGGAAGGATAGACTACATCTAAGTGAAAGGGAGGCAAGAGTGCTGAGGGAGGTCTACAAGGTTACATAGATAAAATCTTAAGGGTGGTTTAAACTGGTAGCAGGGGGAGTGCAAGGCTAGGAATGGGGAGAGTTTGACAGGAAGAGAGACTGGACTAACTAGCACTCCCCTGCATAAGGGAGCAGGCATAGAAGGGAGGGCTGGCAAAGAGGAGAGGGTGGAAAGAACTTTCTGTACATGCCAGCTTAGGGAACAAAATGGTGGACTTAAGAGGCCAAAACAGTAGATGAGGGCCTGGATATTATAGTCATAATGGAGACCTGGTGGTCTGAGCACCACACTTGGGAAGCAGGTATCCCAGGGTACAGGCTTTTCAAGAAAGACAGGGCTGGCAGAAAGGGGGAGTGGTTGCATTGTACATCAGGGATGACATAAAGGTGACAGAGGCAGGAGGAACTAGGAGAGGCAGAAATCTTGTGGGCCACGCTAGAACAGAGGTCTGGGGAAACAGTAAGGCTGGGGGTGACTTACAGAACTCCAATGCGGGGGGAGTGGATAGGCAGATGTTGCAGGTGGTTGAATGGATGGCACTCAAGGGAGAGATTCTAGTAGTGGGTGACTAACCTCCCAGATGTTGACTGGGATATCCCATCAGCTAGGTCAGCCTGGAGCAAGCAGATTCTCGAGTCCCTCCAGGGAATGTTCCTGCAGCAGCTGGTTAGGGAGCCCACTAGGGGTGGCAGCATACTCAACATGGTCCTTACCAATGGGGATAGTGTGGAAGTTTGGTGGGGGGGGGGGTAAAGCTAATTGTAAGTGACCATAATATAGTAAGCTTCAAGGTTAGGACAGGGAACGAAGTGAGTCAGACCATCACAGAGGTCCTGGACCTCAGGTGGGTAGATTTTGCCCAAATGAGGGAGATACTCAGGAAGGATAATCCAGGGAGGAAGGGGTGATGAACGGGTTTCCCAGGGGTCGGTGCTGTGGCCCATGCTGTTTAACATCTATACCAGTGACATAGCTGAAGGGTAAGGGTTGCCTATTTGCAGATGATATGAAGATCTGCAGCAGGGTGGGCACCTGGGGAGGGGGGTATGATAGAAAATCTAAGATTGTTGGAGGGGTGGTCACAAACCTGGCAGCTGAAATTCAGTGCCAAAAAGTGCACAGTAATGTACATGGGGCGGAATAATCCACAAGCAAACTACACAGTGTGGGGGGGGTGTAATTAAGGCAACTGAGCAGGAGAGGGATTGGGGATTATAATTTCAGATAACCTTAATGTGGAGACCCAATGTAGCAAGGCAATGGGCAAAGCGAACAGAATGCTGGCATGCATAGGGAGAGGTAAAACAAGCAGCAGGGAGGGTGCCGATGCCACTTTACAAATCTATGGTGGCGTCTCAGTTGGAGTACAGGGTCCAGTTCTGGAGACCTCACCTATGCAAGGACATGGATGGGATTGAAAGGGTTCAGAGAAGGGTCACTAAAATGGTGCATGGGTTGAATGGGAAGCCCTATGATGAGAGGTTGAGAGAGCTGGATCTGTACCCGCTAGAAAGCAGAAGGGAAAGGGGGTGGCATGATAGAAATGTTTAAATATATGAAGGGGATTAATAAGGAGGGGAAGAGCTTATTCTCAAGGAAAGTAGGTGCTAGAGCTAGGGGTCATAGACTAAGATAAGGAGGAGGAAGGGTTAGGGGCAATGTGAGGGGCCGTTACTTCCCTGAGAGGGTGGTGGAGCCCCGGAACAGTTTTCTGGAGGAGGTGGGGGTCGAAATGATGGAGAAATGCAAGAGGTCATGGGACAGACACAAGGGGTTGACCAGGGGGCGAAGGGAAGGATCTTTGGACATGGGAGGCAAGTGTGGGGGGTGGTTAAAGGGCAGACTCAATGGGCCAAGAGAGTCCTTTTCTGCCGCCATATTTCTATGATTCTATGATTTAAGTTATGAGTGGAGACTAGAATTGCTGAATATGTTTATTCTGTAGAGGAGACGCGTAAGGGGAAATCTGATAACAGTATACTGTTCAATGCCTTTCATGATGCAGGTTTAATGGAAACACTGAATCTTGGAAAGAAATCATGCTACTACAAGGTGGATATGTGGAGTGGGTTTCCAGAGAAAGCAGTCATGTCTACTACTACTATAAAGAAAAAAAAAAAAGGTTTGGCAATTTCATGAGTAGCCGTAATGCAAAGCTTAACCCATGCAAAATGATCTCAGGAAACTAAAGTAGTTGTCTGGGGGGGCGGCAGCTGAGTTTCAGTGCCAAAAAGTGCAAGGATATGCACGTAGGGCAGCAGAACCCAGGGACTATGTATAAGATGGAGGAATGGTGCTTACAGTCACCATGCAAGAGACCTAGGGGTCATCATATCTAATAACTTCAAGGTAGCTATGCAGTGTGACAAAGCAGTGGGAAGGGCTTGCAGCAGGGAGTCAGCCCTAACTTTTTTTGCACTAGCCAGCAGGATAAGTTGATTAAAAATTGCACTAGCCTGCAGATGGTTGCACTAGCCCACAATAATAATGGTACATTTTATCACTTATACAGGAAAAAATGCAAGCCAAGGAATACTCTGATTATTGCATATACTGTATATCCTGTTCCCACATTGCTTCCTGATCCCGAAAAAAAGATTACAATGCTGTCACACACACTGTTTACTACCACTGTTCTGTGCCATGTCCCCTTCACTTCCTCTTTTTGCAACCCCTCCCCACCAAACCAGAGGACACCATAATAGCAAATGTTCAATCAAGCCGTCCTAGCTCAGCGCACACTGCAGCCGACAACATCATGTACCTCACCACTGTCTCACCCCCACCTGCAGGGCAATGAAAAGAGTCAGGCAGAGAAATACATTATCAGCCCCCACCCTGTGATCAACCAGACCTGCACTTCTGGAAGTTTTCGGACACTGCGACATGATCCAGTGGTAGTTCTAGGATTTCTTTGGGGACTGAGCTAAACAAACCTAGGAGGCTTGGTTGGGACGTAGCAAACTTTGACATTTCTGTTTATATATACTAGACACAAAAGTATTGATATAACCTGCTCTGCCTTAACAATAATGGATTTTTCAAACTGTTGTCCTTTCATCAGCCCAGGGGAAACTGTACACATGCATGACACTACACCACCTCTCTTTCTATACAGGATGATCTGTGCAACCCAGGAATGCCTATTTTAACTTTTCAAATCATATCTTTCACTAGGGTTTTTTGTACCAGATATGCTCCAAATCATTGTTTTCAGGATGAAATGACTGCTTGGTAGGATAAGAGTGGGACTGCATAGATTGGTGTGGTCCATTAAGAAGAGAAACGGACCCCTACACCAGCAAAGTAATGGCAGCTTTGGGTCTATGGATGGTCATTTCAGAGTCTGGTCTACAGTGGTGTCCATGGTAAGTATGGAGTTGAGAGACTGGGAGGTGAGAGGGAGCAGCTATGGTGAGGCTTGGATAAAAAAACCCACCTGCAGGGCAGACCCTGTATACCTCTTAGCATTTTGTCACCGAAATGTTGGATACAGACACTCACGAGGCATGCCAGCAATGGTAATAGACACACCCTCCTCGACTGGGTCCTCACCAACAGGCCGGACAGAATCTCCCCCGTTGCTGTGCTACTGGACTCCATTAGTGACCACTCGCCTGTTACCTGTGTCTGGGATGCCTGCCCCCCCACAACCCACCCAAAATCATCACCATGTCTGACTTCTCTGCTCGCGATACCCCTGCTTTTCTAAGAGACCTTCAGCATGTTGACTGGTCCCACATATTCTGTACAGATAACATTGACTTGGCTGTGGATTACTTTACCAACTCCCTGCACTCTTTGCAGTCAAACTGAAACATTCCCTGAGATGACAGGATTTCTACTTAGCCAAAATGGTTAATTAGGCATATACTGTCTTTCACGAAATACTAACTGCGGCCTTAAACAGGCATGCCCCCACGGTAAAGGTACGTGTAAAGGAGCAACACTTGCTGCTGGTTTTCACCAGAACTCAAAGCTTCCATACTAGATAGGACACGCTGTGAAAAGCACGCAGAAGCAAGAATGACTCGGATTGGTGTCAGTTTAGGAGGGCACGCAATAAGTGCACCAAGTTGGTCAGAGCAGCCAAGGCCATTTTCTATCGCACTGAGCTAGACTCTGCCTCAAGCAATCCTTCAAAATGTTGGAAAATAATAAAGGACATGTCTAATCATTCACCCGGAAATTCCCTCCCATCAAAAATTATATCAGGTAATAACACCATTTCAGACAGATCGGAGAAACTGGAAGCCCTCAACAATCATTTTGCAAACGCTGGGCTAGCATTTGACACATCCCCTGCTAATGCCATCCACACTCAGCAGGGATCACAGCCCTATTTCGGAGGTGTTTCCCGACTGCAGACTGCTGGGCGCCAAGCTAAATCGGCCCCTTTATCATGCAGATTGCTCCCGTATCTGGACTGTGTGGCCTTTTGTCTCTGGCCAATATTTAATCTTCTCCAATCTCCTCTCTCGTCAGCAGAGAACCCTCCAGGGCTCCCAGCTCTGATGCCAAGCGAGACGCGGTCTCCCGGGTGAGCGGCACCTCCACAGCCGCCGCCTGAGACCACAAGCCTGGATACATCCAGCAGAAAGGTACGGCAAATGCCACCAGCCAACCGGAACGCAAGTGCCTTTTTCAACAGCTAATATTTTTCCTAGCCAAACTATCTCTTGTTGGGAGCTGCAATATTGAACATAGGATTTGCAAGAAAGCGAGTTGTGCTCACCACAGAGGGAAGGGAACCTTTCAATTGTCTGTGGTTTGTAGCAGATATACTGCAGGTGGAGGCTGCTTCTAACTGAAAGGTGAAAGAAGGAATTTACAATTATCAGGAAAGACAGTCTTGTTACAATTCTTAAGATTTTCAGTGCAGGAAGAGTTCAAAGCACAGCTGACTTATTTTGGGGCTGACTCTTTTCAGAGCACAAACCACCAGGCTGTTTTGGGGCTGGGGAGGTTCACCTGTGTCTGACTTGGATGTCTGGATTTTCTCTGTTTGATTAGCAGGGATTTTCTCTGTCAAATTGTTGTGTATAGTATCTTGCAGACAGGAAGGCACTCATCATGGCCGGTGGGTCAGAGCTCTTAGCTGATTGTTTTGTGAGGGCACAGTTTAGGCCCAACCCCTTCCCACCCGTCACCGGAAATAGTTCCTTTATACCTAGGGTTCTGACATCATTTCCTCAAGAGTGCAAGGTGCATATCAATGTCATATCCTCTCTAGCACACAGCACTGAAAATATATGCATACACATTATATAATATATATATATTTCTATATAACAAACCAATCACACACACAAGCACACACACACACACAAAAAAAAAAAAAAGTACATAGTCATGTGGGGAGTAGTGCAATGTAATGGCTGTGGGGCACAGGGCCGGATTAAGAGGGGGACAAATGGGGCAAATGCCCCAGGCCCCCCAGTAGTCGGAAGCGAGAGACACTTTTAGTAGGTGGACTGGTGGTTTGTAAATCATGCCACCTCCCCCTCACCACAGCGCGAGTTAAGCACGAGTCAACCTCCCCCCATAGGTCCCCGGCAGCTTGCTCCCTTAAAAATGCTGTGAAAGCAGCATGACTTCGGAAGAAGCACATTTGTTAAATAAAATAAAATAAAAAAGCCTCCTGCCACAGATAGGCCTCCCGGCAAGCCTACATTGCAGATTTCTCTCGTTCCCCCTTCCCTCAGGGAGTACAGTACTGGTAAGGATTTGTAATAAATCATGCCTCCCCCACATGAGTCAAGCATGAATCAAACCCCCACCACCCCAGAGCTTGCTCCATAAAACAAAACAAACAAAAAATGACTTTGGGAGAGCTTTCTTTAATTAAAAGAAAACAAAACACAAGCCCCGACCCTCCTGCTACAGATAGGCTCCCGGCAAGCCAACATTGCAGAAGATTTCTCTCGTCCCCCCCACCTCCTCCTCCATTATTTGCAGCCTGCAGCTAGGGTCAGGTGACTTGCTAGAAAAACAAACTGGCACTGTGTGGCTACAAGAAGTGAAGAAGGCTAACTATGCAAGCACCGTGATCTACCTCCTTAGGATACTGACAGGTTTCCATTTTGTTGAGTCTGGGACTGGACCTGGACCGGTGCAAGTTGCGACCAGACCTGGGCTGCCGCTGCATAATACGAGGAGCGGCGCCAGGATGAGGAGCTTTGCATACAATCCATCTGGGCAGCAATTTTTAAACCACTCTTTCTTGGCGGTTTTTGAGGCTCAGCATGCACTTTGCCAGCGGCAGCACCTGCACTCGCTATCTGTACGCCACGGCCACTCTATCGCTAGCAGCATGATGAATTGATGCACTGTTCTAAACTGCCTGCTGCTGCTAAACTAAGGAGTTTCAAAGGGAGCGCCAAGCAACAGCAGACAGCTGAGTTCAGTAAGTGGCTTAGAAAGTTGATATCTGCATTTTATTTTTATGCTGAGATAACTGATCTGAGCTTGTTCAAAGAAGAGATAAAGGGACGTGCGTGTGTGTGTATACATGCATGGATCCTCTAACTCTGAAATAAATGGAATTAATCATTCCTTTGAAATCCCATGAGCAGATAAAGGTATGACATCAGTCTGTTTATTTGGAGTCATAGCATTTGTACATTGGAACTGCACACTTCTGTACAATGAGTACATACAGAAACTTACTGTTGTTTGGAGTAGGATGCATACCTCTTAGTAAAGCACTGCTTATTTTTGTTTAATTTATTTCCTTAAAATAAACTTGTGATTAAAGAGGTTACTTAAAGATTACGTTGCTTTTCTGAACAGGGTCTAGAGGAGAGCGACTTCAATAAAAGCCCCAAAACTCACCACAGAGCATCTAGACCCCCAGAGCATCTGGAGCCTGACGGCCTTCATGTCTTGTACAGTACAATAAATATAACATTACAGACTATGACAACATGACAGGGTGTTGTACTTCGTTACTTTTTCTCCTGTGAATAATGGGGTAGTCTCCCCATACGGTGGTTGTTATAGTTAATAAACAATGTGCTCAGTAAATGCTGCGCAAAATAAAACATTTTGGTATGAAAAGTTGGGCGTTTTACATGGCCACCCAAGTTGTGAGTGTCCCAGGCCCCCCTAAGGCTTGATCTGGCCCTGGTGGGGCAGCAGTCTTCCGGGAGTCTTTCTGGAGGCTGAGATGCTGCCCTATTTGCAGACAACTCTCTGCCGAGGGAGGAAGTTGCCCGTCTTCAGGCCACACTGGACAGCAGTAAGAGAACCTTCCCCCAGGCCAGACTTGATGGTAGGAAGGAACCCCCATCCAGGAGCACCAGAGCCGCCACCACTACCTCAGAGGTTGCAAAAAAGCACAGCAGTTGGACCACAGTGGGCTCAGGGAGGGTGAGGAGGGTGGAACAGAGGCACACCCAGTCAGTTGTTCCACTCCACAATCCATACACCATTCTGGAGACACAGCTCCCTATGGATGCACCCACGGAGGAGATTAGGAGGCTGAGGACACCTGTCACAAGGGAGGCCCACAGGAGGGAGGCAAAGGATGCCACAAGGAAAGGAAGCAGCTCCTGGTGGGGGACTCAATTATTAGGGGGATAGAACTGGGGGAGCAGGGAAAACTGAAGTAAAGTGCCTGCCTGGTGCCATGGCTTGTAGGGACAGGAAGCGCATCCTCAGGATCACGAGAACAGCTGCACGGGAGTCTGAGCTGGATGTCATTGTCCACCTAGGGACAAATGACTTGGCTCAACATGAGATTAGAGCAGTGCAGAAGGACTTTTTAGAACTGGGGAGGGGCCTAAGACAAGTAGCACACACAGTAACCTTCTCAGAGGTGCTGCCTGTAAATGGCATGAGTGAGGCAAGGGTACTTTGCACCATGCAGTTTAATGAGTGGTTGAAAAAATGGTGTGGGCACAGGGTTTGGCTTCATTGGGGACTGGGGTTCCACCTGGAGGGACACCAGCCTATACTGGCAGGATGGTCTGCATCTGTCCAGGAAGGGAACAAGTCTTTTGAGCAATCGGTTTAAATGCTTCATTGGCAAGCTTTTAAACTAGTCAAGGGAGGAGGCACTGATGAGCAGCAGGAAAATCCCAGCCTCTCCCTACAAAACAGGGTACTAAATGAGAAAAGACCGAGTAGAAAGGTCAGTGGGGATGCTGCAACAGAAAGTAAAGCCATCAAAAATGGAGAGCAAATGAACCAATGCACGTAGTCTGAGTAACATGCTTCCTGAATTAGTGGCCTTGATGGAGGAGGAACATCTGGATATCGTGGCAGTCACAGAAACATGGTTCGCACAAAACCATGACTGGGACATAAACATACCAGGATACACTATCTACAGGAGGGACAGGAAGGGTAAAGAGGAGGAGGAGTAGCTCTTTACATAAGGGAAGAATCAAAGTAACAGAACAAAAGAGAAAACAGGGGAGAAGAAGCACTGTGGGTAAATTTGGAGACCGCAATGGCACCACAATCCGCACAGGGTTGACAGATCTCTTCTCAGGGGGAGGAAATGGACAAGGAAATGATAGAAAGTATACTTAGTATGGCAAAAAAGGGGAGATATTGCTGATGGGTGATCTCAATATGCCAGATGTTAAATGGAGTGCAGTTGCCACAGCCACTAAGAGTGGGGTTATTCTAGATGCCCTACAGGGGCATGCCTTAGACAACTAGTATTGGAGCCCACCGAGAGGGAGCAATCTTAGACCTGGTTCTCTCAAATGGAGATGAAGAGAGGATCACAGATGTAGAAGTGGGTAGCCATCTGGGAACTGCTGACCATCGAACAGTATGGTTCACAATAAACACAGCAATAGAGTCAAGCCATACAAAGGCAAAGGTACTGGACTTTAGGAGGGTAGACTTTGCCAAAATGGGTAAGTGCCAAGGATGCACTAGCACATGGGCAGGAAGGAGGGTGGAAGAACAATGGGAATAATAAAACTGGCCATTACAGAGCAAGCAACAAATTCTGTGTGAAGCAAATAAACAAAACTAAATGATGTAAGAAACCACTATGGTTCTCAAAGGAAGTGGCAGTGAAGGTTCAAGAGAAAAGAAAGCTTTCAGGAAGTACAAGGAATCAGAAGGAGCAGGACAGAGAACTGCATCAGTTAAAGCAAAGGAAGCTGGAAGGCAGTCAGAACAGCAAAGGCCCAAACCGAGGAAAAGATAGCCAACTCAGTTAAGAAGGGGATAAACCTTTAAAATAGACCAGGAGCTAAGGAAGGAAGCAAGGGAGGGATAGTGAGGCTTAATGGGGGAGGTGGGCAGAGGAGACTGTGAAAGGCAGAGATACTAAACAAATATTTTGCTCAGTATTTACAAAGGAAGGGGGTACCTAGAACAAACAGTAGAAACACACTGGATACAGAAGTTGATACCAGCCCATTTACAGAAGAAGGGTTCTGAAAGAACTCTTAAAACTGAAGGTGGACAAAGCAATGGGACCTGATGGGATTCATCCCAGAATCTAAAAGAACTAAGGGTAGAATTAGTGACACCACTGACTACCCTGTTTAACAAATCATGGGAGGATGGGGTGGTACCCGAGGACTGGAGGAGGGCAGATGTGATTCCCCTTCACAAAAGCGGAGCAAGGCAGAAGCAGGAAACTACAGACCTGTTAGTTTAACCTAAGTGGTAGGGAAAATGATGGAATCACTTCTGAAGGAAAGAATTGTCAAGTATCTAGAGGCCAGAGGGGCACAGGACCCAAGGCAGCATGGATTCACAGCAGGAAGGTCATGTCAGACAAATCTGATAGATTTCTTTGACTGGGTGACCAAAGTAGTAGATCAGGGAGGGGCTGTGGACATGGCCTACCTAGACTTTAGCAAGGCATTTGACACAGTCCCACACAAAGATTAATATGCAGTTAGCTAGCCTGGGAGTGGGTCCCAGGATGACAGCCTGGGTAAAAAGTGGCTGGAAAATAGGACACAGAGAGTAATAGTAAATGGAGTCCACTCTGATGAAAGGGGTTACTAGTGGGTACCGCAGGAGTTCAGTATTAGGACCAGTCCTCTTCAATGTCTTTATAAGCTGACATTGCAGAGGGACTGGAAGGAAAAATGTCTCTTTGCAGATGACACAAAGATCTGCAACAGAGTTGATGCACAAGGTGGGTGGAAAGGATGAAAAGGGACTTGGCAAGGTTAGAAGAATGGTCAAATGTATGGCAGCTTAGATTCAATGCTAAGAAGTGCAAGGTAATGCACCTGGGAAACAAAAACCCAGGGAAGAGTACACAATGGGGGGTGAGATACTAACAACAACAAAAATGGAAAGGGACCTGGGGGTAGTCATATCAGATGACCTAAAGGTGGGCAAGCAATGTGAGAGGGCAGCAATGAGGGCTGGGGGGATATTGGGATGCATAGGGAGAGGCATCACCAGTAGAAAACAGGAAGTTATTATCCTCTGTACAGACAGCTGGTCAGACCCCATCTGGAGTCCTGCGCAGTTCTGGAGACCCAGTCTTCAAAGACATAGACAGGATGGAAGCTGTCCAAGAGGAGGGCAACTAAAATGGTGCAGGGTCTGCACCGGAGACATATGAAGAGAGACCAAAGAAGCTAATATGTATAGCCTCGGGAAAGGAGGGAGGGGGGACATGATAGAAACTTTCAGAAGTACCTCAAGGGAATCAACAAAGTCCAAGAGGTAGCATCTTCAAAAAAGAGTGTGCAAGAACAAGAGGGCACAATTTGAAGATAGAGGGCGGCTCCAGAGGTAATTTAATGGAAGTATTTTTCACAGAGAGGGTTGTGGATGCATGAACGGCCTTCCAGGAGGTGGAGTCAAAAACAGTGGTGGAATTCAAGCATGCATGGGACAGTCATAAGGCAATTCTAGGGGATTGGGGTAGGAAAAAGTAGGCTGCTGGTTAACTAGGATCTGCAGCTTATCCAGTAGGCAGGGAAACGGGCAGACTGGGTGGGCCAAGCGGTCCTTATCTGCCGTCAAATTCTATGTTTCTATGTTTCTATGATAGAAACTTTCCAAGTACCTCAAGGAATTAACAAAGTCCAAGAGGGTAGCATCTTCCAGAAAAGAGATTGCAAGAACAAGTGGGGCACAATTTGAAGATAGAGGGGGATGGCTCAGGGTAATGTGAGAGTATTTTCACTGAGAGGGTTGTGGATGCATGGTACAGCCTCCTGAGGAGGTCGTGGAGTCAAGAACAGTGGGGGAATTCAAGAATGCATGGGACAGGCATAAGGCAGTCCTAGGGGCGGGTAAGAGGAAGTAAGCTGTTGGTTAACTAGGATCTGCAGCTTATCGGTTAAGTAGGAAAATGGGCAGACTAGGTGGGCCAAGCAGTCCTTATCTGCCGTCAAATTCTATGTTTCTATGTTTCTATGTAACCTCACCCTGATTAGTCCCTTACTTAATATTGTTTTTGCCAGGAAAAATTGCTCCTAGAAAAAGCTGTAATTGCCATGTAACCTAATTTTAGACTGTTTGAAATGTTTAGTGACTACTGTTAGCCTGCCAGCATCTGTTTACTGTGCCCAACTTGCTGAAGTGATCACAGCCCTTTTTCGGCCGTGTTTCCCGACTGCAGACTGCTGGGTGCCAAGCTACATCGGCCCCTTTGTCGTGCAGGTTGCCCCCGTATCTGGACTGTGTGGCCTTTTGTCTCTGGGCAATATTTAATCTTTTCCAGTCCCCTCTCTCCTCAGCAAAGAACCCTCCAGGGCTCCCAGCTCTGCTGCTGAGCGAGACGCAGTCTCCCAGGCAGCACCTCCATAGCTGCTGCCTGAGACCACAAGCCGGATACATCCAGCAGAAAGGTACAGCAAAAGCCGTATTTTTTTTTGCCACCCCATCCCCCACCTCCACTGTTTATTAAATGGCATATTGCCCGCCTAAGCACCCTCAGCCCCTTAGCATCTTTCCCAGGAACCTATAGGCTCCCAGTCCTCTAATACTCCGGCCTCTGGATCTGTCCCAAATTTCTTATTGATAGGTTCTCACTGTTCCCAGTCTCCTTAGCAAATACGCTTCCCTGGTGCTGCCTGCCCAACTTAAAATTAATTCTCTACGAGTATCCAGTTCTTGTGATACTCCTTCCTTGGGCTCGTAACCTACACTGGTAGTCGCTTAGGCTGCACACTATTGGCCTATGTCACTGGTCTAGCCGACAGAATATCATTACATTATTAGTGAACAGATGTCCATACCCACCTATTCTTACTATTGTGAACCCCTGAGGCAACGGCCTAACTTTTTCTGCCTATCTCAAGACTCAACCATGAAGGTGCCACACTGGCTCCTAGCTCTGTTTCTCCTCATACTCATGCCTTATATAGCACCCAAGCCCACCTGTTCTACTACTAGGGGAGACTATATTTCCCCAGTGGGCTGCCGTGCCCATCATTTCTCTTCATATAATTCTCTTTGTGCCCTCAGACTTCCCCACTTGCAGCCCCTCATCAGAACGGCACACAGAGGTGGGACTGATGTAGAACCGGCAACACAAACTATGCTCATCATGTTACCAAGCAAACTCCCCACCTACATCTCCCAGCCTGGGTATTGGTGCTTGGGGTGCTAGGACGATCCAGGCCTAACAATGGGCTCCTTCTTGGGGGGAGGAGAAATTGTTTAACCAGGAAAGGCACACTAAGCCGGAGCTTGTTTCCAGATGCGACCTGGGAGCACAAAGAAGTTAAGTGACTTGCTCAGGGTCACACAGTATGCAAGTGGAAGCTGTGGGATTCAAACCCAGGTCTGGTCTGCTGGATGTCACCAGATTTGCAGCTCAGAGCCTTAGACCACTGCGCTATACTGCCTTTTTACCCAACTTGATACACGCAGCAGACGCCCACAAACTAGAATCCTCAATATATCTCTTGCAACCCTAAGCATGCTTCTTCTTCTCCTTCTACTGTGCTCTGGAGATGTTGAGCTCAACCCTGGCCCACCAAAGCATTCTCTCATCACCCTCAGACCTAGCAAACCTGAAAGCATGCAATTCACTCCATATGAATATATACAGGTCTGTTGAAAAAGTTCACATTTATCCAGGCCTGGGTATGCCATACCAAACCAGATGTACTTGTGATCACTGAATCCTGGCTCAGATCCTCTACGCCCGATACGGAAATCAACATCCTCGAATACTCCTTATTCAGAGCCAACAGGCCCACCAGGGGAGGAGGAGGGGTGGCCATATACATTAAGAACAAGTACACAGTTACATGCCTAGAAGCGTCCTCCGTCACTAACCAATTCCGAATGCCTGGCCCTAAAGTTGGAGATATCATCATCCTAAGTGCTATGTGTCATGGGTTGCTGCAGACCTCCCTCCGCTGGCACTCAAATCCTTACCCACCTATCCAACACCATTCAGCTTGGCCCTCCTGAAGCTATTATCCTCGAGGACCTAAACTTCATCTGGTTGTCCCAAGCTGCTGTACCCCTTAAGGAATTTTATGATGCCGATGGCCTCTCTCAACTAACTGGAGAACCTACACGCCCCAACAAAAAGTCCCCTGCTAACAGTACACTGCTGGATGTCATTCTAGTAAACAAACTGCACCTCTTCTCCCATGTGGGAGTCTTCTTCACAGACATTAGTGACCACTGTGTTATTGCTAGCATAAGGACTACCCAGAACCCACCCTCCATGTCAAGGTTTACCACTAAATGGGACAGGCACCACTTTGATCTGCCGGCCTACCTCAACGAGCTAAAATTCTCAGTGCACTGGCAGGACTTTTATCTTGCCAACTCAGTACAGTTGGCCTACGAGATCTTCTCCAAAATTATGACTGCGGCCTTAAATAAGTATGCCCTGCTCATAAAAACTAGGGTAAGGGGGAGAACCTGTCGCTGGTTTACTCGTGAGCTTAAATCAGTATTACTGAACAGAGACAAGCTTTGGAAAAAAGCACGGACCACTAAAAACCTGCTGGACTGGTGTAACTTCAGGAAAGCTAGGAATGAATGCACCAAGTTGACGAGAGATGCGAAGTCGTCTTACTTCCGCACAGAACTGGACTCGGCTTCCAGGAACTCCTCCAAATTTTGGAAATTCATCAAGGTCATGTCTGAACACACCCTGGTTAACTCCTTGCCTGCAAGGATCACTTCTGGCAGTATCCCCATCTGTAACAAAGCGGAAATCCTGGATACTTTTAACAACCACTTTGCCACTGCAGGCCTTGCTTTTGACAACTCTCCTGCAAGCTCCCTTCACTCCCAACTGGATCTCCAAAGCCCGGAACCCACTCTAACTAACTCAGTCTTCTCCCTCCAGTATGCTCCCTTGAAGGAGGTCGAAGAACTCCTACTAAAGCTGGATGTTAGAAAAAGTGCAGGTGCCGACTCTCTGGATCCCTACTTCCTAAAAGTTGCCCTCCATGTCCTGTCTGCACCTATTACTCATCTTTTTCATCTTTCTCTGTCCCACGGTTTTCCTCCCTACTGTATGGAAAACAGCTCATGTTATCCCCTTGTTCAAATCTGGGGACCCTTGTGACCTAAACAATTACAGACCTATTTCTTTACTTCCTACACTGTCCAAACTTCTGGAAAAAACTGTAAACAAGCAACTAAAAACCTACATAGAATCCATGAACCTCCTAAATCCTATGCAATCCAGCTTTAGGGCACAGCACAGCACTATTATGGCCCTAGCTAAAGTTACCAATGATTGGCTTCATGACCTAGAAAATAAGAAGTTCGTCTGCGTCATGTTTTTAGACCTGGGCAAGGCCTTTGACACTGATGACCCTGACTTGCTCCTCTCTTCTCTTAAAGACATAGGACTGGATCCACTGTCCCTTCACTGGTTTGCAGACTACCTCTCCGATCAATGGCAGCAAGTAAAGTCAGATGGTGAACTATCTCCCCTCAAACCTTTGCAAAGAGGGGTCCCACAGGGCTCGATCCTGGGCCCACTACTGTTTGCAATCTATGTGGACAACATTGACCTCAACATAACCAAGGCCAATATCCATCTCTTTGCAGATGACACGTTCCTCTACCTTAGTCATCCTCTTCTGAAATTGCCTGTAAAGAATTACAATCGGAATTCAACATTCTCCAGCGCCAACTCCTTAAGAAAAAACTGTTACTACATGCTAAGAAACCAAGGCTATGCTGTTCTCTCCCTACCCACTGGATGCAAACCCTACCGCTGCTGGCACTGTCCCTCAGATCACCACAATCCTGGGTGAAAATCTAGAAATGGTTAGCAAGTTCAAGTACCTAGGGGTATGGCTCGATCATAAACTCTCCTTCACTGACCACATCGAAGACCTCCTAAAGAAATTAAGACAGAGACTTGGTCTCTTCTCTAGGATAAACAACTACCTCACCAGTAATGCCAAATAACAACTGGTTCAAACCGTATTTCTCTCCTTGGTAGATTATGCTTTTTTCCTCTATAGCCACTGCCCTGCACCGCAACTGGCCAAACTGGATACGTTATACCACAGGGCATTAAGACTCATTACTGGGCTACCTCTTGCCACCTATCACTGTGCTCTCTATGCAGCTGTGGGGTAGCCCTCCCTACACTTCAGGAGAAACAGGAATGCTCTTCTCTGGACATTCAAAGCTATCACCAAGAAACTTCCCCCGGATATCTCTGATTGTCTCCCACTCTGCGAACCCGGAGCCTATGTCCTGAGAAGCTCTTCTTTCATCTACTTGAAGGTACCCAGGCTGCAAACACGTTTTGGAAGAATGGCTATGTCCTTTGTGCTACCTTCCTTATAGAATACCCTACAAAAAACCCTGAAGCTTAGCTCCTCAATCAGTATATCCTCATTGAAGTCCTTATATGACCGCCTAGTTAAAGAAATCTGCAACTGCTTTCACCGCCCATAAATTAAAATACCCCCCGTACCCCCGGCTCGCTATGCCAACTAATAGACAGGACTAACCTACCCGAAACACCTCAGTACATGTCCCCCCCGAGTCATCACGGATAGACACTTTACTCTCAGCACTCTGATAGCCCCTTAGTTAACCCAGTCTGTACTCGTCCACCCCTAAGGCCTTACCTATTCCTTGTATTGTACCTTTGCATCCCTTGTATTTTCTGTATTGCCAATATTGTACAATGTCTGGACTGTATTATTACTTGTATCTATGTCTCAGGTCCATCGTGTAAATGAGCTTGCTCAATGGTGTTCGCCTGAATAAATAAAGACTTTGATTGATTGATTGACTGACTCAGCAGGGATTACTGTTTCACAAGTCTCCTGCTACCAAAGAGGCCTTCTCTAAAAGAGGTTGAAGATCTACTGCTGCAGTTGGATATCAAAAAGGGTGCAGGTTCGGACTCTATAGAGCTTTACTTTCTGAAATGTTCATGCCATGTGTTGGCAGTGCCAATCACGCACCTCTTCGACCTGTCACTATCCCAGGGGAGCCTTCCCTCGCAATGGAAAGTAGCACATGTCATCCCTCTAACATACTAACATACTAAAATGCCAGCAGAATAGGCCTAATGGTCTTTCGTGTCTGCTCGTTTGGTCAGCCCCCACCCTGGGTGCTGACCTTGCTATCTCCCTCGCCTTCTCTGGCTTCTTCCTTCCCAGTTCCGAATATTCTTGCTGCATTGGATTTTGCTTCCTGAACCTTCCCTGTACCTGTCCCACCCCTCTTGAACCCCTCCACTGTCTCTGCCTCCACCAGCCCCTAGGTAGTGCATTCCATGGCTCCACCACCCTCTCAGTGTAGCACCTCCTCCTTTCCCCTGAATCTTCCCCTCCAGCTTCCACCCATGCCCTCTAGTGCCCCTCCTCCTTCCTTGAGACACCCTCACTGTTCCTCCCTATTTACCCTCTTCATGTACCTGAAGACCTCTATCATGTCCCCGGTCCCTTCTCTCTTCCAAAGTGTACATATTTAGCTCTTGAGCCTCTCTTCATGGGTCCTGTCCCCAGGCCCCAAATCATTTGGATGCCCTCCTCTGGACCCTCTCCAGGAGGTTAATGTCCCTCTTTAAGTCGGCCTCCAAAACTGCACTTGCTACTCCAGGTGCAGCCTCACCAAGCAGTTATACAGAGGGAGTATCACTTCCCTCCTTCTGGAGGTGATCCCCTAGCGATGCATCCCAGCATCCTGTTGGCCTTGGCTGCTGCCCTCCTACAAGTCTCAGAGTTGTTCATCTTGACATCCACCACCACCCCAGGTCCCTCTCAGCCATTGAGACTTGTAGTATTTCCCCAGGGTGTGTACTTGGCCTGGGTTTCTGCCCCAGGTGGAGTACCTTGCATTTCCTGCATTAAACCTCAGCTCCACTTTCTAGACCATCTTTCCAGAGCCTCCAGGTCCCCTGCAGGCCACCCTCCCCTCCTCCCCATCCACCACCGCCCCAGTTTCAAGTCATCTGCAAAGAGACTCATCCTCCTCGATTCCTGTCCTTATGTGTCAGATACGTGGCGTTGAACAGAAGGGGCCCAAGGACACTGATCCCTGTGGGACCCCACTAATGACCCTCCTTGGGGAAGAGACTATCCCACCAACTCGTCCCTCTGGGTCTGGTCCTGGAGCCAATTGCCTATCCATCGGATCATCTGGTTTCCCACCCCCATTTCTCTAGTTTATCCAACAGGCCCCGTGAGGAACAGAGTCAAATGCCTTGCTGAAGTCTAGAAGGACATCCACTGGTCTACCCAGGTCCAAGGCACTTGTCACCCAGTCATAGAACTCCACCAGGTTTGTCTGACATAGATTTCCCAGGATGAATCCATGCTGTCTATCGTCCAGGCACCCTGACTTATCCAGGTCCCCCTAGCCTCTCCTTGACAATGCCCTCCATCACCTTGCCCACCACTGATGTCAGGCTGACAGGCCTGTAGTTCCTGCCACCTCCCTTGATCCCCTTGTGGATAGGCACCATGCGCCACCTTCCAGTCTTAGGGCACCCACCCTGTCCTCAGAGATGGTGAAAAGCTCTGCCAGGGGTTTGCTAGGACATCTGCAAGTTCCTTCAGCAATCTGGGATGTAATTTATCCGCCCGGTGCTTTCTCCGTCTTAAAGGGAGGGGCTTCCTCACTCTCTCTCTGTGATTTCCACTTCCAGTACCTCTTCTTCCTGCTTAGCCCTCCCCATCTGCCAGTGATACCCCCCCTCCCCAGACCTGCCGATTGGTAAGGGGCCCCCTCTCTCATTATCTCTGTCTCCTCCCATGTATGATGCAGCATCCCCATTTTCCCTGAGTGAACACTGAGGTGCAGTACTCATTTAGTACCTCAGCCTGCTCCTCTGGGTCTTGTGCCCATCTCTTCCCTGATTTAATCCTGCTAATCTGCCCCTTCACCCTTTGTCTATCCCCAATGTATCTAAAGAACCCCTTTTTCCCTCTCCTAATTTCCCTGGCCAGGTTCTGCTCCTTTCTTGCCTTAGCCACCCTCACCACTCTAGTGGCCCTTCTAGCCATCAGCTCATACTCCCCTCGATCCCTTTCTCCCCCCTCTGCTCAAATCAGGTGACCCTTGCAACTTTAATAATTACAGACCGATCTCCCTCCTCCCCATTCTGTCTAAATTATTGGAAAAGGTAGTGAGTAGTCAGCTAAGGGCGTACCTTGAATCCAGGAGTCTGTTAAACCCAGTGCAGTCTGGATTCAGAGCAAAGCACAGCACCATAACTGTCCTAGCAAAAGTGACTGATTGGCTCCTTGACCTTGACAATAGGAATTTTGTCTGTGCCATTTTTTTGGATCTAAGCATGGCCTTCGACAGTCAACCATAGCCCGCTTATTTCCTCCCTGTGTAACCTAGGTCTGGATCCTAACTCTATGTGCTGGTTTGCCGACTACCTCGCAGATCGGAAACAGTAGGTTAAAGCTGAAGGCGATCTTTCGCCACTTAAACCCCTACAGAGAAGTGTGCCTCAGGGGTCTATCCTTGGTTCCCTGTTTGCGGTTTACATGAACAACATTGATGACAACATCAATAAAGCCAATATCCACTTGTCCGCTGATGACACAGTACTTTATTTGAGTCGTCCTACGCCAGAAGCAGCCTGTGAAGACCTCCAAGCCGAATTTAACCTATTGCAATACCAGCTCATAAGCAAAAAGCTTCTGCTTAAGGCGAAAAAAACAAAAGCAATGCTCTTTTCCCCTTCCTCCAATGTGGCGAACCCCGCTTGCATTGGGGCTATCCCTCATGTTACCACAGTACTTGGAGAAAATCTAGAGTATGTGTCAAAATTCAAATATCTGGGTGTATGGCTCAATCACAAACTCTCCTTCTCTGAACATCTCGAAAAACTACAGAAGAAACTAAGACAAAGACTAGGACTATTCTACAGAATTAATCACTTCCTTACTAGGGATGCCAATCAGAGGTTGGTTCAAGCCACGTTTCTTTCATTAATAGATTATGCGGACCTTCTGTATAGCTATTGTACTGCCTCTGCCCTGGCTAAGTTGGCCACCCTATACCACAGAGCAATCAGGTTCATAACGGGCCTTCCACTTTCCACACACCATTACTCCTTGTACACTGCAGTGGGCTGGACTTCCCTTCATTATAGGAGAAATAGAAATGCCGCTCTATGGGCTTTCAGAGCGGTTCCAACAAGCTCCCCCTATACTTCTCTGATTGTATTCCCCTGAGTGTGATAGGTGCCTATGTTCTAAGAAGCTATTCCCTATTTGCCTTGCAATTACCTAAGGTCAAATCTCATTTCGGCAGAGCTGCCATAAGTTTCTCGTCGCCTTCCTTGTGGAACAATATGCAAAAAAACTTGAAGCTGAGCTGTCCTGTTAGCCTGAATATTTTCAAGTCGCTCTATAACCGCTCCGTGAAAGAATCCTGCAAATGTTTCCCACATCGCTAGCTCACCTATTTTCCAGTTTCCTTCCTGCCCATCCTGGCTCTCGCCCTGCCTCTACTCCTGCCTCTCTCTCCCTACCAAAATGCCAGCTTCTCTGCCTCTCTTAAGCCATGGCCAAGTTCCACCCCCTTCCCTGAAGTGTGCCAGTTAACTATTCCAACCCCGTCATTTCTTCCTAAGCTGGTATCCCTCTTCTTGCCTTTCTCTCTCCTTTTAAGTGAACATTCTGGCTGTACCCGGTTATGAGCCTATCTGTTGTAAAGGCCCTCTCACTCAAATGTTGATGTACATATGTATATTTTTCTTCTTTGTATAATATTGCATTATGTTTTACCATGTTACTGTACTATGACTTTTGTATGACCAGGTCCATCTTGCAAATGAGCCCTGCTCAATGGTGCCTGCCTGGATAAATAAAGATTTTGATTGACTGAGTGCAGTCCAAACACATTCCTTCCATTAGGCGCAGGGTGCAGGGCCTGCCTAGCAAATGGTTAACTAGCCCTCTTCTCCATATGCTTAAAGCACGGGACAAGCTCTGGAGCAGATGGAAAGCCTCTGCCCTTCATTCAGACTTCGTTGCATATCACTCCCTTCGTAACTCCTGTAAGAACACAATACGTACTGCCAAAAGCAACTATTACAGAGACCTTCCTCATGCCACCTCTCGTAACCCAAAAAGGTACTGGGCTTAAATAAACCACATAATGGGATGCACCATGTTCCAAACCCTCCATGACTTTCTAATAGATAACATCTCTTGTAACAACCCATACCATAGCTAACACTTTCAACTCATGGTTTACTGCCCTCCCTAGCTTTGCCGTTGGTGGTCCCTCCTTTGCCACACCCTCCCCCTGGTTTTCCATCCGTTCTACAGGTCGGATGTCCTATGAGCTCTTAATATGATGTCCCCTCATGGCAGTGCAGGCCCTGATGGGTTGGAACCCAGAATTCTCAAGTTAGGTGCTTCGGTGCTATGTGATGCGGTGACTGCCAGGCGGTGAGGCGTTATTCGCGACGTCGAGTGGCTTTCACCACCCTGACATCCTGCGCATGGAAGAATGGCACTGGGGACTTAGTCTTTCTGCTTTCTGTGTAGAAGCTGCACCCCCACACACACCACAACTTGCCCCAGCACCCCCTACTAAAGGATTCTTAACTCAGGGGGTGCATGTTAGGGGCAAAAAGCAAAAAAAAAATACAAGTTTCAGGCTGGGTGTAACAAAAATACAGTAGCACCAGACCCAGACTAAACCAGTACCCCACACACATAGAGCTAGGGGCCAACTCCGACACCACGGCTGGCTCGGCGGCCGACAGCAGCGCCACCCCTACATCTCCTCCGCCCCTCCCAGCCCGCTCGCCACACTAACCATGCTCGCTCCCCCACATATATGTGTGTACATATAGCGACATCCTGTAACTGCAGTTGCCCACCTCACCACATCGGTCCCCCACCCCCCCCATATCCATTCAGGCTTTCGCCCACAAAGCATCGCCATTTGAGATGGCACCTTACTTCAGGCACCCACCTCACGTGTTACCGGTGCTTCACTTCTTGCTACCTCTGTTATGCATTTGTTCAACCTCTGCATTAGCTCGGGTACCATGCCCCCCTCCTGCAAAAATGCCAGGGTTATCCCAGTCTTCAAAAAGGGTGATCCAAAGATCTTATTGCACACCTGCCGACCTTCAGTAAACTCTTGGAGAAGCTTATCCATCGCCAGGCGTCTGACTTCATTGCCAACTTTAACCTGCAATCTCCTCCTCAGCATGGCTTTAGACCAAACCACAGCACGACAACAGCCCTAGTGCAATTCACCACTGACATCAAATCTGCTATAAGCAGAGGCCAACTTACTGGGGCTGTTTTTATTGACATGTCAAAGGCATCTGACTCAGTAAACCTGAACCTGCTCTTGCATCAACTAGGCTCTATTGGTCCCTCCCAATTCACCCTTGCCTGGTTCTCCAGCTATCAGTGTAGTCGCTCCCAGTCTGTCTCCTGTCATAAAGTTCTCTCTGCCCCTGCCCTGCTACATTCTGGAGTCCCGCAAGGTTCCACACTTGGGTCCCTGCTCTTTATCTTGTTCATCAATAACCTTCCTTCTATGCCAATGACTTGGTTCTTGATGTCTCTATCCATGAAATTAACTCCCACCTCTCCTCTGATCTTCATTGTATCCAAATCTGGCTTCATCCTCCACCAACTGGTGCTAAATGTTGCCAAGACCCAGGCTATGCCCGTTGGGTCACAAAGGAAATCGGTTGCCTCAACTCCATCTCTCCAGGTTTCTTGTCTTGATGACTCACCCGTGGAAGTAACCCAGTCATTCAAATATCTTGGGGTCATGCTGGATCCATCTCTTAACTTATTGCTGCATGTCAAAGCTGTCTGCAAATCTGTCAATGCTAAAATTGGATTGGCTCACCAAGTCCAGCAGTTCCTGACCCCTGATACCAGAATCTCTGTCGCCCAAGGCCCTCTTCCTCCCTGGATTCTGCTATGCTTTGCCTGTCTTTGCTATGGCACAAGCAAACATTCTTCAAATGTGGGATGTTACCTACAACATCTGTAGAGTTCCTCGTCTTAAACACCACTATACACTTTACTCTGACCTCCGCTGATTATCTCCTTCCTCCCGCCATGCATATTCTTTAGGTTGTCTGATGGTCAACATTATTCGTTCTTCTATCCCCTCCACACTCACAGCTACGCCCACCCCTTTAGATTGCCCTCCTTTCCATGTCTTTACCTCTACTTTCTGTCCCTAAATGCTCTACCAGGATGGGTGAACTTGCCTTCTCCTTCTATACCCCCAAATTTTGAAAATCTCTCCCACTTGACCGCAGGCACTCCAAATCCTACCCCGCTTTCAAGAAAGGCTTCTCCAAGTACCTCGCCTCCCTCAACATTTGTAAATGTCCCTAGCTTCATGAGTCATGCTAATCAACCCTTGTCCTGCACTTATATTTGCTTGCAGTCTCTCTGATTCCCTCTCCTTCCCTACTCTTCATGAGCTACAGGTACGCACTTTATGTTTCCCTGTCTGCCTGAGAATTGTCTCCTTGCTGACTTAGCCAACAGCACTGACATGTTTGTACATTATTAACCATTATTGTGCCATTATTGCCTGCTTTTGTTCCTATTATAATGTGCGATATGTACCTCCACTATTGTGCTATGTAACTTGCACCTCTGTATAGGTGTTGGAACTCCTACTGTACTGCACTGTATATGTATGTTATTACCTGTTCTTGATGTGTACGCTCCCGGGTCATGCCTGAAAATAGGCAGTTCTGTCTAGTGCACTTACCCGGTTACCAAAAGCAAATAAATAAATACAAATATTGGGAAATGAGGCATACTGGTCTTAATAATGTGGGACAAATCATCAAACAAAGACAAGTTCAGGAAACTGGATGCTAGTAACTTAACAGTCATTCTACCTTTGATGGTAGCCTGCACAGTAGCTGAATGTCCTAACAATTAAGTGATAATGACTCACACTGAGCTTTTTGTTGGATCCCCATCTTGAACTGACAGATGACTGCAGCTCTTAAAGAGCTGTTAATCACATCAGGCCACCTGGAACACTATGGGAGATTAGCATGAGGACTAGAGCCTGCTAAAGTAGGGACTTGTTAACATCATTAACAGCTATGACAAACCTACACTAGTCAAGATGGACAGGTAGAGGGTTAGCTGCACTAGCCCTGATCAATCTGCAATAGGTTGTGGGCCAGTAAAACAATGTTAAAATCAACCCCTGCTAGCAGGATGCTGGGGTGCACTAGGAGAAGGATTTCTAGCAGGAGGAAGGAGGTGGCACTGCCATCGTACTGCTCACTACTGAGGCACCACCAGTGCAAGGACATTGAAAGGGTGGAGACAGTACAGATGAGGGCAACAAAAGAAACCATACAAGGAAAGGCTGCAGGAACTCAGTATGTACTCATGAAGAGAGGAAAGTGAGAGGGAACATGATTAAACCATACAAGTACCTCAGGAGTGAAGAAGGTGCAAGTGGAGGGTCTATTTCAGAGAAAGGAAAGCACTAGAACAAGGGGATATGCAATGAAGCTAAGAGGGAGAAAGGTTAAGAGAATGCACAGAAACAAAGACTCTATCGGCAGATAAGGATCATACATCCTGGAGTCCAGGATCACGATCATTAATAGCATCCTCCTCCCAACCCTGATCCATGCCGCTTCGGAAATGCAGGGAGTGCTAAACAGGAGCAAAATAGGCTGCTAACGCTATATAACAAAATTGCTCGCTTCACCACAATGTCCCACCCGAGGCGACATCACAGTGAAGTGCTTGCCTCCCTGAACTGGCCATCCTTTTGCTTCTGATAACAATATTCCCTATTATGCAATGCATACAAGCTCATTAATGACCAGCCCCCAGCAAGCCTATCTGGCCCCAAAGCGCTCAGTCAAACAGCTCTGCACCTCCAGATGACACTTCCTGGAAGAACCCAGGGTAAGGACCACGGCTGGTAGAAAATCCTTTACCTACGCAGCTCCTGTACTGTGGAACAAGCTCCCTGACCACCTTCAGAGCGCTGCCTCCCTGAGTACCTTCCACAAGGGACCACGCAGGCATTGCTAGACAAGAGTACTTGTTTCTGCATCTGAACACACTACAGCAAGGCTACTAGCTACACACAAACCTAGTCTTCTCGTACCCCTAAAATACCTTGCAGAATCCTTCGCCATCACCAAGCAGAAAGCGAGCTACCCTCTGCTCATGTTCTGCACTAACCCACCCTAGGCTGAAGATCCAGTTCCAGTGTGACTGAATGAAAGGACTTCCCTCAGGAAACTGCCTAATACTCTGTTGTGAAATGTCTTGAATGTAACCTAATGAAT
Source organism: Neoceratodus forsteri (assembly GCA_016271365.2). Lineage (NCBI taxonomy): Eukaryota > Metazoa > Chordata > Ceratodontiformes > Ceratodontidae > Neoceratodus > Neoceratodus forsteri. The sequence continues at coordinate 113,603,370 of CM057449.1, forward strand.
GAACTTACCCTGTCTAATACTGGGGAGCACGTCAATTCACTCCTGGCAATCTGCTCCCTGACATCCCGCTCCCGACAGTTCGCTCCCTACTAGCTCGCTCCCATTCGTTTTCGCTCCGCGTCTTTTCACTCCCAATTGGAGACATGCACAAAATAGAGACAGTCTGGATTTGTTATGGCAGCGACATAATAGCTGTTTCTCTGGTTTACCCCCAGCCCAGGACCCATATACTGTGTATTCCTTGGGGACAGGACTAAAGAGAAAGAGCTGAGCTGTGGAAATAAATCAGTTGTCACGGAGGCTGTCATCTTGGCAGAGCCAACAAATGGTGACTGCTGCAAACACTTTTTTCTTTACTCTCCTTGTATCTTTTTTCCTTTTGCAAGATATTTAATAAATTCATGAGGAAAATAAGTTCTGTGTCTTTTGTTGATTGTGTGTATTTTCCTGAGTGGCTTGATGTGTGAAAATATGACATATATAACTTATTTTGGGAGGTAAAAGGGCTACATGTATACACGCACACAGTTTTGGGGGTAAATAATTATACATATACATTGATATTATTGCATATTTCACTAGATTTCACTGGAAGAAAACAAAATCTGGCTTTGCCCACTCTTTTTGGCAACAGCATAAACACTGCTTCATCTCACATAGAGAAATACAGAGAGAGACTGTGAGAGAAAAAGGGAGAGAGTGACAGATTTAATTACAACAGAGCAGGCAAAGCACAGAGTCAAATGCAAAGTAGATTTTCCTTTGCTTGCAACAAAATATAATGAAATACTGTATGCGATAATATGTGTGACTCTCTCTGAGCAAGTCACTACAGACAACAACCTCCGCAGTGCTCCTGCTGCACTTACTTGGTTACCAAATGGAAAAAAAATAGTAATAAATAAGTGAATAAAATAAAAGCAGCAGAAACAGAGTATTCATGCAGCATGCACAGAGTCGTGGGTCGATGGAAAAGTCATCCTGGATGAACTATGGCATAATATCAGCAAATTGCACAAAACAGCATAGCGGGAGTGAATTAGCGTGGAGTGTAATTGTCGGGAGTGAATTGAGTTGGGAGCGAGCGGTAGGGAGCAAAAAGACGTGGGACAAATTGATGCGAGTGAACTGACATAGACCCCTAATACTCTGTTGTGAAATGTCTTGAATGTAACCAAATGCTGTCTGCTCATGCATGCACTGTATATGCGAGAAGATCTTATTTTATGTAACTAATTCCAGGTCGCCCCTGAAAAAGGGACCCTTGGGGCCAAGTAGGCTTTCCCGGTTATCAAAACTGAATAAATAAATACAGCCCACCTAGTCTGTCCCTTTCCCTACTTGGTTTGGCAATCCCTAATCTTATCTGAGCTGCCTTTCCTTCGCTCTGCTGTACAGCAGGGTGCCTTTATGCTTATCCCATGCACTTTTGAATCCCTATACTGTTTTCGTTTCCACCACCTCTGCTGGTAGGCTGTTCCATGGATCCACAACCCTCTCTGCCAAAAAATACTTCCTCGCATTCCCCCTAAGCCTCCCTCCCTCCCTCCAGCCTCATGTTATGTCCCCTTGTCCTTGTGCACGTTCTCTGAAATATCCCCCCTCCTGTACCCTGTTTATTCCTCTAAAGTATTTGAAAGTCTCCATCACATCCCCTCTCTTCCTGTGAATAAATGTTAAGTTCCTTGAGTCTTTCCTCACAAGGCTTGTGGTGCAGAGCATGTATCATTTTTGTTGCTCTTCTCTGGACTGCTTCCATTCCGCCTATGTTCTTCCTGAGATGCAGTCTCCAGAACTGAACACAGTATTTAGCAAGACTATGGAGGCACTCCTTAAGGAAAGGACAGTGTAACACCTGGAATCCATAGGAGCACAGGATACAAGACAGCATGGGTTTACAACAGGGTGGTCCTGTCAAACTAATCTCATAGATTTCTTTGACATGATAACCAGAATGGTGGCCCAAGGGGGGTGCAGATGATGTCGCCTACCTTGACTTCAGCAAAACTTTCGATATTGTTCCACATAGAAGATTGATTAATAAACTAGGTAGGTTCATGGTGGGTCAGAAGTTGGTCAACTGGGTGGTAAACTGGTTGGCGGGCAAAAAACAGAAAGTGGTGGTAAATGGTATACAGTCAGAAGAGATGCAAGTCACAAGTGGGATACCTCAGGGATCAGTCCTGAGGTCATTCCTTTTCAATATCTTCATCAGTGACACTGCAGATGGACTGGAGGGTAAAGTGTGCCTATTGCAGATGACACCAAGATCTACAACAAAGCAGATGATCCAGATGGGGTGGACAGAGTGAGGAAGAGATCTGGAAAAACTGGCAAAATTGTCTTAAGAGTGGCAACTGGGGTGTAACGCAAAGCCGTGCAAGATCAAACACATAGGGAAGAGAACCCCTAAAGCTACCTATAGGTTGGGAGAGGAGTTGCTGGCAATCACAAGGGAAGAAAGAGACTTGGGCATCATCATCACAGATGACCTTAAATCATCCAAGCAGACCACTAAAGCAGTAGGTAAGGCTAGGGGGATGTTGGCATGTATTAGTAGGGGTATCACAAGTCATCACAGGGAAGTAATAATCCCTCTTTACAAGACACTGATTAGGTCCCATCTGGAGTACTGCATGCAGTACTGGAGGCCGCACCTGCACAAAGACGCTAACAAAATGTAGGCAGTCCAGAGAAGGGCAACCAAAAAGGTGCAGAGACTGCATCAGAAAACATATGAGGATAGATTAACGGAGCTCAATATGTATATCCTAGAGCAAAGGAGGGAGAGAGGTGACATGATCGAAACATTCAAATATTTTAATGGCATTAACAAAGTGAAAGAGTCTAATATGTTTCAATATAATAAATATACCAGGATAAGAGGACACAGCATGAGATTAGAGAGAGGCTGATTAAGGGGTAATGTGAGGAAGGTCTTTTTCACAGAAAAGGTGGTGGATGCATGGAATGGCCTACCTCAGGAAGTGGTGGATATGAACACAGTGCAGGGCTTCAAACAGGCATGGGATAGGCATAAGGAAGCAATACAGATGAGTATGAATAAATAGGCCACTTACAGAGTAAAGACCTATGGCACATTCATAAGGTAGAAAAAATTGGCAGACTGGATGGGCCTTGTAGTCCTTATCTGCCATCAACTTCTATGTATTCCAGACGAGTCCCCACCAGTGATCTATGTAGTGGCATCACCACTTCACTCCTCCTGCTGGTTATGCCCCTTCCTATGAACCCCAGCATTCCGTTTGCTTTCCCCACTGCTTTTTCGCACTGTTTGGACGACTTCAGGTCATCGGATATGATAACCTCCAGGTCTCTCACCTGACATGTGGTGGCTAGAACCTGCTCCCCCCATCCTGTATTCCTCTCTTGGGTTTCTATGTCCCAGGTGCATTATCTTGCACTTCTTAGCGTTGAAACCCAACTGCCAAATCTCTGACCATTCCTCAAGTAGTCTTAGGTCATTTCTCATGTTATCTACCCCCGCCTGTGTGTCAATTCTGTTGCAGATCTTGGTATCATCTGTGAACAGGCATACTTTCCCCTCCAGTCCCTCTGCAATGTCACTTATGAAGACGCTGACTAGGACTGGACCCAGCACTGATCCCTGTGACACCCCGTTGATCACCTCCCCCTCTTCATATTTTATGTAATTTACTACCACCCTCTGGGTCCTGCCTTTTAGTCAGTTTCCAACCCATTATACCATTTTAGTGCCCATACCCAAATTCCCCAATTGCAACCTTCTATGTAGAACAGTGTCAAAGGCCTTGCTGAAATCCAGGTAGGCCACATCCACTGCCCCTCCCTAATCCATCACTCTGGTCACCCAATCAAAGAAATCGGTAAGATTAGTCTGACAGGACCTTCCCTCAGTGAATCCATGCTGCCTTGGGTCTTTTGCACCACTTGTCTCCAGGAACTTCACTACCCTCTCCTTAAGCAGGGACTCCATCAGCTTCCTCACCACTGAGGTCAGACTTATAGGTCTGTAATCACCTGCCTCCTCCATACTTACACTGTTGTGCAGGGGGACCACCTCTGCTCTCCTCCAGTCTCCAGGTACATCCCCCATCTCTAGTGATTGGTTGAAGAGGGTTGTCAGAGGACCTGCTAGGATTTCCCTGAGTTCCTTCAAAACTTTAGGGTGAATCCTGTCTGGCCCCATTGCTTTGTCTGTCTTTACTTTCCCTAGTTCCTCCACCTGAACATCTATGATTCTGTCCCTGTTTGTCAGCACTAAGTCCAGTACAGCCCCCTCCCTGGTGAGTTCAACTACAAGCTGCCTTAGATTTGCCCCATACATGGCAGACATGAGGTCCCTGCTCCTTGATGTACTTGCAGTCTGGGTATTCCAATCTGCATCCAGCATGTTGAAGTCACCCATTAGTAGTACTTCCCCTTTGGCCATCATAGTATGGATGGCTTCCCCTAATACTAGATCTGTATCTTACCCCTGCGCGGGAGGCTTGTAAACTATTCCAGCATGGATGGCTGTTTTGTTCCCCAACTCCAGAGTGACCCACAATGCCTCTGCTTCTTCCCTGGATCCCTGAGCCTCCGTAGCTTTAATCCCTTCCTTCACATACATAGCAACCGCTGCTCCACTCTTCCCCTCTCTGTGTTTTCTAAAAAGTGTATACCCCGATATGGCTGCATCCCAGTCATGGTTCCCTGCATACCATGTCTCCATAATAGCCATAATGTCCAGGTTTGTGTCTGCCGTCAATGCCGTTACATCTGAGATTTTGTTTCCCAGACTGCAGGCATTTGTGTACATGGCCTTCCATTGTGTGCCCCCTTAATGTTCCGTATTTATTGGTCTTTGCCCTGCACCATATTAGTGATGCACCTTCTGTTCTCTCCCCATTGTAACCATGGCAGTGTTACGGTTAGATATTACGCTAGTTATTGGGTCCTCACTGCTTTCAGTTATGTCCTGTAGGGGGGCTATGATAATCCCCTAGACTGTCTATGCCTCCCCCTTGGCAAGTTTAAATGATCACTAAGGATGCACTTAAACTTCTCAGAGAGGATACCTTTGCCTCCCCTGGATAGATGCAGGCCATCTGGAGAATATAGTCCTTTAACCCTCCAGGTGTGGTTCCAGTCCCCAATGAAGCCATTCCACAACTCTCCGCACCATTTCTTCAATCATTTATTGAATTCAACGAAACAGATGTTCCTCCCTCCCTTCCCCCTTGCCATGGACAGGCAGCACCTCTGGGAAGGTCACACAGTATGCTACTTGCCCAAGACTCCTCACCAGCTCCCTGAACTCTTCCTGTACTCTTCCAACATCCGGTGCGGCTCAGTTAAGCGCTTCACATTTTAGCGCCGTAATGTTCAGCGCTTTTCATTACATCGCCGTCAATTACAGCACTGCAACAATTGCCAGGTGCTTCACTTCGACGCGGCTTATTTCAAAGCTTTCTAACCAAAGGCTAGTAAGTTGGCTGCCCCCAGCATTCACCTTTGTCATCTAGTGGTAAATATAGGACTTGCCTGGAATGTGAAATATTTCCTACATAAGAAAGACTATCAGTTATGTGCCATAGTAAAGAAATAGGAGAGCTAGACTATATATTTTAAAAATAGTTGCCCTATTTGTTTAAAATGCAGAGTGGCAGCTGCACGGCACCTCGCACCTGTGGTACTGGACAGAGTGGTCTGTCGAGGAGTAGCACTACCACACTGTGCAGCAGGGCAGGTCCAGGTTGGAGACCCACTCTGAGAGGTAAGAAGCGCTGCTGCATTCGCGAACAGGCTGCGGAATGTCTGGTGGCTTAAAAAGCCAGTGCTCTCAGTGGTATATAGTAAAACTGACAGTTTCAGTAAGTATGTCATTAGTTTGCAGACTGCAGATGACACAGGGTTATAGATATAGGAATAGCAATCTGAAGGGAGAGTGTGTTTGTACAAAATGACATATTAATTTTAGAATGGAGAGCAACGCAGTTAGCGCTGAGATCGGACGGCGCTGTAGTAACACAGCGCTTAATCAGTTGCCGCTGAACTGAGGGTGCTGTATTATCCAGCGATAAAGTGTGATGCGCTGAACTGGGCTACACCCCATACATCTACCCCCTCTCTAGCAAGGTCATTAGTTCCCAAGTTATAAAATGACATCCAACTCCCCACTCCTTGCTATCACCCTTGCAATCCTAAGGATTCACTTGCCCTTCTTTTGAACTGTGCCTCCAGGTAGGCACATTACCTCCCTCTCACCACTGCTACCTGACCCCCAGCTCAATCCACCAGACAATGGAGTACGCAACCAGGATTTGCTTCTTCTTCCTGTGTGTTCTCCTTGCATCAGCCCTTGGGGTTCCATCCTGGATGACCCCCTCAACTCCCTTGGTGTTCACTTCCGGAGATGCTGCGCAATCTCTATGCTCTGCCAGGATGGCATATGAGTTGTGAAGTGACACCGACTGGGGGATATGCCTTCGTCCTGCTTCCCTCACCCTCCCCAAGCCCACTGTAGTCCATCACATTTCATCCCAAAAAGGAAAGGGAAAGGGGAAACTGTATAACCAGGAAAGGCACACTAAGCCAGAGCTTGCTTCCAGGTGCAACCAGGGAGCACAAGGAAGTTAAGTGACTTGCTCAGGGTCACACAGTATGCAAGTGGGGACAGAAGGGACTTACACCCAGATCTCTAGCTTTGCAGCTCAGTGCCCTTAACCACTATGCTATACTGTCTCCAGTGCAGGGTGGTGGATGACTGGAACAGCCTGCCAGAGGAGACAGTAGGGGGAAAAGACAGTGGGGAGCTTCAAGCGTGTATAGGATAGGCACAGGGGTATATCAGATGGAGGAACTGGGGGAGGGTGTGACACCTAAGACCAGCTAGTGTCAGCAGTGATGGAACAGGCAGGGACAATGGGCAGACTGGATGGGCCCAAACGTCTGTTTCTATGTTTCTGTTTAAATGAAATAGTGTTGGAATGGGGGAAGGGCATCTGGATGGGCAATTCATGGTTTTCTTATCTTCTTATGTTCATGACCAGGGATAAAACCAGGAAAACCAAAAGGAAGTCAGCATGGCTAATTCTTCTGCTTACGGTAAAACAAAAAGCAAAAGGGAAGCCTCTAAAACAATAGTTCTCAGACTTTGTCACAGTGAGCCTCCCCAAATCTATGGGAAAGATTTTGAGCCTCCCCTAAAAATTGAAATAATCTTGGGCTTCCCCACAGAAAAATAACACACTGTACTTTGCGCAGTACACCATGAATAAATTGAAACCCCTTTGAGTACTTGGCTCACATTCAGTTCTTTGTCTTATACCGACGTGGATCCTTTGAAAAAGAGCTCCTGTGCTCAAAGGAGTTATCTGAATAACAAATAAATAAAATAAAAAAATATTATTATTCAGCTTATTGTAACCCCACCCACCCCACACACACAGGCCAACTTACTTGCTCTGCTATTTTCACTCTTGAACCATTGCTACCCCTTGTTGCAGTACCTTCATGGGTCAGACTACTTTCTCTGTTTCCTCTCTATATGAAATAACCTTCCTACTACTTTGCCTCTTCCCTTCCCTTCCTTCTCTTCTCCTAAGCAGCATCTCGGGGACTACATCGCTCCTTCCTGCTATTGCTTTTAGCACTTCTATGCTCAACCCTTGTATTTGGGCTGTTCTGCCATCAGTTTACAAAATGATCAATTACCATCACTCATTATTAGTTTATTCCTATTTATTTGCAGTATTGCTCATTGAGTATTTCTTGATTGTTTTGCAGTTACCTTTTGAAATATATTCACTCCCTACTCTTCCCCGAGTACACCTGAAATGAGCATTGGCTCATTCACCTTCCCTTGTCACCGATTAGTAAATAAGCACATAAAATTCACCTACTAGTATTATCCTCTTTCAGTTTGCTTAGTCTCTTCACACAAAATATATAAAACCCAAAATTTAAATACAGTACTTTTTTCGACTTGTTTGAGCCTCCCCTGGAACACGGGGCCTCCCCAAGGAGGCTGGCCTCACCATTTGAGAACCCCTGCTCTAAAACAATGGGAGAGAAGAAGCCATCTAACAGCATCACAGCAGCATGCACAAAGTCTAAAAATGAGAGTGCAAGAAGGTTATCACAAAAGCAAAGGAAGCCTATGACATAGAAACACAGAAACATAGAATGTAATAGCAGATAAGGGCCATTGGGCCCACACAGTCTGCCCACTTATTTTAACCCTATAGCCTTGCCAGAGATAAAAGCTGGAATAATAAGACTTTTTTAATTTTAGTCTTTGATAATTGGGTAAGGCCCACTAGGCACAGGTGCCTGTTTTCAGGGGTGATCAGGGAGCACTGGGCAGTTAAGTGACTTGCTCAGAGTCGCACGGTATGCAAGTGGAGGTTGTGAGAATTAAACCCAGGTCTTCTCTGCTGGATGTACCAAGCTCATTCAAAGCTCATTACTCTAACCTCTAGTCTACACTGCCAGCCTTATGTTTGACTGGATAATGTCAATCAGTCATAATGAACTTGATTTAGTGGAGCAAAGCAGGTTTTGTAGCTGTGTCAGGCTGTGAGCCAATGAAGTGGCTGGAAATCAAACTGCAGCCAGTGGTGACTCATCTGGAAGATGAAGCTGGTTTGCCGCTGGAAAGCACACTTTTCAAAGGAGGTTTGCCACTCCAATCTGTGTGCTAGGTTTTGCCATTTTGATGCTGCTATGTAGTCAGTGCCCACAGTATAGCTCATTCTCCCACTCCCCACTGCCGTTTCCTTTGCCATTAGCACTTTTTCCCCTCCTTGGAGTGCTGACTGCCCTACTCTGAGGAAAATTGTTGGGAGGTTACTCCTGTGACCCTGTCTTTCTACTACCATCCTGCCCAAAGACTAACATTGGCTCTGTTGGGACAATGGTAAGCACAACAGAGCAGGGTACTGTCACAATATTTATTGTTACTTGGTGATAATGTTAGCAGTGAAGCCACACCAATAAAAAGTACAGTTGCATAAGAACTTACCATAACAGTAGATCACTAGGCAGATGCACTTAATGAATACTTCTGCTCAGTGTTTACTAAGGAGAAAGGATGGGTGCTACCAAAGGGGGGTGGAATATCAGGCCTGGGGGGGAGGTGACAGATGTGAGAATCACACAGGGCAGGATACTAGATGGCCTGAGGGCACTGAGGGGGACAAGGCGCCAGGGCCAGATGGCATTCACCCCAGGGTACTGAGAGAGCTGGCAGAAATCCTGGTGGGGCCCTTGGCAGACCTGTTCAATCCCTCCTTGGCCTCAGGAAGTGTACCTCAGGACTGGAGGATGACTCACGTGGTACCTCTCCATAAGAGCTGTCCCAAAGACGAACTGGGAAACTAATGGCCGGTAAGCCTTACGTCCATCGTAGGAAAACTGATGAAGACAATCCTGAAGGAGAGGCTGGTGTCCCTTCTGGAGATCAATGGGCTGTAGGACGTTAGGCAGCATGGGTTTGTCACAGGCAGATCCTGTCAGATCAACCTGGTGGATTACTATGACTGGGTAACTAGACAGTTGGACAAAGGCCATGCAGTGGATGTCTTGTTTCTGGACTTCAGTAAAGCATTCAACTCAGTGCCACATGGGAGGCTGGGTTGTAAGCTGACAGGTGCAGGGGCAAAACTGGTGGGATGGGTAGAAAACTGGTTACAGGGAAGCAGAAGAGGGTGGTGGTGGGAGGGGTGCTCTCATCTCCGAGGACAGTGACAAGCGAAGTACCACAGGGCTCAGTGCTAGGACTGGTGTTGTTTGGGTTGTTCATATCAGACATCTCAATGGGCATCAAGAGCAAAATCAGTTTGTTTGCAGATGATACCTAGATGGGAGCAGGAGTGGATGATCTAGGAGGGTTGCATGGGTTGCACGATGATCTGTTAAAACTGGAGACCTGATTGGACACCTGGCAGTTGGGGTTCAATGCCAAAAAGTGTAAGGTGCTACATTTCGGGGCAAAACCCAAGAAGGAGCTACCAGATTGGGGGGGGGGGTCATCTAGCCATGACAGAGGAGGAGGAGGAGGAGGATCTGGAGGTGATTGTAACGGGCTCAATGAACAACTCAGCACAATACAGGAAGGCAGCTGCAAAGGCCAACAAAATGCTGGGTTGTATTGCCAGGGGTATATCTTCAAGGAGAGGGGAGGTGATCCTGCCATTGTATAGGTCACTGGTTAGGCCTCACCTGGAGCACTGCGTGCAGTACTGGTGACCATTCCTAAAGAGGGACATTAAGTTACTGGAGGGGGTGCAGCGCAGGGCAACAAAGATGATCCAGGGACTAGGGGACATACCCTACATGAGCAGGCTGAGGGAGCTGAACATGTACTCACTGGAGGAGAGGAGAGACAGGGGGAATATGATTGAAACCATCAAGTACATGAAGGGAATAAACAAGACAGGCACGGAGGGACTATTCAAGTTAAGCGGGCATGGACACTTGAGGTCACAATCTCAGACTGGAAGGGGGGGAAGGTTCAGGAGGAAACAAGAAGACACTTTTTTACAGAGAGGATGGTGTCCGAGTGGAACACGTTGCCTGTAGAACAGTGGATTGCTTCAAAAAGGGATGGGATAGGGTAAGAGGGAGGATCAGGGGAAGGGAGGGAAGGGCAGCTGCAGTATAAAGGTTGCTAGCTGCACACTCTAGTAGACTCAATAGACCATAAGGCCTTTATCTGCTAGCAAATTCATATGTTCGGTATCTTCAGGAGTATCTCTAGCAGTAGGTCATAACACATGGGATATCCAGCTGCAGGCATCATTTCCTCCAGATGACTTCTCAGCAGCTGACCTAAGGACTTCCCCTCACGTTACCACGTGGTGTCAGCCTGGCATGTAGAAAAGAGGAAGGTCCCAGATACTCCTCAGTTCTCTTCCATCATAGCAAACTAAAATGAGAATACCCCTCATTGGTCTCTGATGGGAACCAAGGAGAACAGCAAAAAGAAAGCAGCCCAAGGTTTCTGTGAAAGACTGGAGTAAGGTACCTTTCTGAAGTAGCAGCAAGGGGAAGGCAGGCGGGGCAGCATGACCTGCTGCAAGAGATACTCTCGAAGATAGTACAGTTACATAAGAACTTACCATGACAGTAGATCTTCGAGAGAGGCTCTTGCAATAGGTAATTACATATAGGACTGACGCCGCTGGACCCCACGGAAAAATTTCTAGCTAGCAGTGCCTGGCGAGGGACCGCCCCCATGTCAGGTGACCAGCATCATACGACGTCGGTATAAAGGGGCGGTCCCGGATGCCCGCCTTCCAATTCTTTCTCACCACAGGCCCAGAAGGCCCGGACGAGAGAGAAGCAGATGTTTCCATTCCTGGAAAAGGAGCTGAAAAAGCCTAGGGGGATGGAGGGCAGGAAGGTATTACCTACTGCAAGAGCCTCTCTCGAAGATCTACTATTATGGTAAGTTCTTATGTAACTGTACTATCTTACTTCGAGAGGGCTCTTGCAGTATGTAATTACATATAGGACTGAATCCTAAGCAGTCTGGAACAAATAAAAGGAACTGTGAGGAGGAAACTATTCCAGAAAGTAGCACTAGCATTGCAAGCCTCAAGACAGGAGGCCTTGCGAAACAGCCAGCCTAAAGCCTGCTCTATGGCGAGAGGCAATGTCCAAACTGTAGTGTTTCGAAAAGGTATGGACGGAAGTCCAGGTGGCGGCAGCGTATATGTCTGCCGCAGACACATTCTTGAAACAAGCCACAGAGGCCACTACTCCTCTTGTGGAGTGGCCTCTAACCTGACCCGGAAGGGTCTTGTTGTACTTGTCATAACAGAAAGTGATGCAATGAGCCAACCACTTCGACAGGCATTGCTTGGAAACAGCACTGCCTTCCCTTTTGTGAGCAAAAGAGACGAACAACTGATCAGTATTTCTGAGATCCTTCGTCCTGTTGGTGTAGTATCTCAGAATCCAGTGAACATCCATGGTATGGAGTAAATATTCCCCTTAATTAGAATACTGCGTAAAAAAGGCAGGTAGCTCTATGGACTGATTTAAGGTAGACTCTGTTACTACTTTAGGTAGAAACTTAGGATTCGTGTGAAGAGTAACTTGTTCTTTGTGAAAAATTAAATAGGGGATTTTACACATAAGGGCCTGGAGCTCGGAAATTCTTCGAGCCGAAGTAATGGCCACCAAGAAGAGCGTCTTCCACAAAAGAAACTTCAGATCTGCAGAAGCTGCAGGTTCGAAGGGGGCGAGAGTAAGTTTCTCAAGAACAAAATTCAAGTCCCAAGGGGGAGCAGGGGTATGGATGGGGGGCCTTAGATGAAGGACCCTCAAGAAAGGTCTTAGAGACCTCCAGTTGAGCGAAGCTTTATCTGCTAAGGAACATGGTAGGCTGAGATAGCTGCCATGTGAACCTTCAAGGAGAAATGGCTGAGACCCAGGTCAAAGAGATGATGTAAGTACTCCAGCAGAAAAGCCACTGAACAGGAGAAAGGCTCCACGCTCTGGAGGCTGCCCAAATAGAGAATCTCTTCCACTTCATGGCATAAGTGGACCTGGTGGAGGGTTTTCTAGCCTCCACTAAAATCTCCGCCACTTTTGGAGAGACACCAAAACGGGATTGGGCTAGGTCTGCAGGAGCCATGCATGTAGTTGAAGGGATTTGAGGCCTGGGTGGACCAGGGTCCCCTGATTCTGGGTCAGCAAACCTTGAGATAGAGGAAGAGGAGGAACCTCTGAATATTGTTGTAGAAGAGAGAACCAGATTTGCCTGGGCCAGAAAGGAGCAATCAGAATCATTCTCGCTCCTTCTGTGGTTAGTTTCTGCAATACTCGTGGGATCAGAGGAATTGGGGGAAAAGCATAGACGAATCTGTCCTTCCAGCCTAGAGACAGAGCGTCGCTCCAGAAAGCTCCTCGCTCTGGAACGAGCGAGCAAAAGGTGGGAAGTTTTGCATTTTGGGGAGAGGCAAACAGGTCTACCTGCGGAGTCCCCCAAAGATGAAAGATATCGTCTAGCACCCCTTGGTCCAATTCCCACTCGTGTGCTAGAGCAGAGCAGCAGCATAGCTTGTCTGCCAGAGTGTTGTCGACTCCTGGAACATGAATCGTCATGAGGTGAAGGTCGTGTTGAGTTGCCCAATCCCAAAACCTCATTGCTTCCCTGCATAGAGGGTAGGAGCGAGTTCCTCCCTGTTTGTTAATGTACCACACTACGCACATGTTGTCCATCTGGACGGCTAGGTGGCCGGGAAGAATGAAGCACAAACTTTACCGCAAGGTACTGCATGAGCTAACGGCCGGAAAGAACTGGAGGCGGGCCAAGACCATCCCTTATACCGATGTCATATGACGCCTGTCTGATGCTGTGGGGCAGTCCCTCGCCAGGGACTGCTAGCTAGAAAATTTTTCCATGGGTCCTGCCGCTGGCTGGCGCTCAGTCCCATATGAATACCTACTGCAAGAGCCCTCTCGAAGTAAGATCTACTGTTACGGTAAGTTCTTACACAACTGTACTATCTTCTAGTCAATCTCTTGCAGCAGGTCATAACACATAGGAAGATTTCCAAGCAGTTGTCATGCCCAAGGAAGGAGGAAGCAAACCTTATTGGATTAGGACAGGAGGCTTTGGAGAACAGCCCATCCAAAATTGATCCGCTTCTTGGAAGCAAAATCTAGACTGTAATGTTTAGTGAATGTATGCACAGTAGACCAGGTGGTGGCATCACAATTTTCCAAGGCAGAGATGCCCCAAAAACACACCGTGCAGGCAGCCATGACTCTAGTGGAGTGGTGTTTCACAACCTCCGTGACAGGTTTGTCTTAGTTGTTATAGATGAATATAATGCAACTGGCCAATCATGTGGACAAACACTGCTTTGAAACCTCAATGCCCCGTCTTCCAGGGGCGAAAGACACAAAACAGTTGCCCAGTTTTGCGCAACTGTGTGGAGCAGGGAAGATAATACCTCAATGTGCTATGCACATCGAGAGTATGAAGCAGGGATTCCCCTGGCATCTCAAGCTCCGCAACGTACACTGGTAAGTGGATAGTCTGATTTAAAGTAAAATCAGAAACCACTATAGGAAGGATAATGGGGTTAGAACATAAGGAAGCCCAGTCCTTATAAAACTGCAGGTAGGATGGCTTTGTACAGTAGTGTCTGTAACCCTGAAACACATCTACCAGATATGATGGCATCCAGGAAAATAGTTTTCCATGATAGAGAAGTAAGCTCACAGGAAGTGGTGGGCTCAGAAGGACCTAATGAGTTTTTCTAGCAAAAAATTCAAATCCCAAACTGGGATCAGATCCCATATAGGGGGATGAAGCTGAAGAATACTTTTTTTTAAAAAGGTTCTAATCAGAGTCAACTGGGACAATAGCTTGGTGCCCACAGGCAAATGAAAGGCTGAAATTGCTAACAGGTGAACTTTTACAGAGGAATATTTAAGTCCACTATCTGACAAGGAGAGCAAATAGTCAAAGATGTTCTGAGGGGAACACTCAGAAGGATCCAAGCCATGAACTGAAGCCCAAATGGAGAAGCGTGTCCACTTCACAGAATAGAGAGACTGCATAGATGGTTTCCTGGAAGTCTGTAGAACTACCACCACCTTTGGAGACACTCTGAAGCGGGAGAGGACCACGTCCTCAGACACTAGGTGAGCAGGTGCAGGGAGTGAAGGTCCAGGTGAAGTAAGGAACCATTCACTTGAGACAACAGAGCCCGGTAAATCAATAGAGGCCGGGGTTACAGGACTGAGACTTGTAGAAATAGTGGGAACCATATTTGTCCTGGCCAAAATGGTGCTATAAGGATCATAGATGCCCTGTCCCTGACCAGTTGGAGTAGAACTCTCTGAATGAGAGGAAAGGATGGGAAAGTGTAAAGAAATCCTCCTGTCCAGGAATGTGATGACACGTTCAGCCATAAAGTTCCAGGACCTCGCTCAAGAGTGCAGTAGAGAGGTACAATATTACCAACCCCGACTGGCCCCACCGGTGGAAGACAGTCTAGGACATGTCGAAGAAGTTCACACTCGTGGGCCTGGGCAGTGGATCTGCTGAAGGTAACTGCCAGGACGTTGGACACCCTGGGGATGTAGACAGCCAGAAGATGGATGCTGCTCTGGATCACTCAAAACTACACCTTCAATAAAACTCTGCAGCGAGGGGGCAAACGGGTGCCTCCATGCTTGCTCAGGTAGTGAACCCCGGCTGAACTTTCTGATTGCACCTGAAGGTAACTATGGGGAAGCAGAGTCTTGAATGTTCATGGGGTGTAGAAGACAGCCCTCATTTCCAAGACCTTGATATGGTGACGAGCTTGTACACTAAACCAAGAGCCCTGGGGTCGAACCCGCATGAGATGAGCTCCCCATCCCATGGAGAAGTCAGCCATTGTCAGAGTGAGACATGGGACAGTAGAATGGAATGGCAGGCTGCGCATCAAACAGTGTGTAGACTGCCACCAACATAGAGCTCGATTAGCAGGGGGAGACATCGGGACCATGGCATCAAAATAGTTTACCTACTGGTCCCATTGGACTCTCAGAGACCACTGATGGATCCTCAGATTGGGCCTGGCATGGGGGGCAGTTGGAATAGTGGCTGCCAAATGACCGAGAAGGTTAAGGTAGTCTCTAGTGGAGACATACCGACAGGACTCTCATCTCCAGGTCAAAGCAAGAAGGGCATCTGCCCATGTCTTGGGAAGAGAGGCCATACCCAGAGGGGTATTTAGAACAGCCCCTATGTAGAGGAGGCACCATGAGGGAACCATCATGTTTGGATGCTTGACATGATCCCCACTAAAGAGAACAGCTGATGGGTATGAGAATGGGTGATCTCCAGCAAATGGTGAGATGACGCTTTCTGGAGCCAGTCGTCTACATATGGAAAAAAGTAGAGGCCTTCCCTGCGAAGGGCCACCGCTGCAGTTGCCAGGCATTTACAAGGTACAAACTGAATGAAGGGTACAACTGGAGCCATGTAAATCCTTCAAAATGTCTTGGGTTTGTGGCCCAAAGAGCTTATCACCCTTAAACAGCTGATTGTTGCACGTCCTGTGAAAAACCTGAAACTCTCAGCCATGCATGATGTCTGAGACAAACACCCGCAGAGGAAGCTCTAGCTGAAGAGTCAACATCATCATAGGTGGCACTGAGCAGGCAATGGCATAAAGCAGCTGTGGTGGACAACATGGCAGCGAGAGCTTCCAGAGGAGAACCAGCAGGAAGGGCTCAGACAATGGCTTAGGAGGCCTGGAGTACTTCCTCCTAATATTTGAGGAGGTGACCCATGTAATTAAGAAAGTGGTTAGAGACATCATAGCAGATGCAGAAACCCCTTTTCCCATGACATTCAATTTTATGGAGTTCTAGGTCGTGGGTGGAGCACTCGTATGTAATGGTCTAGCAGACCTATCATGAGCAGCACTAAGCACTATGGAATCCACCTGAGGCGGAGAAGGAAAGTAGGGGTGATTCACCAGGCTCGAAAAGCCTGTCAGCAATGGAAGAATTAGAGGGGATCTGGAAGGGTTATCGCCAAGCAGCCCAAATATCCTGTTCAAAGGCATCCACTAGAGGTGGAACAAAAAAAAGTGGGGCATTCTGTCACACCTAAATATTGAGCCAATTTCTTTCTGGAGGCACTTGTGCAGTACCTTGGAAACCGAACCTGTTCTGGAGAGGAATCATAATCCCAGAAAACAATGGGTCAGCAGGGGGAGAACATGGCAGGTCAGGTGTAGGTGCATCATATAGAAGAAGTGGCAGACAAGGACTAAGGTGACACAGGGTCTTGGTCCATCCAGGTCAGCAAGGTCCTATTCCTGCAGTAAGGGGGCCTCCATGTCAACATCCCTTGGTTGAAAACTAGGAGAAGCAGGGGAGGAGCACGCTGTCCTGAAGGCTTGGAGGGGGCAGTTAGACGGGCACCATCGCCTCAATCGTCTGGCGAGGGGTGGGCTTATTGGAAGATCCAGGGTAGGGGCACTACAGCATGGACAGCAACCATGGCTAACAGTCCTATAGATGGACAGAGTGAATGGGAACCACTTAATGTATCGAGGAAGGCAGTGGTGCCAACCTGCTAGCCATAGACAAGGGGTGAGTATATGACTCCACGATCACCTAGAAACTGGGCCAGTCATCGACAAGAGAATCATCGATGGGCCAGAAGCCATCGGTGATGAGTGGCACGAGCCACCGCTGATGAGAGAGAAGCCACCATCAACAAGAGGGCAGGAGCCACTGTCATTGAGAGGGCAGATGTTTACGAGGGAGTGGAAGCCATCATTGACAAGAGGGCAGAAGTCACCATCGATGAGAGGGCAGGCATCCCCATCAACGAGAGGGCAGGAGTGCCAGTTGATGAGACAGCATGAGTCACTGTCGATGAGAGGGCTGAAGTTGTCATCAGAGGAGCTGTTGACAAGGGGAAAAAAGGGGCCAACAGTCATCGATGGTGGAGAAGGTGACATTGTAGTGGCAACCTTCTCAATACTTACCTTCTTGGTATAGCTCAGGTCACTCGACATAGACGATGAGGGTGTGGGAGGAACTTGCATAGTCCTGCAAGCATGGTCTCCTACCAGCACCCAGGCCCATTGTATGAGGAGGGCTCACCCACAGACCATCAAGAACCCAAGTGTCAATCCGCTTGCAGAGGAAACAATCCCGGGTGTCTTGTTCAGAACCAAGGCACCAAACAGACGTCGTGTAGGCCCTTTGTAACGGTTCATTTACCGCAGGAACACTTTCGGAATAAGGGATCCAAAGACATCAGTAGATGAACCGATTCAGAATTAAGGTTTAGGTTGGTAGAACACTTCGTCGATGACTGGAAAGCAGGACTCTGAAGGAGAACTTGATGCAATGCACGGTCAGTTGAAAGGAGTTGAGGAATATCTAGGATCTCCCCCTTTTATATGTCTAACCCCCCTGCAAATGGGGGTTCCCAAAAGACTTCCAGGAGCTTGCTTGAATGCTCCAAGCCTGAATGGTGTTTGGCGTTTAAGCCATTTATCAGTGAGTGTTTTTAGAGCCTCTGGTACTGTCTCTTTAAGAGCTGTCTGCTTGCAGACATAATTAGTTTGTATGGGGACGGTGTGCTTCTCTGTTTGAGTACCACTCGAACTGCTGCCAATTCACTCCATTTTGCAGTCACTAGGAGTGCAAAGGAACCTATCTGAAGGGTGTAACTGTTTGCCAGAAATCATTTAGAGTAATAATGAAAATACAGTTTGTCTAACACTTTCTTTGCAGTCAGAACTGTGTTTGCCTAGTTCCCCATTCTAGTTTTGAACTGCTGAACTGGACCAATCAGTGTGGGGTAAGCTAGCTCTAAAATGGTGCCTTGGACGAATCAGAACTTGGACTCATAATCTGAGCCAGCCACAAGAGGATTGTATGGGCAGTGACTCTGGGAGATGTAGTTTAGACTTCAGCGCCTTTTTGGACCAACAGCAGCAGTCTATTGTGAGTGACAGCCAATCCAGTCAAGAACTGGGAGGAACTCAAAGGAAGTGCCCGGTTTTGTCTGTTGGAGTTTCAGTTTAGATCTGGCAGTGAAGGAAAGAAACCCTGTGCTCCTTCAGTGCACAGTTTCAGTCAAAAAGCGTGTAAGGCCTAGAGTTCCGGTCTGCAGCTTGTGTAACTGCTTGTTAGGACTGAATCCGTCCCTGTGAAAAAGAATCAAAGGATCTCTGAAGAGTAGAAACCAGGCTCACCCTGTAGAAGACTGGAGAAATTGTTGAATGCACTCGTCTGTCAGGAACTGAATCTGCTGTGTGTTCTCCGGTATTGTGCAGTAATTGCGATCGGGATAGAGAAGCAGCCTGCCTGGTATAGTACTCTCTTTTTACCATATAAATGTGTGAAGAGTCTCGTGAGCTCAACAGTAGCCCCGCTGACGCTGAAGGACCCTATCTTGTTTGGAGGTCATGAGTACTAATTCAGGGTCGCCCCTGCTGAATTGCCACATTAAATCCAAATGGAATCACTGTACTGCTGACTGTTTAAACTAATTTTTCTTTTCACTGTGTGAAGGGCCCCTACCAGCTGCCACGGTTTGGACTAGCCACTAGGGCTTGGGTACCCAGGGACGGTAACTGGTAGGGATGAGCCTGTGCACAGAGCCATAGGTAGATAGTAAGTGATAAGCTAATTAACCTGATTTCCCCCTGTCCTTGTTATATCCCCCTAAATAAATCAGAGCTGCTTGTTTCAGCAAAGTTATACTTCCTGAGGTATTTGTCTATGTTAAAGTACTGTACTGTGATTGTTGCACCGTATCTTATTTCACAGGAGGTCCCAGTGCCGGAACTAGTCCTGGGGGTAAGTGTATATTGTGAAGGTAATTCTGATATATTGTGTGGGCCACTAGTGGGAAGAAAGGGGGGTTGCAGTGTCCCAGAGGGCTGTGACCAAGTAAGTTTAACTATTGCAAACCCTGACCTCTGGGTGGAGGCACTGCCATTGGATCCAGGCCCCTCAACCTTTAGTGGCAAATCAAGCAGGGTAGTAGCCCTGGGATAGCGCCATCTAGGGGTTACATCTTGGAGGCTCACCGCTGGGATTGTGTGTCCTCTAGTGGCCATATTTATGAACCACTATTAAGAAAAAAATGGGTACCCCGACAGAAGTGGCTGTGCACCGGCTGGTGGAGTGGTGTACTGGGGAGGAGATTGACCCCAAAATGCTATGCTTATCCTGGACATCCCCTGGGTATCACTACGGACACTGTACAGGGAGTACTTTCCAAGGTGGAAGGTTTACAAAACCCTGTGGTGGTGGGTCGGCATGCTAATCTGCTCACCCACACTTTCCTGGCCCTAGTAGAGTTTAGGATCCCATAGATAGCTCCAAAGTGCCACAGACCATTACCCCAGAGGGAGCCCTCACTGCCTGGAGAATGATAACTAAGTACAGTAAAGACCCGGTGGGGAATGAGCCCCCACCACTGTCTGAAACTTTTGAGGAGAAATTTGCTAAATGGTTGCTGGGGGAAGGGAAAACTGTGGAGGACTTGAAGAAACTATTCTTGCCACCTGGGGGTGTTCCTCCCCCAACACCCTCTCCCGCTCCAGTACCCGTAATGGTGGCTGAACCAATGCAGACTCCTATTTCTGCACCTGCCATTAGTCACGACTCTTACCGAAGGTTGAGGATCTTCTCTGGCACCCTCCCCACCCCCCAAGGGGAGGATGACTGGGAGACCTGGATAGACTATGTTGCCCCCCCAAGTGCTGGAATGGCAATGCTCGGAAGCCAAAAAGCGAAAGAGGGTTAGTGAGAGCCTCCGAGGTCCTGCCGTGGCTACCATCCGTGCTAAACGGGCCAGTAACCCTGAAGTGACTGCACAGGCCTATCTTGAGGCCTTGGAGAATGTGTATGGGAGCCCAGATTCTGATGAGGCTCTATGGTGGAGGAAGAAATGCACAACAGTACCAAGGGGAGTTGTTGTCTGTGTATGTATCTCGGCTGGAAAAATTGTTGCAAGAATGCCTCAGAAGGGTAGTTTGCCAGTGATTGAACTGGACCGAACCAGGCTGGACAGGATCCTTAAGTCTGCCCCTTCTCAGAACTGCTGTTGCTTCAATTACGCCTGGCAAATCGACTGAATCCCCACCCTCCTATGATGAGTTAATGAGAGAAATTGAGGAGTTGAAAAAGGAGACCTTGGGAGGACCTGCACCAATAGCTGTGGCTACGACCCGAGTGACTGAGGGTGGCCCATCAAGTGAAGTTCAGGGCAGAGGTTGGCAGTCAATGAGTGCTCTGACAAGGAAAGATATGCCACAATGGGGCGAACTGTTGAGAGAGATCCGGGAATTCAAAACAGTCCTTTATGAAGGCCACGCCTGCAATGCAGGCCTGACCTATATCCGACTGCATCTGCTATGGGGGTGGGGTACCCACCCATGTATCTCCTGCTGATAACAGCTCCAAACTCAATTCCTTGACCATGGAAGTGGAGAAGCTGACGAGATGTCTCCAAATGCTTATCACGCCGCAGACAGAGATGGCACAAGGTTTCCAGTTAGTAATACCCCGCCCTGGATACCAGTGTGCCTCTGGCCAGCTCAAACCCAGAAAGTATGTTTTGCTATAATTACGTGAAGGATGGGCACATGAAAAGGGAATGCCGGTCCCCAAAAGACACTGACAAAGTTGCATATAGGCTACAAGGAGAGCTTGTTGAACAAATCAATGGTTAAGAGGTGCG
The DNA here is from genome assembly GCA_016271365.2 of Neoceratodus forsteri. NCBI lineage: Eukaryota > Metazoa > Chordata > Ceratodontiformes > Ceratodontidae > Neoceratodus > Neoceratodus forsteri. The sequence continues at coordinate 113,624,590 of CM057449.1, forward strand.
AAATGATCCCAGTGAGGGCACCAAAATGCTAACTCACGTCCTTTTTGTGGCAAGGTCAGTTGCCCAGGCCCCACTATCGCCTCCAGACTGGTCCAGAATAGTGGGTCCCTCCGTGGAGACCACTGTAAAGGTGAATGGAGTGTCTACAAGAGCTGTATTAGACAGTGGCTCCCAAGTGACAATTATGTTCCAGGATTGGTATCAGAAGCATTTGTCAGCGTGCCCTTACAACCATTAGAAGGACTGCATGTATTGGGGTTAAGTGAGAAGGCCTACCCTATTCTGGGTATATCCAATTTGGCTGTCTTTCCCCACCTCCGTGGCTGGAGTGGCCGAACAAGTAGAGACTCTAGCCTTAGTGTGTCCCCACTGGACTGTATGATGGTGTCCCTTTGTTGATTGGAACAAATGCTCATATGTTCGGAAGGCTGGCACAGTTGTGTTATGAAAACGGGTCAAAAACTAGTAGAGCTTTAAGAGTTCCAGCTTTAATTAAGAAGGCCTATGAGGCACAGAGAGATGCTGAAAAATAGAACCAGAGGAACCGGTCGGAATTGTATGGAAGAAGATCCTGAGTCTCTGATCCTGGGCAAATGCCCAGTGTACCTTACAGGAGAGGTCCGTATCAGAAAGGATGTTAAGAATAAAATATTAATGTTGGATGCACCAGGCGATGGAAAAGTGCCAGAGGGACTGCTGGTCAAGCCTAGTATTTTGCCCGCTAGAGCCCATGCTTGTATGCAGAAGGTAATGGTCCAAGTTCATAAGTGTCTGAAAGAGACATTCGAGTAAATAGAGGTTGCATCTGGCTAATGTGCATTGTGCAGACACTGCAGTGCTACCCAGCAGCAGAGTTCGAGGAAGAATGACAGAGTAACGCCTGACTTGTTTGATTTCGGCGACTCCCCGCTGCCAGCTGAATGGAAAGTGAGGATCAGTGAGAAGCTTGCCCAGAGAGACCAGGTGTTTTCTTTAAAGGAATGGGACGTAGGATGCGTGCAAGGAGCTGAGTACAATATCCGGCTGCATGACGAAAGACCATTTCGTGAGAGGTCTCGACGCCTGGCACCTGCTGACATAGATGATGTGAGACGGCATCTGCAAGAGATGTTAGCTGCCGGTGTAATACAAGAATCCAGAAGCCCTTATGCTTCCCCCATTGTGGTAGTGAGGAAAAAGAATGGGACAGTAAGGATGTGTGTGGATTATCGCACCTTAAACCGGCGGACTATCCCTGATCAGTACACAATGCCCCGCATTCAGGATGCTTTGGACTGCCTAAACGGGAGCAAGTGGTTCTCTGTGTTGGATCTCCGCAGTGGTACTACCAGATCCCGATGGCCCCAGAGGACCGTGGAGAAGACAGCCTATATCGTCCGGCTGGCTTCTATGAATTGAGGATGCCTCAAGGAATTTCAGTGCCCCAGCCACTTTCAACGATTGATGGAGCGTGCAGTGGGGACATGAACTTACTAGAGTGCCTGGTATACCTAGATGATGTTATTGTGTTTGGCAGCTCACTGGAGGAACATGAGCAGATTATTTAAGGTATTGGACCGACTGGAGGACTTTGGCCTTAAACTGTCCATTGATAAGTGTCAATTCTTTCAAACATCAGTAAAGTATGTGGGACACATAGTATCCACCGAGGAACAGAGACCGACCCAAATAAAGTTGAGGCCTTGACCACCTGGCCACAGCCCAAAAATCTAAAAGAACTGCAAAGATTCCTGGGATTCTGTGGTTATTATCATGCTTCATCAAGGACTATTCAAGAGTGATCCGCCCTTTACTTAACCTTACTCAAGGGTATCCCCAACCCACAAAAAATACCAAAGTCAGCGTCCCTCAAGACTGAAAGAGTGTATTTTCATCCGAGTGAAGTATTTGGGGCCCGCTGGACTCCTGATTGTGAGACTGCTTTTCATGAGATCATATATCAACTTACCCATGCTCCAGTGCTGGCCTATGCCAATCCAAGAAAACCTTACGTCCTGCACACTGATGCTAGCTTGCAAGGGTTGGGGGCTGTGTTGTACCAAGAGCACGAGAATAGCCTGAGACCAGTGGCCTTTGCCAGTAGAAGCCTGACCCCATCCGAAAAGAACTATCCTGTACATAAGTTAGAGTTCCTAGCTTTGAAGTGGGCTATTGTTGACCAATTCCATGAGTACTTGTATGGGGCTAAAATACTAGTAAAAACTGACAATAATCATTTGACCTATGTGCAGACCTCAGCTAAGTTGGATACCACTGGCCATAGGTGGCTTTCTGCATTATCTACATATGACTATGCTCTCGAATACCGAGCAGGTCTGAACCACACAGATGCTGATGCTCTCTCCCGGAGGCCTGTTCCCCAGAATGATTGGGTCCGACTGGCAGAACCTGACATTCGGGCACTCTGCCGGAAGTTTGACAGAGAGGAACAAATGTCCACGGACGCAGTGGACTGCATGGTGGATTGCTTGGGACCCTCTGAGAATTGCATACCTGCTGCTTATTGCCACTTTTCTGCAATAGACATTGGTGCACTGCCTCAGCTGGACAATGACAGTATTCGACGGGCTCAATCCCGCGATCCCATGATCAAAGCAGCTTTAGAAGCCCTCTATGCAGGAAAAGATGTGTCCAAATTACGCTCCACTGATTTGAGAACTGCACTGTTATACAAGGAAGGTCCTAAGTTGAAACTGATCAATAAACTGTTATACAGAAAACAGTAGACAGAGGGACAAGTAGACAAACAACAACTAGTGCTGCCCACTGCCTTTCGAGACTCAGTACTGAGGTTCTTGCACAACCACATGGGGCACCTTGGTATAGACAGAACACTTGACTTGGTGAGATCCAGATTCTATTGGCCTAAGATGGGGGCTGATGTGGGCAACACATTCGAACTTGTAGTCGCTGCTTACAGAGGAAAGCTTTGCCCCAGAGGGCTGCCCCTTGTTAACATCACCACCAGTGCACCCATGGAGCTGGTCTGTATTGATTTTCTGAGTTTGGAGTCAGATCAAAGAAACATCAGTAATGTGCTGGTGGTCACTGACCATTTCACGAGATATGCCCAAGCTTTCCCACCAAAGACCAGAAAGCATCCACTGTGGCCAAAGTACTTGTAGAAAACTTTTTTGTTCACTATGGGCTCCACAAAGAATCCATTCTGATCAAGGAGAGACTTTGAGAGTCGTCTGATCAAAGAGATGCTTTCTCTGTGGGGAGTGAAAGTCCAGAACCACTCCTTACCACCCCCAGGGGACCCACAGCCTGAACGTTCCAACCGCACTTTGCTAGATATGCTAGGCACCTGCACCAAGGACAAGCCTAGATGGAGCCAACAAATTAGCACCCTGGTACATGCTACAACTGACCAAAAGTGATGCCACTGGGTTCTCCCCTACCGCCTGATGTTTGGAAAAGAAGCTCGACTACCAGTAGATGTGTGTTTGGGGTCTCTCCTGATGGGGTTCAAGCTGACAACTATTTACAGTATGTGCAAAGTTAAAGGCCCAGCTAACTCATGCGTACCAACTGGCTCAAACCATGGCTGCCAAAAAGAAATCTGGCCAACAAAGAACGGTATGATAAAAGGTGAAAGCACAGGAACTCCAGGAGGAGATCGGGTATGCTAAGAAATCTGGGACTGCATGGCAAACACAAGATTGCTGACAGATGGCACCATCTCCCTCACATTGTAGTGGGCAAACTAGATGATCTGCCAGTGTACAAAGTAAGGCCTGAGAACAATTCAAAAGATGTAAAAACAATGCATAGAAATCATTTACTGCCCATTGGACAAATCCTGATTGAGCCTGAGCCCCCAGAAGATGCCCCCTCTGGACCAGTGATAGAGCTGCTGCTAAGAAAAGATCAAGGAAGTCTGCACCTACAGAAGCAGAGTTAAAGTGTTCCCCTGCACAAGTCCCAGTTGAGCATGACTGTCAGTCCATATCAGAAGAAAGTGAGAGTGACTTTGAATACTATCCTTCTTACGAACTGAGTCAGTTGTTTCGGGGCAATCCCCTAGTCAATACTGGAGACAAAGCTGGGCCTTCTGGACTGTCTAAGCCCCCAGCTTCATCCCTGGAGCCAATGCTCCCAGAAAGTGAAGTGCAAAGCATCAGATCAGATGAAATGGAATCATTGTGCATGGTTGAACTGTTTGACCTTTCAGGGGAGGAAAATGATAGATTGGGGCAGACTGGTGATACACCGAACAAGAAGAGTATTTTGAGTGCCCTGACAGTCCACTGCCAGTGTCCGAAAGCTCTCCATGCGAGCCAAATGTTGTGGACTCAGAAACTGTAACTCCTGGAGCTGAAAGTGCCCCAAGTTCAAGCCTCTCTACCCCAGGAGACTCCTGACAAGTGAGGACAATGCTGAAAATGAGGCTGAGTGCAGAGACTGCAACAGTTCCCCTAGAAAGACTGGTCGAGCTGTAAAGCCTGTGGTGCACCTCAGTTATGATTCCCTGGGCCGGCCAGTGGATCTGCCTCTCAATGTTGTCCATAAAGGAGTGTATGTGTCCCGAGCTCATTGCCCAAACTGAGCATCAGTGCTAACTCCAAGTTACTTGTGTTGCCCTCTAATATGGTGCCCTTGCCCGCTCCAGCCCCAAGGTAACTGATAGGAAGGGCCCCTCTTCAGGTTTCATGTACAAGAGGTAATAACTTGAGTTATGGTACAATGTGTGTAATACTATGTAAAGAGGACGTACTGCAATGTTTCAGAAATGTGTTCTTGGTAAAATGATATACTGACTGACGATTACATGTGTAAGCCTAATGCAATGTATATGGTTGCAGTTAAAACTTATGGGTGTTCTGCTTTTTGACGCGGACGCTCGCTTTCCCAGGTCAGGAAGGGTAACCCCCTGCAAATGGGGGTTCACAAAAGACTTCAGGAGCTTGCTTGAATGCTCCAAGCCTGAATGGTGTTTATGCGTTAAGCCATTTATCAGTGAGTGTTTTAGAGACTCTGGTACTGTCTCTTTAAGAGCTGTCTGCTTGCAGACATAATTAGTTTGTATGGGGGGACTGTGTGCTTCTCTGTTTGAGTACCACTCGAACTGCTGCCAATTCACTCCATTTTTGCAGTCACTAGGAGTGCAAAGGGAACCTATCTGAAGGGTGTAACTGTTTGCCAGAAATCATTTAGAGTAATAATGAAAATACAGTTTGTCTAACTTGCTTTCTTTGCAGTCAGAACTGTGTTTGCCTAGTTCCCCATTCTAGTTTTGAACTGCTGAACTGGACCAATCAGTGTGGGGTAAGCTAGCTCTAAAATGGTGCCTTGGACCGAATCAGAACTTGGACTCATAATCTGAGCCAGCCACAAGAGGATTGTATGGGCAGTGACTCTGGGAGATGTAGTTTAGACTTGGGCCTTTTGGACCAACAGCAGCAGTCTATTGTGAGTGACAGCCAATCCAGCCAAGAACTGGGAGGAACTCAAAGGAAGTGCCCGTTTTGTCTGTTGGAGTTCAGTTTAGATCTGGCAGTGAAGGGAAAGAAACCCTGTGCTCCTTCAGTGCACAGTTTCAGTCAAAAACCGTGTGTAAGGCCCAGAGTTCCGGTCTGCAGCTTGTGTAACTGCTTGTTAGGACTGAATCAGTCCTGTGAAAAGAATCAAAGGATCTCTGAAGAGTAGAAACCAGGCTCACCCTGTAGAAGACTGGAGAAATTGTTGAATTGCACTCGGTCTGTCAGGAACTGAATCTGCTGTGTGTTCTCCCGGGTATTGTGCAGTAATTGCGATCGGGATAGAGAAGCAGCCTGCCTGGTATAGTACTTTCTTTTTTTACCATATAAATGTGTGAAGAGTCTCGTGGAGCTCAACAGTAGCCCTGCTGACGTTGAAGGACCCTATCTTGTTTGGAGGTCGTGAGTACTAATTCAGGGTCGCTCCCTGTTGAATTGCCACATTAAATCCAAATGGAATCACTGTACTGCTGACTGTTTAAACTAATTTTTCTTTTCACTGTGTGAAGAGGCCCTACCAACTGCCGGTTTGGACTAGCCACTAGGGCTTGGGTACCCAGGGACAGTAACTGGTAGGGATAGGCCTTGCACAGAGCCATAGGTAGATAGTAAAGTGATAAGCTAATTAACCTGATTTCCCCCTGTCCTTGTTATATCCCCCTAAATAAATCAGAGCTGCTTGTTTCAGCAAAGTTATACTTCCTGAGGTATTTGTCTATGTTAAAGTACTGTACTGTGATTGTTGTACTGTTATCTTATTTCACAGGAGGTCCCAGTGCCGGAACTAGTCCTGGGGGTAAGTGTATACTGTGAAGGTAATTCTGATATATTGTGTGGGCCACTAGTGGAAAGAAAGGGGGGTTGCAGTGTCCCAGAGGGCTGTGACCAAGTAAGTTTAACTATTGCAAACCCTGACCTCTGGGTGGAGGCACCCGCCATTGGATCCAGGCCCCTCAACCTGTTAGTGGCAAATCAGGCAGGGGTAGTAGCCCCTGGGATAGCGCCATCTAGGGGTTACATCTGTGCTAGGCTGGCACCATGTGGTAACGTGAAGGGGAGATTACTAGGTTGACTGCTGAGAAGTCATCCATAGGAAATGACACCTGCGGCTGGATATCCCATGTGTTATAGAAACATAGAAGTTGATGGCAGATAAGGACCGCAAGGCCCATCCAGTCTGCCCATGACCCACTGCAAGAGATTGACCTGAAGATCTACTTATTTTCATGAAACCATTCGTAAGTAGGTTTGAGGCTTCTGACATCACAGTGCAAATTATATTTTGCACTTGCCCCATCAGCAGTTTCCCACTCTTGGTCAGTCAATCAGTTGTGGCTGCACTGAACCTCAGTTCTGCCTGTTAACTCTAGTGAAAACGTACAGCAGTAAATATAATGAAACCACTGGCAGCTGCATAATGAGAACACATTCGAACCGTTGGCTGACTATAGGGGGTGACGTGGGGGGTTGATGAAAACACTGACAGCAAGCAACAGGATGTCCGAGTTCAGCAGGCAGCTCTACAATGAGAGCAATCTGTGTAAGTCAAAACCAGTTTTGGGAGTAAAACTCTCTTTTGAAGGGTAAAGCATATAACACCCCATACTCAGAAAGCAGGGCAGGCGCAGTGCAAATGTTTGCACTGTGCTTGCCCCTGCACTACCCACGGCTGCTGTTATATTCAGCCAGATAGTGAGCAGCACTATGCGACTGAGTATTGGTCCATGTCGGCACAGCACTATGTGAATCTGTGCTGCCCCAAGATGCATATTGCCCACATAGGGAATAGTGCACCCGAAAGAGGATAGCGCCAAGTCCCTTGTAGGTTATACTGCTTTTAAATTGTCATTTTTTTTTTTTTAAAAGTGACTGGACAAAGGTCTCTATTATGTATAATTTTATTTTACCGAAACACTGTTGCCCATCACCCAAAATCCTGATGCCACAATCCCGACACCTGGTTGCCTCATGGTTATATTTTGCCCATGATGGAGTTTGCTATATTAATTAAGGGAAGTGCATGGAGCAAAGCCCCCTGAAACATGAAATAAACTCCACTGTGGGCGAAATGCAACTCTAGGGCAACCAGGTAACAGGATCATGACGCTGGGTGTCGGGCAACAGCCTGCCGGTGTTTTATAGTAACTCCCTCTATTATACAGAGCTCCCCTCTTCCTTAAATCCCTTCCAATGGAAATTACTAACTGTTCGAATTTTTTAAACAAGACTTAGAACATAGTTTGATGTTCAAAATGAATGTGTCCATTTTTCAACATAGTAGATGTACTGCCTCGCCTTGATACATTTTGTATCGTCTCTGATAATGTCTGTTTTTAATCTATTGTTTGTACGTATTTATATTTGATGTTTTTTGTAAGACTCGTCGTTTGTGAAAAGAGGCACTATTGCTCATCATGCTTACAAGTATAAAAAACCAAAAATATATTTAGCTCGAGCATTAAAATTAGCGCACTGGGTATGCAAGGTGCTAAGGAGCCATTTGCATGTCCACTATGGCCTCGTCTGCATGAGGCCCAGCTGCCCAATAGCGCTATTCACCCAGACTAAACAAGAGCCCTGGTGATCCAGTGGGTCACCCTGCTCGCCCGTGTCCCTTTCAGTAGTATTCCTTGGTGGTCCAGTGGTTCTCCCCCAAACAGACTCCACCCAGCCCACCCACTGACATCCAATCTCCCGACACCCTCCTCATCCCAGTGTCTGGCACTCCTAACAGCTACATACGGTGACTGTCGCAGCCTTCCACTCACCTCCACTGTGCTTGTGCAAATGCAGGTATCCTCCCATGCGTACCAGCACAGTGGAATATTAAAAGTTTTGCAGCGGTGGTAAATGGCTCCCCAAGTGGCACTGTTTATTGTTGCCAAAAACAATCTCTTAACTGGGCGCTATGCCCCTCCCTGAAGGCAGGGCAGCTGTACTGCAGCCACCTGCCCCCCCCCCCAATAGCCCATGTTCACTGTTACACATATTTCCTGGTGGTCCAGTGGTTCCCCAATCCCCAATTGTCTATTTCTGTGGTACTCCCTATGGTAGTCAAGTGGTCCCCGATCACCTGTTGTCTATTTCTGTAGTATTCTCTGCTGGTCCAGTGGGTCCCCCCATCTGACTGCCCATTGTCTGTTTCTGTAGTCCCAGGTGGTTCCCCCTCCCCAAACAGCCCCACCCACCTGACCCACTCACTGACATTCCATCTTCCTACACCTACAGTATGCATGTTCACTGACAGCTCATATGGCAGCTGACCAATGAGGTGAGAGGATGGCTGTTCTGGTCGCTATATACAGCTGTTAGGAGCACCAGACACCAGTGTAAGGAGGAGGTGCAGGGAGACGGGATGTCAGTAGGTGGGTCAGGTGGGGGAGGGCTGTCTGGCAGGGAACTACCAGGGATTACTACAGAAACAGACTACGGCAATCAGATGGGGGGGGGGACCACTGGACCACCAGGGAATACAACAGAAATAGACAATGGGTGATCGGTGGGGAGGGGAACACTGAATTACCAGAAAATACTACAAAAATATTGTCAACAGGTGATTGGGGAGGGCCACTAGACCACCAGGGAATACTACAGAAATAGTTAAGGTGATTGAGATGAGGCAAACACTGGAGCACCAAGGAATATGTATATAATAGTGAACATGAGATATTGGGGGCATGTGACTGCAGTACAGCTGCCCTGCCTTTGTGGGAGGGGAGCATGGATTAGCACCCAGTTAAGAGGTTGTTTTCAGCAGTGATAAACAGTGCTGCTTGGGGGCCACTGACCATGGCTGCAAACCTTTGAATATTCCACTGAGCAGTACGCATGGGGGACCCCAGTATTTTCATAGGTGCAATTATATTTTAGCTCCTTGGAGCTGATAGGTTTGGGGCAATAGTCCTCTGAAAATGGCACCGCAGAACAGCAGAAGTAAACATGGGTTAACACGTCCATGCTAACCATGTTAGCACAGATTCTAACCTTTGAACAGCAGCCCCTGAATCACCAAAACCAGCTATCATGAAAACTGGTGTGATATGATGTGATGCCGTCCACAAGGTTTTGGCACTTGGTGAAGGGGAGGGGGTTGAGAACTAGAAAACAAGCCACGGGCAACAATAAGTCACCGTTTGGCAGGCAGCTTTATTATTTCTTTTAACTTATACAATGGCAGCAACCGAATTTAGAAATTTAAGACGGCAGTACTGCAACTGTATGTATGAGGGGGAGTTTTGGGAAAACATAGAGTCTCCTTGGTCCGGACCATGCTGAGCTGTTACTTTTGTATACTTAAATTTTCACAGTAAATTTATTTTTGCAGGAGAAGAGGCTTCCACGAATACAGCAAAAACAAATTTACAGTGAAAATTCGTATTTTTATCAGTTTTTAGCAATGTGTTTGCTGTGCTGTGATGTGTAGTCTCTAAGTGCCACACAGCTAATGCTGTGCACTTTTCTTGTTACATGTTCTCACTAAAACTATTTTTTTTCCCACTTTGGGAGGCTGCGACGCTCATGTAGGAAGAAGATTGCTGGGCAGAAGCGGGGGATCTTCTTGGAAGCACAAAAGAATGTGAACACACCATTCCTCAGAGCCAAGAGAAGCTTTGGTGTTTGAGGGAGTGGCTTTTGGTATCATAGAAATAGTGCATAGAACATCACTATCAGAGCGTTTGCTGCTCGCTCTGCTTCTCTCATAGTGCTACAAAGACTTTCCTGACTGCTCTTTAAACGCAATGTCTGATGATTTTATGAAAGCTGTACTTGAAAACCTGTCCGCTTGCCAAAAGAATAATGTCGTCTCTGCCGTCTGCTGGTATTCACTTTTACAACCCCCTCTCTCTCTCTCTCTCGTTCACCTAGCTAACAATGGCTGCCATGACCCACGCAAACTATAAGAAACAAGCATTTGTCAATGCCGTACG